>JADMLD010001067.1:0-600000 GCA_017589585.1 Phylloscopus whistleri | reverse complement strand
AAGGTTCCCACAAGGGATGCTCTGCCGTGGCCATTTTACAAACTGGCACAATTCTCATCAGGGGCTCCCTGCCTGGCCTGGAGGTTTTAGGAAGGGCTGCAATGTAATGCTCTGTCCCAGCACACGTGCCAGGAAATTCTCTTTGGGCCTATCTCAAGGTATTAATGATATTAATTTTCAAATTGCATAAGCAAAATAGAGTGTCATTTCTGTGCAGAAGATACTGTAACAGCAGGGACTTAGCTCAAGTGAGTCTGAAGTGCAGAACTTTGTGTTTAATGGATGTTCAAGTTGGTGTTGTCCATGCACCAGGCTTTTCTGATATTGTCATAACTGATACAGGCTCCTTGGAAGAAAAAATCCTGTTCCCTTAAGCTAAGCTGTGTAAGTGCAGCCAAGGTGAGTGTTAAATTGGGAAAAAATAGGGTTACACCTTTAAGAAATAGTGTTAATATTGTGTTAGACTCCAGATGCTCTTTATCATATAATCGTTATCATAAAAAGTCTTAATGTAAAAGATCCTAATAGAGTCCTACAGTGTCTCAGGAGCAACCTGGATTGGCCTTTGCATTTAAATTAGAGAATAATTAGATCCAGGAGGAGAAAAAAAAATGGTGTAGTGCATTCTGCTTTTCTCTTCTAAGGGAAACACACACAGTCCCAAAACTATTAAGTAGGCATTGTGAGAACATGGAATACATTTAACTCTGTGGAATGAAAACTATTTATTTTATCATGCATATCAGTATAAAAGTTCTGCATTGTCCTTATCTGTTAACATGTTCTCTTTAGCAGTTAGGTAATCTCAAAAGAGTCATATGGAAAAGGACAAAAACACCACCAAAAAACCAGTAGTCCTTCTACTGCCAGTGTCTTCAGGATGTAGTAGGAAAAGCCAGATGAAGTTCCTGAGTTTTCTTAGGAAAAGTGGCAATGCTGCCAACCTCATTTAACATTACAGACAGAATTTGTTAATTTGCAATGGTTCTGATCTTTTTTCCTCAATATTTTATGTTATCTTTGAGAATTTAAGCATGAAATCCCGAATTGCTTGAAGTCAGCACAAAAACCCTATCAGTTTTGAGGTTTCCTCATAATTCATTACAAAACAATGTTCCTCACTGGCTTTGGACAATGCCATCTGCAAGGGAAGCCCTGCTGACATCTATTGCCTTATCCTGCCTGTCTGACACAGCTGCTGCACGTGAAGACAGGGAATGAGAAGTGAACTGTGACACAAGAGGGGTTTTAGCCCTGCTCTCTTCACACTGACTGGAGTAGGTCTGACGTGCTGAAGGTGTCAAATCCACGTGTCTGCCTTGGCATAGCCTGTGCTGCTCTGGCACAGTTATCCTGGCAGGTTGTTATTCCTGAATAAGGGTTAGTGCTTAGAAGGCTTGATGGGGCACAAAGGATGCTCTGTGCAACAGTTTTTCAAACAATTTTTGCCAGGCCCTGTGTACAGGGTCCCAGCAATCTTCTGGTGACCACAGCTATGTTAAAATTAAAATGCAGCTTGCAGGTCCCTCAGCAGGGCTCACAGTTTATCTGTTTCAGTATTGCTCCTTGGAGAATCTGCTCAGCCTTTCCTGAGGTAGGCAGTTACAGAAGAGAGGCTTAAATATTTATGGCACCTTAAAGCACAGAAAAATTACTGCCTATATCACCATCTGTATCCTTTTTCAAGGAGGCAAAACTCAGAATTGCAATAGAGTGTGGCACATTTTGTGTGGTAATGAGTATTAGAAGAGTTTGTGTTTGAAGTTAGAACAGAGAGCTAATGCAGAGGTTGTTACCTCTGTGTTTTGTAAACTTCTCTCTCTTTGTTCTTTTCAATGTGCTAATACTTTTAGACATTCACTGGCTTTCCTGAAGGTTGGGAAATAGTCGAGTGTAGTCATCTGGAGCTGAAATATTTCCTATTACTTGCCTGTAAGAGATTTATTTGGACATCCTCACTGTAGTGAGAAAATAGCTTGTGTATGTGCCCTTAAAAAAAGCAGTCCATGGAGAATATACCTATCTTTGTATGACAGATAAATAGTTCCATCAGGATGAAGCTGAGCTTAACCTTGTATTATAATGTTTTTTCCTATTCAAACTTTGTTTTAAGCCAAGCAAACTCCTGAAAACCTCTTGAGGATGGAGAAGTTTCTCTCCAGTGGGATTTTGTGTTTTGGGGATGAGTGGTTGCCTGCAGTGATGGGCTGAGTTTTTGTCCTGCTTGCATTGGGCTCTGGCAGAAGGGTGTGGAAGGGGATGTGTGAGGTGGCTGTGCAAAGCTGTTCTCACTACAGTGCAGTTGAGAGCAAAGTGAAATGGGCACTCAGGCTGCCTCCTGGACAGAGCTGCCTCCTCTGCTGTGTTCTCTGTACTGCTGGGGCTGGTTTGAGGCACTGGAGTTGAGCCCTGTCCCTGTGTTGAATTTACTCCATTTCAGAGGGGTTCCCATCAGCAGGGTCACTGTGCCTCTCAAACTCACAGACACTTTAGGGGCTGGACACAGCTTTCATTTTAAACACGTCTCTGTAAAGTGGGAGAAGTCTGGAGCACCACATTTGGCAGTTTTCTCTCATGCTACAATTTTGTTCCAAATGAAATATGACAACACAACAGTTGCAGTAATTACAGTAATTGACTTCAGAGAGTTCAAGATGATCATGTAATTAGCTGCTTTATGGGAGAGAGATCACCACCATCTCCCTCTTTCCACGCTTCTGTGGTCTTCAAAGGTGTATTACAGAGGACTGTAAAACAAAACACTTCTACCTGAGCCCTGAATACAGTTCACAAAGGCTGACTTGTGAATTTAGAAACAAAATCAAACTGCCATAAGTAAAAAAAAACAAAACAAAACAAAAAAAACCCACATTGCCTTTTTTCCTAGCTAGGAGAAGTTGTCATGTTGGTGCTCTTGCAGAGCCAGAACATGATGAGAGAGGTTGTAATTGGCAGAGAGATAATTCATTTGAAAACATCTCTTTTACTAAGGAATTGCAGGTAATTTCAAGAGAATAAATTAGATGCCATAAAGAATCTTTACTGATGTCTTTTCAAACTTTCTGTGGGAGAAGGCGAGGGCAAATAGTCTATTGAGAATTTTTATATAAGCTGTGAACAAAACACATAAAGCTCTAATTGTTAGGAAACCACTGTGCTCTAAACGGTTCACATATAATAGGATCATTTCTATGCAGCTTCAATAGGACCTTCTTCCATTTTCTAGAAAAGAGACTCATGGCATGGCAGAAGTTTTGTGCTTCTTTGTCTACAAAATAATTTTCTAAAGAAAAGTGGCAAGACAAAAGCTACTTTCATCAGATTTACCCAACTGTTGATTAGTTGCGAAAGGAAAATAGATACCTCTGATTAGGCAGTCCTTAATCCTGTAAATCCTTAATTTTAAAAGCTAAATAAAGAAAATCTGATGAAATAAAATTATTAGAGGTGTGCACAGATTTGGAAGTTTAAGACAGGATGCAATTTTCTTGTTAATCACTGAAAGCACAATACAGACACCTAAAATGAAGTATGGGACAATGTCAAATCTTTTAGTCAAAAAGACTTTTCTACTACATAGAAAAAACCTTTTGACTTATAAATTCTAGTTAATAGCCCTTGGCTGTTTATACACTTTATGTACTTTATTAGGATATGCAGTAAACTTAGAAATTATCTTCATCCTCAGACGGGTTAAAACGTAGCTGAAACAAAGCTGAAAAATTTTATCCAACAGTGAAGTTACCTCTGCTTTGAGCAGGAGATTGGATCACGATGTCATCTGGAGGGTCCCCTCCAGTCTGAGTTACATTATGATTCTCTGGTTAACTTTAGTATCTTCTTAATTCAAGATGTTATTTTCTGGATTCAGATTTGAGGGTAATAGGCATTAATCACTTTTGTGATCCACAGTAACTTACCTGGTGATCCCGAGTCATCCACTTGCTAGGTAAAATGTGCTATAATAACCACTAGGATCTGGTTTATGACCATAATGGAATGAATCCGTGTTTGGAGAGATATTCTTTGTGCCACCTGACACTCAAAGCGCTGCTTTCTTCTTTGATGTGGCCATGGGGAGGAAAATAGGTCTGGAAAGGGAAAATGGTGATGCCTTAAGTTTTAGCTTTCATATTTTTTAGATCCTATATTGCCTTATTGTGTGACTCTGAACTTCATATAAAGTGTTAGCACATTCTCCTCACAGCTTAGTTAGACAAAACAATCCTTTTCCAGCCTGAGATCCAAAGACACCATTGCAGCTTCAGGCCCAAAAAGTATAAACAGCAGGGAACTGAGGAGAGTAGACTGGGAAGATGGGACTTCATAACAAATCTGTAATTAGACAATTAACCCAAATATGTAAATGAACCAAAACTTGTAAAAGTGTGAGACCTCATGACTCAGAATCCATCTGGAGTCCATCTTTGGTAGAGCCACAGCCAGGCTCTTGTACTGCCCAAGGTGTATCCTTTAAAGGCCTTTTAATAAATACCTGCTTTATTCCTTTAACTCTGTCTAGCCCCAGTTCCAGATCAGCCTCTCTTGGCTTCAATGGAAATATTCCTTTTTCCAGGTATGAAGCAGCAGGTGGGTGATGGATGTGGCTGTTTTAGTACCTAGGGTAGCACCAAACAGTTTCTCAGTGCATGCACACACTGAGAACACACAAACCAGAAAAGCAGCATCTTCCCAGTGTGCATTAGTCAGTAGAGCTTATAAGAATCTAGATTCTCAGGGATCTGTTTCCTTGTATGGGAACCAGCTTTGCTTTCAGATTATGCAATAGGAATTGGTACCTGAGTGCCACAGCATTTAAAGGGCTTGAGGTTGAGCCTAGTCAAAATTTCCTTATGAAATGTGTAGCAGAGAAGATAGCTAAGCAAGAACATCCCCACCTTGAAAAAAGCTGCACCTCCAGAGTTAGAAAATTAGAAGTGAAATCCTCTTCAAAGTGATAAATGCACTGAAGTATTAAATAGCCTTCAAAGGGAGTCCTCCCCTGCACCCACCAAAGACATTTCTCAAGGGAGGGAAGCTGATCTTCTCTTCCATGTTGTTTATTGTTGCAGGATTTTGCTGGTACATTAGCTGTGAACAGCTACAAGTGAATGTTTTTCAGATGGAGTTTCAAATGGAGAACTGTGCATTACAAGAATAGCAAAACAGCATTCTTTGTTCATCTTAATTCTTTCAATACATTGACAGAGCTATTGCCCAAATGACCTTCTCTTCAAAGTATTGCAAATGATCTGCAATACAATCAGAATGTTTCTCAACTGTCTGAGAGATGGTGTCTCTATTTTTTTCCTCCTGTGGGTACTCACTTAGAGGTTATTATTTTGCCTAGCTGATTTCCTGAGATCATTCTTTCTGTGTATAAAGGACGTGTTTTTATCAGACCATGCTGATCACTATTGAGAGAGCATGTGGCTGTTAGGGCGTGCTCAACTGCTCCCATGTCAAGAGCACTTTTAAAATTTTATTATAAATCATAGTACCACATAAACTCAAATTATCATTTCTTTAACTTCTTCTGCAGGATATTTTCCTCTGCAATAATTTTATTTTTAAAAAAGCTGTTAGAAAAACCATCCAAACAAAAGGAAAACAAACAAACAAACAAACAAAACAAAACCAAAAACATTAAAAAAACAAAAAAAACCCAACCTGGCTTAAAAATACTATAGAATAAATTCCCCTTTTAAAATCACACTAAAAAATATAAAATAAAACCCTTGGCAATGTAGACCTCCGAGCTGATCCTGACTGAGTTCCTGGCAGTGTTGCTCAGTGATTTCTGGCTTTAAATGTACAAAACTCGTGGAGAAAGCTTCAACTACTGGCAGGATTTTCTGCAGCCTGTGGGCCAGGATCAACACCCTTTTAACAAGCTATGCCTGAGTTGCAGAAATGCTTCAGTGAGTGAGGCTTTGTAGGTAACATTGCCCTGGTGCAAAAGCAGTTGCAGACTCTGTAATGAAGCAGTTGTGTCAGAAGCAAGTGTGTATTGATTGTCTAGATAGGATTATGAAGCACCAAAACCAACTTCATTTAATGGATCAGTTTAATCCATTTACTGGATGCTCTAGTGAGATCCCAAGCTCCAGACAAGGGCTCTACAGTAGAGGAAGTTCCATATATGAGAGATTTTTACACTTCAAAATTGGCTTGCTTCTGTGTTGGAACGAAACAAAATATCCCTGAAGTTGTATTAAAAAAACAAAACCAAAACCAAAAACACAAAAAAAAACCACAAAAAAAAAAAAAAAAAAACCAAAAAAACCTCACTCAATAAAAACAAGAAGTCCGAACAACCCAAACCAAAAATGAAGTTGTCTTTAGATATATTAACCTCTATATATCAACCTCTTTAAAATATTTGCCTGGGTTGTCAGTGGTTTTAGAGCTCCACAATACATACTTGTTTCTCACGTGCTTTAACTTTTCTTCCTGTTTTGCTGTGTAGCTCATGTGCTCAAATTTCTCCTTTATTCTGGTGTCATTTTCCAGGATGACCAGGGGAGCCTAATCAGCTTGAACTAAACCATTCATTATATCACATACCCCTGTGGAGCTCCTTTCTGAGGAAACACGAGTGATTCCCACACTGGAGCCAGAATGTTTCCAGCTCTCTGAGTGCTGAATGCAGCGCCGTGTGGGGAAGGCATTTTTCATTTTTCAGTGTGCACAGGCCCCATGTGCCCAAGTCAAGCCCAGCTTTCAGGGCTGTGTTTTAGCTGTGCTCGCAGCTGGCAGCACAAAACCAGAGCTGCTGTGCAAGCCTGAAAGGGATTAGCTTCTCCTTCCTTCCATTTTCTCCTTTCTGAATGGATGAACATGGTTAAAGTAGTTATTTCCTGTGGTTACATATTATACAAAATTATGCCACTTGTGTGAATTATTATTTTTTTCCCCTAGAAAAGCCTACACGGCTTGCTGGTGATTTTTGTTGGTTCGTTTGGGTTTTTTCTTTGTTTTTTTCTACCCTGTCATAATGCTGTGTGACTGACAGGAGCTCTTCTGTCTTTGAAGAGTTTACAGGTCCCAGGCTTCACATTCCTTCTGCCCAGGAAAACATTCACGTTTGCTATGACAGATACGAGCTGGCAAATATTTTGGTCTTATTCTGGAAATTTGAGGTGAGCTATGACGTAATTACAAGTTTAATAGTTCAAAACCTTAGTTATTTGTGTGAAGTCATCAGCAAAATTTAGTATCTAGTAGTCAGATACGGTGATGTTTCTTCCCACAGGTAGCATGTAGTGGTGATTTTTTTTTTTCAGTCACAGGAGGAAAGAGCAATCAGAAGGTCACCTTGCCTAGGTACCCCAGTTTGACACAGTGATTAACCATCTGTCTTGGAAGAGCTGGTTTTGTCTCATCTCTGGATCCTGGTCTCAGCTCTTTTCTTTAGGCCTTCTCCCAGAAGCACAATGGGAACAAACCAGGCAATGGAATAGCTGGAGAAATGTGGCATCACTAAAGCGTTTGTGGCAGTATCTACAGGGATTTAATTGTTCCTTCCACAAAGTCTGAAAGAGGATTTAACCAATCCGTTGACATCAGCTGGGTCTAGCAGCCTTAGCCCTCGCAGCATAACAAATGTATGGAACTACATCAAAGACATAACACTTTCCTTTGATTTTGGTTTAGCTATTTCCATTTGAAGCAAATGTTCAACACAGAGCACATTGCTGATTGCTGAAACGTGGTGATCCATAATGCAAGTTGTGGGTGAAAAACTGCCATAGGAAAGAGCAGTTTTTGTCTGATTTGTTTCATTATGCAGGTGTGAGCAACATGGACTCCGATTGCCTTTGGAGCAAAAATTATTAGGAAAAAACCTATCTCAGCAAGAAACGTGTAATGGGATTTTGTTGTGGATTTTGTTTTGTCATTAGGTGAAATGTTCCTGCCTTTTAGTTTCAGAGATATTCCACTGCTGGCCTTGATATTTGCTGTATGAGTTGTGGCTCGGGTGGCAATGCATTTCCACAAGGAGACAAGGTGATAACTCTTCTGACTGGTTATCGCTTTTTCAAGAATAAATCTCAAGGGATGGGTACGAAAAAATATCACTGGATCAATGGCAATCCAGGCAGAAATGGTTGCTGCTGCAGACAAGGGTGCTTTTCTGTTTTCCTTTGTTATGGCAAACATGGTCGTTCGTATTCGCTGGAGATTGTGCAGGGCATGTGAAATCAAATACAAAAGTAAAACAGGAAAAAGAAAAAGCTGCAATCTAGGGAAGTTGAAATTTGAATTATAGCGGCTCATAAAAGCTGCAATAAAGACCGTGGCTCTGGTATAAAAACACAGGAAGGAACTGTCTCTTTCACGAAGAGATTTTAATATTGGGTCCCAATCCTACAAAGAATTACACCACTCCTAAACTTAATACATACATTATTGGAGTCATCAGAACTCCAGAACTCTGAATTGCAATCTTTATTGCCAGAATACATCTGTGGAGATAAATGCCCTGTTGAAGTTAATGTGAGTTTATAGTGTAAAGAGTTGAAGTTAACAGAGCTTGTGTGCACAGTCAAGACTACATGGACAAAGGGGCTGGCTTAGCATGTTATGAGGCAGCAGAAGAGCTGAAATAATCTCAAGTTAATTCCTTTTTTCTGTCAGTAGTCTCAATATTTGCCTTTCCAGGCCTGAACTGCTCCAGTTTGTTGTTTTACTCTGGCACCTCATTTTCTTTATCCGTAGTCATTTTATGTAGACGAAAACCTCACAGGTTTTGCAAGCTGCTCAGTTTTGGGGAAGTTTTGGTAATGAAGCCAACTGTCTGGACTGCAGTTCTTTACTACCAAGCCCAAATGAAAGGCTGCTCCCCTAGGATTCCACCGTGCAACTCTCCACTGAAAACTCTGTCTTACTGGCCTGTTCTTCCATAGGAAAGAAGTGAAATGATTTCTTCTTCATTTTTTCCTCTTTTCATGCAACTTGATGGCACTTTTGCATTCTTCTGTCTTTTGTTACATTTAAAACAAACAACAACCAGAAGATCTCTACCTCACTGTGTTTTAACTCCTAGCATTCCATTTTTTTGAGATGATAATACATTTCTGTGTTTAGCTTGAGGCTCATATTTTTCATTAAATTTTACTTAAGCAATACTGTGTTCCCTGACATTGTTTGATGCAGCCTATGTCTCTAGGCTGTACAGTTATGGTGTCTCTCTTTTCAAAGGTGAATCGAGTGTGTACAGCTATAATTCACATGCTATGAAAATTGTTAAATCTCTTAAACTCCTTCAGTATCTTGCTAATGAAAGCTGTCACAGGCCTTAATAAGAATCCCTTCCTTCTGTACTTTTCCAGGATGCAGGACAGGTTGCTGTGAGTGCCCACACTGTGTCCAGCAGGATCCCTGATATTGAGAGGGGAAATTCCTGCTTTTATTCGCTCTTTTATTCCGATGCCGTAGAGCCCAGGTGTCATCAAAGTACAGAGCATGCTTGCAAGGAGAGCACCAGCACATGCAGGCAAAATTGGACTGACTGAGCAAAGCTGAGAGCAGGAAATAGGTTTGATCTAAAAGTCAGTGGTCTCAGATGTGTTGCTACTGGAGCTGTTGAACACCCAGTGGGGACAGTGTGGGAGGCAGTCCCAGGAGAGGGGAGGTGTTTGAGCAGAGCCCATGAGAGTTGTACCTGCTCATGCCCTTCATCAGGCTTTGAGGGCTGCAGGAGAGGAGCCCCAGCCTCATGGTGCTGGCTTGGAATTTGGCACTGTAAGCAGATGTTATCCTGTCCCTAACAAAGAGAGGATTATGAAGCTGACAAGGCTGGGCATATGGGATAAAGTAATCTTATAAAAGCCTGATCTGCTGTAATAACAGGGAAGCATTGGTTGCATTTTTTAACATTTTATTTATTTTTTTTTAAGCAGCTGTAGATTTTTTTTAAATGAGTCTCAATCCAGACTGCAGTCTCTTTGACCACTCTCAAGAATGTAAAGTCAAAACTCAAGGTGACTGAATCATCTTCAAGTAGCACTTGAGCTATCACTGTGTTGCAGAACATGACTTTTCCTTTCGCTTGTGGATTTTCAGTTTTTCTCCCCTTGCATAAACTTAGTTTTGATGCTGGGAGAGATCATGTAAAAATAACGTGCAGAATAGATCTCTGTATGCTCTTGAGTGTTACTGCTGACAGGATTAAGTGATCTGTGGGAGTTTAGCTCTCTTAGAAAACCAAGTCTGATCTTGTACCTAGAGTTCTGATCCTTCCTGTGCAGAAAAGGAGAGAATCCTATGAACACTAATGGAGAAGTTTTCAAGGAGCAGTCTGGTACTCCAGGAGCAATGGAACTTGTGAAAATTTCTTGCACAAAATCTGCTTTCACAATGAAATTTGTGAAAATTCAGGCTATTAGCATGTGCCTGTTTTTTATCTTGTGAGGAAAAGGGATAAATTTCAGATTATAAAAATCAATATAGGAACAACAAAGTATACTAAATTATTTGTCTTAAATTTAGTTGCTTTTAAAGTCTATTCATTTTTTCTTAGACCCCATTGTATAAAAGCCAGCTCTATTATTAGCTCAGTTGACTTCTGCTGATATTACTTTCATGGATATTTTATTCCCTTTGTAAAGGCCCTTAGAAATGGGCTCCAAAGAATAGTTAGCAGTCTTTTATATAGTAGATGAGGGAGAAATATAGTTGTTACATATCCAGCTTTTTTTTGGCTTTAATTAACAGATCTGTGCACTAAACCTCGTGTCCTTTGGGTCCTTGTTTAATAGTCCAGTGGTTAATCTTGCAATATCTGGCAATTGTTGAGATTCCACCAAAGCACTTCTGGATTGAACGAGATGTGTTCAAAAATTTTAAGAGTTTTTGGCCGTGGTAGGTCAGTCAAAACTGAACTGAATAAAGTTTGTTTTAACAGTAACACCCTAGGAGAATCTATCTCCAAATAAAAAAAAAAAAAAAAAGCACACCTCCCCAAAATAATAAAACAACTGTTCAGATCTAACCAGAGATCTAACCATTGCCAGGACCCTGAGAGCACCAAGAGGCTTTAATGACCCTGAGCAACATCAACCATCAAGTCTAATATGAGAAGATAGTTAAATGCAGTTCTTAATATGCTAATAATGACAAAATTATCTCTTCTCATTAAATAATGTGCTGACCTTGAATCAGTGTTATTATTAATGCTTAGATCCATTTGCCAGTTTTATCCCCAATTTCTTCTCCCCAGCTTCCCCTGGAGTGTCTAGAACTTGGCACCTGTGCTGCAAACAGCAGTGCCCCTGTTTCAGCCATGCTTGGAGGTCATGAATGAAGCACAAATCGAGTGTTGTTTGATACCAACTGTTTCCAGATGTCCTTATTAGTCCAATTATTTGATTTAGCAAATGTAGCTATGCTACTTTACTTAATACCGCTGAATCTGGCTTTTAAATCCCAGAGGGGGCCAGAAATAATACCCTGTTGTTATTCATTCTGCACATTTTCCAGCCATACCTAAAATTGGTTTTGCACATAGAATTGACAAGATTAAGTTGCAATTAGCTGTCTTTGGTAGATTTTCATCGCATCTGTGGGAGAAGAAAAAATCTTTCTGCTTATGAATGAGTCGGCTACTTGTGCTCCTGTGCTTGGCAGGCAGCAGTTCTTAGTGGCTTAGGGTATGATATAAATGATTCAAACATCTTTGATACGTTTAGGCTCCACACACCAATGCAGCACCCACAGAAACACTAGCACTAAAAGAAAGGATTTTCAGTAGTCTTTTCTATCTTATCCTCAGTACAATAAAAAAAGCAGCAGAAGATCTCATGAATCAGTAGAGAGGTATTTTTCCCCTCCTTCCCCTCCCCCAAGATAATCTGATTTTTTAATAAAAATGGTCTTTATTTGGTAAATATTTTTTTATTTATTTTTAACCTATGAGCCTCTTGAAAATCATTTTATTTAACCCTGAGGATTTTAAACTCCAGTGTTGGGGGATTTTTCTCTGGTTCTGCTGAGAATTTAGAAGAGATCCACTCTGAGGCAGGATTATCTGCTATCTACCTAATACAGATTTTGCTGCTTCTCCTAAAGCATTTAGTGCTGAGGGCTGTTAAAAGCCATCTTATTGAAATAGATGGGCCCCAAGTCCAGTCCAAAAGGAGTACCTATATCTTTATTTGTTGCTGCCTGTTACACAGCATCAGTTTCTCCTTGGATTTGCTAAACAGGAGCACAGTAAGTGCCAGGTACAGGAATAGGTCTGGAATTGGACAGAAAGCTACCTGGCTCTCAGCTGTGAGAGAGTTCCCACTTGGATTGGAGAATTCATATTCCAAACATTGGTGGAAAGGCTTGGGATGGGACAGATACATGCAAGAGCCAAGTAATTGCTCTGAGCTTTAACAGGGGTTCCTCAGCTCTGGGCTGTAACTGTTCTGTCTCTCACATGCCCTGGCTGCTGCAGAGAAGTGTTAAGGACAGTGTGAGCATCCTTTCTATGCTTGGATGGGTTCAAAGCAATGAACTTTGTACCTGAAAGAGAAAAGTACTGGTATTTTATAAACAGTAGGTACTTGAAACTTTGTAAGCTGTTGTCTTGTGTTAGAAGCAATCAACCTTTTCCCAGAATGCAGGAGTGCAACTGACTGCTGGTGTGTCAGATTCTAACATTCTCTGTGCTCTAAGAGGGCTGCCCAGAAGGCTTTAGACTTTAAGAGCTGCCTCTTTCCTTCATGGTTAATGAAGGTAACTCTTTTCAGAGATGCTCTGAATGGGAGAGGATAGTTGAAAATGCCTAATAAATCTGTGGCTTTATGTAAAATCTTATCTTTTTCTGTTTGTTTTGCCTTGATGCTTTTTCTTTCTGGATTCCCAATGTTTTTTCTGGTCCCCAAGATATGTTTCTGTTTGAGTCTTGAACTTTAACTGGTCTTGAAAACTCAATAACTGCCTCTGTGAACAGTGAAACCTTCCTCTTCTTCCATCAATTCCTAAACCCTTTGGATGCCTGAATCTTTCTTTAACAGCTCTTAACACATGAATACCTCTCCAGTTTGAGGTAAATATTTCAGATTTTAAGGTTAGTAAGTGTTAATTTAAGGCAAATACTTCAAAATGTATCAATACTCACTGAGCTTTTATTTTATTTTTTTATCAGGACTTTAATAGTAAAAATACTGCTGAACCCTTTAGGGGAAAGAGAAACACTAGAGAGGCTCATGGCTTGGGTATTCTCTTGAGCTAATGATTTCTCTAGCTGAAAAAATGTGATTTCTCTATTACTCCGTTATAGTATTTTATGGATGAAGGGAAATTTGATCATTCCTGGAACACAAGGAGAGTCTTTTCTAAGAGAATATTACTATGAGAATGCAATGCTGCCACTTGAAGGAAGGGAATGCTGCCACTCAAACAGAGGAAGGTACTGCTGATCAGATGTGGCCACAGAAATGTTGCCAGCTGACATTAGGACCTGTGGGAATGCTGCTCTCTTTAATCCTCACCTATCTCAGTTAAAACTCCTAGAGAAGAGCTTCTCTTAGGCTTGTGGTACAGCAAGGACTCATACATGTCAAGAGAACAGAGATTTGGGACTTTTTAAAAAGTGTTTGGTGTCCGTAAATAACTGCTCTTGTTCTGTGTCACCAATAGAAAGGGGTAGATGAATTTTAAACCTAGAAGGAAACGATCTCTGGCAGTAAAACTCTTCATTGCATCAAGGTTCTATAGTCTAAGAATATTTACTTTTCCTTATTGGCTTACTCTTCTATGTTTGTTTGGGGTTTTTTTTCCCTCTCTTGGAGTGGATTAGCACAGCTCCAGAAACATAGAGATGGTTCGAAGAAGACAAAGCAGAACAAAGCCAGAGATTTCTTTCTCTGAAAAAAAAAAAAAATCCACCCTCCCACAATTGATGCAGCTGCTAAAGTGCTTTTCCTTCTCTAATGTTTCTGACATCTGGAGTTGCTGAATCCAAGTAGGATATACCAGAACTTCAACAGATCTGCTCAATAGAGTCTGTAAATAGATAAGGTATAATTTAACTAATGAAGGAAAAAAGAAAAGGTGAGGACAGTAGTTTTAGTAGGCATTGCCATCACTGCTTGCTTTTTTTTTTCTTTATCCTTCCCTTAGCAAATGCTATTACTGTAAGAGGCAGAGCTGATAGATTTACTTTCTTCACTGTTACAGTTTAGGAAAGTTCAAGAAGTCAGCTATCAGATTCTGGGGGCCTTACAGGCAAAGGGATTTCAATTTCAAAGTACAAGAGATGGAGGTCTTGAAACAAAAGATCATCAAATACTAATAATTCCTGACTCTTGCTGGAGCAGTGGAGTGGGTAGGAAACTTTTTAAGGGGCAGAGAGTGTAACAGTGAATCTTGCACTCAATCCTTTGGGACAAGATTAGGGTGAAACCAGGGGAGTCAGATGTGAACAAACAGGTTATTTAAGGCCACTGAAAAAAACCCCCAGCACGTGCATGCCTGGGAATTGCTGAAATGTCAGAGGAGTTGTAAGAGAACTTCTGAATCCCATTTCCAAAGCAGCTTGTCTTGGTGAGTGCTGCTGTGGAAGAGAGCGTGGTGTCCCTCAGAGCAGCTCCAAGCATGGGCAATGTTCACTGGGACCTGCAGCCTGTGCAGTGTGGCACTCAGGTTGTTAAATGTATGCATACCACCACAGACACGACACGCACACATTTTATGGTTAAACTGCACAGAAGTAATGTTCAACAGACCAAAAACCTGAATTTTCACCTTTGAAAGCTATTCCAAATTTCACCTTAATTACCCAACAAATTCTGCCTTCCCTGAAGTGCAGTTAGGTGTATTTTTTCAGCAAATAAACTATTTGTCACAAAAACTGCAAAACTTTCTAAAGAGTGACCTTTAAATCTTCTTGTGTTGCTGCTTTCCCAGACAGGCTTTCTCAGCCTGTAGATTTACTTTGCAGATTTGTTTCTAGATTTAGTAGACTCACTGTGCTCCCAGTTGTATGATGTTGCATTTGGCTGTATTAAAATGCATTTTTTTAGGTTGCAAGTGATTCACATCGCTCTGCAAGAGTAAAAGTAACCTGCCTCTGCTATTTACTACTCCACAAAGATTTGCAGCAGTAAAAAATCGTACCAGCAAAAAATTCATTAATGTGGTCTTACTGTTGACAAAAATCCACAAAACTGTGGGACTGAGCTCTTGCTTTGGCCTAAGACTGAAAAGGGACCTGTTCTCTTGTTTCCTCTTATTAACATTTGCATCTTGGTTCCAGGCAAACAGCCATTTTTTTGATTGTCTTGTTCTACATGGAAGTTTTTAACCAAAAGTAGAGCTAAAAGCCAAGGTATCAATGTAGCTGCCCCTGTAACTGACACAAAATTGCTTAAATAAGCAGACTAAGTAAATAAGAGATTTACAACAGCATCTATGTGGTATGAAAGCATTGCTCTGTGACTTCTTTTTGGTTTTGATTGTGTCCCAGATATAACATTAGTTAGTTATATTAGTGGACATGGCTTTGCTCACTGCCAACCAGAGAAGGAAGTGATGTCTACTTCTGCAAGTAATACTTAATAGTAATGCATTTTGAAATACTCTTGACAATCACAGAACCTTTTAGAATTAATGTTAGCAAAAAACCCTCAAAACAAAACCAAAAACCAAAAAACAAACACAGACAACCCCCCCAAAAAACCCGGAGAAGCAAAATTATGAGCATTGCTAATTCCAAAAATTGTGTAACTATTCCTGCAAGGCATTGGTGTATATTCTCTAGGTTTGTCAATACAGAAAAGAATTTGATTTAGAAAGTGGTCCCCATGACTTTTTATTGACAGAAGATACGCTCTGTGTTTTACAGACAGCCATAAAAGATTCTAGTTTTTTATTGCAACTTGACAGCTATGGCAAAAGGACCTACAAACCTCACAGTTTTCTTTTATCCAAATTGGATCTTGTTGACAATTAGTTCTCTCTGATGCTGGCCCTGTGGCTGTGTGGGACAGGAGGGTGGAATTGGTATTTCCCCAAAACAATATGTCATTTTTAGCTGGCAAAAGGGTGGATTTCTGCAGGAGAAGAATGGGACAGAGATGGGCAGACAGATCTCCCAGAACTGCACAGGCAGGGTGACTTTTGAACAGAGCAGAAAACAAACCTGTAGGCTTGGGGTTTCCACGGGCATGGAAAGGACCTCACAATATTCATTTTAATTCAAAATGTTACTGGAAGTCTCCAGGAAGAAAGATTTAAGAAAAGGACTGGTCCTGTAGGGATATTGTGGGCTCTTGGTGGCTTTGTTTGCAATTTGTTTTAATACATTTCCCCCAGTGCATCTGAGCTCTCTGTGTTTTAAATCATTAGTAACTTAAAATAAGTCAGTACTTTGTGGTCTTGCAAAGCCTGCTCTAGTATAAACCCATAGTGTTTGGTGTGTTTGCTTTAAGGAGAAAAAAATATAAATAAAGAAAGCTTAATATCCAGACTCAAGGTGATTTAGGGTGGTATTGTATTGTGTGACATGTTTATATGATAATATGTGAACACCTATGTCTGCAAAATGCACTTAGAATTAATGACACCTTGCACTGAAAGATGACTTGAAGAATTTATTGCACTTTCTTCACGGGGCTGAGTGTTTTGGAATGGCAGGGTGTTCTGATCACTAGGAATGTGGGAGAAGTGTCAGATCTGAGATTCTCAGGACAGAAATTAAAGGAGCAGTTCCATCAGGTGTGTGGCTCCAGCAAAAGCCAGTGAATGGGCATCAGTGGGAATGCTCCATGGATGGGGTCAGTGGGAAGGCTCCATGGATGGGGTCACTGGGAATGCTCCATGGATGGGGTCAGTGGGAAGGCTCCATGGATGGGGTCAGTGGGAATGTTTCATGGATGGGGCCAGTGGGAATGCTCCATGGATGGTGGCACTGGGAATACTCCATGGATGGGGTCAGTGGGAGTGCTCCATGGATGGGGTCAGTGGGAATGCTCCATGGATGGGGTCAGTAGGAATGCTCCATGGATGGGGTCAGTGGGAATGCTCCATGGATGGGGTCAGTGGGAGTGCTCCATGGATGGTGTCAGTAGGAATGCTCCATGGATGGTGTCAGTAGGAATGCTCCATGGATGGGGTCACTGGGAAGGCTCCATGGATGGTGGCACTGGGAATGCTCCATGGATGGGGTCAGTGGGAATGCTCCATGGATGGGGTCACTGGGAAGGCTCCATGGATGGTGGCACTGGGAATGCTCCATGGATGGGGTCAGTGGGAATGCTCCATGGATGGGGTCAGTGGGAGTGCTCCATGGATGGTGTCAGTAGGAATGCTCCATGGATGGGGTCAGTGGGAATGCTCCATGGATGGGGTCAGTAGGAATGCTCCATGGATGGGGTCAGTGGGAGTGCTCCATGGATGGGGTCAGTAGGAATGCTCCATGGATGGGGTCAGTGGGAGTGCTCCATGGATGGGGTCAGTAGGAATGCTCCATGGATGGGGTCAGGGGGAATGCTCCATGGATGGGGTCAGGGGGAAAGCTCCATGGACGGTGTCAGTAGGAATGCTCTATGGCTGGTGTCAGTAGCAATGCTCCATGAATGTGTTTTGCTTCTCACTCGGAGTGTGGGGCTGACGTGAGCTGCTTTGACTGCTGAGGACACTGTGCCATAGCAGCAGTGACACCCCTCTGCAGCACACTTGGCAGGCTGCTGCAAGGCCACCAAAATAGGCTGGGCACAGCTCTGTGCTAATCTGGCTCCCCAAATGAGGTGAGCTTCAGTACAGCTGGCAAGGCTACAGGGAGCTTGGATGTATTTCCACTGTACTGCAAGCATGGAAATAGATGGTACCCCAAAGAAAAGAGAATTTATATCCTGAATATCAGTAGATTTCACCAAAACATCACAAAGGGCAAATTACTCAAGAACTTTAATCAAGTGACTGGGTTTGTTTAGATTAGAAACCTTTCAGCTCTGTTTTCACACAGCTCCCATGTTTGTGTGATTGCTTCAATTTGCATTCGTGGGTCTAACATATTGAAGTATCAGCACTCAGATCTAAAATCAGCAGTGTTAACACTCTGCACTAGGAATTTTTATTTAATGAAAATACAATTTTTTTTAAAAAAAATATAGACATTTACATAATGAGAGAATACCAAGGAGTAAACAGGTCACTTCATATTTTAAATCTTCCTCTGCCACTGATACCTATGGGAGACATTAAAATAATTTATTTTATTTATCAATTTATTGCTTTTGCCTTTAGGCTGGAGGGAAAAATAAGCCCCCAATCTTGCATGCCTGTACTGAGGATAGCAGCAGCATTCATTGCTACAATGTCTTTTGGGGTGTTCCGTAAATTTGTCTAAAGGACTGGTAATCAGGGGAGAAATAAGCCACTTTTTCCAACCTGTTTGATTCAGAAAGGAATAGTGGGTGTGATTTCCCTGGTGATGCATCACTGTCCCCTTCCATTTCACTGCAGTGATAACTGCTGCTGCAAGGCCTGGGCAGAGGAGGTGCAGCTGGGAGGTGACAGCGGGGTAGAGGAGTTCCTGCTCTCATTCTAGCTGAGCAGCAGACAAGGGAGCAAACAGCTGCTTGGGGCAAAGCTAAATATCCAAGCAGAGGCCACCACAGCCCTGGGAAGTATCTCTGATACAGAAACCCTGGCAGGGATGTGAGGGCAGACTGCCAGCACTGTTCCCCTGGCTCACAGAGGGAATCACCATGAGCAAAAAGCACCATCAGTACAAATGGGTGCCAAGATATTGTTTTGTCTGTCTAATACTGCCAAGAGCAAAGTCTTGATCATCTTGGTTGTCCCAAGCTCTATACAACAGCTTTTGAGATGATTGAGTTTATACTACTTGAGTTAATATTGTCCCCTATTATTCTTTTTCTCAACTGACTGTAGGTGATAGTAGCCAATTTCTTGTGTGCTGAGAAAACTTGTATTTCAGGGAATGCTGCTGCTCCCTCACGTGAGGCTCCCCTGGTCTCATCTCAATATTGAATTTTTTAGGGCAGTCAGACTGCAGATGGAGTATATGAGAGTTTCCCTCATTTGAATTGTGAATGGGCATTGATAGAATAGAATATCTGTTTGTGTTTGATCTGTATGTTTTACATCATTTGCAATGAATTTGTATGGAATGGGAATGCTTTAGTACTTAAATGATAAACTTTTGAAAAGTAACAGTCTGCTGACTCGTACACCAGCCATAAAGTCATGCATTGCACAGGGCAGCCCTCTCTAATACAGAGAATTTGTAGTAAAGAGGTTTTCTAGTCCTCGTGTCACATCAAGTGTTTTCTAGCACTGCATGTGAACATATTACAAAAGAAACACCAGGTATTGTGGATTTTAAACAATTCTACTCTATCAAATCAAATATCCCCTTTTTTGAGTGTTTTGTATATAAAAAAAGAAACAAACAAAGAAAATCAAACACAAAAACCACCCAAAATCCAGTGAATTTCAGATGGATTTTGTGGATGTCCAGATTCAGGTCTTTGTGCCAACAGAAGGCCTGTCTCTTATTTCTTCATGTATATTGCAATTAGCCACCTACACCAAAATGGGCATGGGATAAAGAATTGTTCCTTAACACAAAATCTCCTACAAACTGCAAGTTTGGGAGGAAGATCCAGCTGGAATCAAGCTATTGCTAGCTCAGCTTTGGTCCCCTTTTTGACTTACAAACTAGGGAAAACCGGTGCCCTTGTCTCAGGAAGCTTTTTGTTGTACGTGCCTGACCTCAGAAGTGCTGGGGCAGGGAGTGCAAGATGCTCATGCATTTTTCATATTAAAAAACCCCAAAAATCAAACAGGAATGATGGGGAGATCAGTGAAATGGGTGGTGCCCAGAGCTTTGGAGTGTGTGAAATTGTCTGTTGGTGAGCAATGTTAAGTTAAAAATTGAGGAAGGCACAAGGATTTGCCATCTACCTCCAAGAAATAGGAAATATCCCACAAAGTTAAAATAACAGAAAAGGTTATTCATTCTAAGTTTATAGAGATGAAATAGAGTTACTTTATGACTAAGACTTGGTAGTAAAAGTACATATATAAGGCAGTTGATAAGGTTGGTAATGTGGAGTAATATTTGCAGTAGGAATCAGGGGATTTTGGTACTTAGTTCTGCCATTGATTCACTCTGTCAGAATTTGTCAGCACAGTGTCTTCATTTCTACTGTGATAAAAGATGGCTGATAAATGTGCTGCTAAAGATCTAGTGGATTTTTAAAGATTTTGGGACTGTAAAATTTGCAGATGACCACAGTGGTGTGATCATTTGCAGCAATATTTTTATTTTTTTCTCTTCATAAGGAACTTTACTTTTTCTTCTTTTGAAAGTTAATTTATATTAGGAGTAAATGTTTCATGATACACCCATAGGAAATGTTTATTTACTTCTCAAGGTTTCATTAAACCCCAAACTGTTATGTCTTCTGTGCTGACGAGACAGCTTGTCTTATCCATGGTCAGCCACTAAATCATTGATGTCAACCCTTATGTTTATGTAACATAAACATAACTGCACACAGGGCTGAAGTTGGAGCCCTAAAGCAGCTCTACAGTAATTTTTGTATGAGTTTCTCTAGGGGTTTTTCAAGGGTTTGTCTCAACTGGCAGAAATTATTATAAACTAACAGGGGTACCAGCAGAGAGCAGGGACCCAGCTGTGCATTCCCCAGACACTTGTTCCACAAGCTGGGATTGCCAGCTTGCCCTCGTAGGTGCAGGGCCCCATCACCTTAACCCTTGTCCTGAAACGGCTTCAAATGTCTCATTTAAAAGGAGAAAAACTAGAAATTGTGTGAAGGTTGTGGAGGGGAGGAGGAATAAAGATCCTGCACACGGGCTCAGACAGCCTGGATAGGCAGGGAGGAGTCCCCAGCATGAGAGGGGCTGGCTCTGTGGGCAAAGTGTAAAATAGGACTGAGACACAGGTTCCCCTCTTGGCAGGAGCCCTGGGAGCACAGGCAGCTCACACTCTGTGCTCAGGGGGGCTCTGCAAAGCTGAGATAATAAAGTTCCCTGCACTCACCCTGGCTGGCACGCTCTGAGGCTGAGCTCTCCCAGGGTGTTCTCTGCACCGTGCACAGTGCCATGTGGATGTGTTATCCACATCCCAGAATGGTCATACCAGTGTCACCCACCCCAAATGCCTGCCACTGGGTGCACTTTGGATCAGTAATATATCACAGTTTTATGGGATTCAAGGGGGTATCTCCAGGTTTCTTTTTTTTCTTGAGGACAGAGATTTTGATTAATTTTTTTCCCTTCTCTTCAGGGTTAGCACTTTTCCTTATATATCTTTCAATGTAGGGAAATTGCTCATTTGACAGCTGTGGATAAAACATGAAATTTTAGATAATGTTTTAAATTCACTAGAGACAAACCTGCTTCAAGGTAATTTATAAATTAAACTAAATTCAAATATTGTCTTGTGGCATCTACCTGTAATTAGAAAACTTGTAAAGTTTTTTTCCTTGAAAAGGAAAGAGATGGCTGGTATACAAATTATTTTGCAGCTAAGAAAAGGACTTCTTACAGATTGGATATTATCGGGCAAATCACATATTGAACAAGTTTTCTTCATTTTGTATTTAAGTTTTTCCCTGCTCACCAGCTTGACTAGCTTCAAGCCTGCTATGTAAAAGTTAATGGGGAGAGAGTCAGAGTATGAGATTTTGCAATTTCTTTGGTGTGAATTTGGTTTCAAAATTCTGTCTTCTCCAATCTCTTTTTTCTCTCTCTGTTATGGGATCACAGATTGGTTTTGGCAGGAAGTGACCTTAAAGCTCATCTTATTCTAACCCCTGCCATGGGCAGGGACACCTTCCACATCCCAAGTTGCTCCAAACCCCAATGTCCAAACTCATCTCCTCAGGGCTGCTCTCAATACATTCTTTGCCTTTTTTATGTCTTTTTGATGCCTGAAGGGAGGAAAAATTGTCTTTCAAGAAAAAGTAGAAAATTTTTTATGTTTCGGGAAATGTTGTTTCAGTGCTGCTTTATATTTTTTTCCTTGGATTTGATCCCTGTGGTTCCATCAGCCCACAGTGCTCATTTGGAGAGCAGGGAAATGCTGAGTGAGACTGTGCCTTAGCTCCCTTCCCAGGCTGAGAGCCTCTGAACTGCCCTGCTGAGCATCTGAGCACTGGCCTGCCTGGCTCTCCCCTCTCCTCCACTCTTTCCCTTCCAATGAATTTAATTCAGTGCACAGCACTCCTATCTGCCTTCTTGCCTTTCACTGCTCTGCCAGTTGCTTTCTTTTGAGCAGTTCCTCCCCTGTCACTGGCTGCAGAGGCAACATCTTTAGGAATGGGAAGGGAGGAGAGGTCACTGGAAACTTGTTTTTGTCACAAACCTTGCAGCTGCATGGGGACTCGTGAACAAGGGCTGTGCTGCCAAGCAAAGGCCACTGGCTTTCCCAGGTTTACAGTTCTGATAAAATTTCTGAGCACTGAGAGATCATTCATTCAAGCACATAAATCAGAAAAGAACAGAAACAAAATTATCCTCTGCAAGTAGTGGTGTGCTGTAACATGCCTCTAACAGATTGCACCTTTATTCAATTTCTTTGTAAGGGGCCATGTGTCAAAAGGCCTTTTCCCTAGACCTGCTAAAATGTTAAATGGAAGGACAGCAGATTTCCTTCACCTTTTACCTTGAAGCAGTAAACATTGTTGCTGGGAGGTGACATCAGTCAAAAACTGTGCCAAGTCCAGGTATGGCAGGCTCCAGGGCAACCTGTACTCAGTAGGTTTCTAATTCTGACCTGTAATTGCAGCCATTTTCAGAAACTCAGTGCTTTCCAGCTGAGTGTCCCTTAGTCCACAGAAGTGTAGAAGTAAAGCTGCAGCTGCCTCACGGCTGAAGGACATGAGAAAAATGTGTGGGTAGATATCCATCCTGGGTAAGTCAGGATTTGTAACACTGGGGTAGTTTTCAAGAGGGAGGGGCAGAATTGCTCCATAGTTTATGGGACATGCACCAGCTCACGTGTTCTCTGCTCATTAAGTGACTTAATAGATGCCAATCTATATGAGGCAGAGATCCCCGAGCCACTGCTCATTTCTGGGCAAAAATAACACTGAATTGTTTGCTCCCAAATACCATCCTCCTCTCACTAAAACCATTTTGCAAGATTGCAGTAGTTTTGAAGGAGACAAACGCTGTGAAAAGCAAGTTATTGGGGTTTTCAATTTTGAGAGGAAATATTACATTTGTTTCAAAAGTAAAAATGAAGGTAAAGATGACATTAAACTCAAAAAAAGACATGAAACCAAACCCCCGCTCCATATGTGGATTGAAAGATATATAGTCTCTCTGAAGTTTTTCAAGGTTTTTATTTCAGAAAGTTAATCTTAAAATCAGGTTTTGATGATGATGATCATGATGATTATGATAGTAATAATAATAGTAATAGGGCACAAACATTCAGTTTTAGGGACGATATTTGGGAACAGATTGCAAATGTGATGTGGTGGAAAATAGACCATATAAACATTTTGGCACATATAACCAGACACAGAAAAGAGAGTTAAAAAGAAAGCAAGTCATTTCTGCTCACTGTAAGGGTTCAAACAGTAGGAATGTGTACTTTAAATACGTTGTGATTAGACCTGTTGGTAGCCTGGTGCACTCTATTCAGGGTAACATTTTGCTCAAAGATCTAAAGTACTTCAAACCTCATGCTGCCAAATGTTTCTCCATTGCCACTTTAATACATCCTTGGTCACCATGCATTGCTGATGATTTTGCAGTGTGAAATACTCCTTGCAAATTATTTCAATCTCTTTTTATTAAGCTTTTTACCTTACCTTTACACAGGGTCTACCTTGAGCAGTTCTTTTTTGTTTGTGTTTACACAGTAGTTTATTTTCTCTGAATGCTGTGAAATGGAATTTTTTAATGTCATGTGGTGATGGATAAGCCTTTTAATATTTTAGCAGAAATTACTCCAATAAACTGATTACTTTCTCTAATGTGTTGTATCTGGACTGAGATCACAGTAAAAGAATTGTCTGGTGCAAACACCAGGGTCTGAGAATTTCTTTATTTTTTGCAGCACAGCCCTCAGCTCTTAGTGTTTTGGGTTTTTTTTTTGTATTTTGCCTTAATGAAAAGTCTTTATTTCATCACCTCAACACTTCTGCCCTCAGAAAGCAGATCTTTGCCTACTGTGTTGAATGGAGGGCCTGGGGGACAAATGATCCTGCTGTATTTAATGTACAGCCATCAATAACTCCATGAGTTACCTGCAGACTACATGGACAACTTTATGAAGGTGAAGGAGACAACAGGCAGCAGCGTGTGATGATGTCTTTGTTGTTCTTGCATGATGTAGTGCGGGAGTATTAATGAAGATAATGTGATTTGTTCTTTATATACTGGAGTGAAGCACGAGGGGGCACCTGAACCATGCAGCTTTTGTCCAGATGTGAGCTGCAGCACTATTTCCAGGGGCATCACCCTCAGGAAGCAATCTGCATGCTATGGACTTGTAAGCTGATTTTGGGACAGGAAAGAGGACTGTTGGAGGCTGGATTTGTGGTGCTGGTGGCACACCAGTGGCTGCCCCTGCCAGGTGTGGTTTTGCTGGGGCAGGGGATGGAGGTCACTGCCTGCTGCTGCTGCTGGGGTTTGGTTTCCAGCACAGGTAGCAATGGTTGCATTTGTCTTGCTGGCAGTGCAGAAGGTCTAGGATAAGGCTATAAAAAGCCTTTTTTTTTTTCTTCTTTTTTTTTCTTTTTCCCATGTTCCTTGGTTCCTTATCTTCTTGAGTGTGAAGGTTTGGGGCTTAAAGGAAGGAAAAGGGATCACAGACATGAAAGTCAGCTCTAGTGAGAGAGGAGGTGATAACACCCAATACTCTGCTGTATTGCTCTGTATCATGCAGTCGGGTTTTCAGGTTTTTTATCTCTCCTTTGGATTAAGAGGCTCTGAGGCACAAGAAGGCTTGATGTATTTGCTGCTGCACAGAGATGTGTCTATGGTGTGTTGAGTAAAGGAGCAACTGAAGAGCCAGTAGGCACATGTCACTTGCCCTCCTTTAGCTGATACAGATTAAAAAGGAGGAAAAACCCAAGAGCAGGAGCATCAGCTGTGTAGTCACTTGGGTTTGCAGGCAGCTCAGGGAACCTGCTAATGTCCTTGCACAAGTTAATCTTGGTCAGTCACTTGCCATCACATTCCTGAAGGTGCTGTCCTCACTTCTCACCAGACAACGTGCAGGTCTGGGGAGTGCAGGACATCTCAGACCAGACCCTGCCAGCAGACACAAATCATCCCACTGGACATGCGCCTCAGCAGTTCTTCTGAAGTCAAAACGAGCAAACTGGCTTTGGAAGGAAGGCTCTGTCCAGGGCTTCTCTACATTAGGGGCTCTGACTGCTCTCTGTAATCCATGTGTTTAGAAATGTATTGGGAATTGTGGATGTGTTTGCAACGGATGTGATAAGAGTGCTGCTGGGAACAGGTTGTGTTATTGAAAACTTGTGGGTTTAAGAAACATTATTTTTGGTGATTTAGTGCTGAAGGTTAACGGAGTAGGGGCAGGCCAAAGGCATGAACAGGCAGCTGCAGCAACTTGGATTTTAGGCAAGTTTCTGAAGCTCTTGTCAGAGGCTGTTCCCTCCCAGCATGAGCAGCACGACTCCAGAGCAGCCTGGGCTTTTTTGTTGTTGTTGGAAGGGTGGATTTAAGCTGCATGATTGTCTTCTTAGTCTGTGCTAGAGAGAGCTGGACTGTCCACCCACTGCACAGACAGAGGAAAACGGGTCCTGTTTCACTCACAGATCATATTGGTCTGACAGTTTCTTGTGCCTTTCAGTCATTTTTAATTTATACACTGTCTTCACACATACTGCATTTTTTGATTCATTGTATAGGAAATTACTGCAAGCTGGTTTTTTCAGTTTTCCTTCTAATACCGACACAAAACTCAATTAGAACTAATATCAATTAGCTGTGAATGACTTTTGAGAACCCTATTAAAGAAAAAATATGAGCAGATGAGAACTATTTAAAATATGGGAGCATGTCAGTTTTAATACCCGTTATGTTGCTGTATTTCCAAGCCATAAAAGTGACAAGAATGGCATGCTCTGTGTAAAAGAAATTTGTTATGGTCACTTAAAAAAATGTTTTTATTATTATTAACTACTGGAAAGTCAGATATGGATAGTAAATTTTGTTTGATATGGAGTACAGATTTTCATGAACTGACACTTCAAAATTCCCAGCTTAAAATATTTGTTCCTGCTAATAGGTGTTTTGCTGCTGCCCTGAATTCCTTAAAGTATTTTTAAACGCTGTAGAGGTTTGTGAGGTGTGTGTAGCTGTTACCACCTTATGCTTGCTCTGTGAAAAGGTACAAATTGTGCAAAAACTGAATATTGTGCTCAGAACACTTTTTTTAAGTGATTGAGGGTGTAGGAGTGAATGATCATACTGAGCCATACCAAAGCTTCAGCTAAACCAGCAGTGGACAATAAGATGTGTCCAGGGCAGACAACACGAAAAATACTTGAGTAAAAAAAAGATACATCCCCAATTATCTGTGACTTACAAATTTTTGGATATTTGTAGTTGTTAACCCTGAATGAGATTTTTTTTTTTTCCTCTGAATATATGAATATACTTCAGTCTTAAATCCAGGCAAAATTTCAGCACCAACAGAATCTCATGGGAATAAATTTCAGTAGCTCTTTATAATGAAATGTATCTTTTAAACGGTCTGATCATAGGTTAAATAGCTTTGTTCTTTTGAATTTCAAATTTGCATCTGACAATGGTTTCCTATTAACCAACTCCAGTTGCTTATTACAGAAAATGTCTCAACTGTGGTCCTGATTTTTAAACATGAGCTTTTCCTTCACCTGTGGTGCGTTTTGTTTGTTTGGGGTTTTGTTTGTTGGTTTTGTTTGATGTTTTGTGTGTGTGTGGTGGGTTGGTTGGTTGGTTTTTTTTAATTTTTGGGGTGGGTGGGGGGGGGGGGTTGGGTTTTTTTTTGTTTGGTTGGTTTTTTTTGTTTGGTTTTGGTTTGATTTGGGTTGGGGTTTTTTGTTTTTGGTTTTTTGTGGGTTGTTTGTTTGGTTTTTGTTGTTGTTTTGTTTTGTTTTGGGGGGTTTTTTTGTTGTTTTTTTTCCTCCCTTCTTGTTCCTGCTGAAGAGAAATCCACTTGAAACCAAGCAAACCTCAGTCATGGTTTCTGGACTTACTGAGTGGAAATGGCAGGAGTTGAGAAGCACCTTCAGAGCAGGTTGTACACGGCAACAGCCAGTGCAGGAACACATAAAAAAGACATAATAGATGAACTGCAGAGCAAACTGAATTACATACACTTAGAGCAGTGTAATGAACTGGTGCCTTTAGTAATTAGCCAGGGCTGAAGTGATCTACTGTGGATTATATTCTTTGACTCTCTAATAATCTAAGTCACATTTCCCCTGGTTGACATTTAGCAAAGGCCTCAATTTTCTGGTGTTTCATAGCTCACTTTTGAATGCTCAAAACCTGGATGCTAATGTTGAGAGCTTCAGTTTAAATTGTCCTTTCTGCAATTTTGTACGCTTCTAACTTTATTACAATTCTGTCCTTTAAGTTAGATACATCAGACGTTATTGCAGACATATTAGAGTATAAAACTTGTCTGGACTCAGAAATGGTAATAAAACTGAGATCCTCTCCATGGAACTGGCTCTTTATGGACCTGTTTTCCCAATGGAATATCCACCAGCTTCTTCAGGGCGTCATTACTGTCCAGGTCTATATCAGATGTGTGGTGCTGGATATATTCTGGTTCCAGGCTGCAAATGTACAGCATAGGTGCACCCAAAGGGGTGACTTCAGTGCTGCTGTGACATCCTGCCTGACATTCCCAAAATCTCTTTCAGTCCTCACTCTTTTTTAATTGTTTTTGGTTGGTTGATTGATTTTGTTGGTTTCTTTTTTCTTAACATTTTGCTTCTTTTTTTTTAATCAGAAAATATTGTCCAATGTGCACGCTTTTATATTACTGCAAACTTCAAAAGTTAAAATAATGTGATTTTAAATAATTTAAAGTGATAAAAACATAGAAAGGTTGAAATGTGCATTTAAACTTTCAGTGTTTGGCGTTTCCCTGTGAAGAACTGAGGAACCTTGAATTTTGGAGTATTTTCTGAAAGTTTTGTTTATTACTTTGAGGCCTGCAGTCTAACCTTAATATGGGAACTGATACTCTTGTCAATTTGTTGCCTTTGAGAATGGGAGCTTCAGGTGAAGAAGTTCAATTACCCTGATGGTCGTGTCAGTGTGTTCATGTTTCATGTTAAGGGGTCCTGACTCAGGAATTCAAACACTACTGCAAGTAATAAGTAAAGGCATGTAGTTAGTCAAATGTAGTTAGTTAAATGTGTTTATAGATATCTACTTGTCTCTTTTAAGACATCTTTGGAATCATCATCTCATAAGTCTCAGGCTGATGTATGTCAGCTGTTGAAATCAGGATTAGGACTTGAGCAGTCAACATTTTTTTTTATTTTCATCTTACTCAAAATATGTGTATGTTGATAGTATTTACCAGCACTTATTTGCATAGGGAAAAAGGTTTTAAATGCTGCTGCTTATCTGGTCTTTAGCCCCATAGCATTTATAGCAAAGATGCTGTTAGCTGAGTTGTGTTATTTAATCTGGTGTTCAAAAGAAAATGTCAACCAGACCAGCTCTGAAAATCAAACTATTCCAATGCCTTTAGGACTTCTTTCTTCCATTGGCTTCAAATGAAAATAAACACAGAGATTTTTCTATTCTTTATGGAAATCCATCTGTTCCTGTTTCTCTTTTTGTGTGATTTTGAACTATTGCATCTGCTTTTCCTTGCTCCTTTCCAGTATCTGTCATTGCTCTTGTTTCCTGTTGCATTTCATTTCTTCCTCTCTTCTTTTAATATTTAAATCATCAAACCACCCGAGTTTTTAACGATCTAATTTTCCAAACCAACCAAATACCTAACACTGTTGGGATTTCCTGTCATTTTGCCTGAAAACATTCCTCTCCTTGGCACCCATTCAGTGACTTGTAATACACCCACAGCACTTGAAAGAAAGGTTACATTGCTTCCCTGCGGTCTCTGCTCAGTCTTTGGTTCCTTGGCAGGATTCACAATTAGCACTAAATACATTTCTGGTTGCAACTTCTCAAATTTAGCTCCTGGAACACCACCTGGAGGGTTGTGTTAGATTTGAATTTTCCAGCTATTAGAAAGGCAACTGTTAGAGCTTCTCCGGGTTTTTCCTTCATACAGCTGATTGACTCTCTCTTATACTGAGTTCTCTTACAAATGAAGCTGGGACAACTCTTGGTTGTCTGTGTTAGTTGAAGGTATGGACTGTTCCACATAGAGCAAATAACACTGCTTATCCAGTCCCTGTGTGAGCTCCTGTAAAAGATCATGAGAGGGGAATGAGCAGGGAAGGGCATATGGCAAAACTGACTGGAGAGCTTATGGACACCTTGAACTTAGTGTCAACACCCCTTGCAGCTGACTGTGCTGGAGGTTATGGGGCTTTCTGGCACAGCAGAGTTACCTGAGCCCAGCCAAAACACCTGAGGGTACTTGAGCTACTTTGGGCTGCAGAGGTGAACATGGCCTTACCATGACTTGATGCTCTCAGAAGAAAGAACAGCATGTCTGGGAAGACAGATAGAGATAGTGCTGAAGGCAATCTCCCCCTGATTTGTTGCAGCTGGGTTAATTACCATAAATGGGAACAGCCTTGCCCTCACAGCTGTGGGTGTGATAGAGCGAGAGAGCTGGGAGGGAGGCACTTGGAGTCTGCTGGCCATGCTGTGAGGAGGGAGGGACAGGAGGTTGTGCCAGGGACAGAAAGGGTGAGACATTGTACAAGGGACAGACAGGGTTAGGTGGCCATGTTGGGGACAGGAAGGAGTGAGCCAGAACTGCAGAAGGAAGAGAGAAGGAGAGAGAACCAGAGCTGCCCATGGGAGGCTACACAGAAAAGGTATGAGAGACTTCTAGATAACAAGGTGCTGATGGTTGGAGCCCTCTTCAGTTTCAGTAATACCTCCTGTGTCAAGCAAGCAGGGACTTGAGGGAGGGAGGTGAATGTCTCATCTCATAGGCCTTTTAAAAATGCCAGTCTTTGCAATAGCAAAGCTGTGTCTTCTGCAAGAAAGAAAAGGGCTGGGTGGCTCCTGTAGCTCATGGCCATGCTGCCGAGGGCTGGAGCTGGAGGGAGCAGCTTTGGGCTGACCAAGGGTATAAAAACCAACCTTTCAGTGGGATGAACTGCTCCAGGTCTATGCTCAAACATATTCCCCATCATGGCATAAACATGACACAAGTCAAATGTTTGCTTCAGCTGTCTCAGCATAGTTGAGTAGGTTCCCGTGGGTGGTGATTCTGTGTGGTGGAGCTGTACAGCATGTGGCTGACTTGCTCAGAAATAGCTTTCAAGAGCTTTAAAATTCTCTACTCACTGCTATGATTTCTGGACAGTGCATGAGGTGCATAACCTGCATTATTACCCCACTTGCTGATTTCTAGTGTCATACAGGACTATTCAAATTTTGTTTTATTTGCTGCTTCTGGAAAATGATACGTGACCATGATGTACTTGGCTTGCTCTAATTGCTTCAAGTGGGAGAGGCTACTAAAGGAGCATTTTTCAAACCAAACCTTTGCTACAGCAGAGTATTTTATTCCATTCCCATCACAAGTGCTTGAGCAGGTATCCTGGGGAGATAGGCCTCTCCTCCTCTGGAGTGTTATTGTAGAGGCATGTAAATGGAGAGTAGGGGCTCTATGAGCCTCCTGCTCAGCTGTAGATAATTTAAAAGCCAGAAAAAAATGACCACTCTGATATTTTGTGAAAACAGAAACTGAAAGATGTAAAAGAACAAACTGAACTTTTTAAAGCCTGAATGAACACTACCAATAAGAGAATAGTCCTGGAAGCCTATTCCCTTTTGCTGTTCAGCTGTTTCAAATGCAAGCAATCACAGGGCAGACCTCTCTGTTTTGCAGCCAGGGCATACCTGCTAACCCACACAGCTATCTGGGGCTCTTAGAAAGCTGTTTTGAGGCAATAAGGGGGGGATTTCATCTGAAAACAAACTCATGTTTATTAATGAGAACAAGGTATTTTTTCCTCCAGTTTGAAGGATGATTGATGTTGGAGTGATTGTTTGTGACCATGATGTACTGCTCTACCTGCCTGCTGGCTGCTGACTCTCTGACATTTGCCTTGCATTCACAGATAGCTTGGCACTGGGGATAGCCCAGATCACCTACAAATATCTCTAGTGAGAAGTGCCCCATGAAGGAAAACAAAACAAAAAAAATCTTACTGGTGTTTTAGAATGCTAGATGTTGAGAGACTTCTTATTTTCAAAAAGCTTGAATTATGTTGTAATGGTTTAAGTTTTACACCAAGTTCAAGGTGAACACTTTTCTGTTTGGTGTGACTGCTCCCCTCTCTCGTGGCACTGCTGTTAATTTGTTGACTTTCAGTGAAAAAATACCAGTTTTGCATACATCTCTTCTACCTTAAGATGTAGTATCATCATAATCCACTTTTACTTGGCAAAAGTTAGAATTCCAGTTACCCAGAGTTAAAATAAGGTTGGAATGAGGCAAAAGCGAAGATGGTCACTCATCCAGAACTCCAGCCAGGCTTTAAATGAGCCATTCTTTATCTCTGTGTAGTTCAGATCACTTTCCTCCCTTTCCCCTTGTTTAGCTTTTTGTGCTTTCATCTGAGACTGAAATAAAAAGACCTAAATTCTGAAAAGATCCATGTAGTGCTTTTTCAGAGACTCAGTAGAACTGGAATAGTTAGGAGTATGTTTTGGGCACTTATCCAAGCCCAAACAACTCTCTACATAGTCTGAGGAACAAGAAGTTATTTGCTATTACAGTAACTGCTTTCACAGGTGAAAAAGAAAACAGCCAGCAAGTGAGATAGGCAGAGTGAAACAATTCTGCCTTTCCCAGATGAATAACAAATAAGTTTTTTTCAGTCTCTAGTTCTTTTCCTTTCAACTTCACCTGTAAACACTGTGGGTTTGGGAGCAATATATTTTAACTCAACTTACCAAAAAAAAAAAAAAGTAAAAATATCAGATGACTTAAGACACTCCACACAGCAATGAGGCAGAGAATGAAGCTTAATTAGTTGTTTGAAGCAATTCTGCAAGCCAGTTCCTGATGTGGAAACTTGGTTCATTTTGTTCTATGCAGAAGCAACCTGAAATGTTTCTTTACCCCAAGTCTGTATATTCTGTTCAATCATGTACTCTCGGAGTGAATGACTTTTGGTGTGCATACAGTTTCCATAATTCATTTAGAATTCTCTCTGCTCTCATTAATATTCTAGTTTAAACATTATGAACTTGATCAAAGTGAGTTGTTTCAAATACTTAAATACAAATGTATAGAAAACAGTTGGCAGTTCTTACCACCCTTCCCTTTTGGTTACTGACAACTCTCTTAAACTCATGCAGTCTCTTCAGGTGAGCATTTCCTCGTCATGGTAGAAAAGACCCTGGCTGCAGCCTGACTTGAATGGAGAGTTATAATTTGTGTCAGGAGAGAAAACCTTGTCTTTGTGACGTGCAAAGTGACAAATAGAAAACCTCTAGGAGGCATTTCTGTTCAAAAGCTGCTTGCTGACACTATGGAGAGGTGCATCTGCAAGCAGGGAGTTGATGTGTGTGGTGGTCGTTGCTCCTAATTTACTGATCCTCCTCTCAGGAGAGGCTTTTCCCTGTGGCTGGTACCTGAGCAGAGGGAAAAGCAGGATCCCTGCTGCTTTGGCCTCAAATGTGCATGGTTTTGTGTAAGTGCAACATGCTGCACCTTTAGTCTCTAGCTTTAAATTTGCCATGTTAATGCTAAAGACATAATCACGAGGTTTTCACTTTGTGAGAGGGGAGGATTGTTTCAGATTTATTTCCTCTGCCAGGGGCTCTTCTATATGGACACTCAGAGTGTGCAGGAGGAAAAATCTCACAGTAGTCAGTCTGCTGCTGATGGTTAAAGAGGCTTGGAAACATCATAAAGGTCAAAAATATTGTAGCTATAAATGGAAGTGTTTAAAGTTGGAGAGCGATTTATGGAAGAGGACAGCATGAATTGGCACTGGAACCATTCTTTTCCATTATTTCTCTAAATGGCTCTTTTAGTAGTGTTGAAATCAAGATAATCAAGTTTGAAAATTAATGGGAAGGAACAGCAAATAATTAGGAACAATGCTATCAAGTAGGTAACTGCTCTGACTGCTGGCATACCTGATTCTGTAGCTGCAGTGAATGTGACTGTAGAATGAAAATAGGAGTAGATTACCTTTCCATTCAGCTCCCCCACCACTCTCCTCCCCCAAACTATTAAAGTGTTGGGGTTTTTAATTTGTTTATTTTATTATGAATGAGTGACACTTAGAGAAGAGTGTAAAGATTTACAGTGTTTTGGGAGGGGTTTTTTGGATGAAATTTGTGGTGGTAGGTTTTCCTTGTGGCCTAGATGTAACCAGCTGTCATGCTGTGTAGCCCATCCCTGCTTCACAGAATCCTGAGGGTCAGATGCCCATTCCTAATGGACTATCAAATGAATATGACTTTTTAGCACGGTTGTCTTTTTCTTTCTTGCTGTCATTAGGATTATATTTTTTTTTCCTTTGGGGAAAAAAAATCACTGATGTGAGAAACTTTGGGAAGTTGTTCGGAGTTTCAAGCTTTGTAGTCTTGAATGCATGTCCCACACTGGATTGAGTGTCCTGTATCTCTGAACCATGAGGCAGAAAATTCTCTCACTTATTTTTCTATTTTTTAAGTGCTGTTCCTGTCTTGGGCCACTGTCTTCTACTGTGCTGGCATTTTTTAACTTTGTTAGAAACACTCTCACTCTGATTGGATTATTAGTGTAAATGGCAACCGGCTGGGAGATCTTTTCAGCCTTTTGAGTGCTTTGAAAGGAAATCTTTCACGGCTCTTTGTGTCCCACACGGCACACAAATTGCAGTGTAGCCTGCTGCAAGTGCTGTGGAATATTGGCCTGTGCTCTAAATTGGCTCAGGGATGCAGTGAGGGTTCACAGCCACTGCGGAGGAGTCTGAGAGAAATCCTCCATCCCTGTGCATTGTGTTGTGCTGTGGCTGCGGTGCAGCGTCTCCCAACAGGTCTGTCACCCTTGTGGGGACACAGAAAAGTGCCAGCCACACTTATTTCTGCAGGACAAACCAGGGACACACATGAATGCAGCAGAGCTAGGCTGATCCTGCAGCAAATTCTGGATATGCTTCTTCCCATCTTAACTTTAGTTCTTCAAATAACTTAATTTTTTTTTTTATGCTGATGATGCTGTTTTCTTTATCACCATAAATCATTGTTTTATGCTGATGACACTGTATTTCTCTATCACCATTAATCATCTATAATGCTTGAGAAGAAAATGTTAATGAAGAATACAATTTATTAAATGTCACCCAGTGGGTGGGCTAAAAGGTGGATTAACTGCAAACCTTATTATAAACAGGGCCAAAATCAAGTAATGACCCAAACAGACGTGTAGATCTGGTGTGGGAGGTACTGGAAGAGGTGAGCAGGACATGGTCAGTGCCTGGGACAGCCAGGAAGGGTTCTGCAGAGTGGGACAGCACCCAGGGAGGGCTGGGACAGCCCGGCAGAGTGGGGAGGAGTTGCTCTGGAAAACAAGGGTGTTCCCTTGCTGTGTGCCTCAGAAAGTGCCGGCTCCCCACCTGGCACTGCTCTGCTGCTCTTTGGGAAGCCACGGCAGAAACAGAGAGGAACTGAAATTTAACTCTCCTCTCACTAAGGCTCTGCTGCTCTTTGGAAGCACAGGAGACCCTCTGATATTTCTGTGTCTGATCACGGAATAACCAACTCTTGCAAATCAGGGAGAGGGACTTGGATGGCAGAAGGGCTGACAAAACAAATGCCTCAAGCCATAACTATTACTTAGAGAATGTTTCAAACCTTAATTCAGCTCAATCTTTGATTGGCTAGTTTTTCTCTGCTATAAACTTTAGAGATCATGTTAGTTACCTGTCATTTTAGAGATTGCTTCTATACCCTGTCCACTTGGTGGCTGCCTGTTTCCCAGAAGGCACAGATTTCTTTTTAGGTTTTAATTTTTAATTTTTGCCACATTTTGATTATGGCAATATTATATGGGGTCAGTGCTCAGTCAACTGTTAAATAAATTGCAAATTCTACAAAACACAGCCAGCAGAGTCATTACTAACTGTAATGCTGAAACTTCAAGCAAAATTACATCTGGCTACAATGCTATTCAGATGCATAAATTATACAGCCTCTGATTATCTTAAGGAAAATTCAGCTATTAAACTTATTTTATGGGCACAAAACAAGGGGAACTGCCAAAAGGAATCTGTGCATCCTAAAAGTCATGAGAAGAAAAATAATTGGCAAACCTTTTCCGCCTGCAGTTTTATGGAATGTTCTCTCTCCCTCCTGATGTTCAATCAGCCTCTACCACTGGCACAGATGAAATCATACAGTGTCAGAACTGGTGGGGGAACGCAGCCTGTGTAGCTTGGGAACAGCAGGTGAGTCAAACATTTCAAATCTGACCCCAAACATCCCCCATCTTTGCATGGGGACCTAGGGGGGTGAATCTCCGGGGGAGAAAATTGAATTTCAATGCGGCAAAAAAATAAGGCTGCTTGATAGTGGGGTGTTGAGTGTGCTGCAGAGCTCCTCCTGAAAGCTTTCCAGCTGCCCTGGAGCACACGAGGGGTCAGCCCTCTTCATGTGCCAGCAGGTCACTGATGCCTGACTCGTGTCTGACAGTGGGAAAGGATGAAGAACAGAGCCCTGGAGTGGCTGATGGCACAACAGCCCAAATGGGATTGGATCACACACCACAGCTGTGCCAGAAACCCCCAGACCCAGGGGGTTTGCTTCTTTCCTTGTTCTCCCACACCCCATTTTATATCAGCACTGCCAGTGTTAAATTCAGAGTTACCTTTGAAGAATAGCGAGTACATTGCTTAAAGCAGTCCTGTCACCAGATTTCCTGAGTTGCTTCAATGTGTTTTAAACCATTCTTATATTTGACAAGTAATTGCCAAAATAGGTTATATGCCACTGACCTTTATCAAAGTCTGATTTTTTCCAAGCCTTGTCTCACAGTTCCGTCCTGTAAAGACATTCAGGGAAGATAATTGCTCCCTAAACTAATTACCTTCTCTGCTGTTCCTTTCTGGACTTCTGCAAGACAGAGGAAATTTTGCTATTATTTGTTCTTTGAACAGGTCTGAGCTCCTTAGACTGGAGATAAGAGAAGTACCCCAGTTCTGTTTTCATTTCCTTCCTTCCTTCTTGTAACAAGAATTATGCTTCAGGAGCATTGCTGCTTGCTTTCTGGAGTATTTCTGTGCAGACTTTGTAGAGGAAACCATAATTTTATAGTCCAGTATGTGGTGTTATATCAAATATAAATGTGGCTATCAGGAGTAATGGATAATGCCTGTGAGTACAAGAGGAAGTACTGCATTTCTGCTCCTAACATTATGCAACCTGAATCTGATTTTTCCTCACTGATTAATCATAACTATTCAGTATTTCACCATATATCGACCTTTGAGACGTGAGGAAGGGAAGATTAATCTTGTTTTAACAAAGCTGTTCTGTTTAATTCAGCTCTATCGTGGGTTCTGAGTGATGTACTTGGTGGCTGGCACAGTTTTGGCCAAGCCACGAGCTGCTTCTTGGCTGAGGGTTGTTGATAGCTACTAAATATGAACAAAATTATTAATGGCATTGAAGCACACCAGGGTTTCATGTAAATGGTTGGTGTCAGGACAGAGGTAATTGCCCTGGTGTTGCAAAAGGAGTTGATTTTTTTTAAACACTTGAACATTGCAGTTGGAGGAGGCTCTGTCCCTCCTCTGAGTGTGGTTCTGAGTGTGCAGCGTGGCTGTGGTAGAAAAGGAGAATAGAATTCTCTGAAAATAGCAATTCACTAAAGGAAAAAATAGAGAAGAGAACTTTCCATTCTTGACAGAGTGAGAATGTCTCAGGTATGAACAGATGAAAACAAAAATAAGTAGGATCACACGTTGTAACTGCAAGATTCCTCAGCCACTTGACCTCACTCTTCGTGAGGGTTTCTTCAATCCCTTTGAAAGATATTCAGTATAGTGCTTTTCTTCTGAGCTTTATGTACTGTTTTCCCAATATTAAACTGAAATTATTCCACACAGATTGCTCCTGACCTAGTGTTTTGTATTACTATATGTGACAGCCTTTCCACTTGGTGATTTTAAAGTTAGTAGACTTACACTGCAGGCTTGCACTTTGTGTGTGAATTGCAATCTTTTAGGTAAAAAGAAGTGTTTTGAAATTAGGAAGCTATTTGGAAGCATTTTTTTTTTATTTTTTTTAAGTGCAGTTAAAATGCATAAGAATCTTCTGTGTATTTCTTCTAGTTTCCTATCTTCAGTTTTGTGACCTTTAACAAAAGTTTAAAAGGAAATTGGGAAAAAAAACCCCCTCACAATTGAGTGATTAAAAAAAGAAGGAAACGACTATTGCAAATTCTGTAAGCAGTGGGTTATAAATCCAATTTTTTACTCCCCCTTCTGGTTGTGGTTTTAAGGAATGCACACACATGGAAAGCCAGGACTAAGATTGTCAATTTGTTTTTTGAAAACACTTTAACATCTATTTCTAACTGTGAAATGTGTCAACTAGGGAGCATATAATTTCTTCTATTAAGATGCTGTGTGTATATAATTTAAAATAACAATGCAAGCAGATATGCCAGTGTTGTGGTGTTTTTCATCTCAAGAAGCTTAAAAAGAGAAGATTTCTGTTTCCTTGGGATTGGCATCTGATAGTCCTCCTCACATGAAGCAATGGTTTATTACTTAAATGTTCCTGCCTAGATCAGTGAAGACACAAAGTGTGGGTCAGACAAGTAAAGGCACAGGGCCAGCACTCTAAAGGCTTTTTAGCAGTGTCAGGTCAGCAAACAATGCAATCAGAAACACGTTTATTGTAAAATGCCACTTTCACAAGGAATGCACACAATTCCACTGGTGTAGCATGAGATGCAAGAGCATAAAATAACTGGGTTTTGTAAAGCAAGTTAAGTCTCCCATCTGTGTAGGCAGAGATGGATTTCAGGATGAAGCCTTCACAGTAAAATGACTTGTAATTTTTTTCTGGTGGGGAGCTGTGGACTTGTCCATCCTCGCTGCAGACACTGATTTGTTTAAGAGCTGCTTTGCCCGTGTGAGCACTGCCACGTCCTTGCAGGTGTAGGAATGACTTGGACACAGGGAATCCTCATTTATTGGAGACTTACACTATTAAAAGTGTGCTGTTTCATCCATTAGGGAAGCCACCGTCAGTTTGGGAGTGCCAGCGATGCTGAGCAGTTTATATGTTCTGAGAGCCCAATAAACATCATCTACTTCACTTACAGAGTGCAGCAGTTTGGGATGCCTGGGTGCTTTCCCAGATTTTGTTGCCTTTCTAATTAAATCAGACTTGGGGATTTGAAATTGAATTGGTGTGAAACACACAATAAAAGTCTGTAAGTAGTTTAAGATTGGCAAGGCCTGGGCACGTACTTAACTAGCATGGGAAGTCACTGGAACCTGACTACAGGACTCTGTGCAAACAGTTCTAATGCTGTTCTCTAACACTTTTTATTCTGTAAATGACTTTTGTTCTGAAGTGAGATATGACTTCCCTTCCTGTAGTGTTGCATGAAATGAGATGACAGCAGCATCACATCCTCAAATTTAACTACCATCATCAGCATTGAGAAGGAAAAATTGCATGGTCCATAAAAGCATCCTAAAGCTGGTTGCCTTAGGACAAAGGATGACAGTTGGAAAGTGAACTGTTCTCCTAAGAAATATAAACAACCTATTCAAAAATAGGATTAAGAGGTATTTTTGGACAGTAGCACTACTTTGTGTTTGTTTCAGAATGAGCAATAAATGGAAACTGCAGATCAAATCTAGCAACTCTATTGACACTGTGGCTGTGTGTTAAACGGAAGGAGGACAGGCCTTCCAGGTCTTCCAGAAAGAATAACTGAGGAAGTAAATTATGTGACAACAATATCACTTAGGAAAGGATAAAGATGAACATCTCTGATCACAATGTAAGAGATATGACATCGTGAAAAAGGCAGCTATAAACCAAAAAGGTCTAAGGAGGGCAAGCAGTGTTTCAGATAAAAGTGTGAAACAAGGGTTACCTACAGTGTAAGGAGAATAAGACACTCTGAAGAGCTGCTGCCTTGGGCAGAGGGGTAGAACTGTTGAACAAATAAGTAGATGAAACCCTCAGTTTCTTATAAATATTTCTTTCTTTTGCAGTAAAAATTACCTTTTTTGTGAGCTTCTTGCAGCTTTTAAAAGATGTGCAGGAGCCCATCATTTAGAAAATTTTCTACAATGCCAAAATTCAAGTGGGGCTTCTTAACTATTGCTATTTTGCAATGCCTCATTTCAAGGCCATAAAACTCCAACTAGACAAGCCATTGCCGTGGCACGTGACAAAGCTGGCATTCCCAAACAACTTGGTTTTGTATGCCTTTAATTAAAATACATGTACTGTTTGTACGTGGGGCTGAAATCAAAAGCAGTGCCCACACATTGATCAGAAAATGAAGCATGGCAGTGGTTAGAGCACAAGGAAATAGGTGATGGCTGTGACAGTGCATCCTGTGTCAGTGCAATGCAGGGGCTAATGCATATGCTTAATGCAGAACAATTTTAAAGGTTGCTGGGGTATGGAATTCAGACCACCATTCTATCCCTTTGGAAGCATTTTTCTTATTTCATACCCCTGTAATCCTTTTAGATATGTATAGATTGTGCTGAAGTTATAAGGCAGAATGATTTTTACATGTATAAAAATATGTTGACTAGTGCCTAAATGCTGGACTCCATGGCTGTCAGTGCCTATTGTATATAATTTTCCCAGACACACAGCTAGCCTTAGGCTGTGAAGGTAGGAGCTCTGTGTCAGAAAGACTTTGACAAAAGATATATAGCTTTTAATTTGCCCACGGAACAGAGGGAGCAGATTTATGACCTAAAATACAAGGCTGAGAATTGGCTGTATACTTTCAGCTAATGGGTATAGAAATGAGGAGATTCACAATGGCTACTCCATGTACAGGCTGCCTTTTTTGCATGTTGAATAAACAGTCCAGGAAAATTTACAGGGCTATAATTTAAAACAAAAATAAGGCAAGTGGTAGACCCATGAATGCATTTTCTGTCTTCTATCTCTTGTTGGGCTTACAGTATCTTGTAAAACTGTAATTCTAGCCTGCTTTACCTGATTACTTTGTTTGCATGCATATCAGGCTAGATTATTAGTATTTGTTTATTGGCTATTTTTCATTAAGGGCCTTTGCAGACATTGAAGAGGCTCACAAAATTGTGGAACTCTCAATACCAGTTCTACAGGTAGTAAAAAATCCTGTCAACTTTATCTGAATGAAGTTGCACTGATTTATGCTGTCTGAGGATTTGGCCTGCAGAATTGATCTTGGATTGTAAGAGAGAAACTGTGACGGTGTCCTCTGTTCTTAACTCCTTTGACGAAGATAGCTTTAGAAAACCATTTTGATTTTGTGGATTTATCCTTTGTCCTGGCTGTCAGAAGACATAGCAGTTTAAGATCAAAGGGGAAGAGATTTGAAGATTAAATGTCTTTGAACTGAAAATGTCCCGCAGCCCCATAAATTCCAGCAGAGATCACTAAATCGAGAGTGCAATCATCAGCTGATTTGTGTTAATGATGCACTGATCGAAACCTTGGAAGTGCTGTGAGCTCTGTCCCTCTACCAAAAGTGATGGAGCCCTGTCAGGGATCCCATCCAGGCATCCTGGAGCAGCCTTGTGAGGCTCCTTGTGCTGCTGTGCACGAGCAGGACTGGCTGCATGTGACGTGCTTTCAGCCAGGAGGATCCCAGGGGCAGAGAGCTCCCTGCTCCCACCAGGCTCGTGGTGACACTGAGCTCAGCACTGTGGCTGCATGAAAGGTGCCAAGGATGTAGATTTAGTGTTGGGTGTAGCCAGGAGAGTGCATGAATGGGACACAGCTGCACTAGCCTTTAGGCAGCCTGGTCTAGTGGCAGGTGTCCCTGACAGGGCAGCTGGGACTAAAGGGTCTTTAAGGGACTAAGGTGTCTTTAGGGGACTAAAGGATCTAGAAGGTCCCATCCCTAAAATTCCATGATTCCATGGTCTGCAGTGACAAGGACCAAACAACCAGAGCTCACAATTCCTATTGAGGCCTTGTTTTCTGCTCTTTTGTCTTTGCTTGCTAAAGACACTGCGGGACAAAGGCTCTACCTCAGCCTTAGAGAAATTCCAGAGGTTAATAATCCTACAGCTCAGAATTGTTTATGTTTTGCTCATCAGCTTTCACCAACTGAATCTCATTATGATGTATCCTGTTGAAGTGCCCTCCACCAAAGCTGTAACTGCCAGGCTGAAAGGGGCCCTGGACTCCAGTAGTGATGGATGTTTCTTTGGAAGCAGTTCTAAAGAGTAACTACTATAAGGGAGCACCTGCAAAAGACAGAGACACAATTACTTGCCTTATTCTTTAATTCTCCAAAGATTTAAGAACATGAAAACAATAGACTAGAAAAAAAAAAAAACAAAAACAAAACCAAACAACTCTGTAAGGATTATTTCTGCTATAAGTCCTATTTATTCTTTTGTTTCTCCACATAGTATTAGTTGTTGCATGCTAATTAGCGATTAGAACTGAATTTTTTAGGAAGAAATTTGTTTCTCTCACAAAACTTATTTTGGGAGGTACACCTTCTAATACATTCATTTTTTATAGATGAGCAATCTACTTAAGCCTACATGCCAGAGGATAACGTAAAGATGTTATTTGAAAATAAATTACTGCCTCAAGTAGTTTCTGTAGTGTGTTTGCAAAATGCCAGTTCTAGAAGGGCAGTGGAATTATTAACTTAAGATAAATGGCTAGAGATGATATAATTATGAATTCTGTGAGAAGACCTTGTCAGAAAAAAGATATAGATTGAATTTTTTTTTTTGCTTTGTTAGCATAATCCATATGAAAAAAGGAATTAAGACATCAGAATGACAATGATTCATACTTTGTGACTTTAAAAGGTTTGATTTTTTATTTTCTTACCAAAAGAAGCTTGGATATTCCTTGTAACTCACTAGATTTTAACAAATGCTGCATTTGCCAGAACTGCAAAACTGAGCTACATTTTCTGAAGTGGAAACAAAAATAAAATAAAATGGTTCTTCCTGCATTTAAAACTAAGACAACCCCAGAGCAAATAGCAGCTTTCCAGTGAAATCATCTTGGGATTTTGATAGAAGGAAGTAAAAATGAAAATTCTGGTACCCTGAGATTACCTGAGATAATGATGTACAACTATGTACAATATACTTAAAGAGCTGGAGGTCAGGTTTGGTGGCATTGCCCCATATGGTTTTAAACAGTAGACACTTTAAGACTGTAAGGCAGATGGTTTTGAAATTACTGCATAAAATCCTTCTAACTTTGGCTAATTTGTAGGGATGGTTTCTCGAGACTGATTTCCTTGTTCAGATGGAAATTTTCTGAACTGTCTTTTAAAGTTAGAATGTCTTTTTTTTGCTGTTGTCTTCATATTCTGGCAGTTTCTAGATGGTGGGCTCATGAGTCAGGGCTAGGGATGTCAGGTTCCTGGGAGTGAAGGAGAAAGAAGTTTGTTTCTGTTGCAGAGATTTTATAGACTAAGCACTCTACATGAAAAATGCTGGCATTTAAGGCAAACTCCTCTCTTATTTCTCTCCAGCTTGTCCTCTGTTCTGCATTTCAGCATTGAATGATTGAAAAGAAATATAGCTTTGTGCATGTATGGGAAAGTTTTATTCTTGCTTTTTGATTGTTGTTGTGCATTCAGAACTCTCCCACAGATACTCATTTCATTAGTAAGCATAAAAGTTGTCCAGGGCCCAAAGAAACATTAAAACATGTAGCTGTTTCTACTCTCAGGAGGCAGATAAATGTCAATGTCAGTCAGCAATTAAATATGCAAAAGATTTCTTGCATGTGCTAGAAACTTGATGTTAAAATTAATTTTAAAAAAGAGGAGATCTTATAGATGGAGGAGAATAACAGAAAGTCTATCAAGATCATAGCAAACTCAGAAATGACCAAAGTAATTTTTAGGAGCCTCTCAGACTATAATGAAAAGTCTGTGTAAAATTAGCACTAATCAGTGAGCATCTGAATGCCTGTGTATTCTTCCCCTCTGTCAGAAGAGAAAAAAATTTCTAGGATTTATTTAAGAGCCCTTGAAAATCCTTAGGAAAACAAATGAGAAATTTCCATCCCAGTGGGAAGGGGGTTTTCTTTGGAATTTGCAGCTTCTAAACATAAAATACACCCAGGGACACCCAGAGTCGCTCTTTGGAGTCTGGTGTGTCAGGGTGGTGTGTCAGGGTGGTGGAGGGGAATAAAAATTTGCTTACTCTTACTACCGTGTACATTTCCTTCCCATTCAGGAAATGCTGGCATGGCCCCTCTGTGCCACTCTGTCGAGAGGCAAGAAGAGATTTTTAATAGCACTGTCGCTTTTCAACCAATCCACTGACAGATAGGAGTGAATAATATAAATTCTCTAGCCATTCCTTGGCATTTATTTCAATGTAAGTGTATTTTTTTTTTTCAAGTAGAAAACCCAATAGTAATTTATCAAGGGACAAATCATTTTTTCTGGGCAGTGGAGTCTGCAAAATCCCCATTTTTAAAGCACTAAATCTCCCTCCTTTGACAGGAGTAAGAAAGCATTAAAAGCTTTGATTTAGCTGGATCATACAAAATAGTTTCTCATAATTATCCTTTTGGATGATATATGCTTGTCTTTTTTCCCCTTCTTATTAAACCTGAGGTTTCCATTTTTCATCCAGCTGTATTACTAAATTAAATTGCCTTTTGTTGTATTCAAGTTAAGCACTTTGCCAAAAGCTTTCCTTGTTCAGGGAAATAACATTTACCCAACGTGCTCCCTGTTTTACTGTTTAAATTTACTGTTTGCAATTTTTTGGTTTGCTAAGCAATTGGAGGTTATTGTTTGTTTTAATAGGAATAATGAATCAGTGGAATTTAGTGTTGTATCTTAGAGTACAGTATTGGGGGCAGGGGGAGGGGAAAAGCTTCCAAGGAATTCTTATTTTGAATTGAAATGTAAATTGCAACATGACAGAAAAAGGTTCTTGCATGTCCAGCCTTAGAAACTTTTCATTTTTATTGCTGCATGAGAAGGAATTCTGGTTGGCTATGGAAGAATTCCATAGGGGATATAGTCACACTCATTGACAAAATAATAGAAAACAGTTCAACATGCCACCTTTCTTGGACAGTTTGCATCTGCACATTAAAAAATTGCTGTGGGAGCCAGAGGCATCTTCAGCCAGTTTTAATTCTGTTCTTGCAAGGAGAAAGCTAAAATTTGGACTAAATGGACTAAATCATATAAAAATCTATACCAAAATTTAATAAAAGGCTGCCCACGATCAGCATAGCAAAATAAAAGTTCATCGAAAGATTTATGAGATGCTGTTCAAGATACTACCCAAAGAAATTAATTCAGAGGCCCCTGTTTGTCACGTACTTGTTTCAGGTGAACAAGTGAATTTGGGTGAATTCTCAAAGAACATGAGGTGTGTGAAGCAGCCTCCCTGACTGCTGTCCCCTTCTTGCTCAGTGTGGGAGTCCAGGGCATTCCTTTGGATACCCTGGACAGACAGGAACCTGCACAGAAAAAATTAAAACCTGTACAGGGGGGTCTGGGATCTGTACAAGAGGGTTACAGACCCTGGCACAGAGACCAGAAAGGTAGGGGCCTTGACTTCAGTCCATGGGAAAGACTTCCAACATTAAGAGAAGAATTGCAAGCCACAAAGGGTGGTAAAAAGTAGTGTTATTTTCACATTTAGGGTTTCAAGTATAGGGGTGAATGGGGACAAGATGGAGGATTCTGGGCAGCGCCCTGGGGTCGTCTTCTTCTTCTTCGTCTCCATCTTCTGCAGTGATGGTGGCACCAAGTAGATTTAGAGGGATTGGATTAGTATAAAAGTAACCTGTTTAGTATAGAGTGCAAATATTGGTTTGTAATTGTAAATAATTTGTATGTAATTATTTGTATAAAAAGAGACGAGCCCACGTCAAGGGGGGAGTCGTCACCTGTTGCCGGTGCTGTTCAGACCTCTGCCGGGCTCAGAGAAAATTGAAGTGATAAGACATAATAAACAAAAGGAAAACCTTGAAAAAGGCACATCTGAAGACTCTGTATTGTTCGTGTATTTGGCTTGGGGCTTTTCAGAGGGCAGAAGACAAGAATCACCCTCATCTCGGGTGACCAGCCTAACCCAAGAGCTCAGGATATTTCAGACTGGCCAGGGTCTGTCCCTGCTTGTCTTTTGCTCTGTTGCTGGGATGTCACTGTGTTGGAGCTGGCCTTCCCTGGGCTGCACAGCCAGGCTTTACAGCCGTGGTGGCCAGATTGTGGTCTGTAACAACACACACTGCTGCCTGGAACATTGACTCCAGAGCTAATAATGGCATGAATTATACAAGGCCTGATAAATATGGAATTGAAGGTGTAAAGTGGGTCAGTGAAGCTTTATGAAAAATAGATTGTGTCAGACTGTGTGATGGGCTTTTGAAGAAATTCTAAATGTCACCCATACAGACCGACATCGCTGATGGAGATCCATCTCTGGGGTTGGTTTCTGTGGTGTGGAATTGTCACTAATAGGTTAAAGTGCTGGAAGATCAGCCCCAGTGGGTCTGGTGTGAAAGAGACTCTGGATGTCACCAGGCTTTCCTGGTGTGATCAGGTTAAGGAGGAGCTGCCTTTCAGTGGAGAGGCTGGAGCAGAGTAATGAGAAGGATCAGAGAGCTGGAAAAGAAAGCACATCAATCCATATGGAACAAGCAAGACACAGGATTTGAAACTGCACTGTCAGAGATTTACTTTGGCACAGCTGGATGCCAGCAGGTACATGAAGGGTATGGCACTTTCCTAATTTGGGGGGTTTTTAAAACAAGGGTACAGATTACCCTGACTTGGAGTAAGAGGAATGGAATAGGTAACTTCTGAAAGTCACGTGCGACTTCCATGATCCAAGGATTGGTGAGAGCAAGTGCAGCAGTGGCAGGAGAGAGAAAACCCTAAGGGAAAGGGGAAACACACACTTGTATAGATGTGGAGCCCCCAAAAAACAATTAAGGCACAGGCCACTGGTGCCTGGAGGAGATTGGAAAACTGGAAGGAGATTGTCAAACCAGATGCTGGACACTCAGAGGGTGCAAGTACAGTCAGCAGAGCTGGCTCAAACATTTATGCATTTGCAGGATTTTATTGAAGCAGAGTGGGAAGTAAACAGGAGGGGAAGACTGAAGAACTTCCAGGAGCACCAAAAGATCTGTGGGGTGTGTGAATGTGGAACATGAGTTTTGGCTTGTTGAACAGGAAGTTACGGTTCTGGTGGCCTTCGTCAGACCTGAAAATCAATGCATGCATAATATCCAAGAGTTTTGGAAATTATGCATTCAAAGTTTTGAAAATCTCATCTAAAAGGCTCTGTTTCCCCTTTGTATCCTTTGCAATAAATTTAAAGGAGAGTCATTTAGAGAGAGACTTTTTCTTCATCATATACTCTCATTTTTTCCTGGTTTTTATTTAAACCCTGCTGCTATTAACAGATGCTGATATAACTTCTTGCGCCTGATAGTTTCAGGCACAGCATTAGTTTGTTGCCAAAGTGATTATATAATTTATTTATTTAATTAATAGTCCATAGTATATTGTCTTTTAATCTTTTTCTTCCCCTGCAGTGCACCCTATAAAACGTCTTGGAAGGGAATGCAAGACTTTGTACTAAAACATTGCAGGAAACATTGGGCTTCCTGTAAAAGTTAGCCAGTAGCTTTTCTGCACCATTTCTAATGTTCTTGTGATTTTAGCATTAACTATGTGGAAGTATCAGAAAGGTGGAGCTCCACCTCCGGGCAGCTAAATATTGTAAAAGGCTTCTTAAAGCTTGTGAGGAAGGCATAGACCTGTGAGTCAGGGAAAGATGAAAATTTCATAACACAGCATTTTAGTTTTGATGCTTTGAACTCACGAACTATATTTTTGTGTGTGTGTTTGTGTGTCTCAGGTTTTACAGATCATTTAGATTCAAATGTTGATAATAATTAGAAAAGTGTGGGCACTGAATTTGTTTTAGGACTGCTGCCAGCACTATGTGGATATTTGATGTGATAAAGGTGCACACGTTGTTAGAGATAGTGAATGATAACATTTGTCTCATAGATGCTCTAATTATAATTAGTACTCTTTCCTTTTGCTATGGCTTTGGACCATAAAAGTCTTGCATGTGCTTTCCCAAGTTAACATTATTTGGCTTTTCTGTCTGGAGAAAAACAAAAACACGCACAAAAAAAAAACCCAAAAAAACCAAAACAACAACAAAAACAAAATCCCAAAAAAACCCCACCACACCACCAAAAAAAGCTCACAGAAACACTCTTGCTCAAATATTACCAAAATGGAATTTGTGCTGCTCTAGACATATGCCCCTGCAGTACTGATTACTTTCTGTTACAAGATTAATCAAATATTAATAAACTAATAATGAGTGCCACATCTACATAACTGTCAAGTTTTCTTCTGGATTAACAGTACTTCTCATTGAATTATCTCTGGATCTGCCTGACAGCCCAAAGCTGGTTATTAGTTTCTGACTATTCTGAAATATCAGCAAAAAGGCAGTGTGAAAGTAACAGTTTTTCTTACTGAAGTACGCTGTATGAAACTTCTACCTGGTTTCCAGGCTCTTAAAATAAACACATTTTTGGGCTAGAATTTGCATCAAGCTTTCAAATAAAAAACTCCAACTTGTTTCCAAAAAGTACAGTCATGATACTCCAGAGGTCTTGTATGATTCTGTTAATTAGGTGGTCTGGTTTTGATTTAGTCCTGTTAGTAAAAGTATTTAATTATTAATCAGAAATGTGGGGGAAAAATCTTAGCCAGTAGCTCTGCTAGAGTATTTTGCTAAGCTTCCCAGACTGTCCTTCAGTTTGGCAAGGGAAAAGAGATTGGGAGAGACTGGAGGGGTGTGAGACCCTTTTTCGTTGCCAGTGTTGAGGTTCTCAGCATGCCCATGTGTTGTCAGCCCCATGGCAAAATGACGGGGAGGGCAAACTGCTGCTTTGCTTGTGTGGCTGAGAAGATATGGTAGCAATCAGAGGATTGGATGGATGAGAAAATGCAAGGAGAAAACATTGCTGTTCCACTTGCCATGGGCAAGGCACTTTGTCCTTAAACGAGGCATCTGCAGGTGTTGCCTTCAGACCTTGAGAGGGTTTGTCACTGCACAGAGACTCTGCAGCCTTGGGCTCTCCTGGGGAGGATCTGCTTGTTGGGCTCTCCCAAGGGAGGTGTCAAACCCATCTAAAAAACCTCAAGGGCCTCTAAGTAGGGGCAGGCACAGGAAAACCGAGGAACCAAGTGATTCTACCAATGAAATGTAAATTGCAATGTACAGAACTTCACCTGGGCACGTCTGGAGACTTGGGGAGTTGCTTGCTCTGTGTTCTACCAATGCACTTTAATTTTTTTTTTTTTTTTTTTGGAAGATCCAGGAGGAGACCTTCTGGGCCCTACAGAACTCACAGTATTCCTTGTCTCAGGTGAAGTTCTGTCAGGTTTGCCCTATCTGTACTGTTTTAAAACAAAACTCATACTTTCCTTAATTATTACTCATCTTAATGTAGTCTCATTATTGAAAAAGAAAGAGGGAAAAAATATCTCCCCTGCCCCCCCAACAAACAAACAAACAAACATTAAAAAATAAAATTAAAAAAAACAAACAAACAAACCCCCCCCAAAAAAACCCCAAAAACAAAACAAAACAAAAAAAAAACAACACACCAAACAAACAAACAAAAAAAAACCCACCCACAAATGTCCCCAGAGTCTTCTGAGTGTGAAGTTCTACAAATGAAATAACATTTAGATTATACATATCCATGTGGTGGAGAGAGAATAGTTGAAAACATCAGGCAAAGACTGAGGACTCACTCACTTTTATTTTTAATGAAATTATGCTCATCTGCACTCTGTTAGGGAGTATGCAAATTGATTCAAATTCAGACTTTTTAAAGTGCAGCTGAGAGATGACCGAAAATCAATTCCAAGTGCAGTAGAAGTACAAGGAAATGCAGATATTTATTGTCATGAAAGCAATTTCTGGCTCCTTTGTATCCCCTAGGTATAAGTTGAGGGCTTCATTGCTTGCCTGCTGGGATTTAAAGAGAACCACAAATGTTTCTGTTATTCACTGGCTCTGTAATTTAAATAGAAAAATCACTATGCATTATCACTGCTCGGCAGTCTTTTATCTAATTATTCAGGCCAATTCTTTTCTGTAACAGAGGAGGTTGAACTGATAAAAAAGGCAGGTCAAGTTGGAGCTTCAAGAGACGTTAAGAAAGTTATTTATTCTGGTGGCTCTTTATGCCAACAGAGAGCCAAGCAATGTGGGAGACAATTCAGGAAGTTACCAGCCCATTCTGGAGAGCCAGCAGCTCACCTGCCATCAGGAGCTGGTGGGAATGGAATCCCAGGATGGTAGACTGAGACAAGAAGAGGCAATGAAAGGAAGGAGGCAGCATTTTCCCAATTGTTGCACCAATGGCTGTGTGTTCTGGAGGCTGTTTTGTTAATGCAGCTTCATATAACTTACCACCAATGTGGGAATGTACTTGTGTGTTCTGGATGCTCAGTCATGTTCAAGTTTCTGGTCTATATGAAGCTTCTCCAGTACAGGAGGCCTCCTCTTGGATACTTTTCCAGGCAGAAGCTTCATGAGTGGTCACCCTTTACTTTTGGCAGTCTCTGGCAGCTCTGGGCCTAAACTCACCTTTCCACAGCACTCTGGTACAAGCATCAATTCCTTCTGATAACTAAACTTTTTCTTTCCCCCTGTTATTGTCTGAAGAGGATATTCTCATAATGGACAGTGTTAAGCAAGTCTCAGAATTCAGCTGATGCATGTCCCCGTGCTGCTCTGTGGAGCGTGGTGAGTTACAGGGGTTGCTACTCCAGACTGAGTCAGAAGCAATCTGGAAACTTCAGTCAGATTCAAAACAATCATGACTGCAGCCACTGGGTGCTTCAGCCACTTCCAAGTGGCATATGGGAGAAGCAAAAAGATGTTAGCAGTTGTTATTTTTGATGTTGGGGTGGTAGCTTCAGCGTGTTGATTACCTTTAAAATCAGTCTTTCCACAGTGTGACCAGCCTTACGACAACAAATGCTAAAGGAGAGGAATTCTCAAGTTTATTCTGAAATCTCTTGTGAGGCTGTGATGAAAAACTAATATAGAGAGCCAATTACTTTATATCTGTATATATCTGTGTCAAAGCTTCCATTTATTCAAACTTCTGAGGACATGTCCAAGTCCATTTCTAATACTCCTAAAGCACTTGGGCTTAATTATAAGTCATACTATAGAGAAAAGTGACTAAAACTTGTTGATTGCTTAAATGTTCACTGATACATTTGGGTTTAAAAGTTGAAGATTAAACTACTGTTCTTGAGGTCTTTTGGTGGTGGAGGCCTCAGTCCCTGAGCCCCCAGGCAGGGAAAGGCAGCAGCTTCCCTCTGGAGCTCTGTCCAGCTTTTTCCACTTGGTGCTGGAGATCCAAGTGAATGAGTTGGTGTGGCATGGTTTGGGGAGTTATCATTTCAGTCCGAGCAAACACCTCATAGTTAAATTTTGTTCAATTAATACTTTAATAGAAAGCTGTTTCTGATGTCTGCAGGTGACAGAACCTACCTCCTGGAAGCTGCACTGATATTCCAGAGCCATTTAAGAATGCAAAAATCAAGAACAAGAACTGAATATTAACAGCTGTCAATTGACTGCCTAAGCACATGGGTTTTTTATTGAATTAAAAATGTTCTGGCAGGCACAACTGGCTCCACCAAAGGCCAAAAGGAGTTCTTAAGATGAATAGCAAAGACTGTCAGATGATGTAAGGAACATTAATTAGAAAAAGAAAACAATACTCTTGTTAGAACTGATACAGACTGTAATGAAATACCAAGGCCAAGACTGAAAAGATGTTTTTATAAAAACAAATTCTTATACGATAGGCTCATTAAAAGAGACTTTCATGAACATCAACTTCCATTTTCTCACAAACATGGCAAGGGTTTTAGGAAATCAATTCTTCCCACATACATTGACTCGACTCCTCACTTTCATTGCTGACAGGAAGAAATGTTTTCTATTGATAATGATTTTTATTGTTGTGGGGGAACTCATCTGGATGATAATAATGACAATACCACTGTCTGATAGTCAACTAAACACACAAAAAACACAACTGATGTTGAACATTTTCTTTATACCCACACTGAAATTCTGATGATGTGTGTTTTCTTATGTATACCTGCATACCTTGCAGGTGATTAGAGGGCATTTACTTATTCAGAGACTCCTATTAAAACCAATGGGATTTTGATTATGCAAGTAATTATACATGAAATTTTCATTAACAGAAAATAGGCTGTTATGTCTGGATTTCATTTCCATTGTGTGCGTTTTTGATGATTTGTGTGCATCCACAAAGGAACTTTTCTTCCCAGAGTTGTTAGAGGTGAGGCACAGGAGGGATGACAGCAAGTGCTGCTGTGTGTCCCATTTCGATTTTCTCCTGTTAGTACATGGGCATGGATGCAAGGATTTTGATGGCACGTGTTGCATGAATCTTTTGGACCATTCAGTTTCTATACAGCAATTGCAGGAAGGCATTTCCAGAGCTGAAAAAGGATCGTGGTTGGATGATGTGTTCAGATGGTTGAACCTTGCACCAGTGTGGAGAGAACTTTTGAAAACAGGCATTTATGTGCTAATCGTTTTCATAATCATCTTTGTGTTTGTGTCTTGTCTGCTTCAGTGTGTCCAACAGAGACTTCACAAAGCAGTCACAGCAGTCTTCATGGTTCAAACAAGAGCGGGAGGTATTGGAACCCTGGATGCTGAAAATGCTTTCTGCTTTGACAGGTGGTAACCCTCAGGAGGGCACTGCCTTTGCCCTGAGGCCATGGGAACAGCTTCCAAAATTGAGTGGTAGCACTGGGAGTGTGTGTGTGTGTAGTGGTATAGAGATGTGTGATGTCACAGGGTGAAATTGTTAAAGTTTGGGGTTTTGGTCTGACTAAACAAGGGTTAGGTGTGCCTGCAGTGTCACTGCCTGAAAGGCTGTGCTAGTCTAGAGGTCAGGGCAGACCTTTCTCCTGTTACTGTTAATAATTGCAACATGTGTACAACAGAATCCTCTCTTCATCTCTTCCCTCTCAGAAGTTTCACATTATCCATATATATATTTTTTCTTTGCATTCCTGCAGAGGCACAGGTACAGCCACTCCATCAGGCTGTGACTTCAGCTGTTTGGCAAAGGCTGCTCTTTGGTAGTGAAGGTGGATTCAGTCCACCTATTTTCAAAGTAAATTTTGGCTATCAAAGAACAGCTTTGCCACCTATCTACAAGGTAGAATTATCTATCTAAATTCCTCCTTTTCTCTTTCTTAAGAAGCAGTATCTGGATCTATGGCTGCTACAATTCCTCAGCTGGTTCATTCTGTGAGGTCACCTTTAGCCAGGAAAATGTATAATAAAGCAACAATATTTAAAGCAATTAGTTATTGGTTGACATTATCTGGGGCTTTGCTTAAGTAGTAGCATGTTCACTGCCCTCATAAGACACTCCAAGACTAAATACTGTCTCAGGAAGCATCCTTCATGACAGGAAATATTGGTCTTCATGGGTGAATCTTCATTTTGGAGCAGGTATTTGTTTTTTTCAGGTAGGTTAACAGAAGCATGTATTGAACTCATCTGTAGAATGAGAGAACAGCCTCTCATGTCTGAAATCAGGACAAGATAGTTTAAAAAACATCCTAATGAAATTTAAAAATAAAAACCAACAAGACATGTTTCTACTTGAAGTCAAGTCAGCATATTCCACTGGGTAATATCCTGAAAATAGAAAACTTTTCATGTCAATGATTCAGTTCTGAAGATGCATATTCTTTTTCATAATTTGTGTCTTTTAGTTTAATAATGGTGTCTAGAAGAAGGAAGGGAGCTGGGATTGGCTGGGAATATCTCTTAATTTTAATAGTGAATTCCAATGTTAAAAGAAGCGTGATAATTCTGATTATATATTATGATATATAATCAGATATATTATATATATGATTATATATTATTAGACTTAACAAATTCAAGATAAATACCAAGACATTTCTTGTTAGGTTTTGTTAGCATGGCTGTGTACATAGACTACAACGTTTAAAAGAAAATTACTGAAGATTTATTTAAAAATCTTTAAAATATCCAGGTGCTTTATATCTATGATCCTCAATTAACATTAATCCGAAAAAAGATCTATATCCCATCTATTACCAGTCCAGTGCTGGTGTAAATTCAGGTAAATTTGACCAGTACATCACCCAAATAGCAAAGTGTGGATGTGGAAAAGGCAGTGACTGCTGATCCCTCAGCCCTAGGCTGTAATTTCTCTCTCTCCTTGCTGTCCAGGCACTGCTTCCTGCAGAAGATCTTTACTAAAGCACAAACTGAGAACTTGCATGCTGACTAGCAGAGGATTCAAATAATCCAAGTTCTCCTCGATGCTGCTCATTTTGAGTTGCTCTCTCTGGCAGTGAGTGAGGGATGTTTGCTCTGCAGTGCTGTACTTTATGGGGCAGGCACATCCAGCCAGGAACACTCAGACCAGAGCATCTCTCAGAGCTGCCCTCCACAGCAAATGTGGAGGTGTCTCCTGAGGACAATCTTCAGGCTTTGTGGCATTATAAGATCCCTCAAGGACACTTGGGAATCTTTTGCATCTCACAATATCTTTGTATTTTCTCGGTGAAGCTGGATGCACACCAAGCTCCTCTGTCCTGAATCTTTGTGGGACAGACTTATACTAAGGTGAGGGAGTTTCTACTGAGTTGCAATAATTGCAAGAGCCAAGTTCAAACCAGAGTGTTGTGTAGTGTCTGATTTGCTTACCTTTCTTATCTATTTCGGCACAGGGAATATAAATTTTATACTCCTAACAAATGACCAAGACTGAAAGTATATTATAGTGCTGTACTGGGTACAGCAGCCTGTGCATCCCTATTGTTCAACAATATAAAATCTGCTTTTAGGAGACTTTTCTGGAAACACAGTACTTTGTTGTTGTTTTGTTTTCTTAATTTTTTAAAGCTTTATCTGCAGAGCATCCCACTTGTAAATGTGAGTAAGGTCTCTAACTTCTTTTATTGCAGAAATAAATTTGTTCCAGTTATCTTCTGTGCCTTTTTGTCACTAAAACTTGATCCCTTAAGGTAGGAGTTGTTTTTTCTTTGTTTGAGCAGTGTCTGATATGAGGGGATGACAGATAATTAATGACCCCAGACTAACAGAAGTCACTGTGGCCTTGGGATTTTGTGCACCCTATAAAAACAGCTATGTGTTTCAGAGATTTGGATAGATACTTCTTTGACAGCTACACAATACAGTAAAATGGAGAACGTGTGTTTGGCCAGCAGAACTTTCTCCAGATTATTTATCTCAGCAGTCAGTGCTGTAAGAGCTATGTAAAGGTAATTGATAGTTTTAGACCTTACCAAAATTCATCCTGTTGGGCTTTTTATAGAAGGCTGGGGAATCCAGCTGCTCTGCACCTTGGCTAGTCCTTTAACATACTGTCACTATTCTTGCCTCCAGCAAAGGCAAGTTAAAAGAAAGGTAGATCATCCATCCAGCCCGTGGAACAGAAGAGAAATTGCAGTGTGAATTTTGCCTCTTCAGTAGATCTGTCTTCCTTCTGAATTTTTCAGGGTTTTGGTTTTTTTGGTTTGTTTGGTTTTTTGGGTTTTTTTGTTTTTTTTTGTTTTGTGGGGGTTTTTTTGTTTGTTTGTTTTTGTTTTTGTGTGTTTTTTTTTTTTTTTTTGCCTTTCTATATTCACTTCTTTAATCCAAAGGGGGAAAAAAAAAACAAACAAAAAAAAACCAAAAAACCCACAACACCACCAAATCTAGCAAAGATAATGAAATAAAAGGCAAAAATCCCTTCAGAATGGTGATTCCCCCTGCTCTGTGGAATTAGAGCTACTCAGCAATCAGTGTAGTGTGCATCCAGAAATGATACAGAGGGGTTTTTTTACAGGGCCAGGCTATTTACAAGAAGTAAAGCCTGAAATGAGTTATGGAAGTCATTTCCTCATGTATAGAAGTGAATTTTATCACATCTCTCTCCAACTTTATGTCTTCTACTTTATCACTAGAGTTCTTGCTGGCTTATAGCCACTGTCCCATTTTAATAAAGAAAGGAGAGAGGGCCTAATCCAGAAAATGCTTTAAGCCCATATTTAATTTTAAGGCTGCTGAAGAGTTGATGGCATTGGTGGAGATGCTCATGTTCACATAAAATGTACCATGCATTGTGTTTAAAGGCTTAGTTGGGCTTTTCCCAAAGGAGGTTGCTGAAGTCCTGTGCAAGTGTTTCAAGTCACATTTCTGAACATAAGTGAAAGTTCCTCAGGGAATTCAGAAACCTTGGGTAAATAGTGCATGATTCTCATTTGTGACCTGAATTTGACAATATGTCCTAGAAGGGAGGCAATAGTGCACAAGAGAACTTTGTTGCATGTTTTGCTGCAAAAATTGGGCTATTTTGTTAAAGGTGGTGGTAGAAAAATGTGATCTGTTGGATACTTCAGGAGATGGATGGAAACTCTGAATGAGGTGCACACTTTGAAGCAAAGCAAATTTTCTTGAAAATCAGTGTGAGGGAAGTTGTCTCTTCTATTTTTCTAGTTTGATAAATCAGCATTTGGGAGTGTAAGCTGTGCTTTCTTTGGTATTAACAATAGTGCGTCTCTGTATGCTAAGGAACAGGCTGAATATTTCTTAGCAGCTTCTAGGATGCTTTTGTTTGGTCATTTTTGCCTTGCTGCCTTCACTATGGTCCAGGTGGACTGTGAGAACATCACAGAATAAACCTACTTTTTTATAAGCTCCATCTCTTGTATTTTGTATGTCAAATGATTTCTCATCCTGTTTTATAGTAGTGTTTGTGCATGAGGGATACCTGGATTTATCCTTCTGTTGGACTCATTTGTAAATTCTTTCTACTAAAGCATGGTACAGTTTTGATGCTTTTGGAAGCAGAAAACCTGGCTGCTGAAGTCTCAGAAATGCTCAGTGGATCCAGTTGTCCCCCTCTCTGCTCCCTCATAATCTGCCAGAAGTAATGTGGATTTTACCTAGGGAGGGAACTGAGCTAAAATGTTCTATAAGAGACATGAAAACTTCCTAGGAATGAAACAAATACAGTGTGACTGTGTGGTGTAACCCCCATCTGACACAATTAGTTTGAATTAAGCTGTGATTCCATCTAGTCAATATTACAGATTATGGTTTCTGAAATAGAATAAATTTGTAACTGCTGTCCTATTCTTAACATAGATAAGTGAATAGCTCTTTAAAATACCATGTAGACTTTTAATTCTTTATTGATACTGTTAAAACTCTGAATTCATTTTAAAATATATGCTGCAGTGTTGTAAAATGTGATCATTCCATACCCTGTATTGAATTTCATGGCAATTTAAATCCACTGAGGATATTGCTGAAATAATTTGATGTAGATATTTTTTCTAGTATAAACTGTCAGATTGATCTTTGTTATCTTAAAGTCTAAATAATCATTTGTAAATGGTTTGAAGTGATTGTGAGTACTAACAGTCAAAAGCTGAGGACTGAAATGAATACATTTCATGTTCCTCTTCTTTCTCTTCAGAATTGACTTTTTTCCCAGGAATGTGTGCCATCATCAGCTCTTTAAAGGAAATCCCAGACAAAATTATGTTTGAATGTTCATACAGGAACATTAATTCTATGAATAAATGCTTTTTGAGGGAAAATTCTGATGGATATGGTGAAGGCAAACATTTAAATTTGGCTCAGTGCTAATTGTGCATCTGTACAATATTGAAATCTGATTCATTTGGCTCTCTTTCATTTGGAAAGTGAAACACTTCACCCTTACCTGCATCTAGTGCCTTTATATTTTGCAGCAGTTGCCCCAGCCCTTTTCTCACAAATGTTTGAAAACATGTGAGGTTGTATGAAGAGCAGTGACTGTGATCAGTTTCCTCAAGGAATGCTGCTCTCCATCCAAAGCAGGAAGGGTTTGGGGTTGTTGGGGTTGCAAGTTAGAGACAAGCAGGTGGGCAGGTCCTTGAGACCTTGGTGAGAGGGAATGAGCCTTCAAGAGGTGGGTTTACCCATCACAGCTGTGCCCCAGGACACAGCAATTCTTAGTTACTCAAGCAGGTGAGAAATGCTGTAGGTGTGAACCAGCTCTTAATGCAGGGAAGGATGCTGTCAGTGTCCTTCTCTGGCACCAGGGGAAAGATAACCTAGCCCCAAACAGCCCTGTGGGCAAAACCCCAAACAGGTGACCTCTGCAATTGCTTCTTTTCCATGGGCCTGCCCAGCAGGTGTGTGTGCCCCCTCCCCTGCACCCCAGAGCCCTGACACTGTCAAGGTTGTTGTCACAGAGGCCTGGTTGGTGGCTGGCTGGGGCTGCCACTGCTGACAGACACTCCACTGCCAGGAGCAACAGGTACAGGTCATTTTCCAACTTGAGAAAAATTATATCAGGCCCCATGGACATTAAAGGCCATTTTAGTCCCTAGAGCTTTGTGAAGAGAGCAGATTTTTGACTTAAAAAGAGTTTTCTCTGCTGCTTTCTGTTTTTTTTTCTGTGGGAATATATATATGTTTTAATTTATTTAAACGTTATTGTATCTTCAGCAGTTTTTGGTGGGAGGATGAGATTTAGAAGGTCACATGAGAGAAAATATACAGCAAAATCACTGAGCCATTAGAGAGTTAAATGAACATGGCCAGGAAAGGACCTGTGGACTCTTAGAACAGAGGTGAATTCCACCTGTTCTCAGGAAAGACTGATAAAAGCTGCACTACTATCACTGAAGATTGGGGGTTTTGTACACAGAATAGTTCCTCCTGCATCTTTTTGAGAAGCTGAAGAGCAATATTTTCAGACAAACCATAAAGATCAGTGTTTTTCCTTCCCTCTACATCTTCCAAAGATCCTAGTTTGATCTCAGCATGATTTTGAAAGCTTTGATCTTTTAAGGTTTAATTTAGTCCAGTGACAACATGGTTCTCCAAGGCAATTCACCTTTCTCTGACTTGTTTAAAAGAAGGAAAAGGGTGAAAAAGAAAGGCAAAAAACACTTTGTAAGCAAGGAAGAAAACCTTCATTAGAGAGAAAGCATCTGAAAATCTCCTCTCCAGCAAAATAACCCTTTGCAATCCCATTAGCCTGCCATCAAAAAATTGTTCTCTGTGGTGGTTATACTCTTTATACACCCTTCTTAATCCATTTTGAGATACTAAAAAAATCCAAATAAATAGTTTATTTACTGTTTCAGTTCAAAGCTAATACATTTAAAAAGTGTAAAATTGTTTCACAGTTGTGTAGGACAACCTTTGCTAAACTCAAATGGAAATAAATAACAGTTCATTGTACCCCAGATGAATCTTTTTTTGTCAAACACTCAGATGCAGCCCGGTGTTAAAAATCTCATTATCTCTCTTATCACATGGCTGCACGTTCAGTTTAAGTTGCAACAAGACTTGGCTGCAGCAGCCATGCCTGCTGTAAGATCTGACCTTAATAATGAATGTTGCTTTGGAACCTAATTCTCTTTCTGTTTTCCACCCCTGGGTGAGAAAGGGAAGGTGCTGGTAGGAGTCCACAAATACTCATTTGCTCTCAGGTTCCTTGGGGGAGCACTGGGCTGTGTGATTGCAAACATGGGCTGTTTCATGGTCATTTGCCAATTGTCAAGGAGCACAGAGAGAAAACAGGAGCTGTGTTTTAATGGATGAAATTAAACTGAATAAGAGTAGCAAGGCTGGAATGCTGCTAATGTATTTATTTTGTGCCATCCTGGTGGGTAATGGGCATTGGAACAGAGACCCTTTGCCCACCTAACCCGGCAGAAGTTTTTGCTGGTTGCCTGGACCAAGGCTTAGAAAGAGCTAAGAAACCATGATGTACTTAACTGGTTATGTAATTTTGTTCCCTGGAGGGGAAAAGAGTTTCTCAACACTACTTGTGATAAGCTTGTTCCCTAGAGCATGAAACATTAATCTACATTACTAAAGCCTCTTAGCTGAATATTAGTTAGTGGCCTGTGAACCCACTAAGGTTCAGAGCAGGGTGAGTTGTTAGCAGGTGACTGGGGCTCAGGTTAGTGCTGCCTTGCAGTCCCCAACATCTGTCTGTCTGTGCATTAATGCTGTTTGAAATGACAGGTGAGCATGTTTCCTTAATTGTCAGTAATCTGTTCCCTTTAATTTTAATTTTGTCACTTTTGTCATTCTTTTCCTGGTCAATTTGATGTGACAGAAAAAACAAACAAACAGCCTCTCACCTTGCCCCTGCCTTGGTGATGTGCTGTGGTGTTCCATCCCACAGTCATTTTGGCAAGTGTATAGAAAGGATTAAATAGCACAAAATGTATGCTTTGGGAAAGAGAAGATCAAGGGTGGGATAGGAATCCTTGGGCACTCAGCATGCTGGTGTCCCCCATGAGGTTAAACAAAATTCCATTTGTCTGCACCACGTATATTGCACTAAGCTTTTGAGGCTTGCAGCCTACCTTGAATAAATGAGTAACAAACTGTTTTGCTTCTCAGAATTCTTGGGCTGTGTTTTTTGTCCCTCTCCATGTAACTCTGAAACGCCAAACACTGTAGCAAAAGACAAATCAGGATCAAGAAAAAATGTGTGATGTGCTCTCCATTTGCAGGGTGTAGATGATGAGCTCAGGCTTACACCTGCACATGAGATGTACAGGAATTTCCCTCCCTCAGAGCAGCTGGACCTGCTGCAGGTTTTTTCCATTCTTCTACAGAAAAGGGGTGCAATAGGACGTGATCTGGAAATTTTGCCTAACAAATCCCCTGCTGTTACAGGAATATAAAACCCTGGGGATAGCTTTGTTCCTACCTCCATCCTTTTATATTTTATGATTTCTGTGCAATTTAAACTATTCTGTTGCTATTTGTTGAATATTGGATACTGCATTGAGGACTTAGTTCAGTGTTCTTAAGCAATATTTAATAACCATTTAGTATTAATATTCTTCATCAAAGTCACAATTTTATTCTAAATAATTCTTTTTCTCATTATGTCTTAGCCATTGATCATGTTATCGTGGATCTGTGCTCGATATGACAGCTGGGAAAGTTTTTATTTTCTAATAATGAAAACTGAGGTTCTCATGTTATCACTAGCATCTGAAAATCATAGTTTTAGCCAGCAACAAGAGTAATGAGACTTTCAGTTTGGTCGCAAGAGATGGCAAAACTATTTGTTGTAGCATTTTCAATTTTTTGCCCAGGTGAGAAATAGAAAAAATATTCTGATGTGTTTTGACTGCTTTGTTCCCAGAAGGATTAGAAAAACCTCTTTCATATTAACTTAGAAGGAAAGGTTGAGGATGATGTTTGCACTGATATATTTCATACATTTCAGTACCCCAGGTCTAAATAATTTGGAACTTCAGGGATACATAAAAACAGCCCAGGATCAGTGATGGCATCTAAGACAAATGGATTCATACCTTTTCTTTATGCCATGTCTTGTCAAATTGGTAATGCATTTACATTAGCTGATTCTACAAGATATACAGCTCTGTGTGCCCACATATCTAAGATAAAAATCAAATCCTTTATCTTATCCCATCATTTGCTTGGTGTTTCTCTCTTGGTCTTGCTTTCTTTCTTTTTTTTATGGAATTCGGATAACTTACTGCTTTATGTAATTGCAGAATGCAAGGAAGACACCACATAATTGAGATCTTAATTAATTTTGTGGCCCTAACTTTTTAATTGTGCCAATAATATCAAAGAGAAGGGAGAAATTTACAATCAAATGATAACATTAAGTCTGACAAACTGTAAAGAAGGCTTTAGTCTAAATCATTATTAGTCAAGAGGAGACCTTGAGAGATATGTGGGGTTTTTTGTCTGGTACCCTGCAAAAGGGTACCAGACAAAAAATTCAAGGTTCAAGGAGGAGTTTTAACAGAATTTGTGTATTTTCACATAATTTAGAATAAAAACACAACATCCTCCAACTGTTACATTGGAGTAAGGTATTATGGATGGATTCAAATCCAAACCAGGGCTGGATCTTCCAGAGTCCCAAGGAGGTGTCAGGTAAAGAGAGCAGGTGTGGAACAAAGGCAGTGGAGATGCTGAAAAGCCCTGATCCAGGGCTGGCAGGGCAATGTGACAGCTGTCAGTGGAGCTGTGCACTCAGAGCTGATGGAACAGCTTCTGTTGCTGGCCTGGGGCTCAGGCTGTGTTTGGGGATGAGAGCAGAGTGAGGCTGCTGAGGACAGTAAATCTCAGGTGCACACTGAGAGCAGGGAACAGGAGATGCTGCTGCAGAGAGGCAAGAGTGCAGCCAGGCCACTCTGTGAAACAATTAACTTCAGGCTCTGGGAAATCCCATGGCTCTTGTCTCACCCTAGAGTGAGACTGGGTGTTTGAGGAGGAAACAGAGTCATGCAGGCAGAGAGGAGCTGATGAGTGGCTGCCTGTGTGATCCCTCACTGAGAGCACTGCAGGGATGGGTGCCTTCAGTCCAGACCCCAGCTGGGCTTAAGGTTCAGAGAAGTCCTGTAAAAAGAAAGGGGCTTCAGAGATATTCTGAGTAGTCAAGTATGAGTTACTCTCAGAAATAACCACTGCACAGTCTTAGCCTTGGACATCACCTAACTGCATAACTACAGGTGAAAAAAAAAGCCACAAAACATAGCAGTTTTGACCCTCTGTGTTAGAGGATTGGGTTTGTGGTCCTGAATATGTGATCTTTCTCAGAATTAGGGTTCTGAAAAGGATCAGTGCAAACCCCACAGGAGTAGCAGAGTTAGCACCTGGCATTGCCATTAGGTTTGGGTTTTGTGTAGGCTTCAGAGAGGGAGAAAAGGGAACCTGAGGGAGAGGCTGACCTCACCAAGGTTCTATGAGAACTGCTGTTGTGTTCTCTGCACAGCCTTGGGGGTGTTGTCCTGGCAAGTCTGAGCCCCTCAGAAACTCAGACACCTCTCCCAGTCTCTGAATCTCGTGTCATCTGCAGCAGGTGCTGCCACACACCTGAGAGGGTGGGACAGACCAGTTCCTGCAGCAGCACAGCACTGGGTGCCTGCTGTGAATTCCCTCAGGCTGCTGAGCTCTCCCAGTGCCAGTGCTGCTGCCCTGGGATTTGCTGAGATCAATGCAGTCCACTATCTACTTCTGTTATTGATGTTTGTGGGATTTTTGTGAAATGTCACCTTTTTGGGATTTTCAGTGTTCATATTGATGGTATGGGGTTTTTTCCTGGTTTGACAGTTTTTCTTGTTAATCTCTTTTTAATTAAAAAAAAAAAACCAAACAAAAACAAAACCAAAACAAAGCAAAATGTTTTCCTGCACACACCTCTAAGCGTGGAATTGAGTGTCATATGTCTCTGCACCTGTCAGGGCTACACAATAGGTGACAAAGAACCAAAATGTGACACAATCATTACTGAGCTTGGGAATGTAAAAGGAATGGGATCTGTTCCCCTGGTTAATAGCTCTTTGTGACATATAGGCATCTTAATGATGTTTTATTTTGGATTGAGAACATTTTCAGCATGAATTTTTGTTAACACTGGCATGAAGCATTGGGATTTTGAGGATAAATGATGTGTCTTGAGTTAAACCATTCATGACATATTGTTAATAGATAACCATGGGAAAAAAAATACTGGAATTTACAATTCTGGGGAAAGAAAGTGGAACAACTGCTGCAAGCACATTATTAAAAAACACTACCTGCTTTTTCACTCTTCAGAAACGGGAAGAGGGCTAAGCTCTGCCTTTGTATTAATTCATGGCAAATCATTTGCCCAGTTCTGACACTAACAAGAGCCTATTTCATATTTGCAGGCCCCCAAACCTCCCGTGGTATGAGAGCATTTCAGCACGAAGGCTGATCAGGCCTGCACTCTGACACATCCTGCACTGATCATTTATCACAGTCAGAGATGATTTATTTACTTCCGACCCTTCCTGAGTCGGCAGCCTGCCTCCAGGATAATGTGGCTACTGAGTTTAGTTGTGTTGTAAATTAATAGATTCATTTCACTTTGTGCTCACAGCCTGTGCTTGCTTGGGTTTCATTTTAATTAAAAATTTAGTGGGAATTACCCCTGAACCTCAGAACGTTGATTTTGACCAAATTACCTTTGGGTGTAACTCTGGCTCTGGAAGAATTTGGATTTCTGAGCCACTGGAGGATTTGGTGCTCCCTTTCCTGTTGTTTTACTTCTCTGTTTTATGGAACCATTGCAGCTGTTTGCTTTATTATAGTACAGAAGGAGAAGTTTTGTCCCATGTCTCCTGTTGTGCAAGTCAGTCTGGTGGCATTTGGGATGAAAATGTAGAGAGGAGCTGAAGGCAATTTTCTTTTGTGCCCCTCTAAGGTGGAGATAGCTTTACCAACCCAGAAATGTTCCCATGATAAATTCCAGCAGAAGGGTCCACACTGGAAGCAGGGGATGCAAAACTTGTTCCATGGCACACATTGTTCCTCCTGGGCTTCTGTACTGTGAGGCTCCAAATTGCAGATGAGAATTAAAGGTCTTTTCCCAACTACTCTATGATTTTCTGTAAGTGCTGGGCTTTTCTTTTTTTTCTTTTTTTCTTTTTTTTTTTTATTTTTCCTACCATTGAGGACTACTGACAAAGCATGGTTGAGCTGCATAAAGATACCTAATTTTGTTGTTAAAAATTTTAGAAATATATCAGCTAATTCTGGGGACGTATTTTTTCTCTCTGCTTTTTTAACATACAGGAATATGTTAGCATTTAAACCTGATCAGAATTTGAAGGTACCGTGAGGCTGCTTTGCTTTAGCTCTCACTGTATATGTGTGCAGATTCCTGTAGGCATCTGTCATAAAATCCTTATGGGGTTATAAAGATTTCCATTCTGCTGAGACTCCAGGCAAAGCATCACAGGAAGGAGCTTCACTGGAACCCATTCCTGTGAAGTAAAAACTCTGCCAGTCCAGCATTAACATAACAGTATCAAAATAGATGACAAGTCTCTGGATCTTTGGCACACAGACTATGCTTTATCTGTAATAGGGATGAGTTTAGCTCATCTTTCCTAAAACGAGTGCAGCAGTAACACAGATCAGTAAATGTTGCAGTCAGTGCTGCAAATGGGAGAGTTATAGATCGTCTGCATGTATGTGCTGTAACCTTGCAGAGTGAAAAAGCAAATTTATTTATATATCTTTCATAATTCTCTCCGTTTGCCCCATCACTGCCCTTGCTGTGCTGTGTTATAGCTTCTTATTAGCCTCCCCCTTTGTAATGGAATATTTTATGTTGGATACTCAAATATCTATAAAGACTCTAGTAAAAAAAGTCTGCCTTTACAACGTAACGCCAAGAGGGCTGCTGGGATGTCTGTAATGCCCCTGTGTTGGTGTTGGGCATGCATTTAGTAGCAGAGGGATGCAGCCACAATTTTCCTGCAAATAGATTTATTCCAGCTGGAGAGCAGGATGTTTGGGCCAGGCTGTAAGGCAGCCTTCCCCCATAACCTCCACGCTAGATTTCTTAAGGCCAGGGAGCTCTGCAAATAAATGGGGTGAAAATTTCAGATGGAGGGGAAGGTTGGCTCATTAAATATTTATTTGGCTTTCAGCATTTTTCTTCTGTAGAACAGTTTTGTCTTTCATGGCAGCAGACTGAGGTTTGTCTGTTTTGGATATCAGACCCTTGGACACGGCTCTTGTAACAATCCATTCACTTGCTTGTGGCAGCTCATGAGCCCTTCCATAATTCACAGCTTTGGGGTATTTTTTCCCTCCATATCCCTGCCTGAAATATTGTGCTGAGCTTCAATCTCTTGTTTGATTAAGCACAGTTCAAATTTATCTGCAGGCTTGGGAGGTTTTGTATGACTTTCTCAAGTTCAAAATATGTGATCCTGTCTCACTCCTACAGCTGTGGCAACATGGGCATGAAAATCAACATACTGTTCTTTCTGAACATCCACATAAAGTTCACAATCTGCTGTATGATTATCTTCAATAACATTAATTTGGGTTAATTATGCATGTTTATGTGTACTGATATGTCTAGCTTCATCAGCTGTCCCTCACCATCTTTCCCTGGAGTTTTGGTCAAGAGTATAATAACTAAAGATTGGATTAAAGAATCTCAGTAAGTAGTCTGAAGTGAAAAAGCTGGTCACAAAGCAGATTTTCACTATTTTCTTTTTTAGTATTAATTTTTGTTGAAAATCTTATTTAGTAGCTAAAGTTTCTAGATCATGTTCTTGAATTGTGTTATCTGTCTTTAGGATCAGCAATTCCATTCACCCTTTTAGCTAACTCTTCTTTATCCTAAAACACGTCTGAGTTATTCAGAGCCCTTCTTGACCAAAAATATGATAGTGTCATAATTTTACTTTATTGGTTCACTGCTGGAAAAGCCAAATGAAGTTGAAGGTTATGGATTCATTTCTTGAAAACTAAAATATTGAGCTTCTGACAGTTATAGAAATGTTGTGTTTGGAAAAGCATGCTCTGATTTAACTCTAAGCAATTACAGTAAATTATCACTTGGGTAAGTTTAAAATGCTGAAGAACTTACCAGAAAAAGTTTTCCCAATAAATCATGGAGTAGAAAATAATTTTACCTATATAAGTATTTATTGTAAAAATACTTTTTTTTAAAATAGGGAATGAAAAGGAGGAAGGAAAAAACCCTACAGAATAACTGCTAACTAACACACCTCAGAAATCAAGTTTTAAGAGTTAGTATGTCTCCCACAGAGACTGAGCCACAAGTATGTTCAAGGTTGGGCCTCTCAGCATGTTAGTGGAGAGAGTTTGGAACCAGAGCAATAAAGAGGGTGTGCAAAAATCTGTGAAATCATTGACAACCTGAAACTTTAACATTCCAGAGCTTTGCTAAAGCACCCACCTGGTCAGAGTGGGTCCCTGATGCCAAGGGTTCCCAGGGCAGCTCAGGGACCTGGTTTGTGTCTCCACTGGGCAGAAGGATGAGTCCTCCAGCCAGTGGCACTCAGGCACTTGGCTCAGGTCTCTGTCCTAATCCTGATCTTTTTTACTCAGCCATTACTTCTGCAGTAATCAAGATCTGTAGAATTGGTAATTATTTATCATTTGAGGCGTTTTCCCCTCTAGGTTCTGTCTGTTTGATTTATGTACCTGGCACCTCCTTTAACAGCTGCCACCCTGGTATTTCTTTATCACTAAAGAGAGAAGAAAGTGTACTAAGTTCAAAGCCTTTAAGCAACCTGAGCATTTCTTCCTCGAAGAACATTAAGAAATAAAGTGTGGAAATGTAGCAAGGCAAACTTGGGAAAGTGAGAAATGCAGAAGACTTTACCTTTCTGACCAGGAAAAATAATGTTCCTGTTACTAGGCCTAACTTTAAAATAAGAAGATAGTTCTTATTTAGTGAACAGGTTTAAACTAGGCTACCTTGATGCTGAAATTTTTAAGGGAAGATTCATGTAGATAATTTTAAATTGTGAATCATTTGAAATGTGACAATGCTCATCAACAGTAATCTCTCACACTTGGACAGTATCTAGCACGCTAATCCTTAATCACCTTATACCACCATATATTCAAGGATGAGTTAAAATCTGTTTGTGACTGCACTTTTGACTATACAGTAGTGATAATTTTAAGTGTTGTCAGAAGCCTCTTGGGTTCATAGTCCTAAAAAGCTTCTAAGCTGAAATACTGAGTGGTGGTCCATGCCATAAATGGGGTTGATTTTATTGAGATAACATTGGGTTCTGTCCCCTGCCCTCTGTGATGAGGAAAACAGATTCCTCTCTAGAGATGTGATGGTTCCTCCTCAAAAAAGCATTTTGGAGCTCATGACACCCAGAGAAAATCCTTTTCCTTAGTGTTGCCCCTGGGGGCTTCATGCCCATGGTCAGGGCAGCTTGGATGGGTTTTTCTCTCAGCCCCACCCCTCCTTTGCTTTGTGTTTGTTGTCTCAGCCCTGCCAGGATGCAGCATCACTTGTCAGCTGCTTTGGGGAGCAGGACTGATTTGCAAAGGGGGGCCCTTTGTCTTTAATCAAACTCACCTTGTATGTATGTTGAATATCATACATATCAATTCTGAGCTGTTTCTGAGACTGGCCTATTTTTTTTATCTTTTATTATTTTATATAATTTTATGTACGTTATTAGAATGGGAGACCTTGATAGACTATAATTTTGAAAGCTTGCTGTACTCTTTACTCCTTCCTTTCCTGTTTTAGTGGTCCCTCTTCAACATAATGTTTAAATACATATTTAACCTGCCTAAGTCCGTTCCTGTTTGAAAATTCACTTAACAAGCACACTGGGTAAAATTTTGACCCAGCTGAAGCTTGATTGGTCCTGCCTTTGGTGGCTGAACTTCCTAAGTGCATTTATTTTAATGAGATGTGAGTTTTATGTCAAAGAGCGAAAAATAAGAAAAGATTTAAAAATAAACACTACATGGAGGTACTTAAAAATTGTAATACAAAGGCAGTGGTGTGGTAGCAGTGATCCTCTGGTTACAGTGAGGAGGGAGATACAACTGCAGTTTGGTCAAAAATCCTGTCTATGATTTTTATGAAATTTAAAAAAATGTGGAATACCTGCATAATCCAAGGGGAAAAAAAGGAAAAAAAAAAGAAGAAGTGGCTTGTTGGGGGGTTTTTAATAATTTGAAATTTTCTTAGAAGTTAGCCTGGTATTTAATCCTCATTGCAAATTAGCTGATAAAACAATGAAGAAGCCTATCCAAATGAAATTTTTCACTGGCTTTTACATAATGACAAAGCTATTGTCAAACTTAAGGTGTCTTGCTTCTCTCTCACATAGGAGCTTTTTCCTGCATATCTTTTGAGAGCTCAATACTTATTTTTGTCATCAGAGACCTCAAGTCAAAATCTTGTCTTTTTTTAATCAATACAATGAAGCAAAGACAACTGGAATGTTAAAGACGGTTTTCTTCTATCCATTAAATGAGATTTATAAGCTTTGCTTTCTCTCTTTCTACCATGCTAGCCTTTACCTCTTTTATCACATTAATGCCAGTGGCTCAATATTGTGAATTCTGTGTCCTGCAGCTCCAGCTACTTAACCAAATTAACAGAATGCACTTCCCTAATGCTGTTTGGGCCCCAGTGACCGATGAGTTGAGTGACCCTGTTTGGACATCCTTAATATTCTTCAGAGTCTAAAATTGTGCTTTACTCTCAGTTCTGCCTGTGGGAAATATTAGTACCTATAATTCATAAAAGGAGAAGATTTTGCCATCTCACCCCTCATTAAAATGAGGGAAATACCAGGCAGATTAAAAGAATTACAGACAGGATGAAAACACATCTTAGGTATAAGAGAGAACAGTTTGGGTTGTTTGTTTGGGCTTTTTGTGTGTGTTGGTGGGGGCAAATTTACTTGTGGCCTGATTTCTGGAGCTTGATTTGAGTTTGGGGCCCAGGTTGAACATCCTGGGGATCTGAAGGGTATCTCCTCCTGTGTCAGTAATATTCCTCTGTCATCACCCTTACTTGTGTTTTACAGTACAGCTTTAGGGTGTATTTCAGGGAATTAATTTGTTCAGTTAAGATAATTCTACAGTGGCAAAAATACAAAGAGGATGGACTGTCCTTCTTCCACAGTGCTAAGAGTAGTAGGTTAGAATTTTAAAAAAATCTGCAAGTCAGAATGTTGTTAAAATTTAGTTTTTGTTCCTGTGATACTGTTGCTGAGACTGTTATTTTCAGTTATCAAAAACACTGGATGTTTCAATCTCAGAATTGGTCTAGGAATACAGTTTCTTTTAATAATAATAAAGAAACCCTGTGTTTTTGCCTCAAGATAAAATTTCTCCATCCCTATGAGGTTTTATTATTAAATAGATTACATAGATTTGTTGTTGTCAAGCTTTTAGTCACTTACAGTGGTCAGTCTTTAATATTATGCATTCACATAAAGATGTTGTGCAGAACTGACCTGATGATGATAAGGAACCCCTGGCTACATAAGGAGTGTTATTATTTGTGTGAACACAGTGCTGCAAAATTGATAGACAAATACACAGGTTAATCTGTGCTGAAAGTAGCTGCTCTAAGTGTTACTTTTATTTGCAGGAAGAAAAGAAATAGAGAAATGAACTGCTCTCAGAATACACTTAGAACTTGGGCACTTTCATGTTTTCAGTCTGTGATGAATTCTCTGGATGATGCAGCAGTACTTTCTCGTAATAAATTCCTATTAAACTGTCAGAATATTCAACCATTCAGTCTTCCTCTCCTGATTTTGTGAGTCACGTTGCAATAGCATATCTGAAGAAAGGCAAACATTTCTCATGTTAATTAGGAGACTGGGAATTCTTTGTTATTTACTGCTTCCACCATCAAAGGTGGTTGCAGTTTTCAAAGAACTGGTGCGTTTGCTCATGTTGTGATTTCTGCAGAGAAACTCAGCAAATGTATTCTATCAGTTCAGCTTCCTGCAGACCAGAGAGAAAAGGAACAAGCTTTTATTCTTATTTATGGCACTAATCTGGAACAGACATTTCTGTGAACACTGTTTCCTCCTTTTGCTAAACAAAACATGGTGAAAACATGAAAACATGTACTTTACTGGTACAAAGCAGGGCTCAGTGACCACTGGGGACTGGGAGAGCTCCTGATGTGCTGCAGGGAAGAGCTGGGGAATGAATGAAGGAGCAGAGAGCTGTTCTCTGCCTGAGGAAGCTGTGTGTGCAGGTTGTCTGTGCTGACCTTCCTGAGACAGGGCTTGGTGAGCTTTGTTCTGTTTCTTCTCCCTCTCCTGGCAAAGTAGCCCATACTGCTGAGCTTCAGAAACTGAGAAATTGAGAGTTAAATTCCACAGCATTTTAAAAAGCAGACTTTGTTTGCCTCTGCTTTGTAACATGCACTTCCCTATGTCCCTTCCTTCCCCCTTTGTTTTCCAAAATACCACCAGAAGCTGATTAACGCTTTCCTGCTCACAGCTGATGAACACCTTGTATGTAGATCCCTCCGCTGAGAACCCCAAAGAACTCAGAACTTGCTTTCATTAGTACCTTGCCAGTATATATGCCTACATATTTCTTTTTTCCATGTTACTTTTCCTTCCAGTCAGCTGATTATGTAGCAGGAGTTTGTCGAGCTTGTCTTCAGAAGTTGAGGTCATGAGTTAAGGACAAACTTATTGATAATGTCATCATGTAGGTTTGGAATTAAACGTGTTTCAGCTACAACTACTGCACAACTGTGTACCAAGCCAACCTTGCAAGGTAGTAAATCATTGCTAAGGAGCTTTTACAAACTCATATTTATGTTACAGCAAAGAAGTTTACCTTGGGAACAGTATATTTAAACTGTTCTCTGAAAAATTGCTATAATGGATTTTCACATGGTAAAATGCTGCTCCACAGATAGCATCTTGTTTGTGTCAGATAGTGCTGTGTAAATAATTGTGGGCAACATTTTTAAGGTAAAACATAAAAACCTGATAGGGCAGAAGTTAGTAACCATTTGTGTGTTTTGATTAAGAGATTTGGCACAGCTGTTTTGAGGCAGAAAATACTGTATGGCGATTAAGACAGAAGGTCTTGTTTAAGATTAAGAGTTGGGCAAACTCTTTAAAATAACATTCAGAGCTCTCAGAAAAGGTATTTTTGGATATCTAAGTAACAAGGACGTTTGGAACAGTTTGGGAATATTTTAGGGATTTAAAATAACGTTTGTAGGGTGGTGTTGGCACCAGCTGTGTCAGTGCTAATGTGGCAGTTCTGTATCTACAGGTTTTACATCCTGACTCTGTGGGATCACTGGGACTGCTCTTTCTCCAAGGGATTTTACCCATAGGAGCAGCAGTCATTGACTAAGAACTCAGACATGATCACCCTGGAAGTCTCCTGTGAATAAAATTGCCCAAAATTAAACTGGGATATGTCCTCACTAATCAGAATTATGAACAACAGTGAATTTATGAGATCCACTGAGCTGGCCTCAGTCTGTAAATGTCCCCTTACTTGTTTTTATCTTTTTGTGCACCAGAAGCAGCTAAAAGTGCTACAAATAGACCAGAAGAACAGAAGAGATGTTTCAAACATCTGCAGTTTGTAGCTTTGTATGTAAAAAAACCAAACAGAGTGAATCTGTGACAGTCTTATGGATGTCATATGGTTTTGTATTTGGGTCAATTTTTCTCTCTTGGTACCATTTGCACCTTAATTCTTTCACTCATAGCTATTGGCTATTCTGAAATCAAGATCTTATTCACTTTAAGTCTCTCTATATGAAAAATCAAATGTGGAGGAGCTATTTTAAGAAGCTACTATTCTAACCTCAGAAGTTTGACTGTTTATAGACTTCATTAGACATAAGGAGACAAAAAATAAGGATTCAGCATTTGTATGATTTTTAAAGACTTTTTCTGTCTTAAAGAGCACTTTACTGTATCAGTTCTCTTTGTAATGGTTCCTTCCCTTTCTTACTTAATGAAACCTCCTTGTCTGCCCAAAGTGTTATTTTCAGTCATGAAAAGGAAGCTTAGGTAGCATGTAGAAGGTTTGCATTTACAACAGGACTGACTGACCTTTACATAAGGTTCAGCAGATGCTCTGGATTGATAGTTCACATTCCTCACTCTGAAATAAGTATAGCTATTTCCAAAGAATACCAATTCACAGTTGCACAATGATCTAAACCCATCTGAAATTGCTGTATTTTAATACTTAGAGGGTTTCTATATGGGAGAGAGAGAGGCAGAAATCCTTGTTTAGGGTTCAAGGATAGAAAAGGTATGTCTGAAAGCTCTCTCAGTATATCACATTTATTGTCTTCTTATGCTTTGTTGCAAATGTCACAGCTCTACAGTTGCATGGAAAGTGAATCTTAGCTAATAAAAAGCTTCACCTTTCTTTTCTTTCTCTATGCAGTACTTTCTAATAAATATCCAATACAACAGCATTTGTTATTTCCGAGTATATCTGATACACAGAGATGGGGTTTTCTCATAGGGGTAAAGCTGTGTTCTGCACAATGCTGTTCAGCATTTGGAATGAACTTTCACAGCTATTTTTCTCATGTTAATGTACCTTGCTTGTGCTTCTGATAATTTAAATTTAGCTGATTTTTTTTTTCTATAACTAATTCATTTGACATTTGCTGTAGTCATGTAACTGGTTTCACAGGTACTATCTAATGATATGGAAAGCTTAAATATAATTAATTTGGTCACTGAAATGGATTGTTGGCTGAATTCATGCAGTATATCTGTGTATGAATTGCTGCTATAGGTTGCATTCCCGTGAAATGAAATTCTTTTAAAGGAGTAAATTGTGTTTCCCATCAGCTCCCTGAACATGGAGAATATAGTACAAAACCAAAGAGCAGAATAAAAAATGAATACTATTCCCCTTTATCTTTTTTCAAGTATTTTTCTTGTCTAAAAATGAGCCTGTGTATGTCTGTGAAGTCAAAACACCTAAAAGTTCTGAACCAAGCTAAAGATACAAAAATAAGGCATAAAATTATGTGAAATTCTGTATCCTCCATGTCAGGATTGTGGGACAGTGAACAAACAGTGTAGAGTCTTTGAGATGGCTTTGTACCAAGGAATTGTTTAAATGGAAAATTACAAAAAAGTGCTGACTTCCCTGATGAGCTGTCAATAGGAGATTTAGGGCTCCCCATGTGCCATCAGCATGCTGTAATTGATTAGAGTGCTACTATCCTGGAGTGTGCTAAAATAAAGGTTAGAGAAATCCTGAGGATATCAACTACCTTTATCAAACTGCACAATTAAGGGTGCAGTACATAATCTGGGAACAGAAACCATCATTCAGGAATAAGTGATCTGCTTCTCTTGGAATGAGGAAGTTTTTTTCTAAAAGTCATGAAATAGTTTGAAAATGGCTGCTGAGAGGAGGGGACTTAAACTGGATCATTATCTGTTTCAAAAGGGTGAGACTGTGGATTACACCCTGTGTTGAACAGAACTCTGAGAAAGGTACTTGATTTGGAATCCACGCAGTCCTGGGTGTAAAATGGCTCCGTTAAAGTTGTTCCCTATTTCTGTGAGCAAATTTAAAATCAATCTACTTTTAGAATCTCCCCAGGGGTTCAGAGAGGCACCTTCTGTCACCCAGAACAGAAGTGGTTAAGGTTGTTTTTATGCTTTGGAGTCCAAATGGTTTGGTGTTACAACACGACACAAATGAACAACACTCACACACTGAGATGTCCAAGGCAAAAAAGGGGCAGTTTATTCACAGACCTCAACATTTATAGAATTCCAACAGTAACCATGGATTGGAGGAAGAAAATTGTCCTCTCCAACCACACTGGTCACACCAACAGTCCATCAGTTATCTCCTCCTCCAGAAAGGAATGCGAAACAATCATTATTTACATAAAGTGCGTGAGAAACTCTATTTCAAAAAGTAAACATCAAAAGGCTTTAGAACAACTTTAGAAGAACAGGGTGACAGTTTGGTAGTTGATTCTGGCAGCCCTGAACTTCTCCCTGCAAGGCACAGTCCAGGAGCATGAGAACAGAGGAGGGAGATGGTGGAATTATTTCTGTGGCTATGCCTCAGGTGTGCAAGAGCAGCAGCAGAAAGGTCTCAGTAAGGTTTAGGGGCAGGGAGCCAGGAGATGGACAGCACAGGGAGAGCCCTTGGTCAGTTCTTGGTCACTGTGAGACATCATCACCCCACACTGTTGCCTGTTGGTCAGTTTTCAATTATTCAGTGAAGCCATAGAATCATTTAGGTGGGAAAAGCCCTCTCAGACCATCGAGTCCAGCCATTAATCCAGCACTAAAACATGTTCCCAAATGCCACTGCTACACTTCCACATCTCTCTAGGAATGAGGACTCCACCATGTCCCTGGGCAGCTGTGCCACTGCTGGATGGCCCTTTTGGTAAAGAATTTTTTTTTTATGAGTATCCCATCTAGACCTTCCCTGATGCAACTGAGGTTGTTTTCTCTTGTCCTCTCATCCTATCAATTATTTACTGAATTTCTTCAAAGAAGCCCTCAGAATGCTGGGCAAGATACTATTTCCTGCAGATGAGAAATTATGCCAATATTCCTTAGTGGGCATGGATTGTATTTAAAATCTCACTGATATTTTAAACTTTGGGGTTTGTTCAGCAGCATTAGCCCAATAAAGATATTAAAGCAAAAAAAAGTCTTAACAATTTGCTCAAGGAAAACACCATGATATTGTAACACCTCCACAAATCAGTTTATTAATTTAGATAAATATCTGCTCAATACAGTGTTCAAGTGCCTAACATTCTCAGAATAGATTATGTTCTTTAAAAATTTTACCACATTGCAACACTCCAAACAAGTAAAAATCTACTACAACTATTTTTTCTAGGAATTTAAAAAATACTGGCTTTCATCTCTGAACAAATGAAACCAAAATTTTGAAATGTTCTGGTAAACAAAAGTCCATTTTTCTTTATCAGCTCTAAATGCTGTTTGTTGAAAAATGTTTCAAGGTATTGAGAACGACAGTAGAATATTGTGGCTTTCATGAACAGCTGCAAGCAGAATGGTGGTGTAATGCATTTATAGCTATAGTAAACTTAAATTGTTGCAGACTCGATGTTCTTTTCCAGCCAATAATTAACATTTTTTTAATGCTTAAGCATTTCACTTTATTATTATCATATATTTGTACAGATATATTAAAAGGAAAATTAAAGGAGCTAAGAAGACTTGATGTATAAAAGAACATTTTGGAGTTTTGAATGCGGAAAATCAAATTACGACTTGTCTTTGTAGCTTTTTCCAAAAGTGTAAGCAAGATGGAATCCCATGTTGTAGATGACTAAAAGCACTTTTGATCCAAACATACAGTAGCAATCATTAAATACATCATGTGCAGTGACACTGGGGAAGGCACTGCTCTCCATTCTGCTCAATGGACCATGCTGCAACACTTGTTTCATATCTCGAAAGCATTTATGATTGCTGTTAAAGAAGTCAGTGCTTTACAGTGCCAATGAATCAAGTAAAGTCATCCCATTCATCTGTCTGTTAAAACCCAAAATGCTGGAGAGAACAGACAAACACAGAATCTAGCCATGCAAAAAGTTTCACCAAAATTGTTCCTTTATCTATGTATCAGTGGAATATGCCAGATCAGAAAGGAAGCAGTCTGTATTTTGTTCAGGATTTAGGTTTTTGCCTCCACCTCAGTCCTTACTGCTAAAGTAATTTTAATGAAACTAGAAGCTTCTAAAGGATTAATTGCTTGCCTTTTCAGCAACTGTCCACGTGAAAATTTTGCTTTATACAAATCTAAATCGGGTAGGATTTTTGTGTGTTGTTTCACTTATTTATTCTTTATTGTGACCTTGTCTTCCTCCTTTGTAACAAGGACACAGAAAGGAAAAAAAAAATCTGTAATCTTAATTCCTGTGGACAATGTGAGTTCAAGGTGAAACCCTTTGAGTAACCAGACTTGAGCAAACTTGTCTGAGACTTTTTCCCATGTAGGCAGGTCATTGTGCATTCAGCCCTCACAGGCAGACAATAACACATTCTAGCCAAGAAGGACAGGGTATTTTACTTTGTGAGGAGAAGAGGTTTGCCTGGAGGATTCTCTCATTAATGCCAGGAGGAGAAGACCACCAGGCAAGCTAAGCCTATCCTCAGTTCCACCCTGTGACAAGTGGATCACTTCTTACTGTTATGCAGAACCACGTTTCCAAATGGGTCTCAAGCAAGCAAAGCAGCTGCTTCTTCCCCAGGGGTCACGTGGGGGCTCTTGCAGTGTTGGAAATACTGGGAAAATGAATAGTAGGGAATAGCATGATTGATCTGAAGTCATCAGGATTGAATCTGGGTTCAGAAAACTTCTGAAGTGGTGGGAGTAATGGGTGTAACTGAGAATGAGAGGGGAGCAGGAATTTCATGTCTCTCAGGTACAGTGTTAGCTGATGGGACCTTCCACTTAGAATGGAAGAATGCCTCAGAAGTCAGGGCCAATCTGATTCTTTAATTTACAGATTTACAAACAAATGCAGGGAGTGGTGAGTTTAGCCATGTCTTTTCAGCTGTGCCTCTTATGCTAATGTTTGGTGGAGATGTAAATTTTCTTGAGGTATTTACCATGTATTCATTATTGTCTATTCCCACTGAAGCTACAATTCAGAGCTGCTTCTGATCAAGACTCGGTTATTTATGCTTCATTACAGTCCCAGGTTTGGACTGTGAGGTTTTAGGGAGTAAGGATTATGGAGGGCTTTTTTTTTTACGTGTTTGCATGGTAGTACTGTAATTAGATTTTTATTACAGGCTAGAGTTAAAAAAAAAAATATGACGGCTCTGAGCAGTGGTATTGATGTTCACATTGAATGCAAATGGAAGAATAACAACAAGGGCTTTTTTACTTCTTAGTAATGAATAACACATGTTGCTAAGGCAGACTGGAGGTGTGCTCCTCAGAAAGTCAGTCAGAAAAGGAGCTGTATAAAAAAATGTTGTGTGGATGTATTGATTGTTTCCTATTGTATAATTAGATGTTGGACTAGGGAGAGAAGGGAGATCCCAGAATGGAATTAGAGGGTTTGGGTTTTTTTTTTAAAGGATCACAACTCAGGACAGGATCTGCTAATTGAAAAGGGCAAAAGGAGTGGAGCACTTATCACACTAACCCAGTGCCTAAACAAATATCCTTATTCTCCTTAGTCCTTGATGTTTACATGTGTGATTCCATTTTGTTCTAAATGTCTGCCAGTGGTCTTTTTAAGCAGATTTTTTTACTCTTCATCTACTCCCTGAGACAACATTGAAATTATCATTTTACCAATCTGTCAAATATTACATCTCCTGTAGGTATTGTCACATTGCTTGTTAGAAATCCCAGACCAAGGGAGTCCCAGATAAGGTGTTTGTGTGAAGTAGATGATAAATGACCAGTCTGGGAGCTCCCCAATGCTCTCTCTTGATCTCAGCTGGCATTATAAAGATACTTGTTATTGAGATTATAGAAAAAATTGAAACTTTACAAATGTGCCAAAAATGTGTATTGCAAAACTGAATGTTGTGTCTATATTTCCTCAGAATTATAGGATTAGGTTCTGAAATGGCTGAAATCAAGACATATACATTAAGACTGACTCAGAATTTGCCTTATTCTATTATTCATGATTATGGTGTCACTGGAGACTTAAGAGAAACTACTTTTGATGCAGGTGTCAAAAAAAGTAATATGTGTTTTATATGGGCAATACCTATATCTGCTCATGTCAATTGGATGCCTCCAATTACTTTCACAGACTTGGGATCAGGACCTGAATTGCAGGCAAAGTCTTACACTCAAAAACCCCAAAGAATGACTGCTGCAGGAATAAACACAGCTAATGGGAACGAGTTCATCTCTACAGCCACAGCTTTTAATTTATGTCTGAATTTAGGGATCTGTTCAACTTTCATTGATTTACAAGCCTCCAAAACGCAGGTTTTATCTGACCACAGAGCAGGTACAACAGCAGAAAACACAACTTCCCTCACAGGTGCCTGTGGTAAGCAAACCTCGAGGCTCACGCAGTGGTGTCAAAGATTATGGCACAATTGACCCAAATCCACTGGGAACAGACTGAAACCATCAATTGTTGCTTGGAGTAGGACACTGCCACCTTCTTCAATCAATTTTCAATATGTCAGTGAATCACTGGGTTTTATAGTGGATCATTGGATGCAATTAAATTATTCATACCAACCGCTGCATATGAAAAATTAAAGGGAATAGCTTAAAAATGATGCAAATATTACCTGTAAAGGATTCTAGGTTTTAACTCAGACCTGTATATGAAATATTAACGCTATTCCATTATGGACCTTAGTACCAGCCAGAAGAGGGCAAAAATATCTAAAATTACTGGGTTTCAGCCACGTGTTTACTGAGTTTCTGTAGCAGTAGGACTGCTAACTCACTGATTGCAGGCTCGTGGTGTATTTTTCAGCTTCCAAGGAAAATGTCTGAGCTCGAGGACGTGTATGCAGACTGACTGCAGGACTGCATCTCACCAGGTAAAACCTTGCTTACCAGGGGGGCCTGGATTATTGCCCTGCTTAAAGGCTGATTTTGTGTCAGAATTCAGTCCTTGGTCTTTCCTTTGCTCAAAGGTGGGTTCCTGCAGGTTGTGTCTCCCCAGAAACACAGGGCAGGTGTGATGTGCTTATGCAAGAGGCTGACTCACAGCCCATGGGACAATAGGTTTTGTCCAGTGAGTTTGCTCACCTGTGTTAATGATGTTATTGCCCATCATGACAGAATTTCTTTGAAGAGCTTTTTCATTTATTGGTTCACTTGGTGAAACACAAGGCAGGGCTGTGCATTATTGACTGGAGAAAGGACAGGAGGGAAAGGAAGGGCAGAGGGTGCTGCCCTTGGCTGCTGGGTGAGCTCCCGTTGTTGCCCCAGGCTCTGCTGCCACCTGCATGGGTGACACGAGTTTCTGAGGCCATGCTGGGCCTTCTTGCTTCCTCTCTCCCACAAAGTCTGTAGGCTTCACCACTGGGTCCTATTTATCCAGTTTAGGATAAATGCATCAATTCCCCCTTCAACTGCTTTTGCCAGCTACTGAAAAAGTTTTGAATTAATTCAACAACCTCCCCCGCAGACAGGCAAAGATTTCTCAGCAGCCAATGTGCCTTTTGTTTCAGTTAGGGATAAAAGATTTAGCCAGAGATGGTTGGCTACTTTTGTAAAATATTAAAACTTTCTCAGCTATCATATTGTGCTAGGCTGAAGTCTGCTTGTTTTATGCTGTTAAACAACCCATCTTTTGTCGTACCAGGGAATGATACCTGATTTAAGATAATATATTTTCTGTGCTGGGTCTGTTTATGCTTGGAAATGATCTTGCTGTATCCCTGTATTGAAAATTTATGAAAGGTACTAACATATTTCTTGCTATATATTTCTTGTGAGCACACTTTTGCAACTTTAGCATGGTTTGAAAACTACTTCTTGCCCACAGCTAGAAAGAAACAATGATTTCATATTTCCCAATCCCTCTTTATTGCAAAGAAGGGATACAATAATAAAAAGGCATTTGCTGGTGGAATATTGCCAATAAAGTACAATAATACATTAAAACAGATACTTAAAGTTGAAATTTATGAGTTTGTTTTTCTGTGCCAGTCAACATATTTTCATATGTTAACATCAAAATGTAGACTCTCAACAAAACCTTTAATAATAAAAACAGCAGCCATCAAGAGCAGGAGTAGAATTTTAGCTTTTGATATGAAGAGTTTATCCTGTGATTTTGGGGTGGACTTTTTTTTTTTCCCTGATCCAATTTTATTTTCCTTTTTCTTTTTATTCTGATAAAATATTTATCAGTTTGTTCCTTCATCTCATACTTCAGTGGAGCTCTCAGACCAATAATGCTCCTGTTCTGCCCCTTGTCTTTGCAGAAGGTTAATTTGGAAAATGAATGTTTCATTTACAGAATAACGAAACTAATCAAAGCTGGGATAGGATTCTTGCTAATGAAGGTAAACACTTCTGTGTGCCCCGTGTACACAGTGCTGAGACCACAGCTAGCTCTGCACACCTTCCAAGTCATCTCATATATTCTTTCCTTCTTGGTGGGGTCTTTTGGTATTTAATAAACCACTTTTGAACTGAATTATTCTAGAGTTACTTAGAGTAATCCCAAACAGGCAGTGCAGTAATTCCATGGGATTCCTTCTTCATTTACCCTGTTGTTACTGAAATCTGCATCTGACCCCTGGAGTCTGCCACACTCCCAGGGGCACATAGGCAGCAGAATATTTAGAAATGGAGGATGGCTGTTGCTTTGGGACCAGCAAAGTCAGGTAGGTTCAGGTCGTGAAAGCACTAAAGCAAGTGCCAAAGATCACTGTGTACAGCCAAAGGCCATGCATTGTCTTTGCAGAAGGTAAGTTTATTTTCATCACTGCATAATGTCATCTGGAGCCCTGGCAAAGATATGATAAGGTTCCAGAAAAATGAGTTTCAGATATCAAGCTGGCAGAGTCTCATGACCAAAAGGGCAATGAGTGTTTTTCAAACCTCAGACCTTTGATTATTGATGTTCACAGTCAACAGATGTCCTGTTGACTTTCCTCTGAGCTCTGGTCAAGGTCTGGAGACAGCAGCAGCCTAAGGTTCATCAAGGAGAGACCAGGCAACCACAACGTGCCCATAATGAACCTCCAGTGGGCACTGACTGGAGAGGTCATGGGGGCAGATAAACAGTAAAATGAGGCTTCAGTTTCCTATTTTTGAGAATTTCATTTGGTTTGAAGGCACAAGAGAATGCCTTCTACTGAAAAATTAATTAGTGACTTATGCTCTTTAATATTCTACTTTTTTTTAAAGTGAATATTGGTAAAAGGCTTGCAGTCAGGCATCACCTGTGAGCTTCCTGGGGGTGAGGGAGAGCAGCATGTCAGTGTTTCAGTGCTTTCCTCACCTCAGGACATAGGGATGTGTTGCTGCTTGGTGGGGGTGTCTAACAGGACCCACGCCTTGGGTACTTGGGGTGACTGTTGAGGTTTCAGAATTAGTTCAGAGGTGAAGGAAGTCACAAGCTGCAGGAGTGGTTTTGAGGGACTGTGAGAGCATTGAAGTGTGGTCAGCAGTATTGGAGAGCCAGAGGAAACAGGCAAAAAACATCTGATGGGCTTTTGGATTGTGTAAGAACAAGCAGGAGAAGACAGTGCTGCTTTTTGAAACAACAACTTGGCACTTCTGTTAATACATAACTAGAGGGGTAAAATAATGTGAATTCAAGTTGTTACCTGGCTAGAGTATCCTGTGGTGCAAAATTCCGTGTTTTTAGCTTTGTTCATAGCAGTCCTTGAACTGACTCAGGACTAGGTAGACTGAAAAAATGGTGTGTCACTGCAGCTGCTGTTACAGAGGTTCTGTTATTTTCCCTGGCACAGTTAGGTGTGATAGGAGAGACAGATTCACATCTGTTTATGAGCAACAGTAAGGCTGCACTTATGTGCAATAAAAAAAGTGAGGCAAAAATATAGTGAATCATAACTTCAGGCAACTTAAGGTTATACTTCTGCTTTTTCCCCACTTCTGAAACTGTCCAAATATACATCACAGCAAATAAATTAGTAATAATTAAATACCTTAACTTTAAAGCAGCAATTAATGCAGAATGGGTGTTTCATGAAATGTCTCCAGAGCAGCGACTGTCTGAATCTGGCTGTGGTTTTCAGCCAACAAGCAGTTTTATTTTAAGGACTCTTCCCCCCTTATATCCCTTGTCTTTGAGAAATGGGGTCAGAGGAGATGTTACAGTTCTTCAGGAGATTGGCTACTGTTTTCCTCTTGGCTGGTTAAGCAGATATTGTGTGGGGTTTTGGTGTCCATCATCCACCTGTCCTTTCCCCCACACACTTTTTTAGGTAGCCATCCTTTTTATAAAAGTAGCTTGAGATTTCCTGCTGTCCAGTTGTGTGTCATAGAGTCAAAAGTTTTCTGTCTGTCTTTTGGATATCTAATGAACAAAAGGATATCTCTTGTCTGGCACAAAAGCCATGTGGAACAGACTCCCAATCCTGAGCAGGAGCTTCCCTTTAAAAAGGAATTTCAGCAAGAAGGCAGAACATCCTTTTGCTCTGTCTCCTGGTTCTTTCTCTGTGCAAGGTTATGTGTTGCAGATATTTCCGAGCCTCAGAACCTCTAAATTGAAAATGTGTTTAACCCTGTATATTAATCATGTTTTTCAATGACCAGGAATTATTGTACAAAGCAACAATAGTAAGGGTACTGTTATTTTACACTTAGCATTGTCTGTTTTATGTCATTCTCAATTTTCCCTCCTCTACTCTGCTCCAGCTGGGTTACACATAGGACATCTTTGAAAAATTACATTACTTGCACATTTCTGGGGTTATTTTTGTTTTGCTCTTTGAGGCTTTGAATGAGCCCAGGCAAGAAACCAAAATTGTTAAATACCATGGGGTGAAGGAACAGTAAGAAAACATAATAATTTGCCTGGGGAATGGTGAGAAGTCAAGATCAAGGTTATTTCTCAGTAAATACTTCCAGGTAGGAGGCAAATGATTTGCAGAAGCCAGAGGTGGTATCAGAAAGTCAAGAGGGGCAGAAGGGAGTTGACCTGGGTCACTGTCAAGCTTGCCAGCTCTTTGAGCCAAATTGATGCTGGTTTATTTTCGAGCTGCTATTTTGGTGCTCCTACTACTGAGTTAGATGGAACTTGCAAATAGATGAGGTGCACTGAGAGTGGCTGCACATCATGGGGGAAGCAGGAGCAGTATTTAATACCTGAAGATAATGTACCCATATAAAACTGTAAGGTCTGGCATTGCCAGCTGGAGAGTCATATTTGGCTTCAAACCACATTTTTGACACATCTGGAGTGTGGCAAACGGGTTCAGGAAAGTTGTCCCAACCTTCTCAGTGGTGCCAGTCTCCCTGCCCAGAGCATGATTTGATTCCCACAGTTCTAGGGGGATGCTGGAAGACTGGGCAGAGTCCTGAGGCTGGGTTGTCCAGATGACTGGGGGCCTGGGGTACATGAGTTTTGTGTGCAGGTTGAGGGACATGGGTGGGTTTTGTAGGGATGGAAAAGTCCCAAAGATGGGGTGAATCTGATAACTTTTAACTAGAGGCAAACAAACACAGCAGAGCCACCCTCAGTATCCCCAGTGGCCACAGCCAGGGACAATGGTCATGTGTTAGGGCATGGTGTGGGGTTTATCCCTTGGTCCTTTTGCAGGGATTATTCCATGCCCTTTGTGCTTGAAGGTCCTTGTTTGTGCTTTGTTGTCTATGTCATCTTCCCAAGCACTAGAGGATGGCAAAGACTATAGATCAAAGTTTCTAAATTTACAAGAACTGCCTGGAAAACTGAGAGCCCCTGCAGCAGGACCTGTGGAACGTCACCATCTGCTCTGCTACAGATGTCACCAGCCTCTTGATTAGCAGTCATACCCCAAGATTGCTGTCTGGTGACTTTCTGGAATGCAAATCTGGTGTTAGAGTTTTGTCATAGTCAGCCTCATAACAGACACTGCACTGAGAGAGCTGCAGTGGAGGCAAAGAAATGCCATATTAGGCACCAGGTGTACAAATCTCATGTAGAGGTATATTTAAGAGGCCCAAACAAATCTGCCCAAATTTGGGAAACAGGTTTTGGTTTAAGAGTCTCTTGTGGAGATTTTCATTCATTTGGATCATGAGCCCAATATTAGGAAACAGTTTTGTTGGTTCCTATTCTCAGTTTTCAGCAGAGTAAACCAAGGTTTTTAGCACCAATATCAGTTCTCCCTGCTGGTCATCAAACAGCCTCAGTTTCCTCATGTCATTCCATAGAGCTCTGTTGGCCAACACTGCTAATTCCGTTTTTAGACTGAAAAGGAAAACCACTTTCAGCCAGGTTGAGTACGTCCCAGTTCCTGAATTTTACCATGGTCTGCATAAGCAAATAGCAGCCTTAAGGAATCACAGATTTCTGGCATACTGGGATGAAAATTAATGCTGGGAAGCAGTAGTGGGAAAGAAAAAATCTCTTTACCAAGTAAACAAGCTCCAAGGACTGGATTGTTTTGGTTTTGGTGGGGGTTCTTTGTTTTGTTGGGGTTTTTTTTCGTTTGGTTGGTTTTTTGGGGGTTTTTTTGGTTGTTTTTTTTTTTTTCTGTATCCCAGTAAATATCTGCGTTCTTCATTTATACCAAATATAAACCAACCAATTAAAATGAGCAGTAGGTATGAAAGAACTGATTTATTCACACACAGAAACCACCACCACGTGATATTTTGCTGAGTAGGCTCATCTTGACCAATATGAGACTTGGACCACTGAGAACTGGAGACCTGAGTCCCATTTGGAACTCATCCCATCTTGTTTCCTTTTTGAAGCAGGGTTCCTTTTTAAAATCCTTTTCACGGGAGGCTTGTCGTGCATCACAAAATCATGCCAGAGTAAATACAGATGGAATATCGAGCTGCTTCATTAAAATCCCTGTGATTTGTGTAAGGAGCTCCAATCTATTGGAACCTGACTTGTTAGTTTAAATTCCCTTACTGAGATATAGGTCAGGTTTAAATTAATAAGTGGTGACTGCAAAATCTTAATTAAAATGATACAGTTTTGTGAGTAGACAAGCACTCTTTAATTCATGTTGTGCTGGGAATATCTTTTTTCTATTGGTAAAAACCTGCTTGCAAAGGTGTCAGACCAAATTAATTCCTGTGGTTAATATAAGTGACTTAAATTACCAAAAATTATAAATCTAACCCTTCAGTCACAACTACCTTCAATTATTCAGGGAAAAATTAAAATTACTTTTTTTGAGGGAGGGAGAGGGGAATGGGGGTATGCTTGATTTCTGTTTTTTCCATTGAATAGAGAAAAGCTTAATCATAATTTAAAAGGATCCCTGATGTTGTTAAATTATTCCTTCGTGTGGGGCTTGATTCTACATTGCCCTGCAGTTTCTGTGGCACAATAGCAGGATGAATATCAAATGGCTCTGAATTCCATTTTTCAAGTGCCTTTTCCTCCCCATTTGCCATTCACACAGCGCCAGCATAAAGTCTGAAATAGTGTGATGGCAGTGTGGGATGAGATCCTCAGGCTGTGATCCTCTCACACCAGACACCTGAGAAATCGTGCTGCAGATGTTAATGCAGAAATCCAGAGGTGCACAGGGCCTGCCTTGCACAGCTGGAATGGTCTGGCCAAACAGCAGCTCAGGTCTGGGGGTTTGCTTACACTCTACTAGAATTCTAGTTCACACAAGTTCTTGAGTCACCTTCAGAGGTACAGTGCTGAATATAAAAATTATTGCTAATCTCCCTACAGTTCTCCAGCAGGCAGAGGCAATAAAGCTCAGGTTGATATTCCTCCCCTCCACCACCCTTTTTTCCCCTCCTGTTTCTCCTTTGTCCTCTGCAGAGCTGCTTACAAGTGCAGCTGGGAAATAATATGATGTCTGGTCTAAGGATATATTGTGGAATCTGCTTTTTACCCCAAGAAGACTTCTATATTTCTCTGCAATAGCTTCCATGGTAGGCACAGCCTGGATTCATTATGGCTACGTGGAGGAAGGGGATTGTATGAGCCTCTAGCATGGCTCTTGCTATTCTTTTGTCTCTTCCTCTAGCCCTAAATAAGTCCAAACAACATGTAGACAAGACAAAACCTCAGCAGTGAACAAAAGCTGCCTGCATGTTATCCATCAGCATTATTTAAGTAGGACATGCTGGGCTGTTCATGATACACTCATACTGTAAGTGATAAGCTATAACGTATGGTATTCATTTACTTCTCCATTCCAACAGTAATATAGCAAAGACAATAAATTTTCCTGTTTGTTCTCTGACCCACTGTTCTTGGGTTAAGCAGCATGTTTGTCTACATTTGTCAGTTGTTACAAGCTTCTAGCTGCTGCAGACTAGGGTATTGATGAACCCTGGAAAATGGAGCCTTGAATAATGTATAAAGCATTAAACATGCAACCATTTTGCTGGGAAAAAAAAAAGGGGGGGAAAAGTGTATTATATGTTTTCTCTGTTGTAGTTCCTTCATTTACAAAACATATTTGTCAAGTCTTTTGCTAAGAATAATGCCAGGATGCAGTTTCCCATCATTCTTGTTAATGGGACTGTCTTAGTGTTACAGTAAACAACCATAAGTCTTGTGTCTCAGCCATTGTGCAGCACGCTTAGTTTTTTCAGCTTCCAATTAAGGGTATTTTAAATTTGTTGTCTACAGTCATAGGAGTGGTGGTGCAATTTCTGGGCTTGCATCAAGAGAGGGGCACTAAGGAAAAAGGTGTTTTTCAAAGCAAGAGCGTACTTGCAGAATTACTGCGTGACTGAAGTACATATATCAGGTTCTTTAAAAGCTCAAAACTTATTCCTACCTGTTATAGCGATTTATTACTAAAAAGGCAGCCCTGATTCATGCATTTTCCTGAACAAATTTACGTGATAAACCATCAATATACATTTACATTAGCAAATGGAACTTTCTATCATATTTCTGAGACCAGAGTCCAAGACTTCAGTGGCTGTGAATCAATGCAGCTGCATTAGCTTCAGTGGAATGGTGCTGATTTATATCAACTGAAGCTCTGGTTTGTTAAATTCTTCCTCTTTTGGAAGCATGTATCAGAGCAGTGGAAAATTGCTGGATTTGATTTAGCCCTTATTTGATATGCCCCAGAATTCACCATGGCACTGGGAAACTTCAGTGGGGCTGTGATGATTTTATTGACATGAAGTTTGAATTACCCTCTTATCCCTGCCAAGGTTGAGAGGTTTTGGTGAACTCTGTGGAGGACAGTCACAGTGCTTCCATTTTTCCTGTGGCACTTCTGTAGATAAATGAGAAATGGGATGTTTAGAGCTGTTTCCACAAGGACTAAATTCATGTGAAAACACAAACACCTCATAAAAATAAAAATTAAAAAATAAAAATAAAATAAAAAAAGGAGAATTGCTGCATGTAGATGTGAGCTTTCTAATGCTGAGCACTTGGTGAGCTAACTCAGTTAGCTCCATAAAGTAAGGCTAGCGTCTTATCCTGCTTATCCTGCACATGTTGGTTTCTGCACATCAATCCCACAGAGAGAGATGTGGAGGCACTGCAATGGGAATACAACCCATCAATCTCCTGAGCCTGACACCCCTGAAAGCCTAAAGCCCTGCACAGAGGTGAAGAGTCTGTGCTTGCACAGACAGAGAGCTGCAAGCTCCCATTACCATTAACAGCCAAATCCCTGATTATTGAAACAAGTGTTTACCCCACATGGGGCTATCATCAGCAGATCATTTCTGAACAGAGTAGTAGAACAGTTTATGACACAGGGAAGGGAGTGGGCATCTAATTGAAGTTAGAAATATAAAATGTATGGGATGTGAATCCTCTTTTCTACCTTTCTTGGAGGTCTTTACTATCCTACAGATACGATAAGGAACCAACCATTGGAAGAGAATATCTGCTTCACATTGATAGCTGGAGGGATTGGTATGAAACTTATTTTGTCAGGGTTATTCACCAGCAAACCAGAAAAGTTTAGGAACATGTTTATCCAATAAATTAATATGGGTGCCTAGTATCACTAATGAATTATTTCAGTTAAAGAGGATCAATATGATTACTCTCAAAGGCGAGTGTGATGGCTTTGGAGTGACAGTTTTTAGGGGGATTTAAAATAAAAAAAAATTCTAAAGATAAGATGATTTTTTTTTTCCATTGATTGAACACATAGCTTTGTGATACTGGAGAATACCCAGTGGTAACTTCCTAAAGCTCTTTATGGTTATTGGCCTTGCTTATTGGCCTTTGGAGGGAGCAGCTCTTTTTGCTTTTTGGAGGGAGCAGGCTTTTTCAGGCTCTTCCTTTTAGAATTAGTTGACTGAGGCGTCCTCCTCCTCCGTATAAGCAGCAAGAGTGATTTCACAGTTCCTAGGAGGGGAATGTAGGTTTCTGGTACTTGAACAGGAGGGTACCTATGAAAGGCTGATGTTTAACCTCATGGCTTCATTACCAGACTCATCATGAGCAGCATCTCAGGAGAGTGTCAGTCTATGATTTTGAATCTCTGACATTACTTTCAGTTTTTGATTTACTGACTATGTTCTTAACATGAACCTTGCTAGTTTAATTCTCATCAGTGCTGCTATCCACAATCCATCTTCTGAAGAAAATTATGGATCTACCGAAAAGCAGGAGGAAATATATAATTCAAGAAGTTTTCAAGATTCATTTTCAGGAAGATGAAGTGCCGACCACATTATGTGCTGAGTAGGGTTCTTTGAACAGTAACAATGCCACCTGCAGCACTAAACATGTATTATGAATAAATGTTTTATTGCAAGCAAGCCAGGAAAAAAAAATGGTCAATCATTGTTGCCATGTCTTTTCCAGCAGAAAAAGGATTCCTGTTCTGCAGCTCTAATGAGTTCTGTAAGAAAGTACACACCAATACAGGAGTGGGTTCCACTTCTGTGTGGTCCACATTTACCATGAGGAGAGCAATCCATGCATTTCTGGAAGAGATAGAGAGAAAACACCTGAATGTGGTGCTGTAAAGAGAGCAGGAAGCACATTTGCAGTGTGCATGATTAAAGTGGTACATTCTCCAGAGGGAATGGATGAGGGGAGCAGTAGGTGCTGCTGCTGGCTATCAATAACACCACAATAACGTGTTCCCTTCTCCATTCTCCCATGTAATTAAATTAACAGTGGCCCAGCTCTACATCACTGATGCTGTGTACGAAAACAGAACATGAAGGAAGAAATGCTGAGCCTTTAATTTCAGGTGAGAAGCTACGGCTGGGTGGCAATGCTGGATGGTGAAGGAGGAGCAGCCTCAATTCTGGGCTGGTTTTGTACACTGGGTTATGGAAACTCTTCCCAGTGGAACCTGAAGAAGAATTTAGCTTAGGGTACAACACTTTGAAAATCTAATATTTATACTTCCTTCCTGCCACTTTATGGCTAAGTTACTTTGGTTTAGAGAAACCTTATTGACATAAAGTGGGAATGGAAAATAATGAGTTCCTGAAGAATAGGGGTCCTGATGCAGCTTCTTCAATGTTGTCAGGATCATTGCCAATTTAATCCTGCTAGGACCAAGCTGAAATTAGTAGAGTGGGGCTTGTGTAAAGTTACCTGAAAACATTTATTTTTTTTTTTTTTTGATCCTGAGATAAAAAGTTAAGAATTTCACAATATATCATTAAAAATTCTGTTGTTTTTGTCTTCTAAAAACAAGTGATTTTCTGAGCTGCTGAATAATTTGTAACAGGAACAGGTAGGATACCTCGTAATCTTCTTCTCTCTTTTCACAAATTGTCTGGGAACACTTTAAGAGGTTTTCAAATGATCTCCTGAATCAGAATTATTTTGCTGCTCTGCTTTTCCTGACCTGTGGCTTGTCTGTAGATTGTGTGTGAATAGTCAGTGGAATACTGAGTGGAGCTCGGAAGGGCTTTGGGAACAGCAACAAAATGTCTGCTGTAGAGGTAAAAGAGCCACTCTCCTGAAATTCAAAACTTTAGGCTAGGCATGATAAGCATTACATTAATTATTAAACTATTAAAACCTTTGGAGTGTTGGGGGTTTTTTTTGGTAGACAGTTACCTCCATGTTTCAGGAATTTTGGACATTTTAACTGAAATACAGACTCTAAGTCAGTACAGCAAATTTGTTGTTCATTCCTCCATTCCCATTTTCATAATTTTTACCTTTACATGTATATTTTTTTTCTCCCTATCAATGTATTTTTGGAGTTAATCTAACTTTATGTCCTACACAGAAAATTGCAACTTCTTTGTTAACTTCCTTCAGGGACTGGTATTCCTTTCACTTTTTGATTTTGCTAAAAATAGAAATATTATGTTTTTGTTGTTTTGGTTTGGTTTTTTTGTTTTGTTTTGTTTTGTTTTGTTTATTTATTTATTTATTTATTTATTTATTTATTTATTTATTTATTAAACATTAACTATTCCTTTATATTTACATTGATGGTGTGGCCAAGTTTTATTTTTGGGATATACATCCCCTGTGGGATGCTTGTGAACACTGTACATATATGTAGGTTTCTTCTTTTGCAGAGGAGGCCGTGCAATATTTTTCAGAAAATTTGCTAAATGTTTTCAAATTCTGATGGAATGATCATCTATCTGTAAAAATAGTTGGAAAGATAAATGAAAAGTGACTGAACAAAACAATAACTATTATACACAAGTGTTTGTGTTTTAATGTAGATGAAAACACTTCTTTTCATCAAGCTTCTGAAATTTCTCTAGAGTGCTTTGTCTTTCCTCTCATATTTGTAAAATTAATCAACCCAGAACAAAAAGATGACTTTTGGAAAAACTAACACTTGGTTTGTATATAAAAATAAATTGAGAAAACATGGTCTCCCCACATCTCTTAAGGAAGCTGATTTTTAATATAGTCACAATTGGTTACATGAGTCTCTTGAGATCAAATAAAAATATATTCATCCCTTGAATAACTCTTCCTTCATTGGCACCTCCCTCAAAATTTCTCATTACCTCTAAGAAAACAAAATGCAATCCTTGTTCCTTTCTCATTCGAAGCTGCTAGATGAAAATGAACTTTTAGAAACAATCCAGAATCCATTTGTCAGGATAATAACAATTCTCTGTAACAATTCTTTCTGCCCCTTCTCTCTCCCCCTACCCACATTAATTATAATGCTCTAACAGAACAGAGCTTGATTCCCTTTTTTATTAAGGTTGTTTCACTCTATTATTGATTAAGCTTATTTCCCATGATAAATAACCTTCCTGTCAAAAAATGATTTATGAAAGCTAGTGGTCTTTCTTTTTTCCAGTTTGCTTTTCCTGTGGTTACATATTACATATTATCTCCTGCTGACTGGTTTGGGCAGTCTTTGAATCTACAATTACTGATTCTCATTAAGAGAACTGAATTTCAGTGCTGTAAAAGGCTTGGAGATCTATCAGGTGAATCATTTGATTTTAAGTTAGAAACAGAAGCATCTTTCTAATGTGAGTATATGGTCTTGTGATGTGGCTTTGAGTCTTCAAAATGTTAACAAAATACAAGCATTGTGTTTATGGAGACCAGCTACTTGGAACTAGTTTCCCTCCTGAATATACTGATATTTCTGGATTGCCCGTAATCCCATTGGGATGGCAGTCTTTGTTCTCACCATATTTATAAATATATATCAATATATACATGTATAGATATTAAATAGAAAATAGCTTCTTAGAAGACAGTGGTTCTGCTTTATGCAACTCTTGAGATGGACTGAATGTGCTTTTGTCCAGGTGTGGTTTGTTCCTCCAACAAACCTTTTGTCCTCAAATATAAGATGAAACATGAGGTCTTCTGAGTTCCTTTTCCTTGGTAGAAAAACTGGAAACAATCCAGGTTGCCCCTAAAGTGCACAGGACATAGCTAACCTGTTTATTGATGAAACTGCTCAGAGGTTTATGTCTTGACTGTATCCACAGCTGAGCACCTTTCCAGGCAGTGCTTTGTCCAAAATTCCTGTTGAGTTCTTTCATATTCTCACAACAAAGCCTTCATCTGTGTCTGGGCTTCTTTCACTCTTTATTTTTTTTGTATTTTGGGTTGTTTTTTTTACTGCATCTGTCTTTTGTGTCTCCCATTCAGACAGTTCCAAATTGCCAATCCTCTATTTGAAATATGTTTCAGGACAAGCAGCTCAGGTGCAGGAGGAGCACAGCCTGTCTTTGGGGTGCTGGGATGCTGCCTGTCTTTTGTTCTGTGCTTGGCGCTGCAGAATTCTGATCCACAAGCAAGTTTTCTCTGCAAATGTGCAGCCTTCAGAAATGTCCATAGAGAAATGTCACTACTTTTCCATAAATCCTGAAGAAGGCTGACTGCAAAACCCCAGGTCTAGTAACTTTTTCACATAATTCACATTGTAGCTCTGTAGAGATAGATACTGCTTTAGATAGACCTAAAAAAATTTTGTTCTTACATACCCTTGGATAGTCTTATGAAAAGCCTAGTGCTTATGAGTGAAAAGGCATAAAGCAAAACCTAATATTATCATTGCTTTAATTCTTAGTCTTTGTTCCTTCGAGTCTGGGCCCTTAATAGAAACTAATGGGAACTCCATATTATTTTTTTCCAAGTCAGTAGCAGAATCCGAGTCCTGAAAAGACAGCAGGCTGACATTTGGTGTATGTAATACCTAAAATCAGCTTCAAAGAGACTGAAGCAGTGTCAGAAACATAACAAATCAGCAGAGACAAATGCTTTTTCCTTGTAGTATCTCTGTCCTCAGAATTAATGTTGATAAGGATTTCACAAATGTGATACTTTTTGCTCCTGATATCCCGTTAACCTGAGGGGAAAAAAAACCCAGTAAAAGGTCATTTTCTTAGTCTGGTGTTGTGTGGCCATAATATTTCAAGTCTCACAAATTTTGAAAGGAGTACTTGCTGCTGTGACAGATGATAAAATCAAAGGGGCCAGTAAAGGACAGTGCTTGCTTGCTTTCTTTTAGAGAGTGGTTTCTCTTAGCACGACACTCAGCGCTCGTGGACAGCAGGTCCCTGGGTTTCTGAGATCAGAGGTTGTCCTCAGTGTCAGTGATGTTTCTGTTCTCATGTTTTCCACAGTAACTGAGCTCCCCAGATCTCCTCACTGTACTATCCTGCCTGAGAGATGGGGAGCTGAAGTACAGAGAGCCTTTGGAAAACAGTGAATAGGAACAGAGTCTCAGGCTCTCATGCTGCTCTCTGACACAGCTTCAGTGGTGGGACCTTGGTGGGCTGAGCTGGTGGATGTGCTGTATTGAATCTGTGATGGATGCTGAGTTTCAAAGTGGTTTCAGTTAGGTTAAACCACGACAAACTGCCACCTCAATAGTTATTTTCTGGGTAATTGATTTTTTTTTTTTTTGCCTATTAAAGTAAATTAATTCATGACTGTTAGAAAGCTACATTGTTATCTGTAATAATTAACTGCTATTAAATCCAAATATAGAACTTTGACTCTCTGAAATGAAAATCAAGGGTCTTGCTGAGCTCTGAGGTGTTGTGTCACTGCTCACTTCACAGAATACCTGGAGAAAGGGCCTGAATTGCAGGGATGCACTCACTGCCTATTTGTATTAGGTCACAGTGGAATGATTATTATCTAACCAAATCAAAGAGAGTGAGGGATATTTCAATACAGGCCAATGAAGTTTTAAAACAATAAGTATTTTACCTCCTTGCTCAGGTTTAACTACTAAAAAAGTGATTTTGCCTGAACTCACTTATTAATTTTCAGACTTTATGGTATAGGTTCCTTTAAATCTATTTAGAAGTTGCAAGAATGCCTTGCCAAAGTAACTGTTTGTCCAGAGGGAGACATGAATTAAACACTGAATTGTGAGCTGAGCAGGCCTGGCTCTGTCCTGTGCTGGAAGGACTGAAAGCCCAGTGGAAGAGAAGGTTATGTATCTCTCAACTGCCTCCTCTCACTCCTGATTGCAAAGTGCTCTGGGGACTGGGAAGGCCTCCAGCACTATCCTGCATGCTCCTGATGTCCTGTTTGAGGCAGATTCACTCTCCCTGGTGACCCTGTGCTCCTTGCAGTACCTCTGCAGCTGCTGCTATCAGCATCCAGCCTGCCCTGAAACTTGGGCTTTGGTTGCTCTGACTGATTTCTGAGAAATCTTCTGGGAGCTGAGCTGAAGAATTTCAAGTTTTGCACCTTTTTCAGGGCAAGGAATATTGCATCCTTTGGTACATACACTTCCAAAACACCAGCCTGAGGTTACACAGTGACCAAGCCATGCCTGTGACTCTGGGCTTAAGACTGCTCCTACACTTGTCTCACTTTCAAATTCATTATTCCTAACTGAGAATCTTCCTCTTTCACACTTTTAGTGAATATTGGCCTTTATTGTGTAAGGGAATCTGTTCTTGCTCAATCAAGATCTTTTCTGAGTTTATTCATTGCCCATGTATTACTTGACAATAAAATAATTTATGCCTCTAGGCATTCACCACTCTTGAAATAATCCACTGTCCTTGGAATCCCAGGGACTGATAAGTCCTTGTTTATTTTTTAGAAGCATAGATTTGGAGAGAGAAGCAGAGAGATTCAGCTGCTTCTAAACTTTCAATTTGAGGCAACTCTCAAATGATGACATTTATAGTCAGAATATTTCTCTCACACACTAAGGCATCCATCTGGTGGGTTTCCCAGAATTTCAAATCTAAAGAATTTCTTGGTTTCCTGATTTTTTTTTGTTTTGTTTCCTTAAATGCTGTCAACAGCATAGAACTAAAAATCTGTATTATGCACGGCATTTGCTGTCCTAAGAAAAGCAGAAATAAGAAAAGGACACTTACACCGTGTGGCTTTGTCTTCCTAAAACGGATTTCAGTTTTAAATCGTGTTTTTAAATCTTTCTGGTTTTTGTTGTGTGTGCTATATTTCTGTGATGTCTGCCATAAATATCTCTGTTTGTTTTAGTAGGAGGCATAACATCTGAGAGAAGAGCTTGGCATTTCAGAGGCAGAGAATTGTTCTGATTTCCAGAAATAGGCGTGCTAGGAAGTTATGCTCGGATTAGTTGAAGTGTCTGGCCCTAGGGATTCAACCATAAAAACCAGCCAAGGAGGAATCAAGAGGCTCTGCAGATGCATTGGAGATGTAGGACATATCCCACAAATCCCAAAAACTTTGCAGGGAATGTATTGAATATTCTATTCAAAAGGGATGGCTTGTTCTTCAAAAAAAAAAAAAAAAATCTAGGAAGATATTGCCCATCACCATGCAATATACAATCTTTATTATTGTTGTGCTCAGTCACGTTTGCTTTGATTCTTATTTTTGCTGTCTGGGAATGGTTTCATATTCTTGATGTCTTGTATCCCAAACCTTCTAGAATCTGGTAGTCTAAAAATGAACCCTGAACTAAGTCATGTGCAAATACCTTGAAAAATGGTTCTCACCAAGTGGTCAGTTGGCAATTAATGGTGTGTGCATTGAAGAGCTTCAGGCTTTTGAAATCTTTAGGTTTTGGATCTACAGAAAACTTTCCTCACTTTCCTGCCACAGCTCTGGAGTAAGTCCAGAAGGCAGCCGAGTGAGAGGTGAACTGCAACAGGAGGGGCTTTGTGCTTTGTGCTGAGTTGGATGGACTGACCTGAAAATTTTGTTACACTTTAAAGGGGAAAGTTGCTTGCCTATAAGTTTGGAAGTCACTCAGATCTCTCTACTGTGTGGCAAATCATTAGCATTCTGTTCCTGTATGCTTTTGTTGGTTTCACTTTTAAATGCTTTGGCTTAATAGTATTGAAAAGAATAATGTTCAAAAGAAAATTCTCTGAGAGTAAATAAATGGGGCACCTCCCTACTAGGGCTATTTTTAGATAAGGTAATTTCAGCAGGCTGAATCTCCAATCATCAGGCATTTAAATAGCAAATGTATGGAATGGATGAAGAGAATTTGCTGGGAGGGCAGAATAACCACTTTGGGTGCAGCTGGCAGTGTCACTGTGCAGGTGTTCCAGGGTGGCCAGGCACTTTTATATGGCAAGGAACACAGAGGTGTTATGCTCGAGGTTTGAGCAGCACGTTGGTCTCTTTGGCCATCCATAACAAGAGGCCTCACCCTGCAGAGGGATCAGAAAAGCCTCCCCAGAGCCTCCCCTGTAATGGGGTGTGTGTGGTGCCTTGTTTTCCAGCACACTTTAGGGAAGGGCAGGAGATTGTTCCCCTCCAGATCAGCTTGTGAAGAGCAGAACCCTTCTGGAGCTGAAAGGCAGTGAGACAGGTAAAGGAGACACTCCACACAGAAGGGAAGTCCCTCTCTTTTGAGGGAGAAAAATGTGCACCCAACAGCTGGCAACAGGTCTGCTTTTTATGGAAGAGCTGCTGGAAGTCTTGTGAGCACATTGGCTCTTGGAGGGTCTCTTTCTCTTCTTGGCTGCTCAAACGCAAGGAGCAGTTGGATTGTGGCACTCTGAACCCATACTCCCTGCCAAAATGGGCATCTTGCATGCCATGGTGCCAGTAATCAATGCAGAATTTTGCTTGAAGACATGGCACATTATGCAATGTATGAAAAAATATTACTTTAACTGAGCAGATAAGTGAAATAAATAATGTTAATACACCAGCACAAACACGTGAATTCAGAGGCTGAAGTTCAAGGAACACTGATTTGTGACTTCAGTTGTTATTGCTGATACATTTTTGAGTGCTCATGAATTTAGAAGTCCATTACCATCCTGGCTCATGGTCCATAACTGCAGAAACCGTGTTTACCAACGAGGGGAACAGAGGAAGAGATGATATTTTCAAAGTGTTGAGAGGTTATTATACAATCAATGGAGAGTGAAACACCTACATTAGAAACTGCGTAAAAGCACTTGACAATGTCCTTTTACTAAGTTTCAATAAAATGTATTAATATGATTACTGTACTGTATTCTAAAACATGAGGCCTTTTCTTAATCTGTAAGTGCAAGATCCTTTTGAAAAACAGTGATGAAATGTTTTCACCCTCTTCTGTCAGCATTTTTTGTCATCCAGTTTCCATTCCTATTTGTGTTTAGAAAGGAAAATTACAATGTAAATTGTTTGTTTGTTTTTGTTGGGTTTTTTTAATTTTCTCAAAGCCTTACAAAGAGGCTTGGTGACTTTCTTTTATATTTCCATTGACTCAATGGATGTTTCTATGTAACCCTTTCTTAGCATGTATAAATGATCAAGATGAATGAGGAATTGTGCTTTGTCAGTTCTGTAGGCAGGTGGTTTGCAGTTTTTAGGGTGTAATTTGATCTAGATTGAAGAGATACTTTCTTTATTACGTAGGCAAAGAGGCTCCATCCATGTTTTAAGTAAAACTTAAATTTATAGGTACCTTTCTCCTGGAGCTTAACAGTTCCCTCCCCACTTCCACTCCAAAGAGTGAAGTCTAATTAACATCAACAATATTTCTTTGGCTAAAATGTTTCCTTTAAAAAAAGTTTTTAGGAACTGCTCTGAAATTATCAAAAATGGAGGTCAAGCAATGGCTTTATAACACTCCATTGAGCCTTTCTGTATGCCAATAGACATTTTTCATCCTTAGCTTAAGGTTGTATTAATAAAGAAGAGGTCTGCTGCACATTATGCATCTCCTGATCTCGGCTATTTCACAGGAACAGTAAGCTATGAAACTTCAGGGTGATTTTTTTTTTTCCCTATAATAATCTGCTTCTGTTCCTACTGATGAGGATCCAGTGCTCCTCTTTCTGACCTTCCATGTTCACCAGCCAATCAAGCCTGAACAGTTTCAGCAGTGTTAAACTTCACAGCTATTTCTGTTACTCCGAGGTCTGTCCCCATCGATTTTTCAGAAGTCAGCATGCCAGGAATTCATGTCAGATGTCAGCAAGCTTCAGAGTCCCCCCCGATAAGCTGCTGTCTCAGCACATCGCAGCAGCACGCAGCACTCGCGTTGTGCTGCTCCTGATTGTCTGGTGAATTGGGAAAACATTGTGCAAAATGCAGCAGCTTCACTGGTGGGAAAAATTGCTGAACAGCACCTGCATAGTAAAGAAAGACCATCTGCTTGTTTTCCATAGCCACTGTGTCTGCACCTTGGTGTCTGTCTGGTTTTTGTCAGGCAGGATCATGCAGGCGGTTCAGTGAGAATCTATGTAAGGGAGAAAGAGAAGAGAGAGAGAAACCAGGAGCAGATTCTGTTTTCATACAACTCAGAATTTTCCTGTGGGACTGACAGCTACAAGACACCAGCAAGGACAGGAATTCACCAGTGCCCATTAAGCTGACCGGGCTGTTTATCAAGAACATGTAGAAAATTATGGGTTTGTGTAGTTTAAATCCATATACTTTAACCAAAAAGTCTTGATGGGGTCTAAACTCTTCTTTCAGAGCATAAATCTTTTTGCTGAGAGAGATGGGAAGAGCTACTTCCTATTATCTCTATTTATTCTTCCCATGTGTGAGGCAGGTTTTTTATTTTCTTGTGTAGCACAGAGTAGTGATTGCTGTCACAACCCCTGCATTAGATCAGATGAGTTAATTCCAGGTTAGTAATTCATACACTCTAATAATACAAGTACTGTCCTTGGACAGTAAGAACACCTGCATTTTCTTTTTGTTATATGACACCTTAGAAAGTTACACTACACTAAAATTTAGCAGCTTCTGCTGTTGTGGGAGCAATTGTGCTCCTCTTTACTGGGGGTTTCATAAACCTATTCACTGTAACATTCTGGTTAAACTGAAGACAGCTTGTATTGATTTTCTCTTCCTCTTTCCTCCTCCTTTTTTTTTTTTCTTTTTTTTTCTTCCTATTTCTTGTGCTTACCCATGTGGAGGACAAAGAGAGTGTCTAACTAAGTATTTTTCCCTTAATCAGGCTGAGAGAAAAGAAGGGTTTCAAGGTCAGTTAGAGTGCAAGATGCTTTTTATAACCTCCATCATCTTGTCTGTTTCTTCTGCCTTGAAAAGAGAGGGGTTTTTCCATGACACCAATTACAATACAGTCTCTCACACAGAATTCTTCCATTTGGGCTTGTGTTTGCTCTCACAGGCAAGTCCCACATCTCCCCCAGTACTGTTTTGGTGATGTGAGCTTCTGACCTTTGGGACACCATCCTGAACTCCACGAATTCCTTCATCCCTCACTTCACTTATTACAGCTGGTGGTTACTATTTGTCTTGTGCTGTGTTAGCAAAACCCTGTGCAGATGGGGAGTATAGATTTCTTCACTGAGGCTAAATTGGCAAAATATATAATGCAGTATCAATTGCCCTTGGTGCCCTGAATTCCTGCCTTCGTTAACAAGGCTGCAGCAACTGTTGAAGTTAATCTGTCCACTGGCTGGGGAAGGAGTGTCAGAAGAAGTGAAGATGCCTGTCTCAGGTTTTGTCCAATTTATCCTTTATTTATTTGGTGTAGTTCCTGACTGCAGGGTTATTTGAGGTGCTTGTGTTCTCTAAAGCTGTTACCCTCACAAATTCCTTACTATGTGTGAAGCAGCCCTGTACTCCTCATTTACACAGAAACACTGAAGCATGGTCAAGTTGCATGGTTTGATAGATTTTCTATTACATTTATGACAGAGGTATGGGAGCCCAGACCTTTTAACCAATCTGCTGCTCTACTCTCATATTTATTTTTTTTTCTAATTTGGGACAGAAATATTCATTCACTGTAAAAACAGCTGAACTACTCCAGGACATTTCTGCTTTGTGCCTGTGTTCAGCTGAAGTTAATACAGAGCTTGTTGAATAGATCTTAATTTGCCCCTTAACTGAAGGTGATAGCCTTGATTGCCTCCAGCTGTGGGGATGGAACCTTCCAGGTGAGGGGATTGCAGAGAGGAGGTGGGGCTTGTGTGTGTGTTTTAAACCCCCATCTTTGTCTTTACAAGAGAGGGGATGATGTAAAAACCTTCACAGTTTGGTTGTATGAATTCTTTTTTGGGGGAAGAAATGACACAGGGCTTTCCTGATTTTGTGCTAAGCAGAGCAGTCCTCCCTACTCAGGAACATGAAGTGTTAGCAGGGGTATTTTGGAGACAGCAAAGGAGTTCCTGCTTCTTTGTATTTTGTGTTGTCATCACCGCCTACACATTAATGAGCTACTGTATCCAGTGGTTATCCTGTTCTTCCAAATGCAGCTTTGAGCTGATATCTCTGTGAATCTTTGTGTTTCTATTGTAGGAGTCTCTTGGCAGTATGGTTGAACAGGTTCAAGGTTCCTTCAGATGGGAAATTTAATACTTTGGTGCATTCTAAAAAGGCAATATCACAGTCTTTTCTTCCTTGTCCAGTGAACTGACATTTCAACTACCTTAACAATATATCAAACATTGCTTCTTTTGCATATGTTTAAACTCAAGCTCTGAGTGAGAGGAACATTGTACATGATGTGGGGTCAGTCCTTCTCAGAGCTCTGCCCTATGGTAACACCTTGCTTGCTTTCCTCTTTGTCACAGGTTTGATGATTGTGTGGTGCTTCACTCTGCTTCAGCTATTAAAATGACATTCAAAAAGCTGTCTCACCTCTCCTCTCTCCCAGGAACTGCAAGTTCTATTTGAGGCCATTCTCCTGCTGCCTTAAGTACTAATTAAGAAATAGCCACATCTTAATGAGAGATCCAGCCACTATCTGGTTTTGGGCCCCATCCTGGAGACCAGCCCACGTTTCTCCCACAAGATGTCCCTGCTGATAATAAAATATGCTTTTATTTTCCTTTAGCTCTGGCTTGAAGGGCTATCCTTATGTCCTCTTACAAGTCTCACTTGAAAACTACTGCCCTTCATTAGAGTCCCGTGTAACACCTGAAAGCCTTACACACCTGAAGCTGGGTTTTATTCAATGCAGCTGTGGGCAATTAGCAAGAAGGTTCTTAAGGAGGAGCTTCCACCTTGGGAAGTGGTTGTTGCCAGTACTGGTGCTGAGCTGTTCTTGTGTGTGTGTGCCACGAACACTGGAAAAGCCTCTCTAAAGTAAGAAAACTCTGCTTGCTGTGGTGTTTTACTGTTTACAGAGAGGTTGAGCCTTAAGAATGCAGTTGGGAATGAGAAAAGGGCCTCTGTGGCAGAGAAAATTATGGAACACCACTGCTGCAAGAGCAAATGATCAAAATGTCTGGTGTGAGGCAACAGATGGGTGGCAGTCACTGGCAGCAGCAAAAGGCAACAGAGAGACCCTTCTGCTGAGTGTGATAAACAACATCTTGCCTTTGTGGGGCTGTTCATCTAGCTCGTACCAAAGATGTGCTCTCTCATTTCAGGAGCTGCCCAAACTCTCTGACCCACACTGGGGTGCTCACAGGAGGGTTAGATCAGCCTTTAATGCTGCCTCAACACAGGGTGTGCTGCCCTGGGCCTGGGGCACAGGTCTGGCTGCAGGCATTGCTCCAGCTCTCCTGAGCTTTGCAGGGCACAACCTGCTCAGAGTCAGCTGGCTCCAGAGGAACTTTGTTGGGTCCCATGATGGGTCCATGGGACCTGTGGCTGAGAATCCTGGGTTGCTGGTTCCTTTGGGTTGTTTCTTGCTTTGGGTGCACTATCCCAATCCTGAAATGAATGCTGCCCAAAGAGAAGCTGAATTTACAGTGAAAGGGAGGAGGAGGAAAGCAGTGGCAGGGCAGAGACAAATAGAGTCAATATGAGGATAGAATAAGAGTGTTTTTAAAGCTTCCTAAAGACAAAACAGTAGATTTATCCTAAAAAGAAAGTGAATTTAGGCTCATAATCTTTCACCATGTGCAACTTTCTGCAACTATAATTCACACCCTATTTATATTACTGCCATTATGATCAGAGTAAGACAGCGTTTAACACTATATAGCTCTGCTGCTTAGATCAGCTGATGGGTATTTGTTATATTTACATTCTTTGTACCACTCAAGTCTAAATTCTGAAGTGAGTTTAAGAAGTTACAAGTTTCCTTTTCCATTATTCCTGGTTTCAGCAATAGTAGCCAGCATTTTCTTTTATAGTTCACTGCATTGCAGCGATGTTAACTATCCAGAGATAACAAGGGTTAGCATGTTCATAATTGAGCATGGGATATTAAAGTAAATTCTTCTCTCAGGGCACATGCTCTTCAGGGGAATTTTACCTGGTCACTGAAGGAACAGTCTCTGTTGTTCCTGAGTTTCAGAGTTAGCTCTGGTTACTGCAGTGTGCTCTGCAATGCACTGTGCAAAAAATTATGTCCTCTGGTGAGGTAAGAAAGAACCATTACATTGTGTTGGTTATTAAGTATTTATTGTTGCTTTATTCCCTATAGTTTGCAGTCACAGCAATAGCTGAATGTTAGTTTACAAAGAAGCTGACTGCCCCAAAGCTCTCCCTGGCTCAGCTCTGCAAAATGAGAGAGAATAAAGCAGGGTTTTCTTTCAAAGGCATCCCATCCCAGAGCTGCTCAGCGTCAAAATTGTGCCTTTCAGATCTGCTGAGGTTGGTCCAAGGGTGTGTGGGCTCTCCCTGCTGCTCTGAGTGTTTGTCCCTCTGAGGGGGTTCTGCAGGAATTGCAGCAGGATGGAGCTGTGTGGTGTGGTTACACACCCCAGCCTGGCCCTTGGGGTGTGCTGGCAGCATCCGTGGAACTTGGGAGCCCTCAAACCCAGCCCTGCCCTTTCCAACTGCTCATTGAGGGCTTCAGTAAAATCTGTGATCTCCAAAGAGTGCAGACAGGGTCTCTGTTGCTATTTGTGGAGGGAGTTTCTGTTGCTTGAAAGCTTTAAACTGTTTTTCTTACCAAAAAAAAAAAAAAAAAGAATAAGGAAAAAACCCGGAGAGAGAGGAGGAAAAAAGCTTCTTACCATCTGGCCATAACCTTGTACAATATGTTACATTTCAAACTGTAAGAAAATTTTTATGATCAGGTTATAATTTGTCAACTGCCTACAGATCTTTAAGTTAAAAATGTACAGTGCAGGATAAAGTTGCTCTGTATATTGTTTTCTAAGATGAGCGGAAGGAGAATGGAGGGAAGAAAAAGACACTTGAAAGTGTTTTAATTGCACAGGGATGTCATTGCCTCTAGCAAGAGTTCTCCTGCTTCTGTCATAAATTTTTCATATTGCCTCGTGAGAGTGAAAACTGGAAACTTTACCCTCTAAGTGAAAGTCGATGAACCTCATACCAGCCTCAGATCCCAGCAGCCTTGCACTCAGGAATATTAATTTAATTAAGATCGCTACAATAAATTCTGGGAGGGAACTCTCCTGGCACCTAAGGTAACTCGTGCAGAGAAGGAGGGGAAAAACCAGCAGAGCCAGCCCTGGTGGAGGGAGGGACCGTGGCGCAATGTCTGCAGAGCAGCTGTGCATTCACGGAAGTGACAGGCAACACCTCCCAAGGTTTTATTGGGAAAAAACACAGCATCATGCAGGGCTGAAGGTGGTTTTATTTCCACTGACCTGTCTGCAGGCTGGGAAAACGTGGCAAGGTGTTTTTAAGGCTTGCCTGTGTCCTGGGAAGCAGAGGGACAACACATGTGTGGGTGTTACCAACCCCAGGGACACCCGGTGGCCTCTGAGAGGGGACCTGGGGTGATCCTGGGGACAAGGGGACAGAGCTGCCAGCCAGGGGCATGTGGTGCTTGCAGGCTTTGGGCTGGACATTTTAATTAGATTAGAGAGCTAGGATTAATTAGAGTACTGTTTTGGGAGGTGGCTCACCCAGGAGCCGTGGGTGGCTATGCCCCTTTGAAATCCTGCAGCTGAGATCACCTGGAGCTCCAGGAGGGGTAACCAGCAGATACCACGTGCCAATTACTAATTATTTATTTATTTATTTATTTTCCTTCCCTCTTGAAAATGGAAGTTGGGCCACAGAATCAGTGCCACAGAAGATACCAGAATGATGCAAAATTCTAGGAAAATTATAGCCCAAAGTTAAAACCATCTCATAGCATTGGCTGTAACAGAAAACAGAGCTCCCTGAGAAGTTCAGTGTGAAATGATAGGATGAATAATTGGGCTTATTGTGTGCATTTAAAGCCTGAGATTTGCTTAAGTGAGTCTCTTCTGCAGGGGTTGGGCAGTTTGTGTGTGACCACAAAGGGATGTATGGGACTTCTGGTTTCTAACGCTAACCCCAGAGCTGTCTGTTCCCTTATTTTAAAGTAATTGTTGATGTGAGTAGTTACTGTTTTATTTTCTCAGAAAGTTTAAAAGTATTTTATTACGAAAGTAGAATGTTCGGTGTTACGAGAGGAACAGACCAAGAATGCAGTTTTTCTTTGCTCCCCAGGCTTTTCTTTCCTTATAAATCAGTTGCTATCTAAAGTGCTGGAAATGGCATCATTTGCAACACATTCCATGGCCAGGGACCCAGCTCAACACGCTGCTCAAGCTGGGCTGTGTTTTACACCCTGGAGTTTGGTCTGGGTGGTCCTTTTAGTCCTTTGTGATTTTTTTCAGTAGTTTTGCCTTTTCCAGTGAGCTGCTGCTGGTGTGAGATACTCTCTGCAGCAAATGAAGGTATCAGAGTCAGGACTGTGATGTCTCTTAGGACAAATTTTCCACAGTGGGAAAAACCACACAGTTGGCATGAGAAACTGAGTCTGGTGGGACAGGGAGATGTGCTTTCAAGCTGCTTTCAGGCCACTTGTGAGGGGAAAAAGGATTGTGGGATTTAATAAATGAAGCCTACTTTTTTACTTCATCAAATGTTCCTTGAACATGATTTGTATTTTATTCATGAGATTTAAAAATTGAGTTGAACAACTAAGCTGACAGAGACCACACAATGGCTAAAAGGGTACTAAAAATAAAACAATGAGAAGGAGAAAATGGACAGCGATGTCTTGGATATTTAATGCTTTAAAAAATTATTATTATTTTAAATTAAGCTTGGGTGTAGCATGAGGGTTTTGTGTTTTGGTTTTTTTTGTGGTTTTTTTTTTTTTTTTTTCACTTGTCTGTTCCTCTCTCTGCCCTTTGCTAAATGGCACGGTTCAGTAAGATGCACAGACTGGTGTTACTGCAGGCATTGCAGAGCCCTTAACTGCAGTATCTGCTCCTCATATTCCTTCAGGGTTTATTTGCAAAAGGGCACTGTAGCCAAATGTGATATTTAGGCTTTGGTTCCTATTAAAAGAAAACAAATGCAGTGCTGCAGCAAGGTTCGCCGGTTTCAAGGCAACCTGTGGCTACTTTAACAAGTAAAATAAAGGCACTTGCCTGGTTTTCAGATATTATGCATGGAGATTCTAGTCAGGAACTGCAGAGAGAAAAGACAAAAGTAAGTGTTTTCCTGGATAATCTTGCAGTCCCTGAGAATCAACAATAAAAGCCAATAATTGCTGGCTGGTGAAGTGGCTGCCATGTTCAAGTAAAATGATCATTTTCCAAAATCCTGGCTTTGTCTGCTGGATCAACCCTTCTTATTTCTGGGAATAACAACAGCTAATTCTGTTCTTGCTAGATGAATTTGGGCCACTGGAAGCTGTGTGCACTGCCCTGGGAGTGGGCTGGGCCCAGTCTTCCTTCTCTTTAAGCTGCAATCTTTCAAAATTCCTGTTTGACCCAGCTCCTGTGGACCCAGTTCCCCACCCCTTTTTTTGCACAGTTTCCTGAGTTCAACCCATTCATGGGTCAGGTCCATGTTCTTGATTCCTATATCTTACATTCCTACCAAAAAAGGAGGACAGCCAGGTAATTCTTTCAAGGGAATGTGTGCTGTGGTATTTTCTGAAAAAATAAAATGCAGTAAAGTAATGGTGATTGAAACTGTTATGGGAGAATGTTAATTTTATCTTTTAATATTTTATTGCTGGTATCAATGGATAAAAAAATAGGTAAAGAGGACTATGCAAGAGGTCAAACATATTCGAGATTCTGTTTCCAAAACGCTTCAACTGGGATAAAACTTTCTTTTTAAAAAATTAGGAGGTGGGGAAGCAGATTTCGTCATGAGGGCAAATAGACTTTTATTTGGGGAGTTATTCTGAGAGGGACACTAGCTGGGTATTTCTAAGCAGCTGTTTCATGCTAGAGGGCCATAGTGATTTCTCATCAAAAGTGTTTGCTTTGTGCATTTGTTGTGGCATTTTCTATTATTCTGAGCATCTTAAGTGCTCATTTTCAGGGTCACAATTAGTTACCATCCTTTACTGGAAGGGCAGAAGCTGTTACCATTCATGTAAGGTTTTTCAGCTTTAGTCTTTTGAAGCTGACTCTTCTCTCCATCTTCTTTCTAGCCCCTTTGAATACTGCACTCTGAACAGGAGCTGCTTGAGTTGTGGGGTGGTTGGCAACTACCCCGACCCACGTGGGTAGGTTTGCCAGCTGAATTATGTAGTGCTTGTGAGATAACAATGTTCTGAGCTGGATCCTAGTCAGCTTTCACCCTTCCTCATGCATTAATTTCATGTTGCCCTATAATTTCCCTCAAGCACGTGGATTCTTAAATGTAACTACTAATGCCTACATAACTTTTCTTTGTATTTATTTTTTTAGGAGCCTAGGACTTTTTAATAGGAGAAAAGTTTCTGCCAAAATACATTTCTTCTTCTGTTTTTTTAAAGTTTGATCATAGTTCTTTCTTTTTTCTTGTCCTCCCCCCCTATGAACCTATGGTATCTGGTTTCATTTGAATATTTTTAGTTTCTTATCATGCAGCAAGATAGTATGAAAAATGCTGCTGTGATCCTGAGATAGCAGCACCATAAGGATTTTGCTTTCAACAAGAAGCAATACAATTTGTAGAAAATATGAGAGAGGACCCAAGGTCTCCAGATCATATTGGTTAATAGATTGATTCTGGTCCCAGGGGCCAATCTTATTATTCTTGTTCACTGGTGGGGGTGTGGGCAGCTTGCTGACTCAGCACACACAGGTGCTGGGCTTGCTGCTCTGGCTCTGCCTGCCACACATCTGGCTCTCTGTAAGATTTGAAGCTTGGCTCGCTGCAAACAAGAATCTGTCTTTTCTTTCTTAATACAAATTCAGATAAATATTCAAGACAGCTTTTTCTAGAAAGACGCCCAAAAATACATGCACTAGGGCTGAACTTTTGAGTGGATAAAATTGGCCATCTCTTTCTTAGTGCTTTTCTTTATATCTGTATTATTTGGATCAGGAAAATGGAAAAAATGATCTGAATCTGGGCCTTTAGCCAGGGCTGAGCCTAAAAGATGAATTATTTAAGAAACAAAGCGAGGTGATTGGTTCCACTAAATGTGGCAGATATTTTTTTTTTTTGTTAATTCTGCACTCATACTGAAGTTAAAGAACACTGTCAGAGTGATGAGCTGCCTGCCCTGAGGGCTCTGATGGCTCTGAATGACCCAGAACAGCCTCTCTGGGCTGTAACCACCCTCTGCTCCTGCCCAGGAACCCCAGTGATGCCCAGCCCAGCCTGGGCAATGGAGTGGGGAACCTGTGGCCACATTGTGGCTCCTCTGCTGTGCTCTTGCTGCTCCTGCCCAGGCAGAGCAGAGCCTGACTCTGGGGTTGGTTTGGGGATAGCAGGGCAGAGAGCCCAGGGCTGGGCTCACCCTCCTCTCCCAGCTGAGCTCTCTGTGAGCTGGGCTTGGCTTAGAGAAACATCCTCACAGTGAATGTTTGCTGAGTGTTGGAGCTTTCTCACCACAATCTCTGAAAGGAGATGAGACATAACAGAAGGGAACCAGAGCCTTCTGGAAGTCTGCTCCTGTGCCAAGCAGTGTGTCATGGGACAAACCAGAGGGACAATGTGCCATGTCCTCAATCTGACCCTTTTGCCATACAGCACAGCACTTCCCCTAGCATGTCCTGGCTCCTCAGGACACCCACAGCCACATTTTGGGTGGGGTTTGCTTTCTGCTGAGGGAAGGCTGGTGAGGGCTGTTGGATGGTGGCTGTGGAAGGGCCGTGGGGCTGCCTGTCAGGAGTTCTCAGGGCTCTTCACCCTGCTGGCTGAGGAGATTTCCCTTCCCTAGGAGACAACCTGTCCATTGTGGGGCACAGGACAGGCAGCTGGTCAGGCCTGGTTCCTCCTGCAGCACTGGCATGGGCTGACTCAGCCCTTAAAGTAAATTCAGACATTTGGGCTAACTGCTGTTTTGAAGGAAGTTTCACAGTTTCACCTTTCTGACAGGCTCTGTGGCTCTGCCTGCCCCCTCCCATTTTGCTCTTCCCCAAATGCCAGTAAATCACTAACAGAGACTCTTCCTCTCAGGTAGTCTTTATTTTTCCCTTCATGTTGCTATTGTGTTGGCAATTCCAGCTGCAAATGTTGTGTTTGACCTTCAGTAAGGGAGCCTGGTGATTTGAATTCATTTCAAGCAGTTTTCTGACAGCAAGCCTTAGCCAAAGCCCTTAAGGTTTCCCCTACAAAAGCCTCATGACAGCTTTGCTTGAGGCTTACAATGGTCAATGCAAGTGGAGGTAGTTTGTAAACCGTAAGTGGCCTTATTAACTTCCTTGCAGTACTGAAATGAAGTCCAAGCCTGTGCTAGGCTCAGTCCCAGGAGCCGAGGCAAGAGCCCCCTTACACTTCTCATCATAGCAAACCAGCCTGTGGGGGATGTGTGGTGCTGCCGAGCCTCTCCTGACAGAACAAAGTGATGGAAGATGGGAATATTTGGAAAATATGTTAGTTAATCAGGGTTTCAACCTTTGCCTTATCCATTTATCACGGTAGGAGCCAGCCTAGTGTCAGGTTTTTTTCTGGTAAAACCAGGTTGTTGCACTCTGGATGCACTGCTGTGCTTGGCTGGGCTTGGTGCCAGTGGTAACACAAAGGGCAGCCCAGTGCCCTGTCCTGCCTTTGCCTGATGGGCTGCCCCTCTGCTTTGTTCATTCCAGTCCTGCAGCACAGGTTCATTCGAAGGTCCAGGGGGGAACAAACAGTGCCCAGGCTCATTCCTGGGTCAGGTGCTGGCACCTGGCAGTTCAGCTCTCAATGATCTCACAAGACCATTGGGTGGGATGCTTAATTTCTTACTTCTTGATAGCTCCCACCTCCCTTCCCTTTATTTTTCCTTCAGCTCAGATGCCTATAAATACTGAGTATGACTGCTAAAATTCCATCTTACTAACAATAAATTAACCTCTGTGCCTCCTGTCATATTTGTTGCTGTCCAGAACCGAATACACAACAACTACAAAATATCATTTTGTTCTCAAAAAAAAAACCCTCACGGAAACCAAAGTTTCATTCTTTTCTGCTCGGGTAGGCAGCCACAGACATGAATCCTGGTTCTGAGATAAATTACAGGTAACCTGGAAGGTGTGGCTGGAGAGGCCTCCTGGCTCTGCCCCTCTGCTGGTGCAGTCCCAGAGTCACTGTCTGTAGTGCCCATTGGGTCAGCAGGATGGCAGGAGTTTGTTAATGGGGGTTTTTGTTGGATTTTTTAGTGTCATATTTCCTTCTTGCCAATCAAAGCTATTTCAGACTCTTACAACTCTAATTGCTAAAATCCCTTTCTAATAATTGGCATAAACTTCTAGGTAATCAACACATCTTGCTCTAAGTGCCTTCACATGTCAGTTTTTTCCTTCTCAGTATTTTCAGTTTTTTTGTCCCAGTTTGGGGACCATCACCATCCTCTAAACCACTAATTTTCTCCCTTCAGAACTTGTTGGATTTACCAGCTTGCAATTGCCCAACTTGCTTTTATTTTATTTTTTTTCTTTTTTCTTTTTAAAGTCAACATTTGCTATTCTGCAGCTATACAGGAGCAATTCCAGCATCAAAAGCTTATTTAAAATGCCCTCAAGCCAAATGAGTGACTTTGGAGGCAGCAGGCTGATCCAGCAGTTTGCAACTAATAGAAGTTCAGCATCAGATCTTTTGTCTACTGCATTTTATATATCCTCAGTCTTTTTGGGCTCACTGCAAGCTGTAGCTGTCTTCTAACAGAACTTGTACTCTTTATGGTTTCATTTCTTTTATTTTACACTGTTTGTAATACAAAAATCAGATTGGACAGCTCTCTACAACAGAATATTATCATCTGAGAATACAGCTCTGTAGTATTTCCAATTTTGAGCTGGAAAAACTAATTTCCTAGTTTACCTAATGTGGGGAAATTAATGGTAGGGATTCTTGGGAAACAGCAAAAGGATTGGCATCATGTGGTTTCATTATATAAAGTAATAGGAAAGTTTTCACAGGCAGATGTCCTTGGCTCAGGAATAAGAAACAGAAGAAATATTAAACTTTGACTTTGGAAGAATTTTTGGACAAAAACATTTTGCCTGGAATATTCTTGGGGGGTGGAATTGTCATCTACAGCAGGCCATGTCATCTACATTGCCTATGGCCTCAAAAGCTGGAAGTCAGAGAAAATCAGAGATGAAAATACCAGTAATGGTCAGTTAGAAATATTCTCACTTTCTTTTGACATTTAAGTGGGATTTAATGGTACCTTTTAATCTGTTTATTTGCCAAGCTCGAACAACTCGACACAGAATTTCTCAGTCTGACTGACCAGAAGTACAGGTCTTTATATTACAATGGCATATTGAGAGTTCTGACTTAATTTTAGTTCAGTTTCTGCATTTAAACCAAACCTGTAAACATTCCAAATGCTTCCTTAAACCAGACCTAAGGCCACATTATAATATGATTATTTTTAATAAGTTGAGTTGTTCCCTCTCCTGGAGAGCTTGCAACAGCCAGGCTGTGAGCTGTCCTAAAAGCTGGAGCCTGACTTGTCTCAGCTGTTCTGGGGAGCTGTACTTGCATGTGGAGGAGGAATTGAACAAACCTCAGAGTTTTCCAAAGAACCATCAGCACACCCAGATGTGGTATGTTGTTTTTACATGGGTAGATAAGATATAATATACTCTGTACATATTAGTTAGCCCCTAATGCTTTAAATCCATTAAAAATGAATGTATTCTTAAAGAAATTCAGGAGTAGAAGAACAAGATAGTGAAACTGCACCAAAATGAGAGCCAAGAACAGTTTTGCATAATACAAAGTTATTGTTTTTAATGTTTCCCTTCTGTGCTAGCAGCACCAAAGGGCTTCCTGCTGTTGCTGCTCAGCCAGCAGTTCTAGGCAGACCATTCTCTTGCATTCTACTGTGGTGTGGCTCATGCAGCTCCACCTGCTTGATATGCTTTGTAGGTAGGCCCAGAATTATTTTGGTGTTAATAGGTGATATTTTACACAAATTTTAAGCAAGTCTTTGGAACTCTCATGGGCTGCCTGGTGACTGTGCTGTATTTTGCTGCGAGTGCAGTTCCCCCACTGGGCTCCTGACCTTTCAGAAGCATGTCCAGGGAGACCTGTCAAAGATCTGAATGGCCTTCTTCCTCAGCTCCTTCCCTTCATAATTTGGATAATTATCAAATCCAAAGTGGCTTTGGAAAGAAAACTTTTCCAGCTTTCGCTCTATGACAAAAGTCTCTTCAGAGAAGATTTGACAGTTGTGAGTTGCTGCCTTCTAAGCAACTTGGAAACACCTAACTGGCTATTTTATTGACAGTGTAGGCATTCTGAGTTATGTTTTCAAGAGGCCTAATATAAATTTATATACCTGGAGAACTTCTTTCATGGAAAGACTGCTGTAAAAAAAAATGGAAAGTAATGTTGTTGATATGAGGACCATGCCTTTCACAGAATCTGTTCTTTCTCTTTCTGGCAGTAATTCAGAAATAGGTGTAGAAACTCTAGAAAAGAAGGGCAGTGTGGCTCTCTTGTCTCAGAATGTGTGCACATGCTGTGCACAATGTATTTGTGGTTATAATTTCCTAAGCCTTTGACTTTGTACAGGAAGTTATTTCTATTTAAACACTTTGCACCCATCCACTGGTTCACATCTGTGGGAGCTCACTGACTGGAGCCCATGGAAACCTCATTGGTGCTCTAGACATGTGAAACTCAGAGTGTCAGGTGCAAATTGTTGTTCAAGTGACATGAAAATAATCCCTCACCTGAATGTTCCAGATTGACGGGACAAGGGGCAATGGCTGCAACCTGACAGGGGCAGGGTTAAAGGGGATATTGGGAAGGAATTGTCCCCTGGGAGGGTGGGCAGGCCCTGGCACAGGGTTCCCAGAGCAGCTGTGGCTGCCCCTGGATCCCTGGAGGTATCCAAGGCCAGGTTGGACAGGGCTTGGAGCAACTTGGGATGGTAGAAGGTGTCCCTGCCCATAGCACAGGGTGGAACAAAATCCTCTTCAAGATGCCTTCTAACACAAATCATTCTGTGATTCTGTGCAAATCTGACAAGGCTTTTTAAACTTTACCTTGAGTGCCTTATGATATCTTGTGTCCAAGCTATAGGATTAAGGTTGTCTACTGCTTTTATTTCTTCTCTGTTGTTGTTTTTTGGTTTTGTTTTTTTTTTTTTTTGGTAGTTCATGTTCTGTTATGCAACTGCAGCAAAACGTGCTGTGTAAAACTGTTGAATTATGAAGCCCAAGTTGGATTAAATCTGAACTTTCTAACAGAAAGTGCACTTAAGGAATCATTTTGTCCTCAGTGGAGTGTCACCCCACAGGCTTGAATGCTGATTTTGTGCTTCCTTTCATCTTGCTTGTATGTCCAAAGATAAATTTGATCTGTGCTCCCCATGTGATGGTGGCAAAGCAATGGTTCTGCCACCTACAATAACAAATTAGAGACTGCAAATACACTTAATTAACATGATAAAATATTTACTGTTCAAAATTTTAAGGACATTAACACTGCTTTAGTGCTCTCAAAGAAATACTTTTGTTGTTGCAACTAAGTGGATAAATTGCTTAAGGCACCACATGCTTAGAGACTCAAGGCTAATGGAATAACTTCAGTTTTGTAGTGTTTCTCTAGCTGGTAGAATTAATTTAGAAAAAGCTTTTAAGAGGCATGCTTTGTGTATTGTGGTTTCCTCAGCTTTGGGGGTTTTAGGTTTGCTTTTTGGGCCAGATATGTTGTGGGGTTTTTGTGAAACACTGAAATGTTTTCAGAGTTCTTATAATGTTCTTATAAGCACAGTGGCATTTACTGTAAGATTGCATTCATTTCTGAGAAGGAAATTATTTACCAGTATACTAGATTGTAGAAGCTTTTGGTGGAGGAAGGAAATGCTTACTGGTGCTCTCTGTAGAAAAAAAGAAACTCTAAGTTAATTTAATTAGGACTTGAGGATTTTGAGCTGATGCATGTGTGTGACAAAATCATGACCTGTATATGTGAATTTTTATTTCTTTGTATTGGGTGACTGAGTCTGGAGCCGACTCCGAGCCTGTGACATAATTAGTACAATAGTGCAAATCAGCCATTTTTGAAAAGAGTAATTTACTCCATATGCAGCTTCTCAGCAAGAGCCCTCATTAATCAAAGAAGGCCATGTACATCAAAGTGTTCCTTGCTTGCTACAACAACATCCATCATACAGCTAGTAAATGTGCTGTGGCAGGGTTTGATAAATATAATGCCTTTGATGTGCTGATAATTCTGTGTATTGGCATGCTGCTGCCTGGAACTCCCTGGGTATGCACAAAACTCTCAACCAGCCCAGCCCTCTGCTCCAAAGTTCTACCTGGGCTCACCCAAACTCTCTCAAAAGCCAGCTGTGTCTGAAGGAGGACTTGAGTACATTTTCTCTGCTGCTTGTGATTCAACTGGGCCAATTTTTATAATCTCTTTATTTTTAATCTAGGTTCCCAGATGCTACAAAATTCCTTTGTGAATATCTTTATGTATGGATGCAGCTTTATCTGACAAGAGCTTCTGTTTGTTGAGGCTCTTGTATTTACCGTGGTTTATTCCTTCTTTTGTATGAATGTACAGTAGAGATTTAGTGTAGAACTTGTAAGAGATCTGTGATATGAGAAGATAAAGCACAAGGTGGTAGAGGTTGGAGGGGGCACGATCTTATGGTAAAATACCAGAAATTGTCTTTGTTTGGTGAAAGGGAAGTTGGTCAGAAAGCTCAGTCCTTCAGACACACAGAACATGATCCATGTGTTTGTGTTAATTCACTCCCCTCTCTGCACTTTCTCTACTGCCAAAGTGAGTGACTGAAAACTCATCCCCAGCAAATCATAAAAATGATTACATATGAAGATTTCTGACATGTCAGAGAGGGGAGCTCCCATTTTCCTCTGTTTAATGCAAATAGTGGCGTTTCAGCTCTTAATCCATAAAGAACAGCAGCTGTGCACTGAAAAGCAGTACTGGTGCATTTCAGTTACACTGTTTACTGAATTGTACTTTAATTGATTTATTGAATTATAGTTTAATGGAAGGACAAATTACAAACTGGGAATTTTTTACCCTGTGTTATAGATACAATATGCCAAGTCTTTGTTTCTTTTGCTTCTTCCAAAGCTGCTGAGGCTTGCTTTCAACTGCTGCTCACATTTTTTTTTTTTTTTCTGAGAGTGGGGCATGAAAGCAAGGCAGGAAAGAGACTTGGAGAGAAGTCTTTGCCCCCTGGGTGTAGCAGAGCCCCTCAGCAGCTGCCACTTCAGCCTGTGGTTCAGAAGAACATCTGCCACCCCTTCCTGCCCCACCATATGTGACATGTGGGGGGTTACAGGACCAGTGTAAATGCAGATCCCAAAGCCCTCTGCTGTCACTTTCTGGCTGCCTGGGGTGGCCCTTCAGTGGCAAAGCAGGGGCAAGTGTAACCTGCCAGAGCCACTCCTGGTTTCATTTGCTTGTGAAGTGTCTGAAAAAGAAAGGGAGGTGGGGGAAGCAGTGGGAGAGTGTTTCAATACATGAGCTCAACTGGCTGCTCTTCTGAGGTATTTGGCAAACTTTTCCCAGCACCTCTGGGTACTTGGGGCAGAGCTGATCAGCCTCAGGGCTCTGGTGGGGAGGAGGGAAATGAGACCAATTGGTAAACTGGACTTTGTGTCGTCAGTGAGCCCTGTGGAGGGTGCCTGGGGGTTCCTGCAGTGAGAGAACTCCCTCACTCTGTGGTCATGTCACAGTGAGGGCAGAGAAACCCCAAACCAAGCCTTGTTCTGGTGTTTGGTTCAGCAGGAGCAGCCCTGCTGTGCAAGGGTGAGGCCAGGGAGCACCCAGGAGCTTCCCAGTGCATCTCAATTACTGTGCCAGCTGTGCTGAGCAACTGGGGGCTCTGCCACGTTTGGGTGTGTTCAGTCATCCTCTAAACGTGTCATTTGTTATCTCTGAGAGCTTGCAGTGGGGAAATGTGGAAGGACCTGGAGAAAGAGTGCAAGTGGTACATAAGTATCCAGAAAATGTTGAGTAGTCTGTTTCTTCTCTCATTGAGTTGTTTTGGTTTGTGGTTGTTTTGGGGTTTTTTTTTTAAGTGACAATTGAGATATATTTGTTTGTGTAGCCTATAGCACAACAATTACTTCCTAGGAAAGTAAAACTTACAGAGAACAGATACTCCAAAGGAGACTTCTCTGGAATATACTCCAGCAAAACTCCAGGAGAGCCAAGAAATACATTTGGAGGGAGGGAGGGAGGGAGGGAGATGCATTGATGGAGAAGGATAATCTGAATTAGTTTGTAGCTTGTGAGATGCTGGCTCTTTGCTTACTGCTTGCTCTGGTTGGAATGTTGCTTGCAAAGCACCAACACTGATGCTGTGAATCCTGCCTTTTGGAAGGTTGAATATGCATTTTTGATGTGCAAAGTAAGAAAAACTGAGCAATGCTGTTTGCATTATTGCTTCTCTGTAAGTTAGCTCTGCAATTAAAGAGATTATTAAAGTAATTAAAATAGTCAGAATGGAAGTTCTCTGGATTTTTCTTGTTTCTTTTTCTTGGCTACTAACTGTGGTATCTTTTATCTTGGATACTAACTGTGATACTGAACTTCTACTGGCAACTGAGTGAACTCTGAAATAGTTGGCTTCTCCTGGACAATGTGTGTGTAGATAATTTACTAAAAGCATCTCTCCTGTACCACTGCACTATGTAAAAGAATTAGTTCCTCTAGATATGCAAAGGGTTACTGATGCTAAATGCTGCAGTAATAGGTAGTTTGGATAGAGAAAAGGAGTGCAGTTGTATCTACAAGGTGAGTAAAACCCAGATCTCCCAGACATGCAGATCAGCTGAATATTCTCTGCTTCATGTGAACAGGATCAAAGGAACATGAAGCTTTAGAAGCTCCTACTCATATATTCACAAGTGAAATTAAATGTGCCTTTATCAGCTCTGTTCTGATGGCTGAGATGTTGAGGTTTGTTTATGATGATGAAGTAGCTTAAAAATCATCCAAGAAACACCTCTTACCTTTTCCCATCCATCCCCTCCCATGTGCTTAATAAGTACCTTCCTGAGTGGTATGCTAATTTTGTATAAAACAAAGAAACCCAGATCCTTTTTCCTTAGGCAGAATATCCAAAGCTCTAACTTGGTCTTTTGTCCTTCCAAATAAAGCTGCTGAATGATGTAACAATTGCTCTAAAGCCAGTAATATATACCTTTAAAAAGGTATTGTTTTGAGACTGTGTAGCATCTGGAGAAAGCTGGGTTATCCCATTGAAGTGGTTATCTAAACCATGGTAAAGGAAAAATGTTCCAGATTACCTTCTCTTTTTCTAGTGAATTCTAAATGCATGGAAATTTAATTTTACTCTGTCAATCATCCAATTTAAACAAAGCCCAAAGTCTTAGATTTTGAAACCATGAGGAGCCACAAAATTGTACCCATCTAAATTGTTTGATACTGACAGTGCCTCTGCCTTATCCCAGCTCTTTTGGTAACTTCTGCTACCAAGAGAACAAAAGAAAATCTAGGAGAGCAAGTGGATTCAGTTAAGTGAAGATGTCACATAAACTTGCACATCATGACTAAGGTTTATAAAGTTGACAGGTATTTTTCTTATTCATTATTATTGATTAGCAAAGATAGCCAGGTATCCATCCTCAGAAGCTGGGTGTCTCTCAGGATGTGAGCTGCATGAATACAAGAGATGGGTCCTTCTAAATCAGTTGTTTACTTTTGATAATCCTTGTATGCCAGTATTACCCTGTTCTGCAATATTTCTGCCAGGGACTGTGCCCTTGTTTCTTTGGAGAGCAGGAAAAATGCTTTTCACATTGAAAAAGTGGCCTTTATCCTGCCTTTTCCCAGTCTGAAGAGAGAATGAGTGGTTTGTGGTGAGGAACCAACCAGCTGTGGGAAACTTTGGCATTTTCAGGGAAATTTCAATGTGACAGGGTATGGCCTTACAGTGCTAACCACTTTTCTTGCTATTGCAGCAGCACAGGGCAAAAGATCCACTAAAACTTTTCTTTTATTGGATTTGAGCCTCAGGTATACTGCATATATAGTGATAGCAATGGAAAAACACAACTTGAATTTATAGATCAATGTAGAGAATGTGGTTGTTGTTCTTTACTAATTTTAATCTCTCAGTAGTGATTCCCTGAACTTGAAACAAAGAAAATACTGATCAAAGCTTTTCCTTTGAGTGACATGGCAGCACCCTGATATTTTTTTTGTTTGTTTTGTTGGGGTTTTTTTTTAATGATGATGATGAATATTTTATCATGGTTTGTGTATAACAGAACAATCTCTATTAACATTCATCAGTGTATTGAGTCTGGCTGTTCAGTGCCAGGTTCTGGAGATGCCAGATGATTCCAAACTTCTCCTGTAGGAAGAACATTGATTATTATTAACCTACTTTATGGGCAGAGTGCCAATGTTGATACTTACAATGAATTTTTTTTCTTTTTCTTGGTATGAAATTCCTCCTCCACTACCTGGCAGACACACGTATTTCCTAAGAGGGTCTGTCAGGAAAACAAAAAAAACAAAAAAAACAAAAAAAAAAACAAAAAAAAAACCTTTACCTTGTGAAGTGGGAGGTATTCCCAATTGCAAGGCACTGGGTAGGATGAGCTCCAAGTGAAAAATTATTCATCAGAATTATCAGCTTTCCAATTTCTGTTTGGGCTTCAGCACTGCTTCCTTAGCTTTGCTCCTGCTGATCTCCCACTTGCTCTCATAAACAAAATCTAAATCCGTGAGTTGTGAAAATCTAGGATTGTGTTTAATTAGTCCTTTAATATATCTGAAACTGAAATAAGGCAAAACTGGGAAGAAGTGAAAGTGTCTTATAAATTCTGCTTTAGTCCAGGTAACGTGCAACTGAGCAGGAAGAATTCAGTGCTGTTCAGACCTTACTTCCATATCTCACAATGTATCTTTTAGAAGTAGGATGATGCTTTAAAATGTAGAAGAAAAATAAATGGTATGAAATGTGCTAGAGGATAATAATCTGAGAAAACATTAAAATACAACAGTATTTGTCCAACTGTAACTGTCGACTTATTTTGCCAAATTACTTTACACTGGCATGAATTTACAGAGCAGGAGACTAAAGTTTATGGCTCATTAACAATAACTGTTGTACACCTACACCATAATTCCTCAAAATGTATTTTCTCCTTTAGTACTGCATATACAGTGTGGAATGACAGTAATTACAGAAACTAATTGAATGAGATAGTCATAACTCTAAAAGTCATATTACTCATTTCAAAATGGTTTATTTCCTGAAATAAACAATCTTTACGGAGTGAACAGATATAACATCCCTTTAAGTTTATTAAACTCATTAAATATCCTTAAATATGTTGAAAAGTGTATGCTGTGCATTTAATAGAGGATATAGATACATGCAAGTATGACATCCATAAAAATTGTAATCCTTAAAATGAAATTTCAGTGAAGCAGTTTGTCTCAAAAGTTTATCTTTCCACAGCTAGATGAAAATAGGCTAAGTTTTCAGAATTTAATAGCAAAAGTTTGTTGCAAAATGAAATCCCTGGTTTCATGCTTGTGGTATCCTCACCCACTGGAAGTTGCAGTGATTGCATGGTCAAAACAAATCAGTCTTTCCTGGTTAATGCAGAGCTGACCCTCCCCAGTGGTTGTCCCTTCCAAGTGTGCCCCTTACAGGTTGGAGGGGAAGCTCCAAGTTCTGAAAACTTGGAGTCAGATACACGTGTGAGCCCTGGGGTCAGACCTTCTGCCCATCCCATGGAAATACCCACAGTTCTGGGGGATGTTTTGGGATTGAAGGTGGAGGGGTCAAATGGCCTTTGGGCAGAGCTGGGCCCTTCTTCTGGTCATGCTGAAACTTTGGGAGGAACAGTTCTGGGCATCCAATTTCATTTAATTGTCACACTGTGGAGGCCCTTCCAGGCAAAATACCCAATCCTTCCCATGCCTTGTGAGGGAGGTGGCTGGAGGAGGGGGGGAGGTGGCAGGGAAGAGGAGAAGATGCAGCACACCATGACCAGGTGAGGAGGAATGTGAAGGAATTCCTGCACGGGTGAGGTCTGTGGGGCCCTGGGGTCCCTGGCCAAAGGTGAGCAACAGACAGAGAGCATTGCTCAACAAGTGTATGGCTGTGGTTGGGTGGCTCCACCTTCACCTCAGAATATATCCAAAAACTTGGTGTTTGAGTGGTTTCTCTACTGAAGAAATTTGGGACTACATCAGGTAACCCTCTTTTGTTTGGTTGGGGGTTTTTTGTTTTTTTTTTTTCTGGTTTGCTTTGGATTTTCTATTTGTCTGGGGTTTTTTTAATTGCTGAGTGTAGCTTGTTTTTGTTGTTTTAATGAGTGACCAATGATGGATTATTTGTAGGACTCAGTAATGATTGCAAAAATTCAGGTTTCTAGGAGGTGTTTCCTATATAATTTGAAGAAGCTATATATGAATTAAAATACTTGTTAGTTGATAAGGTGTGGTTTAATGACAGTGGGCTACTGTAGAACAGTGTAATGTGTACATTACACATCAACAGAATATGTAAGCAATGTAAACATAACATTTACATGTAGTGCAGTCCTGCACTTCTCATTGCTGCTGTAGTGTGCTCAGAAGCTTTTTTAAAACCTTTATTACTTTCCAAGGTTTCTCTAGGCTTACCACAAGAGCACTGTCTTCAGTAAACAGGAGCCCATGTTTAAACCAAAATATAGAAAAATTATCTTTATCTGCAGTTATCTGCTTTGCTCCATTTTGCAGGTTATTTATTAAAGCAATAACGTGAATTTCCTGCTGGTGGAGAGTCTTTTAACACAAACTCTTTTATTCGTGGAGTTGCTTTCCCTGACATTGACGCTGACAATCTTCATCAACATTCACCCGATGTGTCACATAAAACAAGGTGATAAATGTACCCTTGCACCCCAGGGTGTTACACGTGCAACCATTTTTCTCCACTTTCCTTTCTTTTTGCAGTCACTGTTTCGCTGGACTGCAAAAACCTAATTGTAGTATCTTCTGCTCCCCTAAACAAGCTCATTTTTCTCCAACCAAACCCATCAGAGATGCTGTCAATCATTGAGAAACCTGTCACACAGAGATCAGGGTGGCAAAGGGCTCCAGTATTTAGGTTCTTCACAGGAAATGCTTTAAACCATTTTGTGCTAAAGCCTGGCTTTTTCTATTTGCAGTCTTATCAAATGAAGCCTAAATTATCTGCTCTGTCTCTTCAACAACAAATTGTAAACAACGCAGATAAATGCTAAAAATAGGTCTGTATAATACAAGAATAAAATCCAAGACTAAGATGGTATTTCCTCCTACTAATTTTGAATATGGATGATTTCCCTGTCGTATCACAAGTGACTATAATGGAATCTAATAACCATTGGAAATTGTGTTACTCCACACTCTCCCTGTATCTAAGGGAGACAGAAACCTGAAAGCAAGTGGATGGGTCAAAATAGGGTGACTTTGACTCAAACTCATTGGCTACAAGTATTCATTATAAACAAAATCTGTCAAATCTTTTCACTAATAAGGGTGTAGATCTTATTACAGCCTCAGGACAGTAATAACTTATTCTCTGACATATTATGTGAATTTTATGTGCCTACTCTATAAGAAGTGCACAGTTTCCATAGCAATTTTGATACTTCTGTGATACATGATGTGACAGCATGTGCCATTTTTCGTTCTTCCATGATAAATTGTCCCCACCACTCACCCACTAGATTGCTGCTAGAAATCAGAATATCATTTTGATGTCACTGAAAACTAATATTAATAATTAGGCTTAGATGTTTGCTCTGGTAAGAATAACTTCTTTATTATTATTTCACTGCTTCATTACTTAGGTTAACAATTTTGAAACCGTAAGTCAAGGATGATAAGGTGAACTCTATGAAGTCTATTGGTTTAGAAAATATTAGGGATAATCACAGATTTACAGAAGGATGAGGTCCCATATTTTTGGTTGAGTTCTAAACAGACGTCTTAAAATAAATGTTTTTGTTGTTGTTTTTCTTTCCCTGCACTAAGCCCTGAAAACTGGTTTAGTTTCTGGTTTGGGGAAAGCACAAAGCTCACAGGGGCTCATTGGGATCTTGGCAAAGTTAATTTAGTATCCCATGTCTCAATTTACCCATTTGAAAATTGTTTGCTTGCAGTTCTTTTCCTTGGAAGGGACTCTGTTACTAAAGCTTTTTAGCTCTGAGAAATGAACTTTTTTTTTTAAGTTTGGGGTTGCTTTGTGTATTGACTTTAGCCACAGAACTTTTGTAGCCGTATCATTTCCAGCAGAAGGGAAAGTCTATTACCAGAGGAGTTCAGGGGATGGCTAATCCAAAGGGCATCTGAATCCCAAAATAATGTGTAGGACTGCAGGAAGGTACCAAAGGTGATCAGGAATCATGCACCTACTGTGGGCAGGGCTCAATTTCTTCTTCTGTACAGCAGATTTTAGCATGTGTTCAGTGCTGCCCATGTCAGTACCTGATGGTGTTCTGGAGAGATCAATGTTTGCTTGCAATGGGTCAAGTTAAGGGGTAAAATTTGGTTTTGCTTAAAAGTCTCATTGTTTGATGCTATTGAATTATACAGTATAGAAGGTACATTGATTTACATGTGTAACATACTGTTGTGTCAGAGAGTTCTATTGGTTTCTGTTAAATATATTTTCAGTTCAAGTTACTCATGCTGCATAAATATGTGGATTAATTTGTAGGGCACTTTAGATTTGTTGCTTTTTATGTGCCAAAAAGTGTTGCTCCACGGTGCATGCCAGAAATACTGGTTTACATTGGGTTTTGCATTAAAAAGAAAATAGTTGATTATCTCTCATTTACTGATTTGGCTGTTAATTGTATTGCTTTTATGAAAAGTCACAAAATAGAATCCAGTTTTTATTCTGATAGGCTTACAAGCTCCAATTTACAAGAAGTGGAACAGGTGGAACTTGTCACAATTATTTCTGCTTTTATTATAGTTGCAAATACTGTCTTTATTATTTTTTCAGTAGAATAAATGTTCCTAGCAAAACCAATTTAACATGACCTTGTTATTGCGCAGTCCTAACTAGCTAAACGTATTTTGGGGTTTCAACTACTGATATTTCAGTTTCCTGGCAGCCTAGAGAAAGCTGTTGAAAAGCTTGGCAATTCTCCATTAAACAGAAAAAGAAGGTAAAATTGAGCTTTGGAAAGGCAGTTTACATGTAATTTCTGAACACGTCCCTCAATTCTTGTTCAGTTTTATTTATCTTTTATGGAGATAGTGGGGTGGCAGTATGATGTGGATTAACTGTCTGGCTCTGCTGATGGGTGTGGGTTCAAGCTCTTGAAGGCTTTTCCATAGGGGCAGGGCAAGCCTAGGAGAGAGGCCAGGCCAAGGACAGTGACAGAGGAATGCAGCTCCTGTCCTGGCTCCCATTTATAAACCTGGCATAGGTTGGGCTGGTCTGAGGTGCTGCTGACCCTTCAGAGAGGGTCTTGGGGAAGACTGGGAGCAGCTGGAGAGCACAGGAATTTCAGGGACGAGGGTATGTGTGCAAAGCAGGTCATCTGGCTTATTCCCTGGCATGACTTGAAACCCTTGTGAGCTGATAACCAGCTATTTCAAGTGATTCATTTGATTTGGTCCTGGCTGACATCATAACAATATAAATCCTGGGAAAAGACCTGGCTTCTGTTTGCTGTTCCTTCATTTATGGGGTTTTGGTTTTGCTGGGATGCTGACCAATATTATTTTCACTAAAATTTAACCTGTCATCTCTTGCTAGCAAAAGCTACCTTAAGCTTCACCTTGCCTTGTTTAATTGTGTTCTCTCTCCACACATGTGCTGCTCTGGGCACAAGTTTGTTCCTCTACACCCTTTGCAAATGCAGCTCAAAAGAACAAGAAACTGTCTGACAACAGCTCCCATTATCTGAGGAAAAACTCACCCAGGCAGACGAGGCAGGGGAATTTGGCAGAGCAATGTTGATGCCAAATGAGAATTCCTGAGCACTGATTTGTTAAATGGGAGGGTAACACGTGTATGATGACTTTACCATTCTTCTTTTTCTGATTTTTGCTGAATCCTTTGGCTTCCTGCTCTGTCTGCAGTGCTTGCATCTTCCCCAGCACTGTAATAACTGCCAGTGCACAGAGCTATATAAACCAGGTGGTTATTTAGCAGACTTATTTAGAGAACTCATTTATTATTAAATGGAGGCTTATTGGCACATTTATCAGGATTTTTTTCCTGTATGTAAAATTCCAGTTTGCCATCGTCTTTCAAGTTCAGTCAGGTGTTTGGCTTAGATGGGAAGTTGCTGAAAAGTTTTGAAGGAAAAATAGTCTGAACAAAAGAAGAGCAATTTCATAAAAGTCAAACAGTTTTCTGCATTCATTAGGTTCAGATTTGTTTTAATATTGTAATTTCTATCTTCAAAGGGTTAGAAACCCGAGAATTCATTTTGTTTATAGAACTTGTATGGATTAGATACATCCACTTAATTATCTTGGTACTCTTCAGTTCTGTGTTACGATGAATTTTATCTGCAACTATTATGAAATGACAAATCAGAAGTGACAAGTATTGATCAAATATTTTCAGCAATCAAATTTTTTCAAGCCAAACTGAAATGTGCAAACTGAAATGTTTTTCTGGATCCCATCTCTTTTCAATAAGTTTTTCTATGGAGGAAACTCTAAAGATTGCATTAGGTCTCCTTTTGTTATGATTAATTGCATTTTGACTTTTTTGTAAAGTGAAATCAATACAAATACCTTACAAATCATTATAATATCATTGAGTGTGCTACACATAAACCAAATTATATACATGTAGATGAGGGAACTGCAGAGTAATAACAAACCCAAACAAATAACTGTAAAGTAACAGCCTGGTAGAGATCTCGCATAAACCAGCATGTTTCATTGACAAAGCAATATATTTGGTAGACAAAATAATATGTAACTCTAATGAGGTGTTTAAATTTCAGTCCATGTTTCACCTTGTAGTATTTCTATTTTATGAATGAACAGAACCATTAAATTAAAAATGAAATGAGGTGGTAAATCATTGATTCTGTTGTATGTGAAGTTGTCGTATGCCTCTGGATTTTTCTAAAAGGAAAAAAAAACAACCCTTACAAAGCTGTTCTACAAGCGTTGCCTTCTGCTTGGCTATTTTCCATTTATTTAACTAAACCCTCTAATTCCTTAAATTCTGCTCTCCTGGTAATTAATGACAAAAAGTTAGGCACTCTCAGCAGGGTTTGGTTCAATGGTCAGGCAGCTCAAACCCCGGAGCATTGCCCGTCTCGTGGCTTCGTTAATGCTGGCACTTCCTGCTGTTCCAGAAATCTCTTGTGGTTTGCCATGTAACTGTCCCCACTTTTCCAAGGATTCTGGCTGCTTTAGAACTATCAGAATTTCAATTTTACAGTATCAGGCAGATGCTGATTTGTGCTTAGCCCATCAGAGTGTTGCTGCCCTTGCAGCAATCCCGGCTGATGCTGGCAGTTTGCATTGCTGAGCAGCACTGGCGGTTTGGTCCCTGTTTTCAGGCTGCTCATCTCCCTGCCAGGGCTGCCTCTCAAACCAGCTCAGCCTCTGGGCCTCCCTGCAAACTGGGTGCTGTGGTGCTGAGTTCTTCAGGGCTTTAAGGGCATGGTGGCATATGGGTCTGGTGTCAAGAAGTGTCTGTGGCCTTGCTCATGCTGTGTCCATTCAGGAGGAGCACTAAAATAGAAAATCCACACAATTCTATTCATAGTTGTTGTATTGAAGCTTTTAGGCTGCATGATGATCAGAAGGCATAGCAAGGCAGAAGAAAATTCTTAAGGCCCAGGCTTAATAACTGTCTCTGTACCTATTTCCTCAGATATCTACTGTTAAATGCTTCAGTTTCAGCCCTTGAAAGATAATGTAGAGGATCCTGTTACAGCAGGTGACACTGACAGGAAAAGGCAGTATGACATCTCCTTGGGTGACTGATAGTTTCTCTGGGCAAGTTGCCATAACTCTTTAGGAGTTCCCCTCCAACCTTCAAATTTGTATGTGTTGCTGGAATCTGTGTCTTCAAAACATCTCTTAAATCAAACACACTGTCAAAGAACCAAGAAGTTAAATCAAGAAACACCTACTTCCTCCTGAAAAAGTGAGCATGCTCTTCATCTTTGCAGTGGCCCCAGGTGAAAATCATTGTAAGAAAAGTGTGAGTCCTAACAAGATTGTTATTGCACCTGGCTTGGTTCTCTGTCTTCCAGTTTAGCTCAGAGCTGCTCAGTGGCCTCCAACAGGTCACACAAATCATTCCATCCAGGTAATTGCTCTTTTCCTGCCCTTAGAATAAAGACACAACAGTTCTGTACAATTCTCACTTTCATGACATTTGAAGAATTCTTTAGGGTCAGCAGCCACAGGAGTGAGAGCATTCCTATGAATTGTGATGGCCCCAAAGTCTCAAACTGGTACCTTTAAGTGAAATTGAGACAAATGCTGCTGTCTGTCTTGGGAAATTTTTTCATGGGCATCACACATGAAAACTAAACCTTTCTGCCATCCAACTCCAGAAGTCCAGGCCTCTCCAAGTAACTTCTGCAGCTGGGTGAGTCTGTGCAGTAGTGCACCTGTGGAGTGGGAGAATTCACACTTGAAATAACAACTACCTGATAAACTTCAAACTCCATGGAGAGGCTCAGAACTTTAAAGTTTTCTTCCTTTTTTTTTTTTTTTTTTTTTTTTTTTTTTTTTTTTTCTTAAATCAACTGACTTAATACAAGATATTACCTTTCTCCAGGCTCTTGAACACTAAGGGTTGTTCTGTCACTGATACACGAATTTATTGGAAATAGGCTTGAGGAAATACGTGGTGAAGATTTAAATGATTTTTACATTTGTGGGTGTGTGCTTACATTTCAGTTTTCCAAAGCTCACAATGCATTTGTGTTCCCTTTCTCTGAGCATCAAGGCCTGAGTTTTCATATTCAATATTCTGGTTTTGATGTCCACATTCTCAGGTCCCAAGCTGTGGAATAGAACTGACTTTGCCTCAGAAAATCAGGTTCTCTTAAATGCCTGCAAGACTCTGGGAAACTTGAGCTTAAGACAATAAATCCTTCCTAAAAAAGAGCAATTGTGAGTAAGTTAGCATTGTGTACTTTGTTGTAAAAATGTCTGTTGGGTAGATAAAACTTGGCAGTTTCCTTCTTTCTTTTTTTGATTGCGTGATCTCTGTGCTTTGCTGTCACACAAGGAACTTCAAATATGCACATGCTGAATGATATATTCTATTCAAATACATTGCAGAGAGAATTGTGTAATTTCCTTGCACTTTGTAACTAAGCAGTCCATGGAGAGAGAATAATTTGCTTTGGAGAAAGAACAGGTAATTTTGAGTGACAAAGTCAGGAAAGGCTCTTTTTCAAGAGTGTTCATGAACAGGAAATGACAAGATCTGTTGAAACGTCTTCTTTGCTTTTGTTTAATATGGAAAAGAGTTGATTGTCCTGAGTTGGTAAACTTACCAAACTGCTTTCTGACAGCTTTGGACCTTTGACACGTTCCTCAAAGGCTTAGAAACATGAAAATAGTAAAAAGCAGAGAAAATAAGGTAGTTCATCATGTTCCAAATTAAGACATTTTTAAGGTTCTAAATCTTAAACGTGTATGTTCTTCTCCTAGGAACACACAGAAAATGTGACACTGAGGTTTGTGTCACAAACAGCTTAAATTTTGTAGCACCCCAGCACAGAAATGGCCCATGGCCCTTCTGTGGAAGAGCAGGACTGTCTCGTGCACCTCCAAACCTCACCAGTGATCAGATGTGGCCTGGACTTGCCAAAAGGAGAATGCTGAGTTCCCCTTTCCTGGTCATTTTTTCCATTGGTGGTCACCCAAAGATATTTTTCCTCCACTGGTTGAAAAAAATGCTTTGTGAGCCCGTGAAGAACCTCTGAAATGCATAATGATGAGGTTAGAAAAAAAATAAAATGAGCTTGTTACTATGATGGCTGTTGAAAATTTATGAGACCCACTTTGTACCGGCAAAACAAACGCAGCTGCCTCCTGCCTGTCTGCAAGAAAAATGTCCTTTATAAAAAAAAAAAAAAAAAAAAAAAAATCCCAAGAAATTTTACATTGTTTAAGTGCAAAGGTGTGGGAACTTTTCAGCTGGAGCAGCCATTGCATCCTTCATGCTTCAGTCTTCTTTTTTTCTCAGCATTGAAGAGTTATTTCTGATATGGGGCCTCTTTTTAAGGAGGCCCATTAAAAAATCAAGCAGAATCCATTCAGTCATTTAAAAGGAGAGGTGGGGCTGAAGAGAATTGTTTTGCTCTTATTAATAAAATTATAAATTATGTATCCTGTAATTCATTTAACCTCATGCTCAGCAGTGAACTGGAGGGAAGGGCAGTGAGCTTTGACTGGCACTTCATGGTGTCATCATCAGCTCCTCTGTTTTATCAGTTCTTGTCTTATCAGTACTGTCTTGGTCACAAATGCAAGGTGCTGCACTAGGAGGATGCAGTTAGAAATGCAGGATCAGGTGGGGAAAAGAAAAAAATAAAACAAAACAAAAACAACCTCAAAAAAACAATGAAACAATAAAACAAAAAAATTCAATGGTGAAGTCTTTTAAATTAAGTGTCCTAAAACTCAATTTGTAAGGCACATGGGGCCTTCTGGGTCAATTACTCTTATTCTACCTCATACCTTAAACCAAGTTGTTTATTTTCTGAGCCTCCTTGCAGAAAAGAATTAGAGGAAAGGGTGGAAGAGGGACTGGGATTTGAGCTGTGAAACAGATTATAAATAATCTGGGTCTTTTTTGGTGTTCTTTTTTCTTTCTGTTCCACTTATAATGTGACCAAATTCCTGTCTCTGCAGCTGAGGAATCCGATATCATTAGAAACTCAGTTGTCCAAAACCTCTGTCTCGTTCTCCTCACCTCTGACACTTCCTGAATCTAATTCATTTACACATGTAACTGTGCATTTCCTTCCCTGTCCTTTTTTATCTGTCTGCCTTTCCTTCCCTTGCTGAATCCTTTCAGGACCCATTTTTCCCCACAAGGTCTATATCAGTGCAGTGCCACCGGTGAACGACATTCCGGTGATGTATTGCACCTATACATCATCAGAGCAACAGGGTTTTGATAAACAGCTTTCTAATACATCATTAGATCATCACTGATGGCACTTTGATGATGTATTATATTAGTACATCATCAGAGCACTGTCATTCCAGTGATGTATTTATAAACAGATGGTGCTGTCATGCAAGAAGGAAGGGAAAGCAGGAGAGAACATTTCGCTCTGTTACAGCACAAAGTGCATCCCCACCTCTCATTGAATGAGATCAAAGGCAAAGACCCTGTGAGGGCATAATTGTCTCATTAGGTGTTTGGCTCTAAGTCCATGGGCTTCCCTGTGCAGCACCTGGCAAGCAGGCACATAACCCTTCTTGGCCATGAGCACACAAAGCTCTCTGATGCAGATTTTTGTGTTCATTGTCACTCAGTCATAGAGCCTGGGTTATTTGTCGTTTTTCATAGTTGCGTGCTTGCAGGTGTAATTAAATTCTATTTAATAAAGGCATCACTGAAATGTCATTTGTGACATAGGGTGTTGTGCTCAAACACTCGAGCTGGGAGACCCCAGCAGGAGTGGCTGCACTGCTGGACACTCAGTGCCCACTCCACGGGTGCCCTTCCACTCCTGTAAGGGCAAAGTCTTTTGCATAACAAAAAAAGACAGCAAGTTATTTTTATTTTAAGAGATGCAGATCTTGCTCTGTGTAGTACCATAACTGCTAAGATAATTATTGAATTTACAGTCAATATCAAATATTTTGAGAGCTAGCTCTGTAGATTGTCAGATCAAGTATGTTGTTATTATTTCCCCTAAATTATTAGGATCATCAACACCCTCGTTTGCTGGGCTTGTGCATCTGTTGCTCCTGTAATGTCTTGCTGAACTGTATTACTTAACTACTTTTGCTGAGGATGCCTTTTCATTTTTTTTTTTTTTTCAGGTGAGGAAACTAAGAAAGATAAAGATCAGGTGAACTGTCCAAATCACACAGACATTTACCCTGAGGCTGGAAAACTCCAAACACTTTTAACCTTGGTCCTAAAACAAGTGATGCAGCAGGTAGGTCAGTCTTGTTCCATGATTCCTTTAGAAGGCTGTGATTTGAGATTACTGTGGTGACATGTGACCAAAATTTTTCTGATGTTATTGTTGGATGCCTGGTTTGGATTTTTGATTTTTCGACAGAAGATGTTTTTCAAGGTTCCTTGTGAGATTAATCATCAAAATGAAAATTGTGTCCCCACAAAAGATGTACTTGCAAATACAGTGTGGTGTGCATGTGTACATAAATATGAACAATTATCACAAAAAAATATTCAAAATATCTTGTCTGTATTTTAACATGTCAGGAAGTGAAGTGGAGTGAGATACGCTTTCCCAGTTGTCTTAATCCTATATCTTCAGACTCAGGACTTATTGTGCGAGGGACTTTGAGGTCAAACGGATTCATTTTGCACTTATGGAGATTTCCCATGTCGAATTCTCGATGAATTGTAGATGAATGGAGGTGAATTTGTCCTTTCTGAGAAAAGGACATTCCACCAAAATTGCACACAAGGCAATGGAAATACATAGGGAAAAAAATGTACATTTGCTTCAGCAAAGATTGATCCAAAGGAACGTAAGCAAGTATGCTGCCTGATAAAAACCAGAGCCAGCACAGTGTGGTATCTGCTAAAACTTTATAAATGTCAGGGTAGGGCTAATTCCCTTCTTTGCACTCTTTGCCTCGAGTAGGTATTGTTCTAATTCTCATATTTCATAGGATTTGTGAAGTCACAGGTTAGAAATAATTGCAAGACTGAATTTTATAATTTAAATACATGAGACAAAAAATAAGAAATAAGATACTGCAATATTAATTCTACAGATGGAAAACTGAACATGGAGAAATAGAGTATTTTCCCTGAGGTCCCTGTGTCTGTAATAGAGATCAGGCTTAGAGATGGGAAGCCCTGATATGCAGATCTTCAGTATTTGGTTCTGGGGTGTCTGCTATAATTTCCTCCTGCTGCTTGGCACAGACAGTGGGAACACTGTGTGCATATAGGGGGGAAGAAAAAACAAACTAAAATGTTCTGCCGCTGTACTTAATATGAGAGTCTGACCTGGGAGATGCTAAAGCATTGCCAGAGACACAGGGCCCCCTCAAAAACTGAGATCTTAAAATTCGGAAGCTCAGGTCAAACTGAACATGTGCTGAAATCCTCACTGTGCTGGGAGAGGAGTTTGGATTGTTTTATCAGATTGCATTCCAGCAGCCCTGAGACTGAGTCAGAGAGACAGCAGCAATGCCAAGGGCACGTTGGGCTGGGTTAGCAAGAGTGCAGCCAGCAGGTCCAGGGCAGTGGCCCTGCCCTCTGCCAGACCCTCAGGGAGCACATCTTGTGTGGGGCTTTGGGGACAAGACAGGCACTGGCCCATTGCAGGGGGCCAGCTGAGGGCTACTGAGATATTGGGCAGCTACAGCACACAGCATGCAAGGGGAGGCCAAAAAAACTTTCCTCTTTTGGAGAAGACACTGAATTAGTGCAGTGACCCTTCAGGGACAGCTCAATATTCCCAAATACCCCATGGCTTTCTTCCCAAGACGTGCTGCTCTGTGCTATTCTGGGGACTCAGCCATCACAATGTGAAAAAGGGAAAAGTGTTTAGAGGCAGTGGTGGATCTCCTCGTGCAGAAATGTGCTGGCCAAACAGCAAATGGGGGAAATATGAGGTCTCATGAAAGTCTCTGAAGCTTGGCAATTGGAGATGGATAATTTTGTCCACTGAAGGTAATGGAAAATACTGCTTGGCAATCACCCTTTAGGAGTATTTTGTACTCAGAAAAGGAACAAAACCAGTTTGTATTAATTTATGCAGTCTTTAAAAAGGAGAGTAGTGGGGTATTCTCATACTCACAGTACTTTCTGACATTGGGATGCCAACAGCTTCTTTTCACACTGGTGGGCATTTTGCGCTGGCAGGGTCTCTCAGGCTGAACTCCAGTCCATGAGCCACTGTATGATTATTCAGAGAGTGCAGCAGGGTCTGGATTTTTCTCAGCTCTGTCTGTGTAACACGCTGCAGCAGCCGTGGCATTTCTGAGAAGAACAGGCAGGGTCATCTGAGTCAGAGTAGCAACCTGATTAGGTGGTTTTGATCACACAAATGTTTTTAGCTCTGTAAGGAGTCAGGGGGTGTTGTCTGTAAATCTTCCAGAAGTCAGGTCTGGGAGACTGCTGTGACAGTTACTGTAACAAAGGGGAATAATATGATGTAGTAGAAACAGGTTCTTTTCCAGGAGGAAATGGTCTTAATGCTAACAAAAGGGTCTCATAGGTCATTCAAAATTTCTTTTTGACTCAATTACAGGCTGTGCAGTTATCTGTTTTAATACTTGTGTTAATATATTTAAAACCAACATTTGCTCAGCCAAAGTAGAAATTGCTGTCAGATAAGAATTTCTGATTGGTTTGTTTGTTGTTTTTCTTTTCTACAAAACTGGGAACAGGGAAATGTTTTCTTAATTAATCAATTCTCCTATTGCATGCAACAGTATCTAATATTCTAGTCATGCTTAAAAAATTCCATTTGTTGATCGTCTTTAGGATGTAGTCTATCTGCTGTAGTAAAGCAGGTAAGGGAAAAAATTGGCTTCAAGGAGATGATGAGAATAGGAGCATAAAGTAGCGCTTGAAATACATATTTTGTTCTGAAGACCAAATTTTAAAACAGTTTGAGTATTTCTTAAGTGGAAGGAGAAAGTGTTCTCTGGTGTACACAAGTGGGCTAGATCATGTAGTTAGAAGGGAGTAGACCATGAGATACAAACATTTCCCTTCATCTGGCACTTTAAACTCAGATTTGTTATCCTGTGTACCATTTTGGGCCTCCAGTAAAAGATGTTGATAGACTGGATCCAAGCTGAGAGGGGCCCCAAATAGTCCAGGGGCTAGAAGGGAGAGAAGCCAGGGGAAAGTGTCTCCACTGAGAATGGTTAAAGGTGGCTTCACATTTATAGCCCTTCTCTGCAGTTTTCTTCTTGGATAAATCAGTCATAATCCACTTAAAAAAAATATTCTTTCCAAACATTGCATTGATTGATATGATATAATATTTTCTCGTTGTTTAAAATGTGAAACCTCCCTTTTTGAAACTGTGACTTTTTGAAACTGTGAGATTTAAATGTGAAAGACCAAAAGTTTTTGGAATGTGGGCAATAGAGAAATAGCTCCAAAATGGCTATCTGAGATCATATGTGAAAAGATTGAAAAGGTATTTCCATCTCAAGTATGCAGGAAAGAATTATTGGCTATTTGGAACCAACACTTGTGAATGATTAGTTATGAATAAAGTGAAAAAAAAAAAAAAAGTTATTCTTAGCTTTGTCTCATTTGGGTTTTACCCAACATAAGATAAAACTTGATTCCTCATGCTTTCAGCAATTATTTTTCTATATTGATCCAGGCCAATTAAATAAATTGTGGTCTTTTGTTTTAAAAGCAAAATAAAAGTGTTGGAGGCCTTAAGTACTTTTTCAGATATTAGATAACATTTATATCAATGTAAGAATAAAGGAATAGATCTGAAATGCTGGCCAGCCAACTGTGTGTGTTGAAATTATTAGTGCAAATGGAAATCATGCAGTTTGTTACTGCAAATGGCACAGACAAAGGGAAATCATGCTTTCTGTCAGGAATGTGAAATGAGATTGATACTAGGTAGTATTCCATTATTTCAAGATGCCAACAGTTTTGACAGTCCAATTGCAATTACTGGAGATAGTGGCTCAGCAAATTGAGAAGGAAATTAGGTTTGATCGCATGAGAGAGAGTGCCATAAAGAGCCCTCCCTCCTCCTCTGCAAAGGAAGGCAGACTCACCAGTGAGCTTTTTCCTCGAGAAAAGGCAGGGAGGGGGAATAAGAAAAAAAACCCACCCAAATCATAAATCAGAATTCTCAGGCATTATGGAAATTGAGGCAAGTTCATCCCGTTCATCCCCTCCTCACAGATAATGTCAACAAACTTTCATTAACCTGTCCTGCTGTTCTGTGCCATGCCTAATTTTCATCCAGGGCCGGGTTCAGGCTTGCTCCTTGTGTCTTGCCAATGTGCTCTGTCAACTCAAACTGCAGCACAGAATCTTTGCCTCCTCTGGAGAAACCATCATCTCGATGAATGACTTTCCCTTTCTGACATATGGGGTTCATACAGTCCCCATAAAGATCTTTAAGTTAACTGGAAAGTTTCTTTTTCAGGAATTTCTTTGGGGAGGAGATGGGAACTTTTACTCCTTGGCTGAATCAGAGCAAATAAAGATGACATACATGGTAAGATACATTAGGCAATTCCAAGTATTTGGAATCTAACTGAGCCTAGTTCTTTGCACTAGGTCTGCACAGCTTCTGTAAAGAATAAAAGGCATCATCTTGACATTTCCCATGTCCTATCTTAAAAGATATTTTAATTGTTTTGATACTGTCATTGGTAAAAATAAAATGTGAAGATAGACTGCTATGTTTGACATGAAAAGTGGGAAACACCCTGTAAGCCAAGTACCAAAGCTGAAGCAGATGCCATTTTTTCTGGGCCAGCTGAGTTTAAGACTCATTGCTATGTATTTAGGGAGGTTATTTTTTTTAGATTCACAAAATTCTACCATAGTGCCAACCAAAATAATAATCATTTACTAGTCCAAACAGAGAAAAATACAGTTTTAGAAACATAAAAGCACATTGTTGCATAGTTGCATCTGAACTGCTGATGTTGTGGTTCTGTAACTCATAATTTTCTGGGCAGTTTCTATGCAAACAGATTTTGGTGTGGTATTTTAAAGTCTGAATTTAATGTTATCTTTTGCACATGAGTGTTGATGGTCAACATCTACTGTGTCCGTGTGCTTAGATGTATATGATTAGCAGTTTTGTGACTTTATTTTGAGACAGAATTTATATATGGGATTGATTTCTCTCATAAGTGAAAGTGAGCAGAGGGTCCAAACCATGTAAAACTCTTTGAATTCCCCTGCCTCAGATCACTGGTGTACCCTGTGCAGTTCCTGGAATGACGTGAACCTCCCCTGAGAGTCAGGTTCGTAACGGCCAAAATTAATCTCATTTTGCTTTTACCATGCACTGTTAATTCTGGCTTCACAAGCACAGCCTTCTCTCAGTGTGATAGAGGATTTTAAAAGCTTATGCAATTCAACAGCCATACAGCAATTAGCAGATACTGCAGTTTAAGAGAATAATATTTATTAACTTGGAAAAAGCACAGTGACTATAATCCAAGTAATTGTTACAGGAAACGTGGAAAGCCTCAGTGGTGAGGAGCTCCCGTGTCCCTGCCATCAAAGAGCTGGGCCTGGTTAGCTTAGGGCAAATTTCTTTTCCAAAATATTCTCTCGGAGAAGTCAAAAAAACCCAAAAACCAAAACCAAAAAAAAAAAAAAAACACCAACAAAACAAACAAACAAACAAGAAACACCACACCCACACAACACTAAAAAAAACCCCAAAAAACAACAAACAAACAAGAAAAAAAAAACAACACTAAAAGCCAGTGCTTTGGCCTTGTCCCCAGGGTGGAAGCAGCAGAAACAGCAAATGGGCCTCAGGATATTAAGAGAAATGGAGCAGCCACCTGCAGCAGTGCTGTTTGGTGAATGCAGCACCGTGTGGTGCTGAACCCAGGAGAGTCTCTCTCTTTTCTAACATCCTGTGCATTCTTGGCAGTGTGGGCCTCTGATCACTTCCCAGTGCTGCAGGAATAATTGTCTAAGGAAAGAAGTGGGCTTGAAATGTCATTAGGTGCAATAAAACTCATAATTACAACAGAATGCTGTGTGGTCGTGCAAGATGTGAAAATCAAAGTGGTGGCTTTACTGGAGCACTCCTGTAGCCTCCAGGGGCCTCTGTTCTTTAGGAATATTCTAATTCATTGCACTATTGGCACCAACTAAGCCCTCCTGTCACCTTGGTGGTGGAACTTTTCAGGTACTTGAAAACCAAGAACTGCATGCAAAAAATCAGAGGGTTTGGGATGACTCTGCTTTGTTTTTTTCTGACTGCGTATTTTTCTTTGCAAGGAGTTAAACTTTGATTTCTGAGGCAGCAGCTGCTGTGACTGGAGGTGGAAGCAGAAATTTCCTGTTCTGCAGCAGTGAAAGCAGGCAGTGCAATTCCCTGAATGGATGCAGCAATAGCAGGGTTTCGACAGACCAAGGTTGAGAGAGGGCTTTATTTGTCTTGGGGAGGAATTATGCTCAGAAGAGGGATTGTGCAGTGTGCTCTGACAAGTCTGAGTCTGTATCACTACAGAAAGTGCTTCCTTGGTCACTGAAATTAACTCCTTAAAGATACCAAAAAGCAGGGTAATTGACCAACACAACAATAACATGAAGAAATAATTCTGAGACGTGTGCTGTAAAGTACTGCTGAAGTTATACTCAAATAAAGATGCATTGTTGGAAGCACATGCTTTCCAACACCCTAGGTACTCAGGTTTTTTTGCAAAGGTGACTTAGCCTGTCTTCCCAAGATGTAATATTCTGTCCAAAGGCTTGTGTAGCAGTTGGAGCATCAACCAAAAATTGCTGTAATTTGTGGTCCCAGCGCAATCCAGAAACTGCAGGGGATGATCCCTTACATGTACGTATATAAAGACACAGCTCCTGATGCTGTGTCAGGCTAACATCTGCTTGTTGACCTTTATTGACTTTTCTGTGCCAGGGAGTTCCCTTTGTAACCTTTTTCCATTTATCTGCCTGTCCACTGCAGTGCTTGTTCTGAAGGATCAAGGGAGGGAGGATTCTGTGCCTCCAAAAAGTCACAGATAATCAGAATAGAGGTGATAAAACAGAGGTAGATTTTCACCAGGTTTAGGTAAAGGATGAGAGACTTGCAAATGCAAATTTTGGGGGTTTAAATTTGTTAATGTAATGTCTACTCTTTTACTAGTAAATTTTGAGAATTTTCCTGGGTGAGATTTACACACATCAGTGGGAGGTTTGATTTAATGATCTCAAAAGGTCCCTTTTGGAGATGTTTCAGCCATATCTGATAATCTGCTCTAAAAATGACCAAATGAGTGCTTTTACTGTCAACATAGTACACCTGTGGGTTTCTGCAGTATGCAGCAAGTTTATTTTAGACTAGGGGGATTTATCAATAACTCTTGAGGAAAATAATTCTGGCAGATAGTGGTAGGTATTTTTATACTACAGTCCTACCCAAAGTTGGGTTCATTGGAGAAGATGAAACATACAGGTTGTTGGGTTTTTTCCCATAAATAAATAGTTTTAAATGTAACGTTTAATTTTTCTCATAGTCTCTTAACTTTACATTGCTAGCAAAAAATAGGAACACAAGTGACCAAATTGGCAATTTGTTTAAAAAAAAAAAAAAAAAATCAGAATCTCCATGACTTACGACTGTCTCTTTACGAGAAAGAAAAAAATTATTTTCTGGAGGAAAAAAAAAAAATTGGTACATGAATCACAATTGTTTCTGGAACAAAAAGCCAAATTTCATTTTAGATGCAAGTCTTAGGCACCTATAAGTGTAAGTCTGAGAGGAGATTATTTGCAACAGGTGATTAGAGAGACAAGAGAGTTTATATTCAGAATATCACGGATTATAATTTTTTTCCCAGATTTGTTTAGAACCCAGGTTTAAACCAGCCAAAATTACAATTTTGGGAGCTACAGGTCAGTCAGCTCCACTTTGATCTTTCTGATCCATATGAAAGAAACCATGATGAGTGGGAGCAGTAATATGAACTTACCAGGTAAAGCATTCCTGGCCACCCTGATTGATTTCTGTGCAAAATGACTGCATTATGGATGAGGGGAGAGCAGAGAGATCATTTGTCTTGACACCAGCAAGGCATTTGAGACTGCTTTTCATGGTAGTCTTATATCCAAGTTAGGATTTTCCAGTCTGGATGGACAACCAGATGGGTAAAAACTGTTTTTGTGGTCATGGTCACGGGCTAGAGGTCAGGGATCATGCTCTGTCTGGAGCTGCTCACAAGGGGAGCACTGCAGGGTGTGTGTGTAAAGCCCTCCAGTTTAACATCTTTATTAGCAGTGTTACAGGTGAGGGATTGCTCAGATCAGCCTCAGAGGGGACATGGAACTGGAGGCACCAGCTGATGGAGCAAGGGCAGGGCGGCCATCCTGAGTGACCTGGATGGGCTGGAGGAGTGAGCTGACCAAAGCCTCCCAAAACCCAGCAGGGAAAAACCTCACCCATGGCTCATGTCAAGGAAGAAGCCCTAAGAAAAACTCAGCAGGAAAGGGTCAGGATGCCTTGGTGGCCCCAAACTGAGCAGAAGCCAGCAGTGTCTGGGCAGCCAGGAGGGGTGATGGTACCAGGAGCATGGCCAGGAGATCAAGGGTGTCGCATGAGAGTGGCTGTGACAAACCTTTAGGTCCCCTCACTTAAGGGCAGAGGGTGGCAAGAAAATAATGAGGAGCAGGAATGACAGTTGGCTCTAGAAAATGAACACTTTAATAAGGGATAGAAGAAAATAGGGACAGTGCCCCAAACCCATGCACAGTACCCAGGAGAACTCTGGGGGGTAACCAAGCGAAGAGCCAGAGCTGAGGAAAACATGACAGGGTGGTAGGTCTGTGGGTAAGGTCCAATCAGAAACCCAAACTGGGAACATAACCATATTTGTACAACAAAACTGACCAATCATAAAAACACAACCTTATCTGGAACAACTTCATTAACATGCAAGCTCCCATGAACCTTTGCTACTCACCACAACTAGAAGGGGGTTTCCTACGGCCTTAGGTTTAGCGCTGCTTTAGTTTGCCCAGTTCCCATACAGGAGAAGAGATTATTCCCCTCTACGTACAGCAGACTGTGTCTCTAACCCTGTATTTGCATTTAGGGCTCACAACACAGGCCCTGATAAACTGGGGGACTTCAGTGAACAGCTCCCAGTGTTGGCTCCTTAAATTAATTCTGAGCAGGATTCTCTCTAAAAACTAGAATACAAGTTGCAATAGAAATTTTATGCTAAACTCCTCAATACTTTTCATTTAAGATCTGCTTTTTTCTTTATTTCCAGATTATTAAGACCTAGATTTACCTCATTTTCTCAGGTGTTGTTTTGTTTATTTAGGGAAAATTATATAAGTGCTCCCAAAACACCCAGGCCATGGAAAAACATATATATTGATTTGTTATGAAATTGAATGAACTACAATGTACAGGTAAGACACAGGGAGAAGAAAATTGTGATTCCTGAGCATTCTCATTGGCTACTTATGATGTAATGGTGCATTATTAAGTGATAATTGTTTTATTATAGTGTTTACAAGGAGACAAATGGTTTGTGAATCAATGCACAGGGAGGCCACAAAACAAGTTGCTTATTGATTCACAAGCTGTTTGCATCAAAGTTTGCTGCTCAGAAGAGAAAAAAAAAAAAAAGTACTCACGGGTGTATTCATAAGGGTAATAGTCTTGGAAGGATGAAGTCTGAATTTACCTTAAAATTGGCTTGACTCTGAAATATACTTTTCTCTTTAAAATATTGTGTGGAATCACAGCTCCTGAGCATTGCAAAGCAATTCCCAGCACACCTTTCTCTGCCACCATCTTTAATCTGCCATTCAGGTTGTGGGGTTCCGTGAACTCCTTCCTCAGTTCCTGTAGTCATCCCAGAAGGATCCTTTGTCATTAGTTCTACAATTCCTTAAAGTTACAAATGCCTTGCTAAAGTATCTGCCTTTTTGGAGCTTGAAGTCCTTTAAACATTAGAAGCCAGATTAGTAGATGAATTGCCATTCTTCCAAACAGTGGAGCATTAAAGAGTGTAAAATTGTTGGCCTACAGAGTGCTGGATCAGCCCTTCTGTCTCACACACAACTTTCACTAATTTCAGGAACACTGTGCTGGAGTATTTACCAACGTAACCCACCACTGGGTTTCTGATTTTGCAGATCAGTGTCTTTAAGAATTCATATCCATGGACAAGTCAGTGAAGCTTAATCAATCGCTATCCATCTGCTGAACAGACAAAACCCCATTTACAAGGCACTGCAATTTAGCTTATGTGTTGGAAACCCTTAGGAAAGAGCTTCAGCAATGTCAGTTTAACTTGCAACTAAGATTAAAATAGGCAACACAGAAATAGATATTGAGCTTAAGCAGGGCAGTGTAGTGAATCACCTTAACTCAGCAAAATGTTTGATTCTTCGTGGCTTAATAACACACTAAAAAATCCCAAATCCTTCTTCTCTCTGAAGGCACATCACATTCTACATTGAGGAGAAAGTTTCTGTAAAATTAAGCTACCTGAAAGAGGAAAAGAGTTGAATGACATTTTGTACCTGAGCAATTCTGGTAGAATGAAAGTATTTTTATTTGAGGCTAAGGACTGATTGTGTTCCTCTGATGTCTGTGTTTTTCCTTTCATAAGAAGTGCTCAAACATTTGAGGGCCTTCACAAAGAGATGCTTGTGCTCAGCAGCTTGGTCTTTTGCTTGCATTGTTTAGGGACTATTGCAAAAAATAGTTTTTAAAAATGGCTTTATTGAAATGTCATATTCTGTTTCCTTTAGAGGTGTTTTTAATCTAAGCAGTTTCAAGGAAAGCATTAGCAGATGAAATGCAATCTTTTAGCCCTGAGGGATAAGTGTTTTGGGTTTGGATGTACCTAAATACAAGGTGGGAGTTGATAAAATGCAGATGTTCTCACAAATCATGGATCCCATAACCAAAACAGGCAGGATTTGAATGGCATCATCATACACTGATCAACTTCTCCTGCAAACTCCTCATTGCAATCAGCAGGAATTTGAGGAAGCTTAAATAGACAGAATAAAACTGTAGTTTTCAGTAATGAAATGATAACTTGTGGTTTTTTTGCATCTGATACTTGATCTCCAAAGCAGGAATAATTCTACTCTAAAGCATTTCAATTATTCATGTGCAGAAGCATTTTTGGGATTAAACCATTGTTTTCATTCTTACAGTGCCTGTATTGGTTTGGGGTTTTATTGGGGTTTTTGCACACAGTCAAACTTAGTAGAAGAATTCCAACATGAAAAATCAAATACTATGTATTTCTTCATTTTGGTTTACTTTACTGCAGCATTTTATTTACTTTTGTTTTACTTAAATCTCAATGAGTAGTGACACAACGGTAGTAAAGATTTCTGCTATGTTTAGACCAATTTGCAGAAAAAAATCACCCAATTTGGGAAACTTTTCTAACAGTCTAAGAAATCTAAATTTTTATCCCATAAACACAGTCCTCTAATACCTGGTCTTAAGAAAATTATGGTTTTCATAGAAACAAGGGAGTAAAAATGAATTGTACTGGACTAGAAGCTACAGGATTAAATATTTTGTCTTAAAAAGTTGGGGAAAAAAATCTCTGGTGTTACATCTTTTGTAAGATTAGCCACAATCAGATTTACTCTAGTCTGTTGTTCATCTCATCAAATCCAATATTCCCTCCACAACATAACACACAGCCTGCCTCTTTCTCTCCTCCTTTGAATTTCAGAAGTGTTGGAAGTCTTGACTGTCTGTGACAGTAGAGATTCTCCTTGTCTCCCCTGGTGCTTTTTTGTCTCTTTCTGCAATGCTGATTTAGAATTTCTCTTGGAGAAGACAATTATAACAACACTTTGAGCAAGGCCTTAAATTTAACTCTGTTCTTGTATGTTTGTGGAAAGAGAATTAAGCTTGGTATATTTTCAGTTGTTTTCCTAATCCAAAATTTAGGGGTTTTTCCAGTCTTAAGTCAGGTGTAGCTGATACATGTCCTGTATCTTTAAATCAGCTTCATTTTCTCATCCCTGTTTCTGGAACTCAGAAGTGTGTCTGTTCTATGGCCAGGGCAGAGTGCACATTTTTGTCCCCAGCAGCAGTGATGTGTCATGAACATCTCCCCCACTCTGTAAGTGGATCACTGCCTAAGCCTGGCTTTGGCTCCTCTGTCCCACACATGGAGCTCCTGTGGAGAACAGCTGTTCCAGCTGTGTCAGCCTCCAGCACCCAGGATCACAGGTGTGCCTCTGGGGAGCTCTGCTGGCAGGCAGGAAGGCCCATTTTGGATGTGGGTGAGTGGTGTGTGCTGGAAGTTGCTGGCTGAGAGGGAATGCTGGAGGGAACATGGAGCTGCACATTTTGATTGCAATCACAGGTGTCTGTCAGATCTGCAGTCAAAGGCATGGGACCAGGGTGAGTCACAAGGTGTCAACTAACAAAGCCTTTTTATAGAATCACAGAATGACATAATGGTTGAGGTTGATAGCAATGTCTGGAAACCCTCGAGTCCAGCCCTCCTGCTCAAAGCAGGGTCAGACAGGCTGGGTTGTATAGGGCACTGTCCAAATGAGTGTTGAATAGCTTCAAGGATGGAAAAAACTCACAGACTGTCTGGGCAACATGTTCCAGTGTTCAGTTACTATTGAGAAAAAAAGCTTTTTGTGATGTTTAAATAGGTTATCTTGTATTTTGGTTTGTGCTTGCTATCTCTTGCTCTTGCACTGGACAGCAGCAAGTTCCCTCTGGCTTAGTCCTCACTGCATGTGAATGAGTTGGCAGTGACAGTACAAGGGGGTTATTGATTATTTATCATTAAAGTCAGCAAAAGAACAGGTCTTCAAGCTGATAAGTAGGCAGAGGCCAACTAAAGTGGTGCAAAATAAACATTTGAAATGAGAGATACAAGACTTTCTGGCACTTGAGTTCTTTATGGCAAAGATCAGCTCAGGAATGGAAAACAGAGCCCACTGTGTGGCTATGTTCTTAATGAATTATTTGACCAGATGTAAAGATTTGATTTACAAACCTCTATGACCCCGGGGGACATGGCTAGAAAGCCAATCCTTTTCATTAAATAAAACCCTTTGCTACCAGGCTAACCCACAAACTTGTAAAAATGGTTTGCTATGCTGCTTTCTTCATCCATGTGTGGACTGTGTTATCTGAAGCATAATCCTGTAAAATTTCTTTTATGAGACTGTCACTTTTCTTCCTTCAGACATGCCCAGAGCTCCTCTGCTGTTCCCATCACATCATGCACATCACTTGTACCCAGCTTTTGAAGCATCCTCTCATTGATCCTCCCACCTTCAAAAACTTGAGGAGAAGCTGCTAACAGCATGATGTCTCTAAAGCCTCCAGTTGACACCAGTTCTGATGTTTGTAAAGTGATTGATATGCATTCATGGGTGTGTTTTAAAATCCCAGCAATTTTGTGCCTTGCAGTATTCTCTATTCTTCTCTCTACAACACACTTCTGTAATACGGATAAAAATCACAGGATTCCAGGATAGGGTCAGTAGAGATATTCTGCTGAAAGTCAATTGATAATACTAGGTATTTAATTATTTTATAAAAATAAAGATCAAATCAGGAAAGACTGATTTATTTTTATGGAAAATGAGTTATTGTCAGAGTTAATCAGGAAAAATGCTTAATCAGAATTCTTCCACATGTTTCCCACCTTGGGAACAAACTGAAGCAGAGAATAATGACATCTTATATGATTATTGGGTGGAAGCAAATGTCTGTATTTTCTCTTTCTGTTTACTTCATGTTTTGGACTGATCTCAACATATATCAGAACCCAGCATTGTTGTCCCTGTTTCCAATAACCTCTTGAAGTGATGGCAGGAGCACTTGGCTTGAATCATTTGACACTCCACTATATCACATGGCATTCAGAGATGCAGCCATTCAGAAATGCATCCATTGCCTTAATACATTGTTATTTATTTCTAAATCATTAAGCATAATGTGATTTTTATGTAGGTTTACAGATATATCAGTAAGTTGTAATGACTTTATCTCATTTGACTGCATGCTTGGGAAGCTTTTGTGGGGCATCAAGTTTTTATAACCATGATGAACTTATATTCTTAGCAGATGGGAAAATCAGGCAGAATTCCTGAGACCTGACAATCAAAAATAAATGTTTCATGAAGACTCTTGAGAAAACAGTGGAGCACTAAGAATTTATAACCAGGCTCAATGATTAATCTCACTTGACAAATTTTTGTGCTCATGTTTGATAGTCATTCCTTTCTCTCCCAGAATTTTAGTACTATGTTTCAGCTTCTAAAGATTAATTTGCAGTTTCTTAACATTTCATGTAGAGTAAATGGCAGATGGGATCCAAAGTGACAGAGAATTCTCCTCTGTGTCTGTGTGGTTTTCATTATGAAATCAGCCCAACTGTGCCTCAGTTATGTTTCCTTCACACATTATTCTCCAACATGCAGTGATACGTTGGCCTGGTTCAACTCAGTGTGTTGTCTGAAATTGCTGTTGACTCAGGCATCATATATAGGTGTGCCTGTATAAACTGAATATTGCAATTTTTAACACAGTAGTTCTTCATTTATTTGCCTTAAATTCCTTGTGTTCTCCTTCTCTCCAATGCCACCCTTGAAACTCTCTCTCTGCTCGCCTCATACAAAATCTGTAGCAAGTATTAATTATTCTACGTATAGTAATTATTGGTTTTATCTCAGGAATTCAAGAACTCCCTTCGTAGTAACCTCCAAAAAAAGTGAAAACTTGATATGAAATTCTTGAGGTCACTGAAGAGCAGCAGTGTCTCAGTCTCTTTGATCACACCCTACTGCCTTTCCTTCCTTTCAAAGTACTGTAGCACCAATTTTCCAGATTAATCTTTGAATAAACAGTACACTAATAATTATTTTAAAGTTTCATATGGTTTGTAGGTAAAAATAGGAATATCTGGAATAACCTCTGAGCATGGTCTCAATAATGAACTGGTAGTTGATACTGAATTGAAGGAGACAAAAGCCTCTCTGTCAGTAGCTGTACCATATACAGGTGTGTGTAGGCATGCATTTTGTGCTCCCAGCAGGGACACTGAAGTGAGGTTACTATGAAGGTTCCTTTCCTATTTCCAGAGCTGCCTGTCTCTGTTGCATGCTTAGCAAGCTGTGAGCTGCATCAGCTCAGCAGACTCTTGCCCAGAGAACTGCACTGATCTCAGCAGCAGCAGCAGAACACTGAGTATTTTAGTGCTGTGCCATGTGACTGGGAATGAGAGAGGGGGAGAGGCCATGGCTGAAATGCATTTTCAGGGACTCTTTTATCACCTCTATGGCACAAATGTCAATTCAAGCCATTTTTTGCCTGCTGGAAATCTGGCATCCGATTATACTGCTTGCCCAAATGTTGTACAAAACGGGTAATATTCCTGATTTCCTGATTTAGATGAAAATTTCGTTCCCCTGCAGTTTTCATTGTAAGCAGAATGCAGTGTACTTGGAGCAGTGCTGCACAGAGGGCCCTCCCCCACCGATGTTTTATGCATGCTGATGCCTTGCACAAGGCAGAAACAAGTAACTTAAACAGTACAATAAATTTTACTGAGACGTAGATACCGGTCCTTCCTGGCTTGTCTATAAAGTGAAAAATATGGAATGATTTGCTTCCCCTTTAAGGAGGTTATTAGCTTGCTTGTATCTACCAGAGGAATAGAGGTGCACACAGTCTCCCATTATTCACTGGGTTTTTAATCTTGATCCCTGGCTTCTGCGATAAGTTATTGCTGGGGACTGGAATTGCTTGGGGAGTGATGCAGGTGCCTGAGGGCCAGCAAGTGGCTCTGTTATGAGAACTGGCTCTAATGATTAATGGTAGGATGCAGTGCACTACTGCTGACTTCACTGGGAAATACAACATTGTTAATTTTATCATTATAAACTCCCAGCACTGCAAGAGAATGTGTCTGCCTCCAGGATGGTGAATTTGATAAGAAGGCTTTTCTGATAAGATATCTCGTACTCCCAGGGAAAAGCATTCATGTTTAATCAGGGAGTATTTAACTTGCAATCCAAATGTTACCAAGTAATATGTACAGGTCATTTTAAATTTGTGCTCTACAGTTCAGGTCACAACATTATAAATGAGTTTGTATACACACTGAGGAAAGAATCAATATAGCACTGCTCTTTACAAAGACTGTCATAAGCCAGAGAAACTAAATATTTTTTCACTTGAAAAGACTTTTTAATGACTAGTAGTGCTACAGACAGAGAGCCCAGCAACCATCCTGTAAAATACTCTGCAGCTTCCAGCCTTGCTGGTGGCAGTGTCTGTGATTTCAAAGCTAACCCCTGAGGACAAGAGGGATTGCATCCTCTTCCTGCTAATTGTATCAAACAGGTCACAGGACCAGCATGCAGTGTTGGGCTATGACAAGACAATAGTCCTGAGTGTGCCAGTTCCTTCTTTCAGTGTCTGTTTGTGGGATCAGCATGGACACTGCTGTCTTGCAGAGACATTTGTGCTGGTTTTGGCCGGGGTGCAGTTGATTTTCTTCTCAGTAGCTTGTACAGTGCTGGGTTTTGAATTAGTGATGAAAGCAACATTAACAGGCACATTTTAGTTTAGTAAAACCTGAGCAGTGCTTTTACAGCCTCAAGGCCTTTTCTGATTCTCACACTGTCCCAGCAGTGCGAGAGGAGGCTGCAGGTGCAGGAGATGCTGAGAGGAGGCACAGCTGGCCCCAACTAACAAAAGGGATTTTGCATTACACAGGACACTGTGTGTGGCAATAGAAGCCACGGGCAAGGAGGAGGAAGGGGTGTGTTCCCCAGGAGGAACCTGCTCCTCCCTCTCAGTCAATACCTAATATATACAGATGATCTTTTAGTCTTGGCTCTGCTCAGCACACATGGTCCTACAGCTCTATTGCTCTTTATAGTGTCTCCCCCCAGTTTTGCACCTTTCCTGCCATGCCCTCACCTCCCATGCCTCCCCCAGCACCTTGTGCCATCCCAGCTACCTTTTTGCTCCCAAAAGCTGTTGATGAGTTGTTTGGGGAAATTTTTTGCCTTTTTTTTTTCTTTTTTTGTGGTTTTGGTTGTTGTTTGTTTGTTTGTTTGTTTTTGTTTGGTTGGTTTTGGGATTTTTGGGGTTTTTGGTTGGGTTTTTTTTTTTGTGTGTGTGTGTGTTTTTATTCTGTTTTGTGTGTTACATGTGTCTCTCCAATGTTTTGGTTTTTTTTTTTTCTCTCTCAAAACTAAAATTTTTCAGGCTGTGGTCCTTCTGCCTTTTTAAACAGTGCCTGGAACATTTTGGCTGTTATTTTGTAGCTCCTTAGGCCATTCTAACACATATGATGAAGACTTTATCAACTTTGTCAAATTTTTCCATGAAGACAATATTAACAGTTATAGAGAGAATTTTGAAATAGTGAATAACTTTCTTTTTCATGAGAGGTATTCAGTCTAGGAGTTATGACATTAGGAAATGAATGGCACTTGAAGGCAATAAGGTGATTTTTATGGAAAACCTAATGGGGTAATGTCACTTAGTAGGTCATTTTAAAACTAGGCTTGTCTTGAAACTGGAATAACATTATAGAACTGAGTGCAGAATGTCTTGCACTGTGGCTCATGGTATTTGACTCTATGTGCTCTCTTAATTGTTTGATCTGTCTCTAACAAAACAAATTTTGATAATAATTTAGATATTATACCTGCCATTTTTTAAATTCAGACTGCTCCTGTTGTGACTCATTTTATAGTTTTGTTGCACTAAGTGACACATTGCACAGGTGGGTGGGAAAGCTGTGGAAACTGAGTCCTGTCCTTCACTGGGCAGAATACTGGAGTGACAGGAACATGTCTGGTTCTCCCAGTCTGGTTTAGATTTACAGAAAGTGTCTCTTTTGTGAAGAGTTTGACATTTCAGTACTGAAACAAGTAACACTTACCTACTGATAGCCAAAGAGCCAAAGTTATAGCTAACCTAATTCAAAGCTTAGGTTTTGCCATTTCAGGGTGTTTCATAAGCCCTGAGCTAAATGTTGCAACACTTCCTGATTTCTCATGCCCTGGAAGAGAGAGCAGTGGCAGGTTGATGTCTGTCAACTGCAGCACTCAAAACACAAAGTAATGGCAGTGGGGAGGATCAGCTTAAGTTAAGTAGATGATATAGTAAAAGCATGTACCTAAGTGGATAATGGGAATGCCATCCTGAATCTCCTGAGGGATGGTAATCCATAGCAATCGAGGTGACTCAGAGGCACAGGAGAAGTGGCTGGGTGACTTGGATGTTAATGTGTGCAGACAGGAGCTGCTGTGCACTTTCCCTGCTGGCCCCTGGTGGCAGTGTCACATTCTCCGTGTCCTGCTCACATCTGTCTGTCAGCCTGGCTGTGTTCTGTGTGTTCCTGCTCACATCTGTCAGTCTGTCTGTGCTCTGTGTGTCCTGCTCACATCTGTCAGTCTGGCTGTGCTCTGTGTGTCCTGCATACATCTGTGTCAGCCTGGGTGTGTTCTGTGTGTCCTGCACAAATCTGTCGGTCTGGCTGTGTTCTCTGCTGCATTGGTGGAAGTACAGTTGGGGTATTTGCTCAGGAGAATGTCATGCCTTAGGAAATGAGTAGCAGGGAGAGACAACTGATGGCTCCAGAGGCAAATCATAAAAGGCTGAAGATTTAGAAGTTGTCACAGGAAGAAATAATTGATCCAGGTTTGAAAAGGGAACACATGCTGAGCTAGCCAGATTTTGAATCACCTGTGTCTTGTGTACCAGAATAAGTACCAGTGCCCTGACCTGTAAACTGTTGTATCTGATCAAAATAGCAGGACTGTTTTAAACTCATTTTTCATTTGTATAATACCTTGCACAGAGCTGTTGAGACTCAGGGTGAGATTCTGTACTCCATTGTTTCTACCTTAGTCTCCTACTGCATTGAAAGGATTTCTTTTTCCCCTCCAGCATGTACTTGGCTGTATCCTGTTTGTTTTTCTGCCTTATTCTGAAGCAACAAAAAGCAACCATGGTTGAGAAGAGAACAGCAGATAGGATAGGAAAGTGCTTGGAAGCAATACAGAGAATCTTGTATTCTCAGTGTCTGAGGTCAGAAATGAAAGCTTGTTTGTTTTGGGGGGATGATCTTGTTTTGTTCTCCCCTTCTCATCCTCCCTCCTGCCCCAATCCTCAAACCAGTCATATTGTCAGAGCCCTTTGAAGGAGATTTATTCTTATGGAAGATGGAGAGTAGTTTAAGAGATGATTTCATTTAAATCTATATCTCTCCCTCAGAGGGTGTCTCTAGTGTCCTTAAGAAGAAGGTAGTAAAGCATTGTTTACCTCTGACAGCTTTATTAAGAGATTAAATGTTAACTTTTATGTCACTCTTATGAAACTGGTGAGCTCCAAAAGACTGTTGCCTGACTCTGTTGAGGGCTGCACTGGTGCAGTGCTCAGGGCACCTGTGCTGGGTGGAAGGCATTCCAAAAGCCTTCACACAAGGAATACAATCAAAGAAAAGTGTGCTGGCACAGAAAAAGGCCTGGATGTAGTAAAGAAATATATCTAAGCCATGCCAAAAGCTGTCTCTTTTAGGTTTCAGTAGAAGCTTAATGAACACCTGAACAGAACACATGGACTAATATTCAAGCTCTAGCTGACTGAAACTGATCCTGTTTTGGGAACCAAGGCAGGTTACAGGCACCACAGCACCTCAGGCAGTAGGGACTGTCTGTCTGTATCTCTCACCTACTCACTGTGTATCTCTGTGCCCAATACCCAAACCTTTGTTGGTTATTTCACAGAAGCTAAGCTGTGGTACTTTTCCTGTTTCACAAACATGAGGAGGAACAACTTCAGTTCAACCCATTCATTTCAGCTAATGTATTTAGAGGTGTTTCCTGCTGCAGGCTAGAAATACCAAAACAGCAGAGCTCAGGCACTGAATCATGGCTAAATAATGCATCCCAATCCTTTAGTCTTTCTGCCTGTGCTGTGCTACTTAATCTTCTGAGGACTAATGGGTTTAGGAGTAAGAGGACATCTGCATGAATCATGACAGAGGGTTGGTGTGGAGAGTCAGTTTTCCCCTCTCTAAAACAAAGCTTTATCAAAATGTGCCTGTCACTGCATGTAAGGCAGAGCAAGGGCTACTTGTCCCTGTAGTGCCACATGCACATATGCTCATTGTACTCATGATACATGATCAACAGGTCTAGGAGAGGCAGAGGTGATACATTAGCACTGCAGGGTCCTTGATTCCCAGTGGATGATGGCAACATTTCCTCTTGCCCAGAGCGCAATGTTCCTTGTTTAAACAAAAGCCCCAATTCTCTTGTAGCCTGGTTTTCCCCATACCTACTTGCAGAAATTTGTATCTCATAAAACACTATTATTACATGTAACCCTTTCCAAACGACAGAAAATTCTACCAAAATCATAATAATCCTGGCCCACCACTACAAAATCGAGCACTTGGATTTAGAGGGAAGGGCAGAATCAGCATCTGAGTCAATCCTGGTATGGTATTCCATTATGGTTCTGGGGCCTGCTGCACTATTAGAAATACCATTCTTCTCCTTGTTCTCTTCTTTAACTGCTGGGATCAAAGAACATCATCTACATGCTCAGGAATGCTCTTGGTGGTGTGAGATATAGCTTAGAATTCTCCCCCTAAGAGACTTTATTGTGCAGTCTGTTCAGTCAGTCTAGTTAGGAAGTGATGTACTGTTCAGAAGGAGCAAATTTGATCCAATTTAGAGGAAACAATATACATTGAAATACAATTTCAGAGCCTTGGTGGCTCCTGAGGGACACTGCCTCTGCCAGCTCAGGTGCTTTTGTCCAGCTGTGAGGGTGAGAAGATGCCTCATGGTCAGCACAAGTGGGAACAACCACAGCAAGGGGAGGGCAGGGGAGGTTCAAACCTTGAATTTCTGCTAAAAGACAGGAGCTGTGCTTTTGTGAAACACTTTATATTTGATATAAATGTTGAGAAATAGAAGCATGTGTCCACCTCAAAGTAGTCACAGATGTACTCTATTCTTGGCAGTCAGGCTTTGTGATCTGTAAGAGCAGTTTTCCCATATTCTTTTACACATGGGTAGTTATTGTAGCTATGTATGAACAGGAGTGTGAAAAAGGAGAGAGAGATGGAATGGAGCTTTTTTCTTTTTTTCCCTGAGCTAACAGTGTGAAGCCAGGGAGCTGTGCTCTGCTCCATGACAGGTGTGTTCTGTGTTTGTGTGTCACAAAGAAATTGCAGAATGACAAGCTGAGATAACATGATAAAGAAAATCATATATGATTTTTGCTGTTCCATACCCTGTGCTGAATGGAAAATAGACTAATTTATTTATTTATTGACATAAATAGGCTTGACATCTTGAGTTTCACTTTTGACTCCATTGTCTGAAAACCCTTACACCCCTCAAGACATCTTCTCATCCAGAGTTCTTTATGAAAAACAGAGAAATCATTGCTCCCAGGCTGTGACTCCTCTGACCTATTTTAGGTGTGCCTCTTTGGACAAGATGATCCATGCTGTAGTAAAAGTGTCAGTTGTCTCCCACTGGTTATACAAGGATAACTAACTGAGGTGTCAGTGTCTGCTTTGTGAGCACCTCAGATTAGGTGAGCTGAATCCCCGTGTGACTTGAGTAACGCGCCGAGTCAACACAGCGCTGACTGCAGCAGCGAGAGGATCACAGGTGTGTGTGGAAGATGAGTTCCTCCAGAAATGGGGACATGTGAGCAATCCAGCTTATCTGGATGAAAAAGGCCTGTAACCATTCAAGGGCAGCAAAGTCACGTACAAGAAGGAACAAGAGATGACAGAAGCCACATCCGAAGAGGAACAAAGGATGCTAACAAGCTTCAGAGTGTGAGAATGGGATAGAAGCCAAAAGAAGGACTGCATAAACCTGCTGTATGTGCAAAATCATTAACCAATCCGGGCTAAAAAGCTAACACGTGCTTTTAGGGTATATCCAATTGCAAAGCAGCACGTAACGCGTGACAGAAGCTGAAAACTGTATAAAAGGTACTGTTACTTTGCAATAAATGGCTCACTTTGATCATATTGATCATGGAGTGATGTCCCATTCTTAATTCTTCCGCAGGTGCTGCTTAACTCCACGTATCACTGTGTCCCTGGGGGCATTTGTTGTTCTCCTTCCTGCCTGCTTAGGACGGTTGCCAAGAGTTGCTTTGTTTTCCTGCCTCCACGGTGAGAGCATAATGCGGCCCCGAGCCCGGAGCCTCGTTTGTAGAGACTTCTCTGTGAACTCGGGACAGAACTTACTTGCCCCGTCAGCATCCTCTGCGCTGCCGAGCTGTCGAGAAGCACACGCGATAAAGAAAGCAGAAATGCAATTAACAAAGACCAATAGATAGCAAAGCCCAGAGCCAGTTTCAGCCGCTCCGTGTCGATGCCGCCGCGCCCACGCTGAGACACGCGGTAATTGCAAAGTCGATAGCAGCGGCCTGGCTCTCGGTAACGATCTCAGGGCAGTCGTGACATGCTGTGGAAAGCACTGCAGTCAGCCTGGAGTGTTCTTTCTTGCTCTGGGAAGTTCGAGGCAGAGCCTTTTCTCCTTGTTCCAGTGACTTGCTGCCTGAAAGCTTTGCAGCCTGCCAATGCAGGCCATGCGTGCCTTTGTCTACTTTATCCATGGAGGAAAAAAAAAAAAAAGAAAAGTCTTAACCACGGTACATGTGCCTCTTTGGATGGAATTACCAGTTTAATTTCGCCTCTCACTGCAGAGATTTGTCAGCCCCTAGCTTAAGGACAATTGCTGCCCTCAGGGAGACCTCACTGTATTTTCCTACAATACTTTGAAGATTTTTGGAAAAGAGAGAGTTTCCACATTTGGGTTCAAATGTAGTCCTTGATGTACGGCCTGCTACACTGAGGAGGTTGTACAGTCTTTAGACAAAGAGCAGAGGAGAAAATCTGTGTATGTTAATGCCCTACAGTTGAGCTGCACTTCCCTACACAGTAACAAAGTTGGAAAGCATTTGTAAGTTGCACCAGGGACCTGTGACCTGAGGATTTAAGTTTTACACTTGGTGTATCCCAAGCACCATTTAGTGGTTTATGATATTTACAGTGCTTCTGGTGTGCAGGAGATATTGAGTCTCTTAAGGTCGTGTTTCAGTGTGCTTTAAAAAGTCTTGGGAACTGTTGTCAGCTACTTATCTGGTCTTGTGAACAAGATCCCAGTTGTTTAGGTTGCTGAAATACTTTCTGAAAGGTCTTTTGAAATACTTTTGAAAGAACTTTGTGCAGGTATTTGGTGTGATTAAACAGTGGCACAGAAGAGAAAGGATGTTGTAGGTCTAAACATGATCCTTGCTTCAATGTAATATTGTTCCATAAAAACACAAAGGACTGAGATAATCCTTGATATGAAAAATACAAAGGCTGAGAAGAGTTGTGCAAAGGAAAAGGCAGCATATTTGGGTACAGAGCATTCCGTGTAGTATTAGTGCTTGTGGTGAGATTTATACTTTCCTACAGAATCATCCCAAATAAGAAGGATCATTTAATACTGTAATGTGTTTTCCACAATGGTGAAAAAGAGTTCTTGTGATAGGAGTTGGGTCAATACAAGGTAATGTATTTGAGAGCAGAAAAGCAAATTGCTTTCTTGCCCTGAAGGTGGAGGCCAAGCTGGCCATGAGTGCTTTCTTTTCAGTTTGTGCCAGTCTTTTGTGCTACTTCTCTTGTTGTAATGAGGGCAAAAATTGACCACATTCACAGGCACAGAAGAGGCCATGTGAGCCAGGATCTGCCTCTGTAGTAGAGACACTTGGGGGATGTGGCTGAAAAATACTGAACATGGATTGTGGGCAATCCCCTGTCTTCATTGAAGCTGTTCTGGAGACTGCTGTGCTTGCCAGATCGCTGCACACCTGAATGCCATGTGGCAATCAAAGGAGTGCAGTACTTAATTACCTCAATAATTTACCTGAAGCTGTTTCAATGCAGGGTACAATAAGTCCAGTCCTGTTCACACAGGGGTTTTGTCCTACTTCTCTGAAATCATAAATTTAGAAGAGAGAAATTCAGTATTAGGATTTTTTGTTGCTAAAACAAATAAACAAACAAAACCCTCTTTACACCTGGCCATAGTAAGCATAGAATAAATGGGTTGATCTGGTATTGCAAACTACAAAAATATAGTAAAAAGTAAATTACTTGTCCTTTGCTGATCCACCATGAAATCCTCATATTGATGGTAGCATATACTTTGAAAATAGTAATCAGGATGATGTGATTTTCTAAAGACAAGGTGAATGTAATTCCTACAAGCCTGATCAGCACAAGATGGTAAGTTTGAGTTTAGAATCAGTTGATGGATGGGTAGAATTATGTGCATCATGAGAAAATGCCAAGAGCCCAGAGGCCAGACTACAGCTTTGGGGCTTCAGCTGGAGATTTTATAGTTAGGTCTGGGTAGGATGTCTTTAGTTGAGGTGAGTTAATCCAGTTAGCATGAAAACACAAACCTTAAGCTGCTTGAGAGGGTGGGCTGACTTATTACCAAAGCTGTACCTTTGATTTCACAGTGCTTTGTGGCATTGCTGCTTAATTCTCTTAATTTCAAAGAGTTTGTTTCTTTAGGAACTGTCTCATCTAATCATGATTTCTATCTATTATGATGATGTTCCGTTCTGAGTGCATCAGCCTATTCCAGCCAAGTCTGATGGAGAATTAATAGTTTAAACATGCTTACTTGAAAACAGCAGCTAGAATTAAGAATGAGTTCTCTTTCTCCTTCCCTTCCCCACAGGAAGTTTTCCACCAAAATTTCAGAGTTTACACTGTAATAAATTTCAGTCAAATCCCATCACAAATTAGAAATCTCTATGAATCCAGCTTTATTAACTGTCCTGTGCACTCAACTAATTTCTCTAAAAAGAAAAAAAGACAACCTCTGAGAAGACATTGAAACATTGGAGGTAAGCAATAGTCATTTCCCTGAAACTGTACCTGGACTCTAAATAAGATTACTTTGGTGTTTTACATTTGTCTCTCTGTTGAGGATGACTTGTCTTCTTTGCTAAAGAAGTTTCACAACAAAATTCTTAAGGTAATATTTTTATTTTTTTCCTCCCTGGCCCCTTCTATTCTAGCAATATAATGACCCCTCTTCCATCTTGTAAAAGCCAAATGCTTCTCCTTCTCACTGGCCTAGAATTTAATGTTTCTGTTTCCTCTGGAAGCCTTTTACCCCTCAGCTGAATTTGGAGGCAGCATAGCTTTATCTCTTTTTAGCTCAGATCTGTGCAAAGTGTCAGTGAGAACAGAGGTGTGAGTGGAGCTTTTAAAACAGCAAACAGTAGGAAAGTAGCCACTGTTCATTTAGGAGAAGATAACAAATGAGGCCTCCCAGGTGTGAGCAGTGCAGCTCCTCACTGCTTCTCATCTAAATAAATGATCTAAATAGAGATAGCAATGGTAAACAAGCAAATTCTACTGATAGAAAAAGTATCAGGGAGTAATAAGCCCAGAGCAAACACCAGAGTGTTCAGGGGGTTTTGATCTATTACATCTGCAAATGCATAATTGTCAGTCTTTCTGGCAAAAATTAACTGAACATTTCCTTTCTTTAAGTATTTTTTTTCCCTGAGGTTTAATCTGTTTAAGTTGTTTTGATCAAAAAGCTAGAAACAATTTAGACAACTATGAACAAATGATTGTTCATTAATTATCAGTATTTTGCTCCTGTGGAATTTTTTAACCTCTTCCATAATATTATAAGATAAATAGATATATTCTGCTAACCTTTCCAATGCTGCTCCTTGTTGGAAATGTCTCTGGAAGCTCAGTCTCATAAGTAGGTGTTTTTCTGAATCTCTGATCACTTTCCTTTTATCTTCTGATCTTCTCCTATTCCTATTGTGGGGTGGTTTTTTTTTTTTTTGTGAAGGGCAAGCAAAATGAAGCTCAGTGGCTAAAGCATCCAAGAGTAGCAACACTGAGAAAATTCTAATCAGAATTATTACATAGCATCCAGTCATATGAAGATATATTGTATATACAGTGAGAAATTCTGTCTGGATCACAGAGTATCTGAACAGATGGGTAAAATAAAACAAATCCACACACATATTTTTGTGAAGGGCAGATGCAAGGTGACTATTTCAGAAGCAGAAGGGAAACCAAGCTCGTGCTGAGCTGTGTTACGGAGCTGTGTGCTATCCTCCCTCTTCCCTAACTCAGGGGTCCTTGGGTGTGTTGGTGTGGTCAGTGTTTGGTGGGCCCTTAGAGAGGAAAAGTGAATTGTTTTCTTCAAAGGAAAAGGATCACCCTCATGGATGAGAAGATAAAAATTGCACTGATAACTCGTTCATTGAGAGAAGTGAGCTGGGCTGAGAAAGAGCAAGAGAGGGCATGCCTGCCAGGATATGAATGAAACAATTGGCAAGGAAAATGATTCTGTGCTGAAAGTGATCAAAAATAAATAATCTTGTACTCTGCATTTGTAATATGATGGTGAATGAGGCTCTTGGGTGTCTGAAAAAGAATCAGGCCTCAGAATAGAGAATTGTGTGGATTTCTGGTCAGGAAGAGAGAAGCCTTAGCATGCTGGCCAACAGGGATGGAAGAGAAAAGGGAAAAAAAGTGAAATAGAATTTTGCTGAATACCAAAGTATTGATCTGCTGATATTGCAAGATTTAGTCCCCTGCAGGCTGAAGGCTGTCCTTGTTACAGTGAGGAAAATTCTAAGCAGCTATGGAAGTCCTTTGCCAGGGAATATCCCTGGAGCTCATGTACACAGTGCCAGGGAATGTGATACAAAGGACATTTTCTGATTTTATTGGAGTCTTTTTTGTTTGGTTGTTTGAGGGTTTTTTTCTTCAGACTGGGTGGTGTTGGTGTTTCTGTGGGTTTTTTCCACCTTACTCTTGAAAAGCCTCTCATTTTTTGGCATTATTCCCTGTGAAGAAACCTCTGTGCTGTGATACTTTAACTGGTGTTTGGTATTCTGGGTGTAGGATTTCAGACTGTGGATCACCTTTGCATTACACTGCATTCTCTCTTATCCTCCCACCTCTGATATGCTCTTGAGAATTCTGCTTAGTTCAGTGTCTTCAAAACCCCCACTTGTTGTGTGCAGTGGAAATCTGTGGCATTGTGTAAAGAACTGACAATGTCATGGTGCAAAAGGAAATAAAAGTAGCACAAACTTAATGAAAGTAAGAGGGGTAATGACAGTGACCCAAAAACGACTTTACAAAACCCAGCAGGTGTTACAGTGTGCTAGAAACAGGTTCCTGAGTTTATTTGTATGTGACCAACAGCTGAGAGTGTTTTTCCTCCTCACTGGCGTTGGTGGCTTTGGCTACCCTTGACATGACCCTTTGTACAGCTCAGTAGCCCAGAGAGACTTGAGGACTGAGAAGACAGCTAATTGCCAGAGAGCAAGAAAAAATTAGCTTGGAGAATATATATGTGTCAAACCTTAATGTTAGTTTGGAGCCTTTTAGTTTTCCTTGAAAAGAAGGCATTCTTAAACATGACTTATTTATTTGTATTATGGTTGTGTCTCAGAGTTGCTGTCAGTGGGCCCAGTGTCCTGTTGTGCTAGGAACTTCAGAAGCATCAAACAGAAAGATAAAATCAAATGGATAAGGAGCAGAAAGAATCTTGGTTAGTCTCCTCTTGACATTTTGGGATCCTTTGGGTGGTGTCAGACAGGAGTGAAAAGAGAGGAGATGGCTTTGTTGTTATTGGGGGTAAGGGTGGGCAGTCCTTTCAAAAGGAAAACTCTAAAAGGAAAAAAAAAAACAGTTTGAAAACTAAAGATTTAGAGCTTTTCCCTGATATATGACCTCATTAGAGTATAAAGGAAGCAATAGGTGGGATATATACTCGCACAGAATTCTGTAGTGGTGCTGACCTAAAATATTGAATGAGCACGGACCATCCTTCAGTTTTGTTTAATTAAAACAAATGCATTGAGGACACAGTGGTATAATCCATCACTGAATTAATGGGAAGGAGAGACGCTTCAGTCCTAAATTCTATCTGAGTACACTAATTTTCCATTTTATCACCTTCTAATTTTTACCTAATTGTTTTGTGGAGATGCGTTTTTTTTCTTCTGCTCATCTGCCAATGTCTCACAGAAACCACCCAAACTGAGGCTGCTGGCCTCATCCCAACATGTGCCCTCCTCTGTTGTTGTGGTAATTTAACTACAGGAGAAACAAACTCCATCAGCTGAGCAAGGGTGTTTTTTTACTTTACAAAACTTCCAGAGAAACCAAAGTCGTGAAAGACATCTGAAGTCTGATGCAAGAAAATCTGGGGCAGGGGGAGGAACTAACACCCTCTCCCTGGCTCCTTGCTGTGCACATAACCCACATAGCTCAGGGAAGTGCTTGTTGCTCCTGTTCACATCTCCCAGCAAATCCATCTGTGTGTTTTGTATGGAAGGTGTAGAGGACACAGGAGCAGATTCTCCATTGTTTCACCATTTTTTTCCTGTTTTCATCTCTGAAATTTAATTATTCTGGTCGTTAGAAATGGTGATTTTCTCTGAAATGCAAAAAGCAATGCTAGTGTGGAGTCTGGGCGGCTCCTGTAAGTGACTGAGGTAACACAGGGACATTTTCTGCCTGTGGCTGGTAGCTCTGTGAGGTCTTAGCAAGAGAAACAGAAGACTCCTCTGAGTAAATCACAGCATTTCCAGAAAGGTTTCACTTCTAATATTTAATGATTTTGTTTTCCTTAGCTCAGGATGGAGAGCTGTACCAAATTATAAAGTATATTAAATAATCTTGACAGTTTTTTTTTTAGTCTTTCTAATTTAATGGTTTTTTCAAGACATTATTCTTGGGATTTTTTTCTTCAGATTTCTGCCCCATTGCTGAACTAGAGCAAAAATAGGTTGATATATAGCATAACTAATTAGTGACTGTGAGATAAAAAGATACATTTCCACTTTACATTTGCATTACACAAGGTTAGACCTTGTAAATTAGATGAAACACCATTAATAATCAAACAAATGAGGTCAGATCCATTGTTCTTTTCATTTTCTGCACTTCTGTTAGATAATTTTACACTTCTGCTCCACAATTGAACAATTATTAGTTTCCTAAGTGCTACATGAGTTTTGACAAAACAAATCCCTGCAGAATCAAAATAAGTAATTTTATATTCAGCAAAAATGATTTTCACATTAGCCTGCATGAAATATTATTCAACCCAATTATCACAATATGTGGACATGTATAATAAATAAGACACAGCAAATCTAATACTCTATGACACTCTGTCAACAGTGTTTTGCAACAGAAATTTGTAATGATCTTATGTGTATCCCCTGAAATGTGGGGCGTGAATAAATTGTTTTTCCCACTTGAACTTTTGATATGGTTGGAATGTGTGTCACCAGTTCTGCCTGAAGATCTGGTCTTTTCTGCAGGGCAATATTCAGCCCAAAGAATTGTGCTGGTGTTTCCTCTAACAGAATTGTTGGATCTGCTCTGGGTTGTTTTGGGGGTTTTTTTGTTGTGTGTGATTGAGAAGCAGGGATGACTATTTCCTTAGGAAGTGGATTATACTAATAATGGATTGCACCATATTAATGGTGAGTGACTCTAGTTCTGATTTATCCCAGATATTCAGGTACCTAGACTCTTAATCCCATGAGAAACCAGTGTCTGGGCTGTGCAGAACTCCTTACCAGCCTTTATTACCCTGGAAACCCTGTTCTGAATGACCTGACACCTTGTTCACACCCAGAGGCAGAAGGAAAGTGTTATTTCCTTTTATGCATGGGAATATAATTTTATCTGCACGAGTTAGATGTGTATTATGAATTTTAGATTTGTTATCCCTGCCATTCCTTGCCTTCCTAATGAAGCCTGGTTCATGCTCACCTTTGTCTTCCAGGCCTATTCATTACTATTTTATTTCTCTTCTCTAAAATGCTCTGGTAGCCCATCCTTCCTTTCTGGTTAGTTGTATTTGCTCCACATGTTTCCACTTTATCCAGTTCAGCACCTCTGGGAGCAAAATCAGCTGTTGAATGCTTGAGACTTTCCTTTGAAGTATTTTGTTTAGCATACTTGAACAGCCAGAGGACAATAGGAGTCAGGATGAAACAAGAAAGAATTTAATGGCCTAATGTTTCTAGGGTGACTTTTTCCAGGGTGATGCTTCACTTTTATTTCATGTGTTCCAAACCAGTACTAAAGTTAATGTTTTCCTTCCTCTTTTGCCCAAACCCGTGTTGTTCTCCAATTATCTTCTTTTATTTTCTTTTAAGAATTCTTTCACTGAAAGTTTTACACCAAGCCTGTTTTCTTTTATACTTGTCCTCAAATCACTCATATCTCAGGTCTTAGGGGTAATTATCAATGTTTCTTTAATTTTTCACTGCATGTTCAAAACAAGAAAAGCAAATTACCCAGGAGACTGAATTATAGAACAACTGTAATGGCACAGTATTATATAAAGTTATATATTAGGAAAAGGGGGGCTGTCAGAGCTCTAGAGCTACAAGGAAAAGCAGAAAGGATCTAGATCTTAATTTGCAATTTTTTTTTTCCTGCTGATAAAGCTGTTCTTTGCTTATAGTACTTGGAAAGTCCTAAGAAAGTGTATTTGCAGTTAGTCCTAAAGGGAAATAGATTTAGGAAGAAATTAATTTTAGTGAGTTCCAGCAGAAGATTTTTGGGACATGGTAATTAGGCTTGAGATGAAAAGCATTGCCAGGAAGCAATTTACCTTTGTTGTGGATGTGTTTTGTGTATTACTGAGTAGCTTCACACTTTGGAATGTTAACTTTGCATGGACTCAGCACAAAGGAGTCTCATTTCCCCACGTCCTGTCTCAGAGCTCCCAGATACCTTGAGCAAAAGTGTGACCCTTGCCTCTAAGGGAAGTGTTGAAGTCTTAGTGCATTTAATTTTTATTTTAGTTTCTTTCATATGTTAATAGTCACATGGCTGCAATTGACAAAAAAAAAAAAAAAAAAAAAAAAAAAAAAAAAAAAAAAAAAGTTGATAAATGATCTTTGCTTTTTAGGGGCAATGAACTTTGCCAAAATCTTACGTCACAAGTAAGGAGCAGAATATAAGTGTCTAAGAGAGATTGGAATTGGGAGTTCAGTCCTCTCCTCATTGTAAGCAGGTTGTCTGTCTGGTAAAGGAAGCTTTGTGCAGACCTCACCAAACAGTCAAACCTACCTCCCTCAGTTTTGTGGGGATATTTCTCTACAAACAAGTTTATCTGAAACAAGTGCTTCCATGATAAAAGCCTTTCTGCATTCGTGCATTCTGTGGTTGGCAATAGTGTCCATGAGGTCTGAGCCTCAGTGGACTCTGCCTGTTGAACCAGTGAGTGACTTCTGTACTGCAGCTTTTCTCTGTGTTTTGGTGTGTACCCTCTCTACCCAACAACTGCATCCACAGGGAACACAGCAAAGTGAGTGACAATTCTCACTGCACTTTGGTTGGGTGTCTTAGTTGAAAATAATCAATGGGTTCCAAAGCTGCCAAGTTAGGCAAGCTCTCATGCCAATACAGTATCACTTGTAGCATTTTGTTTAATGAGACTTACTTCTGTATGAAACCTGGTTAAAAACGAGCTTTACAGTGTGGTAGACACTTTTGCCAGCCCAGTGAGGTTCATGAAACCTTTCCATGTCCAAGCTGTAAGCCCTCATGCATTGACTTTCATATTGGAAGTGCTGTCACAACCTTAATGCAAAAGCCTGAACTGTGTTGTTCTAATTAGAGTTTACCTTTTCATTTTATCAGAATTCAACTGCTGAGCACTTTGTGTAAAGGTTCCAAAAGAAACAGAGGATTAAATACTCATATCACAGCTTAAGGTCCCCTCAGAGGCTTATTGACTTTCCTAAGTTCACCTACCATGGACTTGTAGAGGGTTCAGAATCCTTAATGACAGCAATGGTAAGAAATAATTCCCTTATGGGCAAGCTGCCCCAGCTAAGAGACAGTCCAAGACATAAAAGGTTGATTTTGTCAAACATTATATTCCACAGGACGATTTTATCCATGCTGAACATGGTGACAAAAGGACACAAGGGACAGGATGAAGAAAGAGGAGAGGAGCAATATAGGGAGGCCACTCTAAAATTACATTAATTAACATAGCTTGAGATTACATTAGGTGTGACACTAACAGCAGAACTCCCATGAATAATAATAATTCAGTGATCAGATGAAGCTGAGGACTTATTTTAATATATCTCCCTGAGAAATACTGTCTTCTCAATTAGAGATGCAAATATTTAAAAGAAGTGATCTTGTGTAGATCATACAACAGATAGCAAAAATTAAGTGTATTGGGGCTGACTGTCCTCTTTTCACATAACCATAGAACGTTCCTATCTTAATTAAGGAATTTTTGCATGAGTGCAAGGAATTATCTTAGTATATAACAATCTAACTTGCAAAAATCATGGTTTGTCATGTTAGTGCCCAGGCTTTACTTGGATTCAAACATAAATTAGAGCCACAGTTTTAAACAAATTTTAACTTACCTCCAACTATTCTCCTTTTGTTGAATGAAAACTCTTACAGACATAAAAGGAAGCGAGTTCAAGAAGTGACTGTGCAGTACACAATAATTTTCCATTGCAGTACCTGTGGTTTCCATCAGCAGGTGAAAGGCATCCTTAGAGGCCACATCATCAGTTATAAAAAGGAGTAGCATTCAGCTAAACCAAGAGTTATACTGAAGATTTTAAGTTCTAATGCTCTTAATGCATCTATCTTTCCCTCTAGTTCCATTTTATCCCCCTAATCTGACTGATTCTCGGATAATTTACTCAGCAGAACAAAAATCAGCTTTAAAAAAGTGATCAAGGTTGGGGAAACTTGCACAGGGAGTTGCGTGTCCTAAATCGCATTAGACTATGGGATTTTTATCCTTAAACTCAGCATAATCCTTCTTCACAAAGAACTCCAGTGGCTTGCTCTGTAGCAGTAAGCCAAGGCCTCTATTTCCTTTTCTTCCAAGACATACCATACCATAATTCCCAAATAAATAGAGATGCCTAAGCATGTTTGACAAATTGAACTGTTCCCCTCCGTTTGTGGGAGCCCATTGTGTGCAGGCAAAGCTTCCAGGTGCCCTGGTAACCACGTCTGCTGGGGCTCACCTGGAGGTGCTTTATGACTGACTTCCTCAATCTATATGCAGATTTATACCAAGCCAGTAAATAACTCACAGCATTTCCCATGATTTTGCACTCTTTGCAGTCCAACTCTGCTCATTTGCAAACTGCTCTGTTCTTGTGCAGATCGGGAGTAATAAGGCTGCTAATAAAAAGCAGTTAATGTAATATATAGCTGGCATACCAAGTGTAACTTAGAGGAATGGGTTTTGTCACAAGAGCTTTTTACAGCTTTGGGCAAAAATAGATTAATATAATTTTATTTGTGCTTTTGGTTCTTTTTTGGTCTAAATACAGCCTTGTGGCAAAATTTCTACCTCTAATCCCATTTTTCTTTCTCTTGTGTGATGCAACCCTTGTGTTCATTTCAATATTTCCGTGTTTTGACAGTGTCTTGAGGTCAGGTGCCAAGAGGAGTCAATTGTCCAGTTCTGAAAACACTTGTGCATTGTTTTCAGTCAATATTTTTGTTCCAAAAGAGAAGCTATTGAAGGTGAACCTCCTCTGTACTGTTGACTCTGAGAGTAATCAAAAGTCCTGGTTGCAAAGTGTGTGTGCAGAGGCTTCCTTGGCAACAATATAATTTGTGGTGCCCATGCAGTCTCTCCAGGTGACGACTCTTAAAATTATTTTGCCCTCTGTATTACTTCAGTTTACAGGAGCATCAACGTGTGTATGAGGTGGGAATAATCTCACTAACAGGAAAAAACCTCTAGTCCTCTTCCTCCTCTGAGTCAGTCTGAAAACTTGTCTACTTCCAGCCTCCTGTTGGTCTGATTTGTAATGTCTGAGGAATAAATTGTCTCACTGCAGTGATAAGAGCACAGTGCTAAAACTTGAAAACCTATTTTTTGCTCAGTTTAGTGCAATGCAGCCAATGTGTGTGGATTGCCTGGTGCTGTGCTGGTTGTGGCTGTGTCCTCACTGCTGGAATTGCTCCTCTCCTCCCCCCCACCACTGCTGACACACTCCTGCCTGTTTGGTTGCTTGCTCTTGCTCTGACCCAAGTGGCTTGAATGCTGCAGTTCTGGTTTCTCAGACTCTTTTTGTCACTGAAGTTCTCTCCTAAACCATGGAAGAATATAGAGCACTGCTCAGGAGCTGATGTTGAATGGGTCTGAGATATGGCTTTGTCGAGGGGCAAACTGGAAGGACTCATAAATCTTTCAGTTTCTCCTTGCCTAAGGAGAAACCTCAGATGAAGTACAGCCTAATGATTTTGCCTGTTGGTTTACATTGAATTTAATGCAAGACCTTTCAGAACTGTTAACATTTACTTAGAAAAGACCTTATAGCCCTGATCCCATCATGACATCTATATACTTACATTTCAAGATCCCCACAGGAACCAGGGGACTTTAAATGGAACCCACTCTCACAAACATAATTATAGGTGTGGGCTTCAGAACATATTTTTGTTCAGTAGCAAGATATCAAGAGACACCTACACTATCACTTTTTCTGCAGTTGGATCTGTGGTTTAATATTTTCATAGAATAGGGAATGATTGAGAGTGGGAATTGCAGATCAGAGGAGAGGTAGTGAAATGTCATTTGTGTTGCATAATTTGTACTATCACTTGTCAACAGTGATCCCCTTAATGCCATCCCTTTGACAGATGAGCAAAGCAAGCTTTTAGAATTCTAAAGAGTAAAAGCTGGGATAAAAAGACAACTATGTCTGATTCCCTTCTGCAGTTCAAAGGATTTGAAAGTCATGACACTGGTTATTACTGTGGTCTTTAGAGAGATGCACAGAAACTTAATCTATCTAATCAAACTGTCTCAAAAGATAAACCAAATCAAAACTTTTGCCTATACAACTCCTACTATGCTTTGTTGGGTTTTTTTCCCCCCTCAGTATTCATTTTTCACCAAGAGGATAGCATATTCAGTATATTAGCAATATTAATTAACTACTGCTACTGTGTGCATTATCCTGATACCAGCAGCCTGTGCTTCTGAGGACCTCAGGGTGTCATGGGCAGACTTCAACTGCAGTGACAGAAATCACCCTCAAAGTCCTGGAGGAAGGGTGGAAAGTTTGGTCACATGGTCAGAAAAAGGGAGCTGTTTCATAGTGTGGCTTATCCCAGCAATCATCCTTGTCCAAACCAAATGGGAGTCCAGCAAAAGGAATCTGCAGCACGAAATCTTTGTTCAGGATTAGGGCTGATTTTTGACAGCTGCATTTCTGTGCACAAAAATAAAGGCTTCCAGTCCCTCAGTGGGCCATGGACTGAGCTGAAGGAAGATCTGTGAGCTAATGTGAAGGCACAGGCTACAGTCAATGCAGTTTTAGAATTTTGCATGTCAACTGAAGAAGCAGAACTAATATCCTTAGAAAGATGTTGGTATGAAGATGGGCAAAATATTGCACAGCTACTTGTACCCTGTACTGGGAAAAGATTAAGGTCAAAATGAAAAAGTGCCTTTAAGGCCTAGAGCCTTACCAGAGGAATGGAGAAGCTGATTTATAGTACAGAATCATGAAGTTGTTTATGTGGGAAGGGACCTTTAAAGTTTATCCATTCCAACCCCTCTGCCAAGGGCAGGGATCATCTTCAGGTTGTTTGGGGTGATGAGACTTAAAGAACTCTGTTTCACTTAGCCAAAGAAGAAACTCTGTGTGAAAATGATTATTCCTTTATTACCATGACAAGCATAAAAGCTAGTACCAACTTGGAAATACCAGCACAATACCATATTTAAAATGGCCAAGTTTGCTAACAATCCCAAAAATGAAGCTCGAGAACTGTTAGAACATAAAGCAGCATAGAAAGAAGCCTGATTTTTTTTTCTGGCCAGTACTTAATAAAGTCCATGTAAAATGCATGGATGTTTCCAGTGTATTTGCCCTGTGTTCAAGCACTGTTATTAATCTGAATAGCAGAGTTACTGCCAAGTTGCTCTTAAAGGCAGAAAATTTCCTTTGTCTTTGGCTTATTATAGCTGGAGTGGGAGTATTCTCTGGAGCACCAGAAGTTGTCTGCTGTTGGTGTGTCAGACTTGGAGCTTTAAAGCAATTCTGAGATGTTTCTCAGGCACATACCTATAGTTTTCTGGTTGTATGATAGAATTAATCCAATTACTGGTAGCTGCAGTCTGTTTTGCTGGGAACACTGGTGGTGTTTTGCCACTGCATGTAAATCATCTCTCACATCCTTAGGCTGCTTTAATGCATGGAACCTTTTAGGTGAATTGTGACCCAAGTTGTGCTTTTTCCTTTTCTTTGTGGCACACTGAAGTTATGAAGGTCCTGATTATTTGCAATGTAAGTCTTACTGTCATATAAAGATATTTTACTCCTGCTGCCATGTAAAATAGTTGGAATAGAAGCCCTGTGTGTCCTGGAGCTGATGACTGTGACTGAGCCATGGATCTACTTGTAGGGATATGTGTCAGGCCAAAGTCTGTGTGAGATGGGTTTCACTCCCCCAAGACCTTTTGTCTCTGAGAGCAGTCAGAATACTTAGGCTTCAGGAGGGTAAAGTGAATTTCATGGTACGACCATAGAGATAAATTATCCAAACAGTTCCTCCTTTTGCATGCTAAAAACATTTTAAGTTGCTATTTTGTGAGTTAAGTTTGAACTCTCATGTACTGTGTAGTTAAATTAAAAGCCACATATCTATAACAGACATCCCTTTGCAGCTCAAATGGCAGCATATTTACTCAGCTTATAAGAATGAGTAAATAAATTGTGGAGGGGCTAGAATTCTGCCCACTTTATTACCTCCTTGTGTCTTTTTTAGTTGATTGTTTCATCAAATAATAAATGTTTCTAGCAAGTTGTACTTGAATATGAAAAAGTGCAGCTGTAGTTTCTTCTGAGACAAACTTATTTGACAGTGGTTAGAGGGGTATGCCCAAAATGTTCCTTGCTTTTAGCCATTACATGATGTGGGATTGCTTCATGTGTTCATTGATCTTCTCTTTGTCAAATAAATAGTGATAAATAATTAGCTGGAATTTGGGGAAACTTGAAGGGCTTGGGGGTTTGGAGTTTTTAGGATTGGGGGGGCAGGTTTGGAGAATGATCTTGAAGTGCTGACTAATTTGGGCAGTGGAGTGATAAATAGTGTAAAAGGACTCAAAAGCATTTCTAATTTATATCACTTTTGATTGGTAGTCATGAGGGGTATTTTCAAAGGTCAATAGAGAGGTGGAATGCATAATTAAATACAGATTATTCGGTGGAAGATTGGAGGTTGAAATATGAGCAGACTAAATTTGTATCAATAAATACTAAACACAGGATGACATTATTTAATTCCAGTCCAGATTATATATCACTCTTCAACAAATGAAAATGATGTATAACTGCAGTTCCAGAGCTGAATATTAAATGTAAAAGAAGGAGTGAAGATTTGATGCATGTGATTTAGAATACAGAAAGACAACAAAGTTGAGTGTTATGAGTGCCTGCACAGTGCATGAGTGATTTAATCCAAATATTTATATCTGTGTGCTAGGTAGTGTGTTAGAGTTGAAATGATGCAGAAGCAGGGGCAAGGCATTTAATATCCCATGTTGGCTATCTCCAATGTGTACTGACTGTCCAACAAAAACATATTTATTCAATTCTGATCTTTGTAAACCAGAAATATCTGTATAGTCTGAAGATGAGCCACTGTTGTACAAAAATTCTGTGAAAACGGAATCACACCTCTAATGTGCCACAAATTGAGGGTGTCAATCCATATTTCCAGTTAGAATTCCTTACTTGGTGATACAGTCAGAGAGGCTCTAAAGAAACATATAAGACCAGAATCCAATTTTAAATGTGCTCTGATTTAATGAAAAAGTTATTTTGTTGGCAAGGTTCTTATCTGATTGATCCAAGCAGCAGTGCTCTTTTATGTGTACCATATTGTTCTTGTAAACAGAGAGGTTTAAGAATGTGAGATGGAGTTTGTGGGGAGAGGCAGTATCTTTTATTAGGCTGACTGATGTGACTTGCCTGTGCACCTGACAGCATGTCTGTCCTTTCCTTGCTATTTCCATTGATCTAATAAGTAATATTACCCACAAACCCTGCCTTGTTCTTTCCATGCCCAGAGGTGAAGGGAGTTCATCTCTGTGTGTTATTTACTAACAAAACAAACAAACAAACAAAACTTAACAAAATAAATGAAATTCTTAAACATTTATCCAGAAACTCATCACTGTGAAATAATGTACATTATTTCACAGAATTTTCCATTAAAAATCTTTCCAGGACAGTGACAGGAATGGCAATAGCAGAAGTTCTTACTCACTGATGACTCTTTATGGAATCTTGGGAAGTGCTGCTGCTTCCCAGTCGTTCTGTATTACACCCCCAAGGAAGTGCCTGGGATGATCAGAAGCAATTTACTGAACTCCTTTTTTAATTGCTAGAACTTATCTTCTACAACCACACTACTCTGGTGCTTCGCTCCCTACCTGTCTGCTCTTTGCCAGGCTGCAAGCTTCAGGTGGTGTTTGCAGAAACAATCTCCCAAAGTGGAATTTGTTCTCTCACTGAAGGCATAAATTTAAGTAAATTGATAGTTTTTCTGCTTGTAAAACCCTGAATAACCCTTTAGTGCCAATTTTCCCACATCCTGCTGGGGGGGAATGTGTGACTCAGAGCTGAGTGTGCCAGCTTGACATGGACACAACACACTGAGTGGTTCACCCCGAGTTCTGGAGAGCTGACAAACCTTTGTCCTGTGCTGGTGGAGGATGCCCTGGTGCCCTCGTGGCTGCACCCATGAGTTGCCATCAGCTGAGGCTCTTTGCAGCCTGTGGAGGCTGGAGTGCAGGTCTGCCAATCCACTCCAATCCCATGGCAAAGACTTAGATGTTCTGTTTTCTTGTTTAGTTTCATGTAGACTGTGTCTTGGTTTGACAAGACAGGTGTCTGCCAGGGAAACTGGGGTTTCCCTTAGAATAGAGAATGCAAACCCCCCACCCCTGCCAAATTATAAATTTTCAATTAAGGGCTCTCAGGCAAAGATTTGGGAATAGGAATAACAGTTCTTTACTAGGAATATCAATAATACAAATGTGGTAGGAAACAAAACTACCCCACCAAACCAGCAAACAAACAACAACAATTTGGGAAAGTCCTGACAGAATCAGAGCTGCCACCTGGCACCCTGTTAGTCAGGGTGTTGGAAGCAGTCCAGAAGTGAGTCCTGGGATGACAGACGTGGCTCTGTTGGAGCAGGGACGATCCTGTAGCCAAAAAGGGTCTAGGAGTGATGAGGAGGGGTCCAGGGGTGAGGTGATGGTGAGATGGGGTCCGGCGATGATGAGATGGGGTCTGGCGAAGATGAGATGGGGTGCCGTCTTCCTCCCAGGAATCGGGGTGAAGCAAGTGAAATCTGTCCCCGGCCGGCTCAGTTTTCCCGGCAGCAATTGTAGACTCCCCCCACTGGGCGGGGCATCCCACAATAGGACCATGCATGCAAATGGGGCTCTGGGGGGAGCGGGTATAGTCCGGGGGTATAGTCTGTTGATGGCCCATTACCCAAAAGGCACCCGCCCCTCCCCCCCGTCCCCCTCCTTCCAAAGTTACAAGAAATAAAGAACAATTCCCCAACTGCTTTCAGCAGATGAAAATAGAATACACATTTTTGATTCCATAACCCAGGACATTATCCACCCCTTATTCTATTATCATCTGCATCATACCTAAAGCAATGAACTACTATGCAAAATGAACCCCTACACTCAGTTCTTGCTTAGGATTAGGTTTTCTTGGGGTACACAACTGGTTTTTCCATCTTTCTGCATTACCCACCAAGTGTAACCAGGTCCTTGAGCAAAAACAATCCCACAGATGGGTTCGCCTTTGCCTGAGGTGGGGTTAATCCAGACAGTCTTTCCTAAAATACCTCTCATGTGTACCACAGGGACTTTATCTCCATCTACTGTGTGCAAAGGTTCAGACTGGGCAGGACCAGCTCGATTGATGGAGCCTCGGGTGTTGACCATCCAGGTGGCTTTTGCTAAGTTCACTTCCCAGTTCTTAAAGGTCCCTCTGCCAAGTGCCTTCAGAGTGGTCTTAAGTAGTCCATTGCACCGTTCCACTTTCCCGGCAGCTGGTGCATGATAAGGGATGTGATAGATCCATTCAATGCCGTGTTCTTTAGCCCAGGTGTTTATAAGGCTGTTCTTGAAATGGGTCCCGTTGTCTGACTCGATTCTCTCAGGGGTGCCGTGTCTCCACAGGACTTGTCTTTCAAGGCCCAGGATGGTGTTCCGGGCGGTGGCATGAGGCACAGGATAGGTCTCCAGCCACCCAGTGGTGGCTTCCACCATGGTCAGCACATAGCGCTTGCCTTGGCGGGTTTGGGGCAGGGTGATGTAATCAATCTGCCAGGCCTCCCCATACTTATATTTGGACCACCGTCCACCATACCAGAGGGGCTTCACCCGCTTGGCCTGCTTGATGGCAGCACACGTCTCACAGTCATGGATAACCTGAGAGATACTGTCCATGGTTAGATCCACCCCCCGGTCTCGTGCCCACTTATAGGTGGCATCTCTGCCCTGATGACCTGAGGCATCATGGGCCCACCGAGCTAGAAACAACTCTCCCTTATGTTGCCAATCCAAGTCTATCTTAGACACTTCTATCTTCGCGGCCTGATCTACCTGTTCGTTGTTCCGGTGCTCCTCATTAGCCCGACTCTTGGGAACATGGGCATCCACATGATGGACTTTCACAGGTAGTTTCCCTACTCTGGTGGCGATGTCCTTCCACTCATCAGCAGCCCAGATTGGTTTTCCCCTACGCTGCCAGCTGACCTTTTTCCACCTTTCCAGCCAGCCCCACAGAGCATTAGCTACCATCCACGAATCGGTGTAGAGGTAGAGCTTTGGCCACTTCTCTCTTTCAGCGATGTCCAGGGCCAATTGAACAGCTTTGAGTTCGGCAAGCTGGCTTGACCCACCTTCTCCTTCAGTGGCTTGTGCAACCTGTCTTGTGGGGCTCCACACAGCTGCTTTCCACTTTCGGTTCATCCCTACGATGCGACAGGAACCGTCAGTGAAAAGAGCGTAGCGTGCTTCTTCTGCTGGCAGTTGGTTATATGGTGGAGCTTCTTCAGCCCGGGTTACCTGCTCTTGTTCTTCTTCCTCGGTGAGACTGAAGTTCTCAGCTTCCGGCCAGTTGGTGATCACTTCCAGAATCCCAGGGCGATTCGGGTTTCCAATACGGGCGCGCTGAGTGATGAGGGCAATCCATTTGCTCCAGGTGGCATCAGTGGCGTGATGGGTGGAGGGAACCTTTCCTTTAAACATCCACCCCAGCACTGGTAGTCGGGGTGCCAGGAGGAGTTGTGCTTCAGTGCCAATCACCTCTGAGGCGGCTTGAACTCCTTCATAGGCAGCCAAGATCTCCTTCTCCGTGGGAGTGTAATTGGCTTCAGACCCTCTGTAGCTTCGGCTCCAGAATCCCAGTGGTCGGCCTCGAGTCTCACCAGGCACCTTCTGCCAAAGGTCCAGGACAGACCATGGCTCCCAGCTGCGGAGTAAAGCACATTCTTTACCTCTGGTCCCGTCCTGACTGGGCCAAGGGCCACCGCATGAGCGATTTCCTGCTTGATCTGGGCAAAGGCGTGTTGCTGCTCTGGGCCCCAGTGGAAATCGTTCTTTTTGCGGGTAACCAGGTACAGAGGGCTCACAATCTGACTGTACTCAGGGATGTGCATCCTCCAGAAACCTATGGCACCTAGGAAAGCTTGTGTTTCCTTCTTGCTGGTCGGTGGAGACATAGCGGTGATCTTATTGATGACCTCTGTGGGGATCTGACGCCGTCCATCTTGCCACTTCACTCCCAGGAACTGGATCTCTCGGGCAGGTCCCTTGACTTTACTCTTCTTAATGGCAAAGCCAGCTTCCAGGAGAATCTGGATGATCTTTTCTCCTTTCTCGAAAACTTCCACTGCCGTGTTTCCCCACACAATGATGTCATCGATGTACTGTAGATGTTCCGGAGCCTCACCCTTCTCCAGTGCAGCCTGGATCAGTCCATGGCAGATGGTGGGACTGTGCTTCCACCCCTGGGGCAGTCGGTTCCAGGTGTACTGAACGCCCCTCCAGGTGAAAGCAAACTGGGGCCTGCACTCTGCTGCCAAAGGAATGGAGAAGAAGGCATTGGCAATGTCAATAGTGGCATACCACTTTGCTGCCTTGGACTCCAGCTCATACTGGAGCTCCAGCATGTCCGGCACGGCAGCGCTCAGTGGTGGAGTCACTTCATTCAATGCACGATAGTCCACAGTCAATCTCCATTCTCCTTCAGACTTACGCACAGGCCAAATGGGACTGTTGAAGGGTGAGTGGGTTTTGCTGACCACCCCTTGGCTCTCCAGTTTCCGAATCATCTCATGGATCGGAGTCACAGAGTCTCTGTCAGTACGGTATTGCCGACGGTGCACTGTTGCTGTGGCGATTGGCACCTGTTGTTCTTCAACTCTCAGCAGTCCCACAGCAGAGGGGTCGTCGGAGAGACCAGGCAGGGTATTTAGTTGTCTGATGTCTTCCGTCTCTACAGCAGCTACTCCAAAAGCCCAACGATATCCTTTTGGGTCTTTGAAATGTCCATTTTTGAGATAGTCTATGCCAAGGATGCACGGGGCCTCTGGACCAGTCACAATGGGGTGTTTCTGCCACCCATTCCCAGTCAAACTCACTTCGGCCTCCAATACAGTCAGTTGCTGGGACCCCCCTGTCACTCCAGAAATAGAGATGGGTTCTGCTCCCACATACCCCGACGGCATCAGGGTACATTGGGAGCCAGTGTCAACCAAAGCCGTGTATTTCTGTGGGTCAGATGTGCCAGGCCATCGGATCCACACAGTCCAATAGATCCGATTGTCCCTCTCCTCTACCTGGCTAGAGGCAGGGCCCCTCTAGCACTGGTTATTCCCTCCCTGAGCATACATACTAGAGGTTCCAGCATCCTGACTACTGACAGCCTGGGCATAGGAGGTTGAGGATACTTTCATTTTAGTGGCACCCCTTTGGTGAGTGTTCCTCTCCTTGAGCTCACGCACCCGTGCTGCCAGGACATAGGTGGGTTTCCCATCCCACACTCCCATGTCTTCCCCATGGTCACGCAGGTAAAACCACAGGTCAGCTCTCGGGGTGTACCCTCTCTCTCTGGCTGGGGGTCGTTGGGCTCTGACTCTGGGGCCTGTGACTCGCACCGGTGCCACATTGGAACTGCTCTTCCTCATCTCCTCCCTCACCTCCCTCATTTCCTCTTTGAGCTCTTTCACCACGGCAGAGATATGAGCCTGCAGCGGGCCATTGATCATGCTCTCATAATTCCTAAGCTTAGTGGCAACAGCCCCCACTGTCACTTGGTTGTCCTCAGCATTAATGGTTGCAATGAATGTAGTATACTGAGATGGCCCCAGATTTGCCAGATTCCACAACATCTGCCCTGTGCATTTAACCTTGTCAGGGTCATTATCATGCTGTCCACTCCTCCCAAAAAGTACCTCTAGTACTGCCACTTCCCTCAGCTGTTGGATTCCCTCCTCCAGAGTTTTCCAGCGCATTCTATGGTGGTGCTCCTGCATTCTTTCTCTGTGGACAAATCTTTCTCTCACACTCGTTAAAAGCCGCTGCCAGAGGGAAAGAGGTCCAGGCTCCCTTACAAATACCTGATTTATACCTGAGTCCTGGGTCAAGGGTCCCAAATTCCTGGCCTCCCCACCATCTAGTTGGACACCTGTGCCCATAAGATCCCAAACCCGAAGTAGCCAGGCAGTGTAAGCCTCACGTCCCCGCCGTACAATATCTTTTTGCAGATTACGGAGACTTTTATACGACAGGGTCTCAGTGATGATCTGAACATGTGATTCCCTTGTGTCTTGTGAGGGCCCTCCCTTCTTATCTTTACTCTCTGGGTTTGCTGTTTTCACTTTAGATTTCCTTGTTTCCACAGGGGCAACTGCTGCTGGCTGTGACTGCCCCTGTGTGTCAGCTGGAACCTGGACAGTTGTAATGTCTGCGGGTTCTGTATCAGATTCTCTTTTGTCAGGGCAGGGCGAGGGTTTCTCACCAGCTGGGGAAATGTACTCTTTCAGCATCTGGTTCATCTCATGCATTTCTTTTATCAGAGCCTTCACCCAAACCGGGTGGTTTATGCCTGAGGCTGGCTGTGGGACAGGGGTGGGCTCTTGGGCAGCATCATTATTCTTTGGGGTAGTTATCAGAGTGCTTACCCAGGCCAGTCTCCCTTTATCTCTGAATACCAAATAGAATAGGCCTATAAGCAGCACCAACCACTGTATGACGTCATTAGCATTCAGAGGGAAATTTAACCCTTGAAAAGCTGGTGGAGTAGACCCAAAAAACTGAGTGAAGGATTGGGAGAAAATTTCCCCAGGTGCCATTTCCTCACAATATGTACCATTATTAAAGTAACCCCAGAAACACAGAGTTAGTCTATGATAGCCCTGAATCCATGTGCCTGCTTTCCAAAGGAAGTTAAAAATCCACGAATTCCTCACCTTATTAACCCACAAAATAAACTGGATGCCAGCCACAGTAGCCTTGGTTATAGGGCCCATGTTTAGATAAGGGCCAGCAAATGGCAGAAATACAGCCACAACCACGTGCCAGCCAAACCAGGGAAAGCTGGACCACATGATTTTGAGCAGTAGACTTCTATCTAATACACAAGAACTGTTATTCCTCTGTCTCAATGCCCTTGTGCCCCACGTTGGGCGCCAAAATCTGTCTTGGTTTGACAAGACAGGTGTCTGCCAGGGAAACTGGGGTTTCCCTTAGAATAGAGAATGCAAACCCCCCACCCCTGCCAAATTATAAATTTTCAATTAAGGGCTCTCAGGCAAAGATTTGGGAATAGGAATAACAGTTCTTTACTAGGAATATCAATAATACAAATGTGGTAGGAAACAAAACTACCCCACCAAACCAGCAAACAAACAACAACAATTTGGGAAAGCCCTGACAGAATCAGAGCTGCCACCTGGCACCCTGTTAGTCAGGGTGTTGGAAGCAGTCCAGAAGTGAGTCCTGGGATGACAGACGTGGCTCTGTTGGAGCAGGGACGATCCTGTAGCCAAAAAGGGTCTAGGAGTGATGAGGAGGGGTCCAGGGGTGAGGTGATGGTGAGATGGGGTCCGGCGATGATGAGATGGGGTCTGGCGAAGATGAGATGGGGTGCCGTCTTCCTCCCAGGAATCGGGGTGAAGCAAGTGAAATCTGTCCCCGGCCGGCTCAGTTTTCCCGGCAGCAATTGTAGACTCCCCCCACTGGGCGGGGCATCCCACAATAGGACCATGCATGCAAATGGGGCTCTGGGGGGAGCAGGTATAGTCCGGGGGTATAGTCTGTTGATGGCCCATTACCCAAAAGGTACCCGCCCCTCCCCCCCGTCCCCCTCCTTCCAAAGTTACAAGAAATAAAGAACAATTCCCCAACTGCTTTCAGCAGATGAAAATAGAATACACATTTTTGATTCCATAACCCAGGACAGACTGCTTCAGCATTATCCATGACTCTGGTCCAAGCCTTTGCAGCACTTTGCGACTTCTCAAAAAAAAAAATCAAATATAATTTATTAGCAGATCAATGTCTGTTAATAAGATCTTGTAGATTTTTTTCTGCATTGTTTAAAGCCTTTGATCTAAGCACAATCTCATCATCTTTGGTGGTAGGAATATTTTTATCCTGCTGAGGCTTGCTTTGGAGACATTTCTTTGTATACTTTCAATAGGAATGCCATCTTAGTTTTTAGTTTAAAAAAACCCACAAACCTGTGGGAGAAATTTCACATAGTTACTTTTAGTCTGACACATGTCTACTTTTTGCAGTGAATATAGGTCTTTTCAGTCTTTTGTTCATTCTGCTCAGACTATGAGGCAGTTTCTCTATGGTTTTTCTTGTTCTCTCTCTCACAGATGTAACGTAGCTGAGTGTCCTGCATGATTGATAGAAAAATTATGTGTGTAATTTGCAGCATTTCAATAAGATCTTGTATGTGACTAAGAATGTCTTAATCTAGTAATATAGCACATAATTTTGTGTTTCCTGCTTAGTGATTTTTCTCCTTAAATGTAGTTTAAGAACAAATTTTTAAATATAAAATAGAAGAAGGTGAGATAGTACAAGGCATGCAAGTGGATTTTTTTAAAACAATGACATTAAAAATAAAAAGGCTGACCAAAAGTGAGATGAAAACCCCTAAACCCAGGCCTGAGGGGAGGTGCCAGGGCAGTGGCTGGGTGTGCTCAGGGCTCTGTGAGGGGAGCCTGGGGCTGCCCCGTGCTGGGCACAGCCAGTCCCAGATGTGCTCCAGAGAGGACAGAACCTGCCCAGGAGTGAGGAATTGGGGTGATCCCCAGTCCTGGGAGCCCCCAGGGAGGGGGGAAGGGTGAGGAGGAAGCAGCAGCAGCAGAGGCTGGGATGGACTGACCACAGCCCTTGTCCATCCCTCTGCTCCTTGGGGGACAGGAGGTGGAGGAGTCTAGACTGAGAAAGTGAAATTAAACCACAACTGAAGGTGGGGAAAGGTGTTTCTTTTATTTTACTTTATTTTTTATTCCTGCTAATGCCATTTTAATTTGCAACAGATTAATTTCTCGTGCCTCCTGAGCCTCTTTTGCTCATGATGGTAATTGGTACTCAATGTCTCTGGCTTTATCTTGACCCATGAGCTTTTCCCATGATGTTTTGTCCCTTGGTGCCAACGAGAAGGGCAGTGAAATGTGGCTGGGTGGGTGCCTGGAACCAGGCACGAGCAGTCTTCTCCCTCCCAGCCTGACATTGCTCCATTTTTCACACAGGGATTATTCAAGGAAACAGAATTTTGAGACCTGTGTCTTTTTGTGTCCTAATCTTGTAGTCCAATCCAAAAGCTTTGTTTAGATATGAAAGTCCACTCTTAGCTGTTATAATAATGTACAACCTATGCCATTGCCTCTTCCTTTTAGTCCTCTCTCTATCAAGAGGAATAAAGCCATCGCCAGGAAATGAAGTCACAAATTGATGGACTGTACTAAACAAATTTTGTCTTATCCTATTCTTTTTCTTTCTTCAGTAGAGCCACATCCCTGAACTGACTGAGAGGGAGCTTTGCCATTGCACCCAATGCCTTCATTGTAACACCTATTGCCATCCACTAACAGGGGGTTCCAGTTTGGAATCAAAGGGAGCAGGGGCTGGGTTGAGGGTTCCTACTAAACATGGATCAAGCATGAGGAATTCTACCATTAATTTCATATTCCCTGCATTATCTAACCGTACACTACATTTTTATATAATTACCCAGGCAGTTAAACATGGCTAGGAGGTATGGGTGTCCAGGAGACAAAATCAATTAGTGTTTTTCCCCCAGTAAATGAATGTTACTAATTTTATTAGGTGGAGTGAAATAGTTTAACGACATACCTCCCTGACCATAGAACAAGTTATGAAATTAGAAATACTCCCAGTTGTCTGTGTGTGTGTAGTACCTCCATGTACTCTGTCTGTATTTGTATTTTAATGTTTAAATAGAAATTGCATGAGACATGCAAGAACCCCAAAATATTTTCTTAGACCCAGTCTTCATGTGGATGAAATTCATCCTTGACAGACCATTAATTTTAGGAGTAAAGATATTGAGCAACTTGCCCAGTCATAGTGGAGCAAAAATGAGTAGTGAGAGTCAAGTCATAGAAAAAAGCACTTAAAAGTAGTTTGGACATGAGCTCTCTCTAACTTTGCAAGGCTGGAGCCATGTTTTTGTCAAAGAATTTCAGTGATTTATAAAATTAGTCCTGTTTTAAATTAATACTACAAAAGGAAATTTTTTTTTTCCCTGTAAGGAGTATTGTAAATAGGAAAACACATATGTGAGTTAATTATGAATAATTTATTCAGCTTGTATTCTTAATATGTATTTTCCTTTTGCAACATTTCAGCTGTTTTATCATTCTATCCTGAATTTACCCCAAATGATCTGTGAAAGTGCACTGCCTCCCTTTTATTCTTTAACATCTGATTATGTTTTGGCTTTTAGTCTCATTATCTTAGATTCCCCTACACTGGGCTATGTTATGCATATGTAACTGCATAATTCAGTTATCATACCATAAGCCTAATTCACCCAAATAATTTCAAATTAATTTGCATTATTCCTCTTTATTTTCTGCATGTCTGAATGTATTTGTGCTGTTCAAACTAAAACCACAAAAATGGGCATTTTTTGTTCTCCCTCTTTTTTTCCTTTATAATCCCTTTCTTAAAGTCTTCTGCATTAGAACCCTGACACTCAAACATAAACCTACACAGGAGTCAAATCTCACTCCTTGGTTAGGGTACTCTGATGGCTCACACACACTCACCTGCCTTTTTTGTGTTGGAATGAGAAGTAATCTTTAGGAATGATCCTCTTTTTACACCAGCTAAGGCTCTACCTTAGGCTTTTTAAAATATAATTAGAAAGAACTGTAGCACAGTAACAACTTAGCTCTAACTGAATGTTTTTAAACATCTTGTATTCATTATTATTTTGCATTATTTACATACTTTCACAAACAAATTTGGGTGAAAAAAACAGAAATGAAGATATCAAATTAATAGAAAAAATACGTAATTAAAATCATGTTATTACTGTAAAACATGGTAAAAAAAATCCCTTGAACTGTTCTTTGCTATGTATTATTTCTGTGGGCTCTCACGCTGTGTTCCACCAATTTCTGATTAGAACTAATTGAGGAGTGGCTGAAATGAGTGCAGGTTCTGTGAGCTTCTGCCATAAGATGTTAAATAATGTAATTCCTCTGTAATAGAAGCTTGCAAAACACGGAGCATCTAAGACTTGGCAATCAAAAAGAATTTCTACAACACTTGTTCCTTTGTCAGTAACAAAGCCCCAGGAGAATGAGGCCGTGAGAGACGTGCAGTCATTTCCTCCTGGAGCTCTGTGGGGCTGCTGGCTCCCAAAGGAAGTGTAGCTGGATTTTGTGACTTGATCCAGTGGCTGCTGAGACAGATGCTCAGCAGAAATTTAAACGTGAATGCATTGCAGGGGTCAAAGAGGGGGTGTGCTCCAGATTACAGCTGGGCAGTGCTTGTTTGATGACCTCAGGTGCTGCAACACTGGGCTCAGGGTGCTGGGAGGGTTGTCAGGGTTGAACACCTCTGCAGTGACATTTGGAAGCTCTTGTGGTGCCCAGAGAAGCTCAAGCCAGGAGCAGCCATCCCCTGAGCTGCCAGGACATCTTCCCAAAGGCATGGCTGGGTGCAGCAGTACTCGTGTTCATGGGAGCTGCAAACTGCTGGTGCCCCACTGCCCTCACACTTCCAGAGTGTGCTGTTAGACCAGCAGAAAAGCTGAGCACAGACCTGGGATTTAGTGGCATTAGAGCAGCTTGTGTAAACTTATGCTTAAGCTTTTTTGTGAAAAAGATGGTTTTTTTCAGAAACATCAGGTCACTTTGAGGCTTCAGAAGTATTTAGGATTCTGACTCAATGGGGTTTGACGTGTAAATGGTCCAAAGCTCTCTAACTGCTTTTGATGATCTGATTTTAAGATACATTTTATGCTGAAGTCTCCAAACATCCTTTTGTTGTCCCTACTCCTGAGCCAGTATTACAGAATATTCTATCATATTTCTGTTGAAAGATGAAGAAAGTCTGCTTGCAAATTCAGGGCAGGTTGCTTGTTTTTTTTTTTCTTTTTGTGGTCACACTGGCATTACATTCAATTCATTTCATGAACAGAGAAATGTTTTTTATTGAGTAATAAGTTTTTGGGGATGAGGGGCAAGTTCAAGAAGCATGTTCCTGGAGCTTGAAATATTGTGTGGAGGAGGACAGTTGACTTGAAGGAATTCCCTCAAAACAACTTTTGGTGTCTGTGATTCAGTAGATGGCTTCACCAGGTGGGGAAGAGAAAGCTACAGGAAGCAATTTCCTTACAGCTTGTTTTCTATTGGGAAAACAATGCTGATGTGTGTAAGGACTTTTACAGCTCTTAATGAATAAAGGTGCTTACAAATGGGGATCAGGCCAACCTGATCCAAGTCCTGCTCAGAAGGAGGCACAAAGCCATCCCTGGCCCAGGCACTGGCTGTCTCTGTCTCCCCTGGCATCCCTTTCCATCAGATTCTTTTATAACACAGGATTATCTTATTCAGGCATGAGTATCACAGTGCCTCTCACCATTAACTGCTGGAGGTCAGCCAGCCAAAACTATGCAACGTGTCATGTGTGTTTTGCCTTTTCTGTGATGCATCAGGAGCTTTTACAGCCAGCTCATATCGCAGAGTTTAGCTGTGGAGGTCTTTCTGAAGCCTGGGTTTCACTGGGGAAGAGGAGCTGTGATAGTGATCACACAGTGCTGGGATGGTGAATGGCTGTTTGTCAAAGGAAAAATATGCAGAGAACACTGCCAAAGATCCACTCTGCAGTTAGGGTGGGAAAGCAAAACCCCCGTAAGAGAAATCTGTCGGGATGTTCCTGTTATGAGACAGGTGGACAAATGAGTGGATGGCTCCTGCTTGTTTTCTTACCAGAAAAAAACCCCCACATAGTTCTCATCAGTGTTATCAGCTTAGCCTCAAAATGACTTTCCTCCCCATTATTGCTTATAAACAAACCTTTATCACAGATAGCTGGCCTGCTGAATTAAGACGCTGTATTAAACAGTATATTGCTTCTGTCAGGGCCGATCGGCTGTTTGTGCAGATAATAATGCCAACTGCAACAACAACAATCAGCTAGTGTAAATTAACTTAACTGTGTGAAATAATGCTTCCTATATCAGATTAGCTTGCTGAATGACTTTATCCTTAAATTAAAGCTTGCTGGGGCGTAATAGTAAATCATTTAAATGGCGCTGGGCTTTTCAGGTAATGTCTTCATATATTACTGTAATTTCAATTCGCCAAGGCATGCAGATGGCTGCAGTCTCTGGTTCCTTGTCTCCAAAGCCTCTCCCGTGCTGCCATTTTGTAATTACAGCGCAGGAATGCTGCCTGCTGCTCTTAGATTTCCCATGGTGCACCGGCAGCCAAGGCAATGTATTTTAAAATTATTATTCTTGTGTGGCCCTCATAACATAAATGTAAATCTTTTATGCTAACGCTGTCAGGGGTTTAGCACTAGGGCTCCAAGGTGCTCTGATGTAGAAATCACCAGCAATCCATCAACCAAATATCATTTGGGATCCAGCAAATGACTTGCATTTTGGGAGGACTGTAAGCAGAGCATTATTGTAAGGTTAGAGTGATTTTGTTACTAGGTGCTTGGAGGCCTTGAAGGTGCTCTTTATTTATTTATTCTGCCGTTGTACATGGGTATTTAAGTCAGAAATTCTGCCCCAGCTCAAATGCCCAGTGTATGACTTGGTGGAAGCTTACTGTACTTAATATGCTGAAGATAACATCTGAGCAAATAACAGTCTCCAAATTAAAAGCCTTAAAATATATCAACAAGACCAGACTAAGATAGATAGCTGTTATAAAAGCAATATAGAGAAAGAAATTCTCCTGGGTCTGTGCTGTGAGAAAGAATGGGATTATTTAGTCCTTCATACTCACGTGCAAAGGTTCAGTGATTGCTTGGTATTAAAAATTCAGGTTTTATTGCCTACTGTTTCATAATTTTTTTAATTTGCATTTTATAAAAGGGCAACAAAATCAAATGGTTTGAGAAAGCCTTGTGCTCACTGTTAACTCTCTGTGAGACATCCTTGCCCTGCACTCCGTGTGTGTGAGCTCCTCACCAGCCCGAGGGGGCATCCCAAATTCCTGACAGCCATTCCAGAGCACAGTGCAGGGACAAAGTGGCACTGAAGCTGCACCCACATACTGACACAGCTGAGGGCAGAATGAAATTAATAGAAGTTCTTGAAGGTAGATAGCTGGGACCAGCATTTTGTCTGTGCAGCTACAGGGCTGCTCACACAGGTTCAGTGTTCCCTGCCCTGCTGCACACCTTTTACCAACAGCCTGTGTGCCCACTGCTGGGTAGTGCAACCCACCCACATTTCTGTTTTCAGAGCAGGGGGTTTGGACACCCCTTTTTCCCCAGTCCATTTGTGGCACAGCTCAAGAGAAGAACTCGCTCAGAGAAAACTCAGAGGCCTTCAGGTGTCACACAAACACAGCCCCCTTTGGAAGCAGAGCCCAGGTGCCCTGAGGGTTTTTGTGTGAGGTTGTGCATTAATCAGTCCGAGATTATTTTATGCTGCTAGCCTTGGTTGGGTCTGTGTACAGGTAAAGATTTAGGAGCATCACATCCCTTGCAGAGAGCAGCATAACTCAGCTGTTTCCATTTCTTCCACCTGAACAACTTGTGAACCAATGCACTACGCTTTGCTTCTCCCATGGTAGTTGTAACCCCTTTGCAAATTGCAGGTCAAAGCACATTAGTCTCTTTACACAATGCACAGGTAGAGAAAACAATCCTAACATTTGTAAGCAATTGTGGCATGTTGTAGCTCTGCAATTCCCAGGAAAGAACAGAAAAGTGCTAGGTCAATTGCCTCTTGTCTTTTGGCTTCTCGCCAAAATTTGCGCCTCTCGTCTTTTGGCAACCATCCAAATCTGCTTGGACAACACAGAGCAGAATATTTGAGGGCTGGGCTTAACACACTTGCACAAAGTGGCATTTCTCCAGTTTGGTACGGAGCTGTGTGTGCAGCCTGAGCCTCGTGACCAGGTCACTCCTCTCCTCCACGGACAGACAAGATAGCAGACTCTTTAGGAGGTCCTGCTGGGCCCAATCTATTTCTCTTTCTGTGCCAGAACATATTAGACTTGCAGCTGGATAGACCAGTGGGCCATGCTAACTAGCTGATGTATTTAAAAACAGAGAGATGAATCATCAAATCTTCTCAGCATGTATCTCTATCAAAAAAATGATGGATGAACACAGCATCTTTTTCTTGCGGGCTACGAGGAGCAGAAATCTCAGTTACAGATGAGAAACCTCTCAAATCTGTGTTTTGAAAATGTGGAAAACTAACTATAAAAATGTAAACTCAATAAAACCTTTGAAAACTGAAGAGTTGAGAGTTATGTCATGAAGGAAAGTTGTCAGAACCCTCACCTCTCTTGCTGTGGTCCTCTTTGTTATGATGATAACCAGTGCTGGTTTCCATTCTGCTCCCTCCATATGCTCTGGTGGGTCTCACAACAGTGCCTGTTCAGGTGAATATTGTTTGTTTCCTCCGCATATCTCAACAGCTTTGCCTTTTCCTCTTCTGGAGATGGGCAGCACAATGCTATGATGATATTCTCATTTTACTTCCTGTTTTTTTTTCTAGGAGAGTGAATATTGAAAGTGTTAAATACCAGTATTATCGAGGCATTTATGATGCTGATATGTGGTCCCACTCTCTTTCTGTGCACCAACAGTGGACTAATGCTTTTCATGCAATATCAGGCAACAGGAAAGGTGAAATCTAGACCAAGCTGTCCTTTAACACAGCCTGATGCCACCTCCTTTATCAGTCAGGACAGAGCACAAGAGGGCTGCTCTGCTTTTGGAGTGCCTGGCTTGTGAAGGAAGGGGGGTAGGTAATACAAAAATACATGATACTGGAGGGTTAAAAATGCACACAACAGAAATGCTGTGAGCACATGTTGATGTGCTGCCTGATTGGGAAACTTTCCCTCTCATTACCTTGATTCTGTCGTTTTTATCAGGGGATTGAAGCCAACAGACTTCCACGGGGAGACAACAGAAGATTTAGGATCGCTGCCTCAAAAAAAAGTGTTCTGAACTTCTTTCTTTGGAGTCAGTGCTCAGGAGGGATCATTGACTATTAAGATCTGCTTTTCTTCTTTCATCAGCTCTAGACGAGTTCACTATATGTTCACTGTAATTTAACCATAGCTAATTAGAGCTGGGAAAATGGGAGTTTTGCCATTGTTTTCCATGGAGCCAGGATTTCTCCCAACCTGTTTTTCTGCATAGATCTAATACTCCCTCAGTGGGCTTAAGGTTTTGGTAATGATAATGACATAGCTCTATTATGTCTCTGGGGGAGGAGGGCTGCTAATTGTCATCCACGACAAAAGTGTGATTGCTCTTTAATTGTGTTCTTATAAAAAGGCATTATATGTATTTCCTCCTAATTGCCTAAGCACAAGAACTTGGCTCTGAAATGTGTAAGTTTCTTGTGTTGGAAGGCTATAATAAAGCAATATGAGATATAATTTTTCATAGCATGGAGAACCACCCTAGGATTGATCTTCACAAGCGTTGTACCCATAGTTTTGGTGAAAGTGATGCTAGCAGATGCACACCATAATCAGGTGGCACAACAGATGCTTTTTGGACCTTGATATTTTCCCAAGTTTGGTGTTTTAACAGTTTCTGCCATGTAGTGTGAGTTTGTTGACTGCTTGACAGGGATCTGAGTTGGCTGGAGGATTTCACCCTGTTTTCCATTGCCCCATTTCACATTTAACTTGTTGAAAACTGCATTGGAGGCACGTGACAAAAGTTGCAATATAACTTTTCTTGTGAAATGAAGAAGGGTTCCACACATCTTTCCTTTTCAAATATAAATGTAGGAACTTATAAAGATACTTTTATTTATAATCTTTTTCTACTGTATGTATAATGGAAAAGTGGTCTCCGTTCTATGTCTGGGAATTTTTTAAGAAGTTTATTAAATATAAAAATTGCTATATCAAGTAAAATCTTACATTTATCTGCTCATGCTGACAGGAAATGATACCACTCTGATAATATTTGATAATACAATCTATAAGAAAATTTAGAGTCCTTGAAGAATAACGGAAGACTGAAAAATAATTTCTTGAAAAGTTGTGCTAAATGGGAATTATAGTAAAAGGAAAGTTGCAGAAAGGAAAATTAACCTTCTCTGCTGGAATTTGTAGATATGTGGACAAAGGAAATGCTGATACCAATCTGTAATGAAGTATCATAGTAGACTTTGCCTTATACCCAAAAGATTTTTTTTTTTGAAACTAAGCAGGGTATATTGAAGAACATTCCCTGCTGACTGATCTTCTCTCCTTTCCTGCTAATCAATATTGTGCTGTCCTGATGCAAGTGAAGGTAATCCAGGATTCCAGGGTAAAGGAGAAGAGCCTGATCCTCCATAACCAGTATAAAATATGAATACTTTATATTTTGCTCATAGTTTTCTAATTTTTTTTTGTGTAGAAAAAATGTGTGTATGTAGCTTCACCTTTCCCTGAAAATTATTTACCATCTTCCCTTGTGCTCTAACCTGAGCAGAACTGGAAAAAAAAGCAGGTGAGGGGAGAATTTTATTGAAGTGTGTGTGTGTGTGTGGGAGATTTATTTAGATCACTGATTGCTAGGGAAATAGATGGAGCAGGTAACGGAAGAACACCTGCTTTTGGGTATTCATATGTCTTAGTAAGCTTTCAGAATCCTAAAAAGATTTTATTATCATTAGCTAATTGAGGCTGAGTTCAAAACAAGGAACAATGTCTATCATTTTTCCTAGCACTAAATCTGGGGTTCCCTCCCCAGTCCTTGTTTCTGACTGCAGCCACATCTGCTGATTGCATTTACCTTCCCTCTCCCAAGATCTGCTGGAAACACTTCTGGACATGACATTAACAGAGAGTAGATCAATTGCAAGTTCCTGGAAGCCAATTCTCCATGCTAACAGAGAACATATCAGTTCCTTTTACTTATGAAAACTTAGACTCATTCTGGGCTCTTCCTGCCCCCTCGTAAATAGCATTTAGTACAGTTGTGTGTCTCTAGAAGCAGGCAGTATTTCTCTGTTTACTCCAAGATGGCCAGAATTTCACCTTTGTATTTTCTATGTGTTTACAAACTATAATAAAGGAGCAATGTTGTTTTCTTTTTCCTGGTTTTTTTTTCTGTTTTTTGTTTGTCTGTTTTGTTTTGTTTTGTTTTGTTTGTGGTGTTGTTTTGTTTTTTTTTTTTAATTTGAGTTGGGATGGGGCATCTGCCTGTCAGTGCTTCTGCTGTGTATATGAATTCCTCCTAAAGTAGGCAGAGATTTTTTTGGCTGGCAGGAGCCACTGCTGTTAATGACCAGTTCTGAACATCAATCAAAACTCTGGCATTTTGTAAGGTTGATGTGCAGCCCTTTTCCTTAGCCTCCAACACCATCTTTCTTGCTGAGACTTGGTGATATTTTACGAAATCTATCATATAACCTCAGTTGCTCTGGACATTTTCTTCTCAGTCTGGAATGCAAGAGTCAGCAGCACACTCCTATCAATTGTGCTAAAAGATACTGACAAGTCATGTATTACCAGATTTGACCTCTAGCCGTGGTATAAGAAGCCTGTGCAATGTGCCTTGAATTTCTGACCCTGAAAAACAAATAAAGAACAGAGAAAGTGTTTCTTCAGCTTCACTTCTTATAGGAATGAGCAGGGAATAAGTGCCTTCTGGTTTATTGTGGGCAGTGGTGGAACTTTCTTTTTCTCTAACGTCTGAAACAGTATGTGCCCAGACTATGAACAAGCAAAGGCTGAATAGCAGAACATGAAAAACATGAGGATTTTCTGCCTTCATCTCTAAATCTAGATGAATATTTGGAGAGCTTCAGGAATCTGATAAAAAAGAAATAGTCCTTGTTTCAGCTTAAGGTTAATCTTTTGACAATGGCAGTATGATACAAAAATGGTTTAGGGGCTAGCATTAAAATGAAAAAAAAAAAAAAATCTCCTCTCTGCAGGCAATATGTGCTGAGAAAGCCTGGTGCTGTGGTCTGCTTGAGATATTGGATGTGAAACCCTCCCAAACCAGCCCGTACCCATAATTGGAGGAAATCAAAGGTGTAGCTATTGCTGTGCAGAATGGATTGTCTCACGTGAGAGATGGTTCTGATGATAATTTTATGAGCAATGAATCTTTGATGTTAAGGACATGCTTATCTGACCACGCAATTTCCTTCTGTAAGAGACCAAGGGGACTCTTGGTGCAGGCTCTGCCTTGATTTGATGGATAGAAATCTTAGGCCCAAGAGTCCTGGCGACTTTTCAGACTGCATTTTTTAATTCCATTGCAAAGAGGGATTGCAGAGGCCTTTTCCCTGTGCTTTGCCTTTCTTGGCAGGGAGGCAGCCTGGATATATTGCAGACTGTGCAAGTCAGTTCTTGGAGCCAGTTTTGGGTGTAGTTAGTCCTGTAGGTTATGAAAATGAAATGGGAAAGATTCTGGCCCTCACGTGGGTTACTCTGTAGTGAAACCTTTATTAAGCAATTATTGCAAGCACATAATTATTCTGGTTACAGAGTTATGGTGCACTAAAGCCTTCATTAAAGGTGCTGCCAGACTGTAGAAAGGAGAAGGGCTTGAAGATTCTTCAAACAATTATGGTGAAGAATAATTGGACTTAATTACAGTTCATCTCTGGTGAGACACGGGAAAGTGTCAGAGTGGTGCAGCTCCTGTCTGTAGTCAGTAACTTGGTGTGCGATTGTGAAAAAGTTACTGGTCCCCCTTTCCATGGCTCCTAGAGTGCATCTTGTGCTAGGCTGGAGACAGGGAATCCTGCTCTACCAGCGTGCTGCTGGTGGGAGCTCAGGCTGCTGCTCCAGCACGGGTCATGTATTCTCAGACATGGTCAGAAGGCAAGTGCCAGCATGGGATACAGCCAGGGTGTGAGGTTTCTTGTGTGTTCAGTGGCTGTGTGGTGTCACACTGATCCTCGTGGGGCACTGTAGGGCTCCCTTAGCAATCACTTTTCCTTTCTTTCATTTTTTTTCCCCTAATATTTCCCAGTGTGATCATCTGAAACCAGATGAAATGACTGTGCTGTACCAACCTGAAGTGACAGGACAGACTTAGTGGAGAAAAGCTCTCTACTCCCTCCCATTTACTGTTTCAGAAAAAGTGTTTTTATAATCTCTTTATATAAAACCTCACAATAATATATGACTCCTTAGTGTAGTTGGTAAACAACCTGCTCTTTAGTCAAGCACGTCTTTAAAAATATGATGCATCACCTTACAAAAACAGTTGAAGATTTTTCCACAAAAATCCATATCTTGTCCCATAAATAAGAATGTTAAATGATGAGCACTTCCTGCATTATACACATCTCTGGATGTGATGTCCTTCTTGGAGAATTTTTGTTAAGAAACAAAATACAATTTTTATTGAGATCAATAAAAGATTAAGGTGACAAAATGATTTATCGGCTGTACAAAATGCTCATTTTTCCCCCAACAGCAGCACAACCAACCAGGAAAAAAAAGGAGGATGCCATGAAGTATTTTGTATTTAGCTTTGTTTTTGCCTTGCGTCCTTGGAAAACTGGGAAAACAGAGCTAAGCCATCCATCAAATCTTAAAATAGTGCTTAAAATGAGTAAGTGCTGCTCTGGCCCTCAGACTACAACATATGGAGGAACTTATTGTATGACCTACTACACACCAAAGTCCATGGAAATACTCCCATTAACTTCAATGAACATAACTCCAGTAGTGCATAATGAAAACAGGAGAGAAACCAATTTATCAGTGCATGAGAGGTGGTGCTCACCATCGAGCCTTACTTTTGATTACTGCAAGGCTGCAAAGCTGGTGTGCCTCTTTGATGTATGATTTGATGTGCCTCTGAAGAAAACTTTTATTTTAAAGCTCTCAAGGAGGGGTGGATTAAATGTCCCTGGAAAAAGATCCCCTGGATGCAGTTTCTCCCTCAGCAGCAACATCTCACATTGGTGTCCCCAGTGTGAATTTAAGCAGGGGCTCTAATGAAGCCGTGTGAGAGTTGCTGGCTCCGGCTCCTGCAGCTCCTCCCCAGCACTTGTCAGAATTGCTTTTGGTGACAGATCCCACGTGAATCAGGGGGGAGGAAATGAAGCTGCTTTGCTGTTGCTGCTGCTGAGCATTCCAGATGAGCAATCACCACTGGGGGAAGCCCCAGAGGCGCTGGAAATTGGTGTGACCTGACTCACACCACAGAAAAAATTCTGCACCTTCTCTTGGTTAAGTGGCTGATACCTGCATCTGTCTAGTCAGGCAGTGAAAGTATGAGGAGGATTGGTTTGTGCCCTCAGCAAAGTTGTACTCACTTTGTCTGGGCATTGCCTCAAGCCTGGCCCAAGCACCTGGCTTAGAAAGAAGAGAGGTGACCCTTGCAGTCTGGTATTTCTGCAAGCTGCCATGGAGTTCAAGATACCTGCTTTGCACACTGCCAACAGATAGACCCCAGTGAGCTCACTGAAGTGCATAGAGTGAATTGAAATGCAGGTATCAATTTCCTTACTGACAATGGGAACGTTTGCTTGCAAAGTTTTGTGTGCAGTGACATTGTGCCAGGTACACCTGAACACAGAGCTAATCCCACACCTCCTGTGTAAGCTGTAAAGTGTAAAGTTTAGCACAGTTTTTCATAACATGAAAAAACAGTAGTAAAGTACATCCGAATCCTAAAAATGGGTTCAGCTCCAAAAATAAGTGAAATTTGCAACTTATAGAAAAGCAATGGTCCATACCTCGCTAAACACAGGTTCAATCAAATATACAGCATAAAACCTAACCATTTGTAACTGCAGTCATTCCTATGCTTTGCTTTTAAATAACACTTTAGATTTGTGTTTTAGTGTGATAAAATCCTTCTCAATTCTTAAAGCACCATCACCATTTTGTATTTAATTTGATACTAACTGTAATTTTGTCTTAATTTTTTTTAACTCAGATCTTTTCATCAGGTAGTTCTTTACACATATTTATTTTAACTGTTGTTGCAGTATTGAAATTGTTGATACCACTGTTTGGAAAGGAAAACAGAGACTTTCATGAGTTTTGGGGAAGGCATGTTGTAAATGAGAAAATCTAGACTCATTTTCATTGTACTTTTATATGAGTGTTAAGAGCAGAAGGTGTGGCCAGCTAAACCAGTGAGAAATGCCTCACTTGAGAAGGGACATCAGTACAGCACAGATGCCCACTCTCAAACACCAAATAGTGTGGTGGAAATGGGTTTTTTTAATGTATAGTAAAAAATACTGTTCACAGAAAGTACTTGTTATATGTTTCTTATTCTCATCTATAACATGTGAGGACTGGGATTTTATTAAGTTTGGTAATTTCTGAGACTGCACACTTAAAGAAGCCATCTGTACATTGCTTTTAAACGAGAACTGGCTTTTCAGGATCATGTTTGTTCAGCTCTGTCAGAGAGAAAGAATATGTGCAATGTGTGGTACAACTCTGAACGAGAAAATATCTCAGCTGACAAAATATTCTGTTGGAAGAACGTTGCTTTGGAGCATTCTGTATATTTAGAATGAACCTTTGTGTGTGCTTGTATGGATACACATAAAGGAGAAGCTTGCCTTAGCCTTGGTGCTTTTTGGAGCATTCCTGCTATTTGCCAGGGCCTGAGTTCAGTTACAACACCATAACACCTCCCTGGAAAGTTCACTGGAGCGTTTTGGCCATGGAGGACAAAAGGAAGTCAGTAGAACAGGGCAGTCAAGTCCAGTTGTAAGTTTGATGTGTTGGAGACTTGTTTCTCTGCACTGAATTTTCCTGGAAGGATCTTGGTCAAGTAGTTTATGTCCCTGAGCCTCTATTTAAAGGAGATAGTAACATTGCCTGGCTTCACAGGTGTGGATTTTGAAGATAAATGAAGCTCAAAATTTGATTTTTGAAATTCTGTCCTAAACATTGACTGGTGAAATGGTAGAATAAAAGCAGGGTTGTCTTAATTATTGAACAATTTATATCTTTCCCTGAAATAATTGCATTAATTTATCTTAGGGATTAATTTCCCCTGTAAAATCATGGGTATGCCAGCCCATGGAAACGCACATCACTTTGTGGTTTGGCATGTTAGCTTGGCCGAGAAACCCTGTAAAGCATGTTTGCAAAATATATTTTCAATTCTTAAGGCCATCTAAGAGCCCAGGCAGATAAAATTCTGTCTTCTTAGCAGATTTGTGATGTGGGCTCTGTTTCCCCTGTATTATCCTTCATGGATCTTCACCTTTCTATTTGCTACAGGTAGTAGCCTCACCCATATGTTGTTTTTTTTTTAATTCATTTACCCATCCTCCTGCTGAGATAAACACTTTTTCCACTTCATTCTCTCTGCAGAGAGAAAGTCGTATTGACAGTGTTTTCTCTTTCTGCATGTTAATTATTGTGTTCTGTATTTTGTTTGTTCATTTTGTAATGTTTTCCAATGGATAATAATCAAAAGTATGTGTAGCAAAATGTTACTGACAGCATGTAAATTGAAAGGTCTTTGCCCATAGATGGTCAAATGATTTTATGCATCTTTTTGGAAAGTGTAAGAATAACTCCAGTGTTGAGGAGTTACTCAGATTTGCACAGAACTATTCAGAGTAAAATATGTGCAGATGTGGAGCTCTTATCTATAGCAGTGTTAAAATGTATTGCTTTTTAATTATTTCAAACTACATCCTTCTTAAAATAAGATTCAAGAAAGCCACAGATTGCTTATTAGTGTATATGTATTTTGTTGGGGGAGATTAATAATTATTTTCTGTTTAAATAAGGCATATGAGACATTCCAAACAGCACTCCTGTTAATAATTGAATGTTAAAACAAATGTACGACTGTGTTCCAGGATCACAGAAAACAATGAATCATGCATTTATTATTTTAACTGATGTGATACAATCAGCAGGGAACTCTTATTTAGAGAGCAGGTTAGTGTCTGCTCTGCTGCTTAAAGCCAAACCCAGGGTCTTGTGTTATTGCTGCTCATGGAATGAGTCTAATGTGTAGAAATCAGAGGGCAGAGAGAAAGAGAGCAAGGTGAGGGGGTGTTGGAGCTGAGGGGTTTGGGTTTTTTTTTTTAAGAAACAAGGTATTTTTGGCTATTATTTGTCTTGATTAAAGAGTTGGAGGACAGAGGATACCTAGAACTCTTTCCCAGCAGAGCAGGGTCTTGCATTAATGCTGGGAAGGCTCACTGTGCTATGGGGAGATATTTTAAAACAGGACAATACCTAAATGTCCTTCACACAGTTGTCTTTGCAGAAGGATATGGCTCTTATATGCACCTCATATAGCTGCCTGAAGGGAAGAGAGCAGCAGCAGCTCCATAGGGCTGTTTAAGATAGGAACTGAAATCACAGGTGTTCATGGTCTCAAAATTTATGCATTAATTACCCAGATTTGCATAAAAGTAAAACAATTTAGGTAACTCACATAAAAAAAAAACAAAACAGTAAGCCAAAATGGTGTTGATATCAACAATCCATTCACTTATGGTCTCTCTCTGCTCCTTTTTTCCCATAAAAAAAATCTCCCAGCTCCTCCTTGGGGAAGGAAGCTGACGTCGTAAAAAGATCAGGTAGAGAGAGGAGAATAATAATGGCAGCATTAGCAAAGAGCCCTGCACAATCCCCTGCCCCTCTGTCCTCCCTGGCAGGTTCCCTGCAGCAAGATGCAATATATCTCTTGGTTTGAATATTTCATTTCCAGGGGTACATCTGCTTTTCTTTCATGTTCTATTCAGCGTTACCTATTTATAACACGTTTTAAAACCGATTTTCCGGCTCCTTGATACGGTACAAGAGAAAGAGGAGCTATGTATCAGTGTAATGATAAAAGGCGTGAGGAAAAGGGGAAAGTAATAATTGGTTGCAAATCAAGTTATGAACCTCGAGCAAAAATAAAAGTGGAAGAGGGAAGAGGGTTTTATAACCTCAGTAAATAGCAGAAATTACAATGTGCTGTGTACATTTGGTTTGTACTTTTATACCAAGTTAGCGGATAAGGATATTTATCTGATGTTGTTTGCTCTACACATAAACTCTTCTGATTTAGATGATAGATAGAAACCATTTATACAGATAAACACAGTAGGGGTCTAAACACGGATCCCTGTGGAACACCAGATGTGAGTAAATGAACACTTGATTTTCCTCTTGTCTGCTTCTGACAACCTGATGGATAAGAAACCATCTCCTGAATTCCCTTAAAACCTGATAGCACTAATGCAGATAATAACATAGAGTGAGATATGGTATTTATTAAATCTACTCTCTAAATATTAATACGACAGCAGCTGTGATCTTTCTACTCTTTAACTGTACTCTTCATGCACTGTGTCATTTACTAACAAAGATAAATGCACAGGGCTGATGTAGAGGGTTTAGGACCACGGGGGTATTCAAATACTTAAGATTCATGCAATTTAGAAATTAATACTCTACATCAGAATTGATTAAATAAAAGGAGTGTGAGAAATTTACAAAATTGCTTTTAAAATGGAAACAGATTGTGTGGATGGAATAAGAAGCAGGTATGTTAATTCTTTTTTGTCCATTGTCCCAAGTGGATCTAATGCTAACCGCTGCAGAGTGTATTAGCAGAAAGGAGCTTTAGTATTTCATAAGTTAGAAATATCATCTCTGAAGTGTCAGCAGTTTTATATCCATTTTTCTCTCCCTCTCCATTTCCTCCATATCTCTGAGACTAAAGTATAACGGAGGAAGAGGCCACCAGGGGCCATGTCTTGGCCAGATGCTTTTATTCACTGTGTCATGTCTTTTCCAGAGTTAACTGTCAAATGCTCTTGTAGTTCAGGCATTCTCAGGTGGTGGGGGGTGACTTCCAGCACTGTAGTTTCTTACCTAAAGCTGAACTCATCAGCTCCATCTTGCCAGCAGAGCCCATAATCCCAGAACCTCTCCCAGGCCACGTGGGCTTCTTATTTATCAGCCTAGTCTGGCTGACTTCAGCTGAACTGTGAAATTTCACTGAATTTATCAGTGAAAGCATAGAGAGGTTCAGCACCAATGTTTGCACAGGCAGGAATTGTACTTTGTTTTGTGTAGTGCAAATCCCTGTGTTAAGGAACGGTGCAAGGTGACCCTGGTGCCATCCAGACCCTCAGGAAAGCCTCTGATCTGTTCCCTTATCATCTGGCTTCTTTCAGTCTCTTGGGAGAGACTCACAGCACCCAGACACAAACTGTGGCTTTGTGTCTGTGTTTGCAGGGGGTTTGAAGAGCTGATCTTGTGCAGGTTGGGTTGACTGTAAACAGGGATTTAGCAGCAGTGCTCAGGCAGCCTGTGGAGCCCAACATTAAGTGCTGCATTTGCTGTGTTCTGCTGCACACACTTGTGGAAGAGGAGACTCTGTTCATTCCATATCTACTTGCCTGGGAAGAGGCTCAGTCCACAGGAGAGTCCCCCTTGTGTACAGCAATGCCTTATGAGGCTACCTGGAACAGGGGCTAGACAGAGTTAAAGGAATAAAGCTGTTAAAGGAACAGGGGCTAGACAGAGTTAAGGGAATAAAGCAGGTATTTATTAAAAGGCCTTTAAAGGATACACCTTGGGCAGTGCAAGAGCCTGGCTGTGGCTCTACCCAAGATGAACTCCAGATGGATTCTGATCCACGAGGTTTCACACTTTTATAAGTTTTGGACCATTTACATATTGGGGTTAATTGTCCAATTACAACTTCAGGTTATGGAGTCCAAATCTTCCAGATTGCTCCCCTCAATTTGCTGTTATAATTTTTGGGCCTGAAGCTGCAATGGTGTCCTTGGCTCTCAGGCTGGAAAAGGATTGTTTTGTCTGACTAAACTGTGAAGAGAACTTGCTAACATTTTATATGAAGTTCAGAGTTTCATATCAATGCAGTACAGAATCTGGAAAATATGAAAGCTAAACCTGAAGGCATCAACAGCAGACTGGATGGCTGAGATGACAGGTTTCAGACTGGACAGATACATCAGGGATCCCTCCAGCTCAGCTTTGTCTAGGTAACTGTCCCAGTTCGAGCTCCACACTTCTGGTGCCTGGGAATCTCCCCAGTGGGATGTTTCTGCCACCACAGCACTCCTGAGGATCTTCCACCCCCTGGCAGCACAGCCTCCCTCTCAAAGGGTCAGTGCAGCTCTACAGGCTCTTCTGCACCAAGGGCAGTCCACCAGTCCCAACTGGAATGCTTTGAGCAGGGATTTCAGACTGTATTCAACAAACACAGTGGCAGGCACTTAGAATAATTCCACTGTTAGGAACTAAAAGCTAATTGGCTTTGAAGAAAATAGCCCACACAGTTTGTACCACTCCACTGATCAGAAACTGGACCATGGATAATTGAGATGGTGTGAAACACCTACTGCCTCATGCTCACAATTTTTGGATCCATTAATTCCTACAGTAACATCCTACAGGAGGATGTTACAACAGCTTAGTTCATTATAAACAATTTTGCCCCATTTACTTTGGAATTTTGTGGTTCTTAATCCATAAATGCAAACAGAATGCAAATTTGCAAACAAAGGAGCTTGGAAATAGTGACTTTTTTTTCCTTCAAGCCACTGTTTTGATATGATGGTAGAGACTAAGATTTTATAAACAGTAGAATTGTATTTTCACATAAGTGTGGTTATACTTGAGGCTAAAGCTGAAGAATGTTTTGGATGTTATATGGTAGTTTAGAGGGTTTTGTTTTGTATTCTTTGGGGTTTGTTTTGTTGGGGTTTTTTAAGACTGTGAATCACAAAAAGTGTGTGCTTGATCCTAAAATTAATTTTGATGGATTATGGGAGCACAGAGTTTATGACCAATACAGTAGCATTTGATTCTACTCAAATATAACATAAAATTAATTCTGTTTCCATCAGTCACAATGTTATTCAACATTGTTATTGTTGCTCCTGTTCCCCTTTCTAGAAAGGGGAAGAATGGATGTCATGGTACTTGTGACAGAAAAATTCAAGCTGTTGCTGAACATTGTTATTTTCAATATAAATCTAATGTCAAATGAAGGCAAATTTTCAGAGATTTTGAACTTTGTGTTGATCCAAATGAGAAATCCTAAAAATATTTCTCTTCTTATGGCTTTTATTAAATATTTTTAAGCGTTCCCACAGAATTTTGGGATGCTAATTCCTAGTTCATGTGCCTTAATCCCAGAAGAGAGCAAACCATCTCACTGTCAAGTTACCAGCAGATGTAACAGCATATTTTGTACATGGTATTTTCCTAGATCAAAGTTGTATTCAAGCATTTTTGATATATGCATTTTAAGAACTTTGTAGTCTGGAGATCCAAGCTCCTGTAAGGAAATTTAAACCTATTGATAGTGGGCTTGAGTTTCTTGGTTTGCTTTTATGGATTACTTACAAATAATCCTCAGCTACCCAAGAGTAAACCACCTGAAAGCCTCTGTTACAGGTTGAAATAGTCTCAACAGATAAAAATTTCATCTTTAAATGGGAAATTTCTTTCATCAGATCGTTCAGCCAAACCAGCAACAGAGCAGTTGCCAGGAAGGCCAATTGTTAGGGCATGATGTTAATATTAAAAGTGGAAATCTTGGCATACTCACATCTTATTTACAATGGGTATTTTATTTGATTTTGTTGGGTTTGTTCTTTTTTTCACTAGCACAAGTCTGGATAAGGAATTGCTCTTTGGAAGCTGTATCCTGAGTGGAAAACAATTCCTGTGAATGAAGTGGGATCACCATATTTTTTTTGTCTGTGTCTGCAAGGAGCTGATCCAGTGTAATGGGCAGAGAGAGCAGCAGCATTATTCACTGCAATATGTAAAGTAGCCTCTTGGGCTCCCCATACATTTTATCTTTCATTATCAATTTGACACTCCTGCACGGGTAGATTCATTCTCTGGCAGGGAATACCACAGGCTATATTTCTGTGCTTTTTCTCCCTCCATCCAAGCATTCTCTCAGTGCCTTGGTAAATCATCATGTTAAATCATTAATAGTGAAGAAAGGCATGCTACGTAAGCAATTATATACTGATTAATGTCCAAGTTAAATCCCTCTCTTCAAAGATATTGCTGACCTGCTGAGTATCTCCATGATATTCATTTTCTTTGTTCTTTGGGTAGCAGTTTAGCAGTCCAAGCACAAAGGCAGGAGTGTTCTCGGGTTAAAATCCTCGTGTGCAGCGCTGAACATGAGCAGTTGACATTCCCTCTCAGAATCAACTTGGAGGGGGGCACAAGGGCTGAAAATCTTCAGTAAAGCTTTACCAAGCTGGTAAAATTCTGGGCATGTCCTCAGAACCCTCATCCTTGTTAAAAGCATGGCAGTTTCAGTGGCAGCAGCAGTGAGAGGAGCCCTTGAAGCTGTGTTGCAGAACCGCATCAATTCAGCCTGCTGGGAGTAGGTGTAGGTGATGTGGGGCTTAAAATGTGGCACCCAAAATGCTTTTCTCCTGTGGAGCTGCCCGTGTCACTGAGAGCACGAGAGCCAAACAAGCCCGGGCTGGTGTAGGAATGGTTTGAACCATTCCCATTATCCAGGTGTTAGCCTCTGTACAATGCAGACAGAATGGAATTCTGACTGGAGAAGGAGTGGGACTCAGGGGAAAGATATTACATTCTGGTGTTTTCCTAGGGAAGGAGAATAATGTACAAAATACAGAATCTTTTGGAATTCCTAGAGATGTCTGTGATGCTCAGCGTGTACAAGCACATGTCTGTAAATGTAAAGACATTTGCACAGGAGTGTGAGTTTGTGTCATCAGCTCTTTGGAATGTAGGTGCTGCTTTCATTTTCTGCTGAGAGGCAAATTATGGACAAATAGCATTCATGCACTCAGCAGATAAGAAGGAAAAGGAAACACCAACATTGTCTATCTGCTGACAGAAAGAAATATTTATAAGACATTTGCATCAATAGACATTGTCTGTTTTTAAATCAGATACAGATATTGGAATATGACTGACAAGTTCTACCTTCCTCACCCCAGAATCTCAGAGCTATATATATATATTTTTTTTTTTTTTCTCTTTCCCTTAGTTATGCTTGCTATTCCTTTGCATTTGAGACTATGTGTTCTCTACTGGAGCAAAGCCTGCCTCAGAGAGCACAGTTCAGTATTAGCTGTGCTGTAGTCTGGACCAAAGAGATGGGAGTGTGCTAAAGGGTTTTTTCTGCAACATCAGGCCCTGCTTTGTCATCCCTTCAGAGAGTGTTGCAGAGTAGCAGCATGACAAGGATGGCTTTGCAAGATCCTTGTTCAGAGAATGTTCCTCTCCCACCAAAGGCCAGGTCTCTCACTTTGGTGTGCAGGTATCAGCCTTTGATGGCTGGGAACTGTCTCCTTTTAGCTGGATACATAGGCACCCTCAGTTGTGTAGCAGAAGTGATGTTTTTAACGTGCCAGGGATGTGCATTTTGCCAGACCCACCCAGGTGAGAAGCTGTCACTTAAGAATTGCCACTCAAGCTGTTTTTTATGCTATTAGTGCTAAAATACTTATTCTATATTAATGTGCGATTATGCAGACCTGTTGTGCCAGGTTCTGTTAGAGCCCACATTGGGTGCAAGGTTGCAGTGGATGTTGAGTGGATGTTCAGAGCTGTTCAGAAGCTGTGCTGGATGCAGATCCAGCAGAAAAGCTCCCATTCCTTTTGCTTTTTACAATAAATTTTCATTGTTTCGCACACACTGCTCTCCACATATTGAACAATATTCAGTTTCTTTAGAGGTGCCAGTTGTGATGTTATTTGTGAGACAAAGATTTGTCTGGAATTTCTGCTCCAGTATTTCAGCTGTTGTAGTCCACTATTTTTGGCAACACTGATTACCTGTAAATCTCCCTTCCTGTTTTTCCAATTGAAGTTATTCAACCCCTGACAGAACCTGGCAGAGGGATTCCAGAAATGCTGTAGCTGTTACAAGTTTTTCTTTTTACCTGGCATTATATCTGAGTAAGAATTTTCAGTCAGTCATCATGAAACACCGTAGCAAATCGTGCTAAGTCTGCACTTCTTGAAAATGCTACTCCTCTAACACTTCCTCGTCTCCTACTACCTATTACCATTCCATCTCTGTTACCAGGCTGAGAAAATCTATATTCTCTGCAAGCTTGACAGCACTAGGAATAAGCAATGGAGTACCACAGGCAAAATCCCCCAAGGAGCTGCTGGGGCTCCCAGCCTCATTCCTTGTGCTGCTCTAGAAGAGAGCTGGACATTCTCAGGGTGTTTTGCCTCCTCACTGACAGGAGCCTGCCAGGCTGAGGAGAAAGTCCTGGCCTCATGTGCTGGGGCAAAAGCCTCAGGCCCTGCTGAGGTCCCTCTCATTGTTCCCAGGGTGGAGAGAGGAGGTTTCTGTGGACTCAGCCCAGTGCAGGCACATGTGGAAGGTGAAGAAGCAAGCATTAACCTTCTGGATGAGCTCAGTTAAAGTCAAGGAGTAGAAAATCAAGCACCTGAAGTGCCTTGGAGTTTGGGCTTCATGGGTCTGCAATAAATGAAAAACCAGAATATTCAGTTGCCTCAGTAAGATTTCCTGTGAAGAACATTTCATTGCACAGTGTTTCTCCCTCTCACGTTCTTTTGCTCCTTCCTCATTGTTTATTTTCACCTGAAACTTCAGAGTTGGTGAAAAGGTCCATTAAAATAATGGAGTTTAATATTTCAATATATTTTTTCATTCCTTCTTTCCGTTTCCCCCTCTCTCTCTCACACACACGTTTCAAAAGCATCCACCCAGAGCACAGAGCAAGATCACCCACCAGAGTGGGGATCCTGAGGATTCCACAATGCAAATTACTCACTGGGTAGATGACACCACTCTTGATGTTTTCCAGAGAAGGCTGGGCTGACTTACAGAAAAATCAAGTCCTTTCAGGCTTTCAGTGAAAAGTGAAATACAGCCAATAAACAATATTTGAGGGGCTCCTTGAGGTGAAAATGTGGCAGGGGAGAAGACAAAAGGAGGTAGCTCTGCTTCAAAGGAAAAATAATTTGGTTGCAATCATTCCAGAAGAGATATAAAATGATTAGTATAATATGAGGCAAAATACTCTCTCCTAAACAATGTTTGGAGAATATTATGCCAACAAATTCAGTATCTTTTTAAAAGTCCATTAATTTCATCAACTTATTCAATGGTGTGTGAAAAAGGATGACTCATAGTGGTGGAGCTCAGGACATCTGTGATCTCTCTGGTTTATTATCCTTGTCTTTGATGAGTTCTTTCAACCCTTTACATCTCAGTTTTCCTTCCTTCCCCCCTTTCCACATTCAGTTTTCCCTCTGTATTTTCTCCTGTAACTTGTGCACCATTTGTGAGACAGTTGAATACCTCCCATATAGGGCTTGATTTCATCTGGTGGTTCCAAATGTTATTTTAATTCTAAAAATCAGATTATTATGTGTTTTCATTAGGGCTTGTAATGGACCTTCTAAGTTTTTCCTTTAGTCACGTTCCCCATTTTTTTGGTCAATCTTACAAATCAGAGAGTTGATCCCCTAACCTGCCCCTTTATATCCTTAATAAACAATATTAGAAGGAAAGTAATCACTTGTATTACATTGACTCTGTTCCTGGAGCCAAAGTTCTGTTGGTAAATTCTGGGGAAAAGAATTGAAGCTTAGGGGAAGCAAAGAAAGGAGGAAAGCAGGGGTGTGGCTTGTTTCATGAAATGCTGCAGAGAGGGGTCTTTTAATCTACCCATAACCATGCATTAACCTTTGGGATCACACTTTCATAGCCCACAAGCTCTTCTGCTTTCATGGGCAGAGAGTGCTTAAGAGCATGTACATATTTCTCTGCTAATCAAACCCAAAAATATCTTCTGGGCTGAGTTTTAATTTATGTTATCAAAACTACAGGACCTACTGAATCTAGTGCAATGGAAAGCAGTTCAGCTTTTATATAGAGATGCAGAGCAGAAATAAAATCTAGATTACCAATTACTGATAGAAATTTCAGCTAATCCCGTACAGCCAGGAGCAGAATGGCCTTTCACAAAGATAGAAGAAAAAAAAATAGACTTATTATTTGGTAGAAAGTAAATGATAAATTTGAAAACTCAAGGTATTTAACAATAAGAATGACTGCATGTGTGATGCAGCAGTAGAACATGGCAAAGGTTTGTGAAATGGGGTCCTGAAAATGTAATTTTATTATTGCCAGTGTTTTATCACTTGTGCCCAATAATGCTTTTGATAGGTAGAATGTTTCCCAGATCTCCAAGGAGTGGTCCAGGCTTCATAGTTTAAAATAGATGGGGAAAATATTCAGGGAACATTAACTTCAAGTGGGACTTTCTGCTCTGATTGACAGAATTCATTACAGAAGGTGTGTTAGAGTTCTGGTGTTCTTGCAATGGCTCAGCTGGACTTCCAGCCTCACTCCTCCGAGTGTGATTGAGCTCAAATCCCCCTCTACTCTTTATTGAGAGGTTTTTTTCCTGGTCTTTATGTGGCACAGAGAAAATGAATTTTGTTTAGTTTCTCTAACCTTGCTAGTTCAAATTCTCTATTAAATCCCATTTAAAATACAACCTGATCTGAGGACATCTTTATTTCCCGTGGTCTCACTCTGCTTGTGAAAGGCTGGAGACTCCCCAGAGCCCAGGGGGTGCCTTGTTTCTCACTGCCCCAGATTTGTGCACCACAAGAAATTTAGCCAGGACTACTGCAGGGTTTTCCACATCACATAAGGGCTGCCCCAGTACAAAATTCAGACGTGTAATGAAATCAGTCCCCAGGGGAGGAAACCCTCTTGGCCATGGCAAAGTGTGTGATGGAAAATGTGGTCATTTTGGGGGGTCTCCCAGGGAAGGAATTTGCCTACTTGCCCAATAGGACACATTCTGCAGTTTTTCTGGAGGTTTGGCTAGGATCTGAAGTTGGTTTTTTTATTATTTTAAAAGGGTATCAGAAAGACATTTCCCCAGACATTTCCAGATGCAAAGATTCCTGATATTTGGGAATATTTCATAGGTGCTTGAAGCTGGTAAATCTCAAATACTTGTGGCCCATTTGCAAGTCAATCCCTCCTGCATGGCAGGTGTATTGTTAGGTATTTGTCCATCAGCTGCTCACACCAGACTGCTCCAAGGTGGTGCTGACAAGAGAAAGCTCACACAAGTTTATGTTAATTTTGGAGGGCAGCCTAGAAAAGTGTAAAGGTCCTTATTGGCCTTAAAAACCTATGAATCAATAGCAAGTGCTAGCAAAAGGTCACTGGCCACAGATAAAGGGCTGACTATCAGACCATCTAGCAGAGCTACTCACACCTTTTTTGTTATGAGGTTAAAATAAATCCTACATCTGGCTGTCAGATATTGTTCAGTCGCTTTTGTTCCTCTTGGGCAGTTCCATGCAGATGCTGCTCCTGAAAAAGCTACTCCAGAACACCATAGAGAGCTTCCTGAGTCCTTCCCAAACACTTCCCCAAGTACTCTGCAACCAGCACTAGAGCAGCTCTCTGGTCTGAGTGCCTTATGATTTATGAATAACTCTGGTTTCCATTAAGCTGCAGAAAGGGGATAGTGTGTTTCACCCTGTGCTGAGAACCCCATTTGTTTCCGTTCCTGTCAGCAGTTTGCATAAGTGAATGATTTTATTTCATGTGAGAGAGAAGGCAAACACACAAGTTATCCCAGCAGTGGAAGATTTGTCAAATAAAGCTTTTAATAATGGTGTTATTTGACAGTTTTATAGTGCCTCAACTTTCGAGCAGTTTGAAGGTGGTAGGTTTTCAATAAAAATTAAGTCCTTATCTAGAAGAAATTCAGTCCCTGTTGTTTTAAAAGAACTAGTCTCAGCTGCATTGGAGCACCTTAATCTACTATTGAAAGTAAATCTCAATCCTTTTCTGTATTAATATATCTTGCAATCCATCATCAGGAGGTGTTCTGTGTATTTTTTTGCCCTAGTATATCAAGGTGGCCTGATAAACCACCTTCCTAACCAAACTTGTTGGGTGATCATTATGTTTCTCACAAGAATAAATTATCCAGTGGAGTTCTCTGAGGCTTACTTAAATAGTCCAGCAGTGTTTCCAGTCACTCTTACTTATTTCTTTAATTTGTTTAAGAGGTCCAGTAAGTTATTCAGGTGAGGAGAAAAGGAAGATGGAAGTTGCTGGTTTTCACAAGGTCAGAGTTAATCCTATCTGTGTTCATAAATCATTGTCCATCGTGGGATAAGCACGCAGCAACTGACGACGTGTTCATAGAGAACCAGCTCTGCACTGAAAGCTTCCTTGCTTGAAGAAGGGATTTCCAAAAGAATCTAAAACTGCCTCAGATGTCCTTCCAGTTAAATCAACATAAATTTTAAAAAGTTATATTATTTAGAAATGCGCTACTTTAGTTATAAAAGTTTGTTGATCTTCATCATCCTGAGGAGAAAAAAGATTTTCTTACAAGGCTTTTACCAAAACAATTTCTGAGCAAGAGAGGGCTCTATAACCTGGCTGTTTGGTTTGGACAATTGGAATAATAAATGATAGTACGAATGGAAACAGCATATCTGAAATTATGTGCCTAAGTTCACACATGCAGATGTGAGAGCTAAGATTTGATGTGAATTGTCCCATAAGGCAGCTCAACATTGGTTGTACAGCCACAGACTGGTTCCACAAAGCACAGAGCCCCCTCATGCTGAGGAATTCAATGTATATATTGATATAGCAGCTGATGTTTACAGGTGCTCAGCTGGTAAAATTCATTCTCATCCTGTGTCTGTATATCAGACTGAACATCCTGCATCCCAGAGACTTCAGCTACATCTTGAGACATCATCAGGGTGAAGTTTTTGTGCTCAACGTTCTCATTAGCAGTGTTGCTCAAACCAAGCACACATGTGGCATGTTTTCAAACACAGTGTCACAGAATTTTTACCAGAGTTCTTTCGATCTGGTTCAATAAACAAAGTGATCAGGAGACAGGAGCTGAAGGGAGGAAGAACAAAAGAACAGCAACATGTTTGTCAGCTGATGCATGGGAGCTCCTTTCACAAGCTGGTGCCTCCCCTAAAAGGGCTTAGGGATACTTTTATTTTCTACTTTTCACTAGAACTTGCTGAAAAGCTCGATGGAGAAAGTGATGTTTGAAGACCTAGAAATCTTACAACCTGCTCTAGAAAACATTCTTGGTTGGGTGTGCTCAGTCCTGCCCCGCTGCCTCCTGTTCCACTGCTTCTCTGGGCTCTGCCAGCAGGCATGGGGAGCACACCTGGTTAAAAACTGTCCCTGTTTAATTCCAGGGGAACTCCCTCCCTGTCACCTGATGGCTTCGATTGGGAGGATCAGACAGTGTCATTCTGTGCTCCACAGCCCCTTCCTGCTGTGAAGACAGGGAGAAGAGAGGGACAGGCACTGGCTTTTATTTACTGGCACCTTGAGCAATGCTACCAGATGAATTAGAGGAGTCTTTCCATTGACTTTGTGAAAGTTGGAAAGCATCTTGGGCTTGTGCTGTATGTACTGTTTTTATTTTATACACAGTCAGCTCAGAGTCTCCCTCATATCTCTTTCTCCCACAGTGTTCAACTCCTCTCTCTCTCATCACAGAAAAGTCTGACAGGAACTTTCCTCTCTTATCTGTCTCTTTCTCTCTGCTGTCCTCCCCCTCCTTCTCATTCTTTACCTCCCTCTGTCTCTCTCATTCTCTCCCCTGCTGCTCTCAGATGGCTGGCTTTGCTCAAGGTCTGCAGGCTGACATAGAGCATGCCTGGAACAATATGTTCCTATTAAATTTACCCTGTCTCATTGCTTCCTGAAATTAAATTGAGTTTTACTCTCAAGTTTGTTTGTTGAAATCGCATAATAAAAACATCCCTGAATGCAATTGCATTTAATCAGAAAGCCTTCCAGAATTTATAGTGATAAAACACTATTTTAAAAAGGCTTTTTCTAGCCTTCTGCAGAAAAGAATAAGCAAGTTTCTTATTTACAACTGCAATTAATCTTTACATGTCCCTTTGAAGTCTGAGTTCCTTCCACGGATTTGCTTCCATGGCTTTAACACCACTTTGGGCACCCCAAGATCACCAAGATGGAGAGAAACAAAATTCCTGCATTTTTAATCGTGGGCCTGAACTTTACATAATTATGCATTAAAATTCAGACAGATATTAATTCCTGGTATACATTTTATCAATATAGGAATGTTCTGCAGTTATTCCAATGGCTGCACCACACTTACAGGAGACTGTTAGGTTTGAAACCACTCCAAGGTGCTGTTCACAGTGATGCTGTTCAGAGCTGGACCTTTGGCTTTGATAAACACAAATCACACGTTCTGGGGTGTGGAGCCACTACTGCTGTGTCAGTGTCAGCAAGGAGTTTTCAGCCCTCCTGAACTGCTAATAGTTTGCACATTCAGGATCAAATTTGTGACAGCTGGACAAGGTGGTTTTCACTGTTTTGAGAGATGAGTGAATAGCAGAGTTTGCATTGCACAGCTTAAAATTGCTGTGGTGTTAAAAAGCCACAGGAATTTTTTATTGCTTCTGAAGCGTTCCTCTTTGATTTGACTAGGATGTGAAACAAAACCACAGCAGTATCACCATGGCAATATATAATGGGATATATTTCAGAGAGAAAATAAGACATGTAGAAATTACAGATTGATCACCCTGGAAGTTCCTGCAGCTTTGGGCCACTCACTGGCAATTCCAACATCTCAAAAAGTAGAACACTGCTGCAAGAATATGCAAAACTCCAGAGCCATGCTGTACCTCTCCCTGATGTACCCTGCACTTGTTTTATGTGCTGAAGACATCTTGGCATCAATGGGGCTGTTTTCAGAGCAGAGCATGTTTGAAGTCTGTAACAGAAATCCACTGTAGAGAGAAGAGGAAGATGTGAGCATCAGCAGTAGTTTGACAGATCTTTTTCCAGTAGTGCTTGGGAAGATCCAGTGCTCATCTTTTTTTATTGCAAATGGTGGTGCTCAACAGAGCAGACTGAAGTGTCTGTATCCAGCTATGATTTTTCAGTAGTTTTCCTGGAATTTGGGGATAATAGTGCAAAAAGTACCTTGCACCAAGGCTGTGCTTATGTGAGTACTGTGTACACACACCAAATAGAGAAAGCTCTGGCCTGGCAATGCCACAGAGCAACACCTTAGCTGGCAAGGGTCAAGGATGGGTCTGTGCCAGGTGATCCTCGTGGGTCCAGCTTTGGTAGTTGCACACAGGGTATTTTACTTGCAAGTAGTCAAGAAGGAGAAGGGAAATTGAGACTGGCTGCTATTTGCAGGCTGCCTCATTAATCTGACAGAGCAATTCCAGAGGGTTACCCTGGCAGAGGTGAGTGTTGAGGGAAGGATGTGAAGAGGCACAGGGCTGTAGCGGCTGTTGACATTTTGCCCAGGAAGCAAAGTGAGGGATCATGGAGGAGCAGAGAGGAAACAGAGCAGAGAAAGCAAGGAAGTAGCACTAGAGAAAAGGCAAGCCTTGACATCTAGAAACATTTATCAAGCACCTCTCTTGTGCATTTCAGCTGCTGACTTTTCCTCATTACACTGGAAAGGCTTGGCTGAAATTGTCTCCTGCTTCTTCAGAAATATCTGGATAACCTCTTTTCTCATCTACTAGAACACATTTCCTTAATAAAAGGAAACTCCCAGTGGCCAGGCAGCTGTCTCCATCTGATAGTTTGTGGAGTGTGTCCCTATTTTGGGGAAGATGGTTGCTAACCTAGAACCACCTACCTGCACAAAGCCCAGCTCTGCAGAGCAGTGAAGGCCCAGCCACTGCTACAGAGTTTGGGAATCAGCTGCACAAACCTTTGCCAGGAGAAATCACAGGATGTAATCATAAGCTGCTGTTGCAGGGTTGGGCTAATGATGTGCCAGTGATTTTTATTGCCTTTCCTTATAAGACCTTGAGGGACCTCGTGGTGTTTCCTTGGACCTAAAATAGATCCACAGTTCAGTGCTACCCAGGAGATATAGAATGGCAAAAGATTACTTCTCCATCACCTTAAAGATAAATCTTGAGACCCTGGCAACCTTTGGGAGAAAATATAATTGTCTTCCTAATTAAAATTGATTTTTTTTCAGTGAATGTGCCCTTCTGTTGCTATCCCAGCTGTATAACTGACTGTATCTCCCTTATTACAACAGATATTTATGGTCACCCATGGACTGCACACTCAGCACAGTATGCAGTGTGTATGATACCAGCTCTGGCAGCAGATCACAGACCTGTTAATCCCTTTGGAATATATAGATCTCCCTAACTAGTGCTGAGAATGGCTGTCTGATGTGGTTTTCCTTGTTTATTGGACTGTACCTGTGGGTGTTTCTGGTGACATAAAAGTATTGACATGGGGACTAAGTCCCTCAATCCTATTGCCCAAAGGAATTAGAGACCTCCCTCCTTTAGATGCCTTCAAAACCCCTGGGATTAACAGTTTGATTTTGAATATAAAGTGTTGAATGCAAACTTTTGCAGAACTGTGATGTCAGTGTTCTTCGTGGCTTTTGTTGCTTTCTCAGCTCTCTCAGGGTATAACTTTTACCTTCCCAACAGTCTGCCTTATGCTGAGGTTCTGAAAAGGGCTGTAGAGGTGCAGGGAATGCTGAGGTTTGGCCTGTCACAGGGGTAACTTGTGACAATCTGCATTGTACATCCTGTCCTTTATAGGACAGTGCAAGGAGCTCTTGTGTATGTTTTTGGGGCTGGCATTTTTATTATTTTTTATAAGAGAAAACTGGGAAAAGGCAAAAAAAGGAGGGGAAATGCCTCCATCTGTAAACTAAAGAGAAGTGCTTTGGATACAATGATGTAATAAAAACATGATAGTTCAAAAGGCTTTTTAGAGTGATGTCTCAAAGTTTAAAGATAGTGGAAAATACAACATGGGAGGGGAAGGAAGCTAGAAGGAAATGCTAGGAAAAGCTCCATTGAATAGGACTAAAAATGTCAGGCAACCTGAAAAGGAGTTTTGCTGCCACTGGACTTTTTTTCCCCCTGCTCTTCATGTGTAGCACATCCTCTGACAGGCTGCAAATGTAACAACCTTCAGACATGAGTCATCAGCAAGGACAGATCCTCTCGTCCTCAGCACTAAAAATAAAGATCTCGCTCACTGAGCCTGAGGAGCAATTCTCTCTCTAGTAACTCAGCACCAGCCAGCAGAGCAATAGAGAGGGAACACGCTGAACCAGTGATTTATTCAGGCTGGAGGCCTTGATCCTGACATGACTAACCCGAGTGCAGTAAATGGGTTCAGATAGATGCTGGCAGTGCAGAAGGCACCATGTTTTATGGCATATAGGATATGGGTCCAGGGGCTCTGAGGGCTGGTACCTTGGGCTACTGCTCCTGAAAATGAAGAGCTCTATCACCAGCATTCATACTGCTGAAAACTGAGCACAAGAGAGGTGCTGAGGATTACATGTTGGTAGAAAAAGATGCCTTTCCCTTATCCTTTGTGGTCCTAGGGCTTCTCTTTTTTTAGCATGACAGTAATTATTTAACTACCCTTCCAGGAAGTAGATTTGAAATCTTTTCAACTTGTGGTGAAAGCTATATCAATACTCTCTGATGTAGGGCAGTGGAGGTGAGGGAGAAATAACTCAGTAGCTTGGCTTAAACCTAACTGAACATATTAGTCATGAAATATTTAAACCATCAATATCACACATTGATGTGCAAAATGTTTAATTATGTATCATTTCAGTTATTATTCATGTTAGATCTTAGACCTTAAGATGTACATACATTTAAGAAATAGCTCAGGAGATGTATCAGGAGTGTAGAGCAGCATGAGAAATCTGAAGGCTGCCTGTACACTTCTGCCCAGGAAGTATGTGTCACAATTCCTGGGTTTTCCCCCCCTAAATTACCAACTCCTTTTCTAGGGCTCAGTGTGGACAACGTTTCTGCCTTTAATAAATGTCTCTGGTGGAGCAAGACTATTTCAGAGGCAATGCTTCAGGTTTTGAGCTGAATGTCTCTCCTGTTGTGTGTAGGCCCATATGCTGTTTCTGTCACTGCATCCCAAGTGTGTGTAACTAAGTGTCTTCCAGGGTTGCATTAAGCAGCACGACTCCCATCTGTCACCAAGGGCTCCTTCCCTCGTCCCAACAGCAAAATTGCATGTAGTGTGTCATGCTTCAGGTGTGCAGCCCTGCAGGGGAGGCAGGAGCAGAGGGGGGTGTTGAGCACTGGAGAGTGGTGAGGGCTCTGTTTGGTGACCCTCTGCCCCATGCACACTGATTCCAGCTGGAGATCCAAGGGCAGCTGGACGTGCTGGGTGCTGGGGAGCTCTCCTGGCTGCCTGCAGCCCTGCTCATGTGAGTAACAGCCCTAATGAGGGAACAGGCTGTTTGGGTTCTGGCCCCGAATCCTTGCCTTGCTATATTTTTATCTCAATAATTTCAGAAATGCTGCTGTGAAAAGAGCTCTACCTGTTTGTTTCTGTAGCTACCTGTGGTGCAGCTGCATGCCACTGAAAATTTGCATTGCCAAACCTTCTGCTGGCAGTTCATAAGCCAAAGGAAGGCAGCAGATGAGCAGCAATGGTGAGAGGAATTCTGAATGTTTTCTTTTTAGCAGTTTTTAAAATACTGGAATAAAAAATGCCAGACATTTAGTTTTTATCGCTTTCATGGTAATAAATAATGAAAAGTGTAAAATAACCAACTTCTGGGCTGTTGGGTTTGAGATTAGAATTAGTTTACAGGGGCAGAATCTGGTCCTGCTGTATTAGCAGCTTTATTCAGTCATTCATATGCAACAGCAGTGTCCTGCAGTGACTCCTGAAATGAACACTAATGAAGGTGTCTTTTGTTTTCATATAGATTAACACATTATTTTATTCTCTTCTTCAGCAGGCATTCAGAAAGTCTGCACTGCTGATGCCTATATCCAGTTTCATCTTTCAATTAGTGATTTGCTTTCTCTTACAATCCAAGTGCTAGTGGAATTAACCTCAGCTAATTATCACTGATGGACTGATCTTTCTGTGAAGCCTAGAAAGCGAGGCTGTCATATTTTGCCTGAGATTTGCATACACACTTACTCTGTGATCCGACTGCTCAGTTTTGGAAGTCTATTTTAAGGTTCCAACAGGCTTAACTTCACACGAGTTTCATAGATTTTGAGATGCAGGAACAGCATCTGTGTAAAATAAGCTTTAGGTGTATTTGGTAGGAGACAAACTCTGAGTTATAGATGCTTGGTTTGAAACTTTGAGTGTGAGTTGATGATTATTAGTCTGATATTGCTATTTTTATTTTTTTTTTTCTGTAGAGACTCAAGAGGAAAATTCAAACTATTAGTGGGACAAATTAGCCTAACTTCACTTCTTGATTTTCTTCTGTGAGGGCAGTGAGATCTTGATTGTAATGTACCTCATTGGGGCAAAGTAAATCCTTCTTGGATTACAGAACTGACACTATCCATATAAACACAGAGCCCACGGGCTGCCTTCAGTGCAGTTCTGTGAAATATCCTTTGTGATTCAAGCTGCATTCTCTTATACAGAAGGCCTTACTTACACATTCCCACTTTGTGATAGACTTAACCACCTTAAAAATGAGTGTTTTAGGGAAATTTTTATCTTACCCCTATAATTTACACCTTTTTTCAGTAAAATGACACTTTATCTGCCCAAGCAAGACCTTCAGCTTCTGAAATCTATTCAGAGTGGCTGCACTACATACAAGTTGCCAACTTGTAAAGCTTTTCTGAATACTGTTGTAGCTCCAACAGATTATTTATTGAACAATTGACCTTGTGAAACCTTCCCAGAAGCTCCAAAGCTGTCACAAGCACAATTCCACTGAAAATTCTTCATAGAGCTGGGATCCTCCAGGAGCAAACAGGCTCCTGGTGAGCCTTGTGAGAGCACTTTCCCTCCCCAGGAGTAAGACAAGTAACAGAAACATGCTTCAGAAAACAATGCCATTTGCTATTGCCTTACAGAAAGTTTTATCTACTGAGGTGAAGTGCAAATATAAAACATTTCTGTGATGAGAGGGGTCATGTCTCTTAGTGCCCTGTTTACTCAGAGGTGCTCCAAGGAGAAGGCACTGGCAGAAAAGAGCTTGACTTGTGAATTCATGCGTGCTTAATTTTGTCCTTTTTTTTCCCTTGGCAGTGATAAGAACAGGAAACATTCCATCCCAAAGAGAGATGAAATAGCACCATGCTAGGCATGGGGCCCACAAGTGTTTCCTAGCTTTTAATTGAAACTGTTCTGGTTTGCTTCACTTGGACCAAGATTTCACCTAATAAGAAAGCTGTAGAGTTTAAATCACAAAAATCCAACCCGTAGACTTTGACTAATGCTGGGATTTGGTTTGTTAACACACACAGCTCCAGCTGGAATGCAGGGGACAGAAAACAAAAACTGTGCCAGCCAGGGGCATGTGGTGTCCATTGTGTGCCAACAGAGGATGTGAGGGGATCTGAAAGCACAAGATGCTGATGTACAAAACAGGAACACAGAAGGTGGAGCATAGCAGGTGACTGCCTGGTACAATTTATACACAGGAAGGGTGGAAGGACCAGGACCAGGGGCTCTGTCTGTTGTATGCCACCATAAAATCCCACCAGCACACAGATCTGTAAAGCTCTCTTATAGCAAGTTGTTCTCTTTGCAAGGAATATGTTGCATGACCCTCACAGAGGTGCTGGTTGTAACACAGATGATCTTTTCACCCCTAACACAGAGTCTCAGTGAAATTCCACTCATAGGGACACTGGGGGAAAAAGGAGGGAGCCTGTCAATAGTTTTAGGCTTGCTCAGCTGAGAAAAAAAAAGACATTCTGAAGCACAAGAGTCCTTTTTCAATGTACACCAGGCTCCTTTAGCAGGAAAATCCTGAAACTTTAAATGCAGCTCTTAAGGCAGGGAGGAGGAGGATGTTTGCTCCCAGCACAGTCCAGCTGACCACATTCCAAGTGGGCAGTTTGGGTGTCAGGATGGTGCAGTCAGGGCACAAAACTCAGCTGAGCTGCAGCAGCCCATCTGCCAGAAGGAAAACTGAGGGGGGGTGAGTGACAAAGAGCCTCCAAGCTGGTGGGAGGGCTGGGAGTGTTTCTGGAGCTGGGAGCACTGGCAGGAACCATTCCCTGCAGCAGCCTGGCCAAAAGGAGCAGAGGAGGCACCAGAAGGGCAGCGAGCTGGATGGCTGGGACAGGGACATCCTTTTGTGTCACAAGTGGTCAGTATTTTACCAGCTGAGTTCCATAAATTGGCCCTGGGCTGTCAGTGCTAGTGCCAGCTGTTAAGTTTGTAGCAGCCATAATCTCAGCAGGGACAAATAGGGGAAGATGTATTGACAAATGGCACTGAGCATAATAAACTGCTCATCTTTATGAATGCTGGGATCCAAATGATCAAAACAGATGTACGGTTTCCAGATCTTAGCTGCACTGTCAGAACATTCCTGCTTTCCTCTTGCATAGTCATCCATAATGAAAAGAAAACAAGCAGATTTGCCTTTCTCTTGGGTCTTTCTTTATTGCTCACTCAACATTAATTACAGAATATTGTTGGAATAGCAGACTGGCAGGCACTGGCACCCCGAACAGAGCGTGTCGCTTATTCCTGTCAATTCTGCATGTACCATGCAGCTAAAATTATCCTCAGGACTAGCACAGCATCCACATGGTCATGTGGGAAAGCATCGTTTTTGTCTACCCCTTTGTAAATTTAAATTAACCCAGAAAAACATGTCCCACTGAAAGGCATCAAAAAGGAAAATGAGTGAAGGCTGCCATTTTCCCACCGAAGCCTTAAAAAACAGAGGTAGGGAGCCAAAGTGAAAGAAATGTTTAATTCAGATCAGTTAACACAATGATTTCTTATATTTTCATGTCTAGGGAATTGTAGAGGGCGAAAAAGAAGACACAGTGGAAATATATGCCTTTAAAAATATTTGGACATAAAAATTCTCTCCTGATTTATATGTGATTTGCAGGTTCATCAAAATGACTTTTATACTTAGTGTTGCCTGAAGTGTTTGGGGTCATTAGGGACTTTTCAGCTTATCAGATAAATCCTATGTATCCTGCCTTGCTGTTTGACTATAGCATTTTTTAAAAGACTTGTCAAGTCAATGGGTTACCACATCCCTAAGGCAGTGCATTTAATAGTTATAAAGTGCTGTCCTTTGCTAAGTGAAATACTGAGTGCCGAGCAGAGTATACAATTCCAGAGCCATAAGCAAAAAGATGAGTTCTCATATATTTCCCATGTACAATAGGCAGCAGAAGATCAGAATACTGCCCGTTTTCACTCTGCCCAGTGTGATAAGCATATTGCTTATTAAGTATTAATGTTATCAAGCTGATGCATTAAGTTGCAAGCAGAAGTGACTCAGAAATCAGAACATCTTGAATCTTAGACTTCCCAGTTAATTAAAACCTGCCCTCATACAAACAGTATGACTAGCACGATTTCCTGGTGGACTTAAATCATATTCCAAGGGAATTCAGCCTGTTTGGCTCCAGGCTCCCCAGAAAAGATTATGGACAAGGACTTCATGCATCCTGTGCTGCCTGGGGCAGCCCTCAGCAAACCACAGAGCTGGCTCCCAGTAACTGTGCATTTCTAAAGCCTTAATAGCTCTGGATGGAAACTTGCACAATTCTTACCAACTTCCTTTCTGCCAACCATTAGATAGCAGAGATAAACCTGAAAATGCCCTGATTCTTGTCTTTAGGTGAGCAGTATTTAGTTACCAGCCTCAGTGATGCTGGCCAGAGTTTTTTTCCCCTTTGGTATCCCAGAACCAGGAGCAAAGTAGCAGAGAGTCAGGACCTATGTTAACAAAGGGGATCTTGTTTTTTAACTTCTCTCTGCCCTGTAGCCTCTGGTTGTCCATGTGAAAGACTTTTTAATACTTGAAATAATTTAAAATATGTTAAATTAGGAATAGCAATTATACTGATCTTTTCTGGGTATCTGCTGGCTCAGTCTAAGAAGTAAAATCATTAAAACTCTTTCCTGCAGCCTGTTGAGAGAAATAATATTTAGTGGATGTTGAATTTCATATGATTCAGCTCAGTCTTGGAAATTGGCAAACCTTTTATGCTCAATTAGATCTAAAATCTGCTTTCAATACCTCATTCTTCATACAACTGATTTGTAATGGAACTCGGGAATGAATCAGACAGTGACCTCCTCGAGCAGGGACATCTGCCATCCTTAATGTAGCAAAAGTTTCAGACAGAACCCCTGTCTGTTTGGGTTTAGCTGAGGAGTCCAGAAGCATGTTCTTTTGCCCCAAAACACCACAAATAGCATTTAAGAAGAATGACTTCACTACCATGTTGTTCAAGCCGAGCGTGCATGGAGTTACATGGAAATGCCATCAGGCTTTAATGCATTCTCTTAGTAGCAGCCCTAGCAAGATAAAGTTAACCATAACATGGATTATGTTAAGGCAGTGCACAGAATGAATATTACTTGTACTTTTTATATCCTGCCAAGTCAGGATATCTTGCTGTGAGGTACAGTGAGATTTTTGGCTTTACATGGTTTGTTTTTCTCCCCTTTCCTTTACATTTATACTAAAAGTAAATTTTATATCTGTGACTTCCTCTGCTGAATTTCACACAATCTGAACATTTCACTTTGTCCCTTTAGCATTACTGTCTGGCCCCAACTCAGCTGGAGGACTTATTTTACTTTTAGAGACTGCGTGATTAAAAGTTCAGTTTGTCTCCTTTTTGGGGGGTTGGAATATCACACTTTCTTTTAGCATCCTACCACCTTTATTTAAGTTTTCCCAAGCCAAAGTCATTGAGCTATCAATAAATTTTAGTTCCTCTTACAAGAAAACTTCAGAGAGAAAGTATTTGATGGGGGGGTTGAGTAGGTTATGAGATTTGACAGTGTGGAAATTGAGTTTTTGAAAATTGTTCTAACTTTTTAATTCTACTTGGTCTTCTCCAGAGGCTATAAATAAGACGTGATCCTAGGGATCCTATGTGTAGGGATTATAAACTTGGCACACCCAGACCAAAGTAGAAATTACTTAGTTCTGAGGTAAACTTGCTCTCAGAAGGTGTCCAGAATAATTTTAGAAACCTAAGTTTGATTTAGTACAGCTGAACTTTCTAAATGCATCTTCAACTTAAAGCATTTAAAAGATATTTACTCTAACAGTATAACCTTTATCTGTTTCATTCTACCATCCAAAAGGAAGGTCTTATCTTGGAACTTTACAGTCTAAATAGACAAGAGAGACAGAAAACAGGAGGATACAAACATTATTATCCCTGTTTTTGCAGGTAGAGACATAACAGATTGCTTGCTCTGCCCCTCACATGAACTGAAGGCCTAAACTCTTATTTTTCAAGATTATGTCAACTGTCTCTGCAACAAATCTTTTTTGTCATGTTTAAACTGCCACCAAGACTCTCATTATATCTAGAACAAATAATGGCCCAGTACATTTTTGGTTTTATTCAGCCAAGTAATAATCCACATACAAAGAACCTCAGGAATATTCAGGGTTAAGCCCAGCCTGTTTCTATTGACTGTAATGAGTGCCCACTGTTTATTTTAAGCATAAATAGTTTGGTCAATAAGTGATCCGTTTCAAGTTACCACTCCTAAAACACACTGAAGTTTAACTCATGGACAAATTTACTCACAAGTTTTATAGAATAATCAAATGTCTTCCAGGCATGTGGTTTTCTCCTTATACCTCATTTTTGTTTAATGAAACCTGTCCAGAGGCATTCACTTGACCGTTTCAGAATTCTGCTTACCTGCATTTAACACCTGGCATTACTCAGGAATGTGAATCATTCCACGGTTATTGCAGTGGCTTTCTGCATGTACAGAACAGCCTTCATCTGTTTGGATGTTTTGTTCAACCTTTTTGAGAAGTCTGCACCTCCTCAGTGTAGGTTCTCTAAAATGATAGTTTCTGCTGCTAATGAGTAATGAGTTTTTAGAGGGTGTTTAGCAATCAGGGGAATGTTGCTGGTGGAAAAGTGGGGAACTGTAAGGGAAGGAAGAACTCAAGATTAATTCAGAGATACAATTTCCTTACTATTTATGGTCAACTAAAACATTTTTTTCAAGAAGCCACAGGAGCATTGCACACAAAGAGAAATTATACTTGAAAAATCTGATAGAAATTGAACCTTCATTCTTTTGGACCCCATGGACCTCTCCTTTTTCCTAAATGAGGTACTCTGGGAATTTCAGAGGCCAGATTTGATCTATGGAGCCACTTGTTTTCCAGTGGGCCACAGCCTCAGGATATACAGTGACAGAAATCTGTTTCCTGTGGAATTCTGCCTTGGGGCTGAATTGTGGTTTGGGTAAGCTCTGCCTGAAGCTGCAGATTTTTCCAGAGTCAGTGAGGCGTGGGCATACTCTGCAGATGTTCTCCCTGCTAGGTCTCCATTCTCTGCTCAGATTTCTGTACCCATAAAACATCTAGAGCTCTCTCATATTTGTTTGGAATGAGCCAATGTCTCCAAAATTCTCAAAGTTAGAAGCATAAGGACTGCATGAATGCCTGTGTCTTTGGGAGACCATCCTGCATGGCATGCCAGGGAGTGGGGAGGTGAGCCTGTGCTGCTGGGGAGATAAAAGCTCCATAGTCACCATTTGTGGTACAGACTGTGCAAGGCAGGTGAGGAAATCCTCACCCCTTTGGCTCCTTCAGCTCAAGAGCTGGGCAAATTCTGGAGTTCCTCTGCCTCACCTGCAGCACTGGGAATCAAGCACACAGAATTGCTGGAATATTCTCTGTGTAGCCCAGTGGTACCAGTGTGACTGTTACCACTGACTTTTTTTAATCTCCACACCAATTACTGCTCATCAATTTCAGCTGTTTTGTTTTTCATTAGGTTTTTGGGGGTTTTTTTTTAAGTGACAGTTTAATATACTGCAACTTAAAACAGTAATCCTAAAATCTAGCAGAGCAGCTAAGAGCAGGGAATTGCCTGAAGAAACATATTCATTGCAGAAACTGTGTTTTGGGTACAAGGCTGACATGCCTTTATCCTGTTCCTGTGTGCTGCCACTGTAACGAGGAGCTACCCTGGGAGGAGGGCCAGGAAATCCAGGCTTTGGGGTACAATCTAAACGTGTGAGAGAGGAGGAGGAAAAAGCTGCACACTAAGCAGGCACAGATGGCACGGCACTGTGGGACAGCAGGGCTGGTTGGAGGCAGTGTTAAGTAGACAGTTTGGGAACTGGCTGTGAGTTTTAGCAGCTGATTCAATCAAACCACCTGCGCATAGCCTGGTTCCACCTTGTTTTGCCTACTGCAAATTAAGAGGTATGGTGCTTTCTCTGGGAGCTTGCAGCTCAAGGGTCTGTGCACAGCTGCTGGTGCTGCCCAAGTGTGTGTGAGAGCACGTGGGTGTGCACACATACAGGTAAAATGCACGATTAAAGGTATCAGCAATGTAAAGAAAGGCCTCTTTAATCTGCCTCCTTTTTCACTCCAGCTTCTGCTCTGATCCCAAGAATCTGTTTTTAATACAGCAACATAAAGAGGTTCCAGAGAAAGGGGAGAAAATCATTTTAGGTCATGATTATGTTGATTTTGGCTTGGGAATATTAATTAGAGACTATCTGTGTGTATGAATGGCATGATCATGAAGCTGTAAAATGTCTTAGAAAAGGTCAGTGCATTTTGTTACCTCTGAGTGTGTTGCTGAGTTTCAGAAAAAAAGGAAGAAAATAATAGCCTGTGTAAACTAAGCTCTTCTCTAGTAATGTGGGAAAAAAAATGGCTTCTTCTCCTATTTAAGCTCCCAGGTGGATTTTGTTTCTTATAGAGGGGTGCAGAGGATTAAAGGTTTATTTCTAAGAAGCTACAATTGGCTTTTGGGGCACTTAGTATGCTCCAGAGACATTAACATCCAAACCATTCAGGGATAATTGCATTAGTTGTCTTTTCTCCCAACTAAATTATTTGAGTACATTAACAGTCAATTTTGTGTTGACAGGGCATGAATTTCCACTGATGGGAATAGAAAGCTATGTAATATCTCAAGCAAAACATCAGTCTAAACTTTCAATTCTAGGAGTATATCATTGGATCAGGGACTTTGCAGATTATTTATTGCAGATGGGAGAGAGAGATCTCATTTGAGCAGTAATGGGAAGCAGTGGATTTAGCAGTAGATAAGCCATGTTTCTTGCTGGAAGTGTTGCTTTTAACCCAATAAAGCTTCAGTTCACAAGCCACTCCTTCAAATTAGATTGTTAATTTTTAATGCATGTAGCAATTACTGATGTGACAGATAGCAGACCTGATCTTGCTCCCATCAAACTCTGTGGGAGTTCAGACACTGATCTCACATGGGGAGACTACAAATGCAGTTAACAAGGCATGATGAATGTCACCTACATGTGTTTTCACCTCTCTACAGGAATGCCAGTAATATCTACCTCGTGCCTTTCGACACCAGCAGGTCAATCTGAGCCCATGTAAAAAGTTTAAGAATGGGTGAATGTGTCTGATACAGTAAAAATTCCTTGTTTCTGATCCAACTGCATGGGAGAATTTCAGTAAATTCACGTTTTGTTTGAATACAAGCAGCAGACAGCACACAGCCCAAATTAGAACTGGATCCCATCTTCCTGCTGCCTACATTCTTGTTCAGTTCTGGGTTTTTCAATCCTCTATCTCTTTGGCCAAATTACTTATTCTTCCTTGAATAGCATTCTTTCTGAATTTCCATTTCTTTGTGGCTTCCTTTTGCTGCATCTTCAGATGCCAGTGGCAGTTCTCCACCCTGGAATCTACTTCCCCTTTTTGGAATGCCGACAGTGCCTCCTTTCTTTTTTTTTACTACAAACAGTTACTCACAATGGCCACCACTTTCCCTCTCTGCTGTCCAGAAGATCAGCCTTTCCTGACCTTACGGACTCATACAGTGCAATTTCCCTGCCAGCAAAGTGAACTGTTGTGAAAGCTGTTATTTTCCATGCAGAGCAGCTGATTCCAGAATCTCAAAGACATAAGAATGTAGGAGTAGCCTGTAAGTTTTTGCTCCTGCCTCCCCACACACATCCAGAACAGATGTAGACAAAATAATGTAGATTTAACTTTATTTCTGTTTTGTCGAAGTGGGGGGAGAAAGAGACAGATGACAAGGCAGGAACTATATTTGATCCTTAGATGAAAATTTGGTGTAGAAAGGTACATGCAGTGTTCCCACAACTCTGAGGAGAGATTGACTGCCATGAACCTGCTGAGGCTGTTTAAATTCACCCGGCATTAAATTTTACCTGTTATTTAAATCCTGCTGCACTAAAATAAAAGTCAAAGTAGTCACTCTCCCTTTTGTTCAGGGGTCTTTGCTAATATGAGATAAGAAGCAAGAATTAGGGAATGTCACAATAGCAGTTGACATTCTTTGTCTGGAGCAACAATTTCGTGCAATAAGAATGAAAAATTGTCGTATAATTAAAACTGTATCTTCTTGCACTAGGAAACATAATCAATGTTGTATATAATTTGGCAAATTCCTGTTTGGAAGCATTAAGGATGATTCATCCCCAACTGAGCTAATTGTTTGTACTCCCTCACAGCCAGTGAAGAAAAGACACTGCCACCTACATCCCGTTCGGAAGGACTCTCCTAAAGAGCACTGTTTGCAAAGCTGCTAATATGGCCAGTTCCCAGCTCCTGAATATTTATTGCCTTGCAAAAACCCTGCTGCAAGTCTTGCTGGATGTGATTAACAAATTGTGAAAATGTTTGTTCTCTTAATAGCTTTAATATTTTTATAAACTGGGATTATATCGTTTGCAACGTCTGATATTGGCTGGGCCGTGTCAGTGGAGTTTAATTATGATTGCTCAGATTTTAGTGGAATGCAGATAAAACCACCAGCAGCAGATTTGTGGCAGCTCCTGCTTTACACAGGGGAGTAACACAACTACTCCCACTGAAGTGGGATTTGTCATCCAAGATGCCAGAGGGGCTGACATTGTTTCATGGTGGGAACCTGTTCTGCAGGTTGGAAATAGGGCTGGATGCAGACTTTGGGTTCTGAATAGCTGAAAAATAAGAGGTTGTTATACATCCTAAAATCTAAATTCAGATCTGGATGTGACTCTTTGATGGGTACTTGGAACTGAGTTTTGTTGTGGGTCTCCTCCCACACTTAGGAGTGAATGGTAGAAATTAAGGGACTGCTCCTCTTGAAGAGCCAGATCTCACACCCCAGGTAGGTGCTTTTATAATAAAATGTAGGGCCATGTTGTGGCAGCTCTTTTTAAGCATTAGTCACCATTGAATTCACTGTGAAATTCTGCATAAAACATGATAGCATGCTGTGGCATACAGCAATTGCTGTGATGGGATAGAAGAGTATGGAGAAAACATATTAGAAATGCAGTGGGTAAATGAAGTTGACATGCCACACGGGATATTTTGAACTACATTTCACATTTCAGAGGAGAAAAATCAATGTAAAGGGAAAAGAACTTTTACAAAACGAGTATCAGGCTGATCACTCTTGGAACTTCTTTTTTGTCTCTGTTATCTAACTTCAGCCTATAGTGAAGGAGACTTTTGCTGTCTGCAATGTATTCTGCTGCTTTTTTAGAGTGAGAGAACAGCTGTTGAGCAAAAAGTCTGCCTTCGGCAGTATCTGTTAATTGATGTGTTTCCTCAAAAAAAAAACCAACCCACAACAAAACAGAAGAAAAAAAATAAAAAAAAGGAAGTACTGCAAGGTGTTTAATTTCTAAATATATTAGGTGACTTAAACCTGTTTAAAATATTTAAGAAAACAATTTTATTGCCACTGTTTGTCAGAGGCATGATGCCCTTTTGTGCTGATTTTAGAGGTGGGATGATGAAATGGGTCAGAGCAGCCCCTGGGGTTCTGCTGTGTCTGAGCCTGGGGTGGCAGTGGCAGGAGCCTGGTCCCTGGGAGGGACATGCAGAGCCTCACCCCTTCCTCTCCCTGAGAAACCTGGGCCAGCTGGCAGCACCTATGAATGGACAGAGCTGCTTTTGGTGGGCAGAGCCACAGCAAGGGAAACCAGCATTAACTGGGCATCTGATTTTCCTGTTGTCCCCATTGATGCTGGTAAAAGCTGTTTGCTGTGCAGGGGAATTCAACATGCTGGAAATGGATGCTTGCATCAGTCATTGTATTTACCCTCCAGCCAGTTCAGAATTGTTCTCTCTATATTCTGTTTTCCACTAATTTGCTTTGTCCAATTTCCATTGACCCAAATAACCAAGCTTTCATTTTCCTCTATTTTTCAATCCAGTTGTGCTAAATCTCAGCAGCTGTTTCCCATACCTGAGCTGAATTTGCTTTTTTCTAGTTTTGTGACATAAAAAGGGAAAGGGGAGGAGGGGGGAAAGGAAAGACAGAAAAACCTGATTACAGTTTGTGAGCTTTTTTATCTTTCTGATTTTTGGCTGAAAATTAAGAATAGCTACTTAATAATTACTGTGATGTTGCCTCAGTGTTTATTTTGCACCCCCTAAGACACTTGGCCAACGAGATGAAATGTCGTGGGTTTGTTCCCATTCTGACTGCAGCCAGGCAGCAGGCTGGGTCTTGCATGCAGCAGCAGACAAGCTCTTGCAGTCCCTAATCAGGAAAAGGAAGAGCTAGAAAAACTGTTCTTGTGAAATTCCCATTGCAGTATTGCTGATAAAAGTTGTTCAGATAAGCTCCAGATAACCATCCAAGCTTATAAGTGCTCACCTGCACCATCTCCAGCTGGGTTTGAGGTTCAGTCATCACTAATGAAAAGATGTGATTGAAAGCAAAAGAAGAGATGAAATGCCCTCTCCTCTAAAGCAGGAGCTATCACTCACTGTAACAAAACATTGCAGATAACACTGCTGGCCACTCTCCTTTAGCCTTTGCTTCAGCACCAACAACACAGAGTGAGCTGTCTTACTGATCCCACTCCTAAAAAGGAAAGTAATTATTTTTTTTTACCATAACTTGCCAATAATTATTCATTTATGTCTTGGTAAAGGAGGCTCACAAAATTCCACTACGATGGAGGAAGTTCAAGGCTTTACAATGTGCCATGAAATCTCATGCAGAAATTATGTCCTGTGAAATGTTTGGCCATGGAAAGTTCAAGTGTCACCCAGCTGTAATTATAGCCTTGGTTTCTGAGAGGTTTATAATTCAGCAGCAGAGATGGTGCCAGCGTGAACTCAGCCTGCTGTACTGGGTAGGATTCTAAATATTTTTCTTCCAGGTTTTGTTCCTGAGGATGTTTGGGAGCTTTTCTGTTTGCTTTTTGGTGTTTTTTATTTTTTCTTTGGTTGGTTGGTTTTGGTTTTGGTTTTTTATGTCAGCTATTTTGCTTTGTTGTTTGGTATCTTAGAAAGTCCTCTAAAGAAAATTGTAGGCATTTTAATCTGGTCTGTATCACACCTCCAGGAGACAAATCAAAAATGGTTTAGCATCTTGTAGCCACCTTTGTACCTTTTGGTATCAAAGATTTGGGTCCATGGTATAAATGCAGATTTCTGGCTGTTTCTCTTAAAAATAAAATCCAGTTCTTGGCCTGCTTGTGGGCTGTGCTGCATGCAGAGCTTCCCACAGCACTGTGCCCTACAGGCTGCTGCAGTTCCTTCCCTGAATTACTGGGGTTGGGGATTTGCTGTAGAAAGGACTCCCCCAGCTCTCTGCTGGGGAGGAGTGCATCCTCCAAAACCTGCTGGGAATCTTTAGCCATGACTGCACAAAGTCTGGGAGTTTGGATGAGTAGTTTATTATTGCCATCTCCATTCCCTCCATGGCATTTAGCTCCTGGAAGAGCCTCAGTCCACACCAGTGTGATGGGAAACTGGAATTCTGTCCTTCTGTGCTCTAAAGCCCTAGACAGGGAGCAACTGTGATGGAAAGCCTTGAAAACCTTTCTGTCTAAGGAGACACCATGGAAAGCCACGTGTGAATTCTCCAAAAGCTCTGGATTAATATTGGTTTTGTTCATTAGCTCTTGTAAATGATACCTGCGAGTGAGAACATCTGTTTTATTTTGTTGTGGGGTTTTGGTCCCATTTCCTGATTTTTACACTCTGACAGAGATGCTACACAGGAGTGCAAAGGTTTTGTGCAGCCTCTGTCTTCTCCTGTTAACCTGCTTCTCCTTGCAACAGCTCTGACTTCAGTATGAGGTTAGAGGCTGTTCTCAGTGGTGGTTGGATTTATTGGATCCCTAAGAATTGCTCTGAGAGAAGAGAATAAGCAGACTGCAGCAGATCTGTAGGGGAACCAGTTACAAAGGCAGCAGATTTCTCAACTACTGGGTTTCTAAACTCCTCCAGCCTCTTTGTTAAAGCGATCTGGGAGAAAAAATAATCTCTATTTATGCTTTTTCTTACATTTTGGCCAGCATTCAACAACCAAAATCTATACTGTATCTATATATACTGGGTTTTGTTTGTTTGTTTTAAACTGACTGTAAACTTTTTTGACTGTCATGACTTTCTAGAACAAATCTGGGCTGCAGAACTTCAGAATGATTCCAAGTACAATACAATTTATGTAGCAAACAGTGTAAATATTTAGACTTTACCCACCCCAGTGAAAGAACAGAAACAAATTATCAGCAGACATTTTAGGGATGTTCTAACCTCCAGCACTCAGTTTTGAGAATGCAATATTTCAAGAAATTGTTGATTGGTTAATGCAGAGAGACATACATTAGATTAATGTCACAGCTTGTGTTCAGAAATACACATCACAAAAAATAACTACAAGTGTTTCCTCAGACTCCTGTATTCTGGTGCCAAAAAGAGAATATGGAAGTGGATCTGGGCAGGAAATGACATCTTATCCCGTGAAAAATGTTGTACTTTACAAATGTTCTCACTCTGTGTTAGTGTAAACCCTTGAACTTCAGTTTTCTGTCTATCAAAAAGGAGCCAAATCACCAGATATCAGCTCTTCTTGAGGTACTGGACATTTAAGAGACAAGCCTAACTGCACAGAAAATTCTTATTTTGTTATGGTATAACCTGGTGATTTCCAAAGCAGCACAAAATCAAAATCTGTACTTGAGGCAAACGTGCTGGTTTCTCCAGGGAAAAGCAGGTAGTTATTTTTAACTTTAGGAGAAGATTCATTAATTTCTGAAAGTTTGTTCATGTAAGAAGCCCAGCCCAATATCAAACCATTGAAAAAGCAAGAAACACTCCTGGTTTTCAGCTGAGAAGTGGCAGCACCTTTAGCAACACTGGACAGTGAACATATAGAGACATTTCCAAGGTGTGTTTTGAGAGGAGGGGAGCAGGTAGATGGGAGGTTTGTGTTAGAGTTCAGATGCTGCTGTGTCTGTGGTTGATCAGTGGCACAGGGACAGAAATTAACCCTCACTTTTGGTGATAAAAACTGATGTCAAGAAGGAGAATCCAGCAGGAATTCTCCCTGTGACTCAGCAGCTGTGCCCTCAAGTAAAAGAAACTGGAGGAGGTGCCCAAGGTGCTGTTACAAGACAGAAGGGATGAATGGCCTCTCTTTCTGGCACTAGAAAATCTGATGTGGTGCAGAGTAAAGAAATTAAGGCAATGAGAGAAATAACCCTGCAGAACAGTTCAGGGTCTATTCCAGGACAGAAGGATTTGCACCAAATAACGATGATAACAAAAATCACTAAATCTGAACTGGCTATCAATAATTTTAGATTGGAGATTAACAGAGATTTCCCAGTCACAAGGATAGTTTTAGAAGAGCTTTCAGTCAGGCACCATAGTGGAGCAGAACCCCAGCTTTTGGCGATAAAAAGTGTTGTGCATTGGCTTGGCAATTTTCACAAGCAAGGCTTTGCTTCAGCTGTGTCCAGTGGGACTTACTGTTAAACTGCAGTTCAGATTTGATTATTTTCCTTCTTGCTCTGAAGAATCAATGTAAGTATTAAAGTTTAGTGAATAGCTTTACATAGAATCAAGTAGTTTTAAAATGAGATTTGCTTCACTATCTGATTTACAGCTCTTCTACTTAGGTGAGGTACTAGCAATATTGCAGGTAATACTCCTTCTAAAAGAGATTAGTGGAGCTTTAATTACAAGTGAAGAATGCATACCTGAAAACACTCACTGAATTTTATTTCACTTCTATTGTTATGTCTTCATTATTGCTGACCAAGAGGTACCAATTGAATACAAAATGCCATAATCAGCATAAAGATGAACTGAAGACTTTCATGCACTGTATTATTAATGGAAGTTAGGAGTAAGATTGCAACTAAAATAGACCTCCTGAAAACTTCATTAGTCCTTTAATTTGTCTGGGAAATAAATTATCTGATTTAGTATGTAGGGTAAAAGTAGATCTGGAAATACCCCAAATAATTTGCAAGACTATTTGATAAAAATGTTCTACCTATGATTTTTAGTGGTGTAGCAGAACTAAAAAAAGGTTCTACATCGTGTGTTTTATTAAAAAACTTGCATTTTTCAACATGAATGTAGCAGTTTATGATTACACAGTGAAATGTGTGGGAGGACATACAAAGCTTTTCATGACGCTTAGCCCAGCCCTGGGCACTGGTCCAGTTACCAATATAAGTTACAACCATCCTAATACAAATCACCTCTTAAAATCTTCAGAGCTCTTGTGGCAACTGCAAGTCTGCTGGACACCAGGACACATTTCCCCCTTGTCCACATTGCTGCAGTGGACCTTTCTGAGCTGCAGCAGCTGTTGCAGGGGATTTTTTTTTCCCACCAGAAAAATTCAAAAGTGGGAATTAATCATCAGAAAGTTGAGTTGCATTGATAACTCTCTTCAACTTAGAAGATGCACACACAGATGTGTGTCAGCCTGGCCTAGTGCCAGGTCATCACTCACAGAGTGATAAAAAAATAAAAACAATCATCTTGTAGATCTGCTACCTGAATAGAAGAATTCCCAGATGTTTACTATAGTAAGCTTTAAAAAAAAAAAAAACCTGATATTTTAATGGCAGTAGCAGTCAGTTAAAACTAGCTTCACACTCTTCTTCTGTATCATGTGGAAACTTATTCTGTCCCTTGCTTAAATTCCCTGACAGGAATGAGCACAATCCATGAGACCTAAGATACCCTCAGTGGTAAAGCAGCCAACCTGAAGGGTTAAAAGAGAGATGCAATTAAAGAATTCCCATATTTTATTCTGGACTGTGGTGGTCTCTGTAGGAAACTCTCTACCATGCACTGGTAGTTAATATTCACGATAGCCAGAATGAATTTTTGGGAGCTGCACGATCAACCAGAAGTTAACACTGGTACTAGGAACACAACATCCCATCCAGCTGTTGTTGTCTTCTGGGAAGGAAATCAACATCCCATCCCATCTGTTGGTGCTTTTTGGGGGAGCATCACCAGAAGGTGGTCAGTTAGAAATAGTTAAGTTTTATCTCGAGCTTTTAGTTGTAGGCAAATTTCTACAAGAACAAGTTTGAAGTTATCCTGTAAAAACCAGCCTGACTCTTCTCTAATGCCCAAATATGGATGATTATTTCATCCAGAGTCCTCTTAGATAAAGGTCAATGATACATTTTGCACATTCTTTAGTTTGTCAGAATTCATTGCCTTTTTTTTTTCCTTCCCCTCAATTTTGCCAACGATTCAAGCTCGGTCATTTTTCACATTAAGAGAAGAGAGAGGTGAGGGACTGAATCTACTCAACAATATTAATGTTTGTCCCATGGGATAGCTTTTATATTATAAAGTGGATATTGACTCTCATGGAGGTGAACATTAAGGTTTATCAACCCTTGAGGTATGTACTGACCAAGACAAACTAGAGGTCACTGCAACATCAAGAGTAAATAAATCTTAATGTTGTCAAAAAGGAAAATCAATATGCATATTTTTCCACTTATTTTGAATGTCATTGAACTACGAGGAAATATCTCAATTGTGTACCTGAATTTCAAGATAATGGCCTTTTTATTACTGTGAGTAATAAAAGTCACCTAAAGACAAGTCAGAGGTTGGGCAGGGGTTCAAGCAAAACACTGCCTACACTTTTTCCTTTCTGAATAAGTCAGAACAAGGGCTCTACTTCTTTGGAAATATATAATTTTTTATTTAACCTGTGTTAAAGGAAAATGCTCATCTGTGCTGATTTTCAAGCCAAAACTAAACTCTTTTCTGGGGCTAACTCATTGATTGTCACAAACCCTGTTCACACCACACCTTGTAGTGACAAAAAGCTGCATTGTGCCATTGCACTGGCCTGGCCCTTCCTCAGGTGAATAAAATCTGAAGTATGCAGCTGAGATGTAGCTGTGATTTTGGAGTCCTAGACAGCAATGCATTGTTGTAGGCTTTCCTAGAAATAGTTTTTCTATTGTTGCACTCTGAGGTAATATAAGGTGCTTTATAGTTTTGTGTGTGTATGTGGCAGGACACTGTTGAAAAGCTATTGGCAACACTCCTTCAGAATCCTGAGCAAACAGGAGGATGGATTCAGTTCTTGCTATGCAACCAAGTTTCCAAGTTGTAAATTATAATCCAAGCTGAAAATAAAATGCAGCTGTATAAGTAGACAAATAGATGCGGAAAGGCAATGGTTTATCTTAAATAACAAAACATTTATTGCTTATTTAAAGGCCAGTGAGTCAAAGAGGGTGAGCCAAATAAATCCATTTAACATGCTTTTAAGCTCACGTGTGAGTAATTGGGTGAGGGAGAAAAAGGGATCAGGGAAGGGGAAGCAGAGGAAAGATGACCCTGACTAAAAAATGAGCTTTGATAGTTTAAAAGGTTAACTAGGAAAAAAGCAGCTGCTTCAGGTAACGGTGTGTAGGTTCATGATTGAGGATTTCAGGCTGATGGTAAACCATGCTGACAGAAATTGAAGGTTAGCTGCACACGGCTGACAGGGGATTTGGGCTTGGCCCAGAATTAAAAGAAAATGGGAGGTGGGGGAGAGACTTGAGAAAGATTGTTTGCTGGGTTATTTTGAATGAAAGCATAGAACTTAGCTCATGAAATGAGCTGGCATTATCCCATCACACAGCTTCTAATAATATGGTTTTGTTGTCAGCTGGTTTTGCTTTTAAGTGCATACAATTTTAAAGAGGCAAATTCCAGGAAAAATATCCCAAGATCAGCTGACCTGAAGGCTTTCTGTGCTTTTGCAAACACCTATGCACATGCTGCACCTTCTGGCTGTGAGCTTTGCCAGTCAGAGCTCTCCATCCACTGCCTGAATCTCAGTGACCTTGTTGCAGCAGCATCTGCTGCTCGAGAGAAGGAGCTGCTGAAGTTAAGTCTGTGTGCTTGACATCTGAGTGTTTGCTGCTGGGTACCTGAGGCTAAAAGTTCACTGAAAATAAAAAATGAGCAGGTCTGACCTTAATTTGGAGCCCAGTGAAACAACAAGCAGTCTTCAGTCAGGCCCTTGGCACTGAAGGATTATTTGCACCTCTGCAGTGGGAGCTCTGGGAGAGCTCCAAGGAAGGCATGGCTGGCCTTGCAGCTCATGTAGTTGCCTCTCTGCTCCTGCTGCTTCCTTGTGGCAGCACTGCTGCTCCTCTGACCTTGCAACAGATGCTCAGAGTGCTCAAAAGGCACTAGAATAAGTGTAGTATAACTAGGGAATTGTTTTCTGCTGGCAGGGCCCTGTCCTCTCCCAAAGACAGAAAATGGTGACCAGGAGAAGCCTTGAGGCTGCACACACAGTTTGGGAAGTGCCCCCAAGGCACGAATGGAGTCACATTAGTCAGGCATGGACCTGCTGGTCCCAGCACACCCTGGTGCTCAGCCCTTCTTGCCCTCACCAGGGTTTGCTCAGCACCAGGGAGCCCACCCAGCTCCCCATCTGCTGGCAGCAAAAAGGGGCTGGGAACAAGCAAGAGGCCAGGGAGGGAAGAGTGGCATCATTGCTTTTGTCATGGTGGGTTTAAGTGGGAGTGCACAGGAATTATGGGCCCCAGGGGATGCCTGGATGACAAGTAAGGGACATCCCATTGTGCTACTGCACAATTTGACTTCAGAGCAGCTCCTTGAGGGCATGCCATGGAGTGACCCCACTGGCTCAGGCTGGTCAGGCTGATGCTGAGAGAAGGAAAAGAACCCCCCAGCCCGAGCTCCTACTGCTCTCTCTAAGCCATGCTGGATGCTTTCAACTAAGAACCATGTATCCAGTTATTTACACAGTTTAAATACAAACCAAGTCTATTTTTCCCCTCTGTGTATATTTTTTTTTTCCAATTACAGCCTTCTGCTACAAAGAACAAGCCACATCTCCCTGGACTTGAGAAGAATCTTTTGAATTGGGAGAACTTATTTTTAAAGCCAAGTAATAAGTTTGTCAATCACTTCTTTATTATCAGTCACTCTCTGATGAACAACATTCAGACTTTAATATCAGCAAAGAGACAATCTGAGGAATGAATGCTCAAGTAATAACATGTAGGAGGTTTTATGGCCTGCCTCTGTTTCTGAAGTGTATACACAATGGCCTAATTTAACATCAGTGAATGTAACAAATTCCCTTTGGCAACTGCAGCATATGGGAATTACTTTTTATGCTTTTCTTGAAGTGCACAAAACTCCCATTAGCATCACGTGTTACATATTGGGGGGTGGAGGGAGAAGCCCCCTAATAATCTGTGTTAGACTTGGGGTGGGGTTTTTTTGTTTGGGTTTTTTTAGGGCAGTCCTACCTGCTTCTAGACTGATTCATGTGAATAACTATATTGGAACAAATCTCATGGCTTCATTATTGCACTGCAACGGTTGTTGGAGGAAAATATTCCTTCTAAAATTTGTACTTGGTTATTTTTAGAGTTCAGGCTCTCAACCACTTTTTTAGCAGCTGATTAAAACATTCTTTTGTGGTAACATCTTCTTTCAAGGTTTAAAATAGGGATCTGTCCATTGCAGCTCTTCTGTGCAGTTCAAGTACAGAGCCTGAAATAACTGCATAATTAAGCAGGACCTCCAGAGAGCCTTGGAGGTGTCCTGGCTTTGTTTTGTTGAACTAGATACAAGACAGAGTTCTTTCTGCTGAGTTCAAAAGTTGGCCTAATAAACTATAGGAAAGTACTTTGTTGCTTGGATTGCATCTCACTGGAATTTTCCATAGGTTATATTTTCATTAGTGGGGGATTTTTGATCTGGATATATAACAAGTGAACAAGGGGTACCATTGTGGCTCAGTACTCCTCACACTTGGATGTTTTTCAGTGTTATCTAACCTGAGAGTGACTGATGGTATTTTCCGTTAACTGTGCTAAATTAAGGAAAAAAACCATTATTTGTTTCTTGTGAATAGGATGGCATAAAATTTAAAGTACATTTTCCTGGATTTTCACAAGCTGCATTATTCAGAGGCAGGAAAACACCTCCAAAGCCTCCACCTTTTCTCTAAGTTCTGAGCTGAGTTTGACCCAGGTAGATGCAACTGCTCTCTGATATCAATACATCCCTAGCATGCTTCATGTTTCAATTTAGTCTACTCATGCTCATTTAAGAGAGTATCAGAAATTATTTAATAACCTGGGACCATCTGCATGGAAACTGGCAAAATAATTTTGCAGAAAGGGTGTTAAGTTGATGACAGGCTGATGCCACTGGGTTCTCATACAGTACCTGTTTCATCTGTGGGTTTAGTACCTCCCAAAACTGGTTTTGAAGCTTTAGTGAAAATATGCACAGAGAGTATACCTGTATTTCTTTTAGAAGTGAGGATCCTGACATAGAAATTGCAACTCCAGAGGAGGTTTAGTGAAAGAAACATCAGAGATTTGAAGACCGAGTCCAGGAGCATCACAAATTTGAATTGTGAAAAGCATCTATCTTTGCTGTCATGGGTCTTTCACAGGAATCGTTCAAAAAATGAGATTCTGTTCATGGAAATTAAAGATCCATAGAGTTTTTCAAAGGACCAGGAGCAGAGCATCACATTCTCTGGCCAGGATTTTCTCTTCATTAACTACTTGGCAGTGTGCTAAACATCCAGGGGTCGAATTCAGCCATGCAGAATCCGGGCAGTTGTTATCGCCTATTTAACTGTAACACGATTTGAAGCTCACAAATCTTGTGGGGTTTTTTTCTCCTTAATTTCTTTCCTCATGTATTCAAATTAGAGGGCAATTACATTCTTTTGAACTGTATACAAGTTAATGTTGAGGGTGTGGGTTGACCTCTTGTCCAAAACCAGTAATTGTCTTCATGTGCAATCAAATTGTGAATATGCAGAGTTAAGGGCTGCTGCAGTAGTTAACATAATTCTGGCTTTATGGACAATTTTGTAAGGCTTTTCCAGACTCTCTCTGTGTTTTTAATGTGCCTTTAGCAATGCAAGTCTGATCAAAGGGAATAATTTGTGCCTGTTTCTAAATGGTTGGCAAGAATTTTAACAGATATTTTGAGTAATAATTAATTAGGGATATGGTATGATAATTACTACAGAAACATAGGTCTCTTATTTAAATAGGATAATAATCATTGCTACAGTGAAAGACTTGTTTGGATTATTCAGAGAATCTCATTTCTCAAATACAAATTTGTTTTATGGAATTAAAAAAGTAACAAATGATTTTGAAACCTTCCATTGTCAGAGCATTTCATTTTAGTGCTTAGTTTTTGTAATCATATCTTTTTATTTCTGAGTTGTTCATTTGTTTCCCATGTTCCCATGTGGAATAAGTATCCAATTTTCTACTTTTTGCCCTCACAATAACTCCAGTACATGTTTGGTGTTGTTTCAATGACTCTGTTTAGATCCTGTGCAAAAAAAAACCACAACAAGCTCATAAAAGAGTTTCTTTTTCCAAGAACAACAGATCGTGTAACTGAAATTTTCAAATTCTTTTTCTATTCTTGATGTTCAGTGTCAAGTCTAAATCTCGTTATTAGTCAAAACATTTTTTGTGAGTTGTAGTGGTACATTATATGCATTTCCCTACTGTAAATAAGGTATTATCATAATAATGAAATATTGTATTCTTATAATAATATATATTATATTATACTATAGGTAATGATGTATATTATATTGTTATTAATATATAATTGTAATAAGGTATTCCAGCTTCATTATATATTTATTTTAAGGCTCTTAAACTGCCACCTAGGACCAAGCTGGAAAACACTTTGGTAGGCCCATTTTTGCTGGAGTTTGCCTTTGTATCAGAGCTAAAATGGTATTTAAGTTATCAAATGTGCTGAAATTCTCCATCTGCAAAAAACTAGGACAAGGGAAATGCTGACACTGTTAAACCATCCTGCTTGATAGCATGTAATACTTAGACCTGAATTTTGAGGTTGTAATCTCTTTAGAGCTGTGGACTGCTTTGGAAGAAGTGGCAAATGGCAAAGAAGGAACTTTAACTGTTACTGTTAAATGATCCTCTGAGTACAGTTGTACCTCCTTGCTCTGGTGCTTATTCTCCTCCTGCAAGTGAAGTTTTAAAGAGTTTCATCACTGCACTGCCACAACTGAACTCCTGGGCAGGTTGGGGGTGCAGCTGCTCAGGGCCAAGGCATTGCCCAGGATCAATAAATGCACCCCATTGTTTCTTGCATTGGAGTTGGCCAAGGTGGGACACCCTCAGTGGGGCTTTTCCTTTGATAATTTTGGGAAAATTTCAAAAGCTCAAACTAGCAAAGCCAAAGGTTCTTATAAGCAGATAGTGCTGAAGACTAAAAAGGTTTGGTTCTTTTTGTTGTACTTTTTGTTGTTTTGCTGGTTTGGGTTAAAAAACCCAGACAGATTAAATGTAATGTCAGGAACATTGATGGAGCCATGCTCCTTGGATTCAGAAGGAAACAGCTTGCTCAGAGACCAAGGGCATGTACAGGATGAAAAATCTTTGTTACACCATTCAGGAACAATGATTACATTGCCTTTTCCCTGGAATGAGTCTGCTGCCAAAATTTCCAAACCATTAAACTGGCATCTTGCAGTATTTATATACTGTATTATGAGCCCTAATTTCCATATCTCTTCCAAAAATTCCTCTGTGACTTGGTGCTCTCCCGTCTTCTTTTTCTTTTTTAAGCAATAAAATAAAATAAAACAAAAATTAAAAAAAAATTAAAAAGGTTTCAAAATTGGTAAGTGGAAAAAGGAAATTAAGTAGCATTTTTTGGGGGAACTACCTCTGTAACTTTCAGCTGAAGGCCAAAATCATTATGATCAGAAGACAGGAATTTTCTTTCAAGATCCACCTTAAATCTAGAAGTTCTACTTAAACTTGGATCTCTTCAGATGTCTCACCTAGTCTACATAGAGTCAAGGTCTGTTCAAGCCCTCTTCTCAACTGTTTTAGGAGCTTTTCCTCCAGAATCTGGCTGCGAGTGAGGAAGGAGCCTGAAAATCTTCCTTTCCTTCCTGGTGCACTCGTGCAGGGAAGGAGCATTCAGTGCTTTTCTTTGGGCTGCTGGGAGCAAGAAATGTGAGTGCAAGCACTCACAAGTGAGGAGCTGAGCAGACATGAACAAGGTTTCTGTGTTCAAACATAAGCTGCTTTCTCCCCTTCCAATCTGAAGAAACTTTTCCCTTTTTTTATTTTCCCACGAGCCAGAAGGACGAGCGAAGGTGAGTTTTCTTGCAGCATCTCAGCAAATTTAAGCATCACCATGTAAGAGCTGAAAAAAAGACAAGTCTGAGCAGAGAGTTGTTTGTGTGACAGCAGTTTCAGGTGGCTGTTTGTGGGAATGCCCCGTTCATTCAGAGCTGAATTCCTGGATCAGTCGGATTTTTACAATTTGAGAGACAGCAGCTTGTGCATATGTGTGGAGAGGAGATTCCTGGCTCTCAAAGCCTGTTATTACGAGGCCAGACTTTCTTTGAATGCTGCCTGATGCCAGTGCAGATGAAATCAGCAGATTGTAGTGTAATATGGTAACTGCTCACAGAACCTGGTGCGAACAGGGAGGCGGCAGCTAATCGGATTAAGGAAAAGTCTATCACAGCCACAGCTGTCAGTGGATTTTAGCAGACTTTTTTATCACTGTTTGTGTGGGAAAACACACGATAGAGGGAATCTAATGAAGGAGATTGAACTAATAAACAGAAGTCCTTTTTGATCTGATAGCTGCTTTTCTGAGTAAAGTGCTCTGGAGAGGCTCAGGGAAAGTTTTGATGTAACTCTGATGTAGAAGAAATAACACAGAGACATTTTAGGAAGAGGAAGGTTGCTGAAGTGGTTGTAATGCTGCCTTTGTATCCTACAGAAGTTAACAAGAAAGGTTGTTCTAAAATGTAAAAGCCCTGCTTTAGAACATTAAAAAAACCCAAGCAAAAATAACCAAAAAACCTTGGGAGTCATTCACTGCCTCTACCTGCCCACAAACACACAAATTACACTTTTCCAGGAGAAAGAGAAAGTAAGGAAACAAGGCACAGATAGATGTGCTGAGATAGATGGTCAACTGTTCTGAGATCAAGTTACTGCAAATGGAGCTGAGATGGTCACCACCACCATGGCCCTGAATATTTTCATCATCTGACATAAGCGCCCCTGGTGCCTGCTGAGACAGCAGCTGGGAAGGGGCTTGATGTGAAGATGAGGCACATTCTGGGCCATTTGTCTCAGTCTCATGTTTGAGAGACTGACTGAGGGTGGGTGGCAGAGACACCACACGTAGGCAGCAAATGTACTTTGAAAACAGACAACAACTGAACAACCAACTCTGTGCTCCCAGCTGGAGATCTTTGGGGCTGATTTTTCAGGGAATATGTTTCTTTGTGCTGGTTTTCAGAGTACAGCCCCTACAGACTTCAGCTTCTCCAGAAAAAGGAATATATCCTTGGTGACCACCAAGAAAAACCTTTCATCTTGTAGGAGCTCTATGACAGGGAGAAAAAAATACCAAATTACAAGTGAGAGCTGTGTTTTCATGGCCACCAACCCTCAGTGGTTTTTCCTGTTCCATGCAGGACTGCTCAGGTCATGCATAGCTCCATGCAATGACAGATAAAACCTTTGAGGGTCTTAGAATCTCTTTTAAAGCTTCCATATCATAAAAATTGGTATTTTGCTCTCATTATAGGTCATAGGAAAATATCCAGCACACCTTCCAAACACAAAAATTCCATGATTCTGAAAAGAACTGCAGAACATTCTTCAGGTCTTGATTTAAAATAAGTGGTGCCACTGCTGGTATGAATCAGTGTAACTAAGACAGGAATCAGAGCCTGTGTTTTAATAATTAGATCATGACAGAAAAAGATCAAAGAAACATTCACAGGTTTGTTGGTTTAAGTTGTAACTTCCATACCAAAGGAAGCTTTTATTTCATTCAGATTCGTGGCTGTATCCAGGTTGGGGTGAATGTACTTTAACCTTCAAGTTCCTCTCTCATCATATATTTATATCGGAATTGAGCAGTAACTAATTGAGGTTAGTTGAGGCAGAAAAGCACTTTGGATTTGCTGGGTACTTGCTGTGAATGAAGTTTTCAAAAGTCAAGGCAGAATCCTTTAATCCACCTTTCCTTTTATACATTTTTTTTTTTTCCTTGGTCAATTGAACCTAATTGAAGGGAAGCAGTTTATTCTGATTTGCTAGAAAATTAGAGAAGAGGAAAAAAAGACCTTGTAGAACATGTGTGTTGTTCTTTAGAAGGAATAAGCAGTGATAAAACTGAGAAAATGCAGTTCTCTAAAGGTTGTTATGTGCATCTGTTGTGTTTCCTGGATGCTTTTAAAGAAAATAATTCTAGAAATAGTCTTCTGAATTTTAATCATTTTGCTGGTATTGCAAGTTCTTCTTTTGCCTCTCCTGTGTTCTTTGTCTACTCTTCTGCAGGGTTCACGTACAGGGAGAGTGTCTGGGGAGTTAGTGAGATCCCTTTGTGCCACACTGTTGAATATATTCTGTAGGCAAGGCATTGCAGAATTTTGGTTTTTTTGGAGAGGGCAAGGCCAGAGCTGCAGCTGGAGTGGGCCTGGGATGGGGTTGGCCTTCCTGTGCACCAGGTTCCTGAGCTGTGCTGCGGTGCTGCGGCCAAGGAACAAATGCAAACCAAAATGCTGTGCTGGGGTTTCAGCCTGTACGTGGAAAAACACAAAGGCTTTTCTTTTCTCTGATATCTCAGTGCCTGTCATCTGTTTGCTACCAGGGAAGAAGAAAAGCCATTAGCTCAGTACATTCAGATTTCATTTTAATCCAACTCCTGTACTGGCTGCAAAGCTGGAGGAGACTTCAGACATTGTTTCATCAATTACTGACACTCTTCTTGTAGGATTTGTTCTCAGGAGTCCAATTCTTTCTGTTGAGAACCCTTTATGCTGCCAAAGTGACATAAAAATATCTTGGTGTAAGACCTGCTTTTCAAAGATAATATCTCTCAGTGGAAGTCTCCTTTGGCCTTGAGGGATCTTCCTGTCTGTCCATTCTTTTCCCCTTGTGTGCACACTCATCACTTCAGATCTTTTCTTCTGTTCCACCATTCAAAACAAGAAAATTGCATATATGTCAAGTTAAAAATTTATGAGAGTAAACAAGAATTCATCCAGTGTCTTTTTGATAATAAAATAACTAGAAATGCATATCTGAAATAACTTTCTATGTCTTAGGCTGAAGAGAAGTAGAGAACAAGGTAAAAACAGAAAAGGTGCCACAGTAGGGAAGATCATCTTTTCATGTCAAATGTTTCTGTGCCCAGCTCTGTTGAACTTTTCCCAGCCCCACCTTCACAGGGGTAGGTACCTTGCAAGCTTTGGCCTCATGAGCAAGGCAGAAACAGCACAAAGATGCTTCTGCATGTTGTCCTTTCAAAACCTAGGTTTTTGCTTTCCAGTTTTCATCTTATTGCAGTAGTCATGTGTATGAGGAAATGAGAATCACTGAAACAAGAGCAGAAAACAAGGCACTGGGCTGACTGCAGGACTGTGCTACTATCCCCAGTAATTGGCTTGTGTTGAGTAAATCAACCTTGTTAATGCAGAATGATTCAAGACAATTAATTCTTTTCAACCCAGGAAAAGAGTTTGTGCAGCCCAATGGGTTCTCACAGGATGCTGGTAAAAACCCATTCCCGTTCATCCTGCTCGTGCAGTGACTGCAGCAGGACGTCCCTGGTGGGGGCTGCAGCTGGAGCTCAGCAGTGGTGCTCAGCCCACAAGAAAGGATTTGTGATGATAAGAGGAGCCTGACAAGAATATTGCAGCTTGAGGGTGTGTGCAGTGTCATGTGAGTGTTAAACTGTGTTGTTTATTCAGTTCATCCCCAAGCATAGGCATCCCAACTTGGCATTAATGTGTCATACAACATTTTGGTCAGGTTCCTTAGACTGCTTAGTCTGCTCCTCAGACTCCTTAAGTACTCCTTGGAGAACAAGATCCCACATTCCTGTTCTTTCCTACATAGGAGGCTGTACTGGAGATACTTATAGCTGATTCCAAGAACACCTGGCTCTCTGAAATTGAAAAAATTCAATTCCTGGGAGCCCAAAGGGTGCCCAGCTTGGATTTATTCTCCACAAAAGATGTGTTTGGGGGAGGAGCTGGTAGGAAAAAAACTTCTGTGAACTTCAGTGGCATTGGTGAAAATTCAGTGGCTCCCAAGAATTGTTTCACTGTTGGAGAGCCAATAAATCTGATACAACATCTCTGATCTTTCAGAGGTGTTTCCCCAGCCAGTTCTGCTCTCCATTAGGCATACGCAAGTTATTGCACAGCAGTCTGGTCAAATGATATCCCTTTTGCCTTACTAGAATCTGCTTCCTTTTCCCAGTTAAGTCAGTGGCAAAATTTCTGTTACCTGTAATGAAAACAAGCTTGAGTTTTTGATGCTTCCAGAGGTATTTCCCTCTAGCAATATGTTAAATAATACTACCTTGCCATGTTCTACTTAATGCTTCAAGCTGCAGGAGCAGTAACTTTCTTAAATTTGTAAAAATAGTATCTCCTGGATTCTTCTTCAGTATTTTTCTGGGAAAAGAAGAATCCAAAGAGCCCAGCATCACTCAGGCTGCACGAAGCACAAAATATCAACCCTGAAACTCATAACCCGCACGAAGTAAGGCTGCAAGATCAATTTTTCAACATAATAATATCACATGCAAATACAGTTTGGGAACAGATGCATTTGTTTAAGATGTTACAACCCCCTGCTGTTTGTTACAATCCCTATTAGCTATGCCACCATAACAGATTGTCAGACTGGATTAGGTTGAGCCAGTTAAGAAAAAAGTTTAAAATAAAATGCCTGGCTTTGCCCTGGAAGGCACTGGGAGTGTTCAGTTGCCATCAGCTGTGGAAATACCAGGGCTGCACATGTGTGTCTGGCTTTGCCTTATGTGGCATAGATACTTAAGCCTCATTTTCCAAAGTGATTCAAGAATTTTCAAGCCTAAGTCTCATTCTCTCTTATGGATCCAAATTGCTTTTCCCACTCTTCTCTCTAGATAAATAAATGATCAGCTCTGACTACCCACGCCAGAACAGATAGTTGCACTCTACGTGCATTCCTCACTGAATATTTCAGGAGAGATCCTAGAAGCTCTTTGTTATTAAGCAGTTTTGTCATTCTGTGAGCCATCAGTTACCGAACAGTAGCTTAAAATAAGCAATACCTCTTCCACAGTAAAAAATGAAGCTGTTGTTGTAACCCACAGCTGCATTGCCACGTCGTCTTTCTGGAGACTTCACTGTTCAGCCAGTTCTGCTTAACTCTGGTGGGAAGTAAATTATTCTCTTCTCCTTCTTTAGGCCTTTCCATAATGCATTTACATCCGTAAGTGTTTTTTAAAAAACCCAACTCGAAGTATATCATATTGAGTGATATACCAGTCAGTCCAATTGTTTGATTTCTCTCCTCAGCTGGTCTGGTCCAGACTCAGAGTTTTCATCTCCTCTCTCCACTGGGCCCTTAAGAGGGCTCACCTCTACCCTCTGTCCATAACTCTGCTCCCCCTCAGCCTGCACTGGAGAGCTGACAGGGAAAAGCCATTCAGCACTCTGCAATCCTTCAGGGCACAACTCATTCAATCAGGATGGAACAGATTTATGGCTCCTGCACTTGGGTCCCAATTTTCTGCACTGACATCCTGATTTGTTTCTGTGACATTAGAGGTTTGCCAGGAACGATGTTTGCTCACTCTCAAGGTACCTGAAGGAGGTTGTTATGCCAACAGCTTGGGACTGTCCTGCAAAGGGCTGGGAAAAGCCCTGACAAAATAGAACCTGTTTGAGTCTGGGACTTCTCTATGCTTTAAATGCATTTAGATAATCTGGTTTTCCAGTTTCTAACAGAGCACAAATTACACAACACCAGTAAGACTGTTCTGTAAGGGGGCAGCGTGAAACCAATGCACAAAAAATCTTCTTGCTTCCCAGTATCCATCATGCTTGTCAGATGTGTGTAAAGTATATGCCATCTTGTGTTGACAAGCCCAAAGAGCAGCTGTGATTTCGAAAACTGCTTCTGCTGTTTGCTCTTTGCAAGGCAGGCACAGAAACAGACCACAGAAAGGTTTGATACTGCTCAAGTTGCATCTGCTGGCCTTCCCTCAGATTTCCTGGGAGAAACATGGAAATGAACACATAGAACACCTTCACTAGGACCACAGGGAAAGAAAGAGAAGGGTACCCTGGTTTCCCAAGGACGTGAAAGTTAAGCAGTGACAATTGTGAGAAATCTTTCAAAAGTACAATTAGGAGGAGCTTAAAATGACCTGAGTGTGAAATGACCTCTCCCTTGCCTCCATAGAAGGGCACATTTGAGAGATTTGTTCCCAGGAAGTTTATCAGACATGAACAGTTCTGGAGCAGGTATTACAATGTACATCAGCAAACACTCAGTACTGACATGTGCTGCCAAAGTCAGTCAAAGATGTTGTGTATAGCTCTGAAAAACAGATCCTGTGGTTATCTTGATACACAAAAGCTCTGTCTAACTTAACTTTGTTGATTGTGGTGGTAGAGGATTGACAAAGGAAGGTTGGTTGTTCCTGAGTGTTTCTGAACTCTGTCTTGTGTTGATTTGATGTCTTAAGCTTAGAAAAAGCTGTTGTAGTGATCCTGACCTATATAGTCCTGGGTACAGAACCTGGTTGAAATGAATTCTGTTTCCAGTCAGGTAGTTGTGGTTGGATGATATCAAGAAGATTAAACCAGGATTAAACTCAGACTCACTTCTTTGTTTCCCAAAACAGTAATGGTCCTTGGCTTTTTTCTTTTTTTTCTTTTTTTTTTTTTTTTTCCCTCTTCAACTCACCTTTAGATGTACTGATTTGCTACATCCCTGTACTGGTTCCATGTTCAGAAGGAAAGTGCCGTGAAGGAGCTGAGGAGAGGAAATTGTTAGATCCAGTTACTGTGAATTAGGTTTTACTTCTTCTACAGTGTTTTTGTTTGTTCATTCAATGGCTTAGCTTTGTTTTAAATATTTAGCGTGCAGAGTTATGCAGCTCCCAGATTGTCCCATGCTTCTGAAAAAAGAGCAGGCAGGTAATAACTCCAGCTGCAGTCCCATTTCTTTGTTAGCAGAAGAGGCATGAGGGGGGGAAGAATCAATGCTGCTCCCAGTGCAAACAACAGCTGAACCCACTGCTGGCTTTGTGTCACAAGGCTGTTTTTTCCTTCTCTGTGATATACTGTCTTTCCAGAGCTGCTGCAGTCAGAACTGGCCCCGTGGGTGATAGCCCATGCCGTAGTAAATCTTAACTGCAGGCAACATTTCTGGGGTGTGTTAATCTGGAGTGCAGAAGCAGCAAGTACCTCTCTCCACTAGGTTAGTTATGGAATCCTAATTTTTGGAGAATGCTGTTCTGTCTGGGTATTTCCCCGTGCTGGGCAGGACAACCTTGCACAGTGCACAGGGAGGGCAGCTGTGCTGAGAGGCCACAGGGCAGCCACGGGGCAGAGCAAGGATTCCTTGCTGGATTATGACAGCCATCACCTGAGGTTTTATTCCCTGCTGTCAGCAGGTTTCCTGCTGCTCTCCCAGTCTTTACTGACCTAGATATGCTGTTTTCTGGGTCTTTTACAGCCCCCTTTCCAAACATCTTCTCTATTTGAGCATACCAGGGTATCCTCAGGAGACCAGTCTCACCCTTCTGTCCAGAGCAGGCACCACCAACACACCAGCCAGCAGAGATGCATTTCTGAGTGCCCACTGTGCCTCTTTCACCCTCTTTATGGATTAACACACTGCACCCACACTGGGAAATGCCCTTTGTTAGCTTGCCTGATTCTGGACAGGAGGGTGAGCGGGAGGATTAGTGGGGTTTGGAGCAAAATGACCAGGGCAATAGAACAGGGTGCAATAAAGGCTCAAAGTGTTCCTGTAAAATAGGTTGAGCCAAAAGTTTATGGGGTGCTGAGGCTGGGCTGTAAGGACCTGCTGGGGAGGCAGGTATGAAGGACCTGTACTTTCAGAAACAGGAGTCTTTGCCTCCTACCCTAACATTTATCTGTAGCTTGTGGAAAAGAAGCTTCCCACCCATCTGCCATGGATATGCCTCCCAGTCTGTCCTGGGAACAGCTGGGGTTGGGCTTCTGATTCCCTCGAGGCAGAAGGCTTGTTCATGAGGGCTGAGAATGTGCTACCTTGAGTGAGATCAAAGGGTAAGGTGTTTTTCTGTTAGCAAATAGGGTTATTCACACTCAAATTTATCAGTTGCTCATCCCTCTGCATGTAGTCAAGGTGCATTGGTTAATTCTGCATGGGAAAATTACCCTGGAAAACCAAATACTTACCATAGCCTCAGCTGCTTCCTGCAAAGCGAACACTGCACACCTTTAATCATAATTTTAAACCAAAGGCTGATATCTCTTACAACAGAAGTTTCATTTTGAGTTAAACAATGATGAAGAGATTAATGGAGCTCCGTAGGAAGATGATTTTTGATGGAGATGAAATGCTGTCTGTGCAATTTCAGATGATTGATTTTCTTTGATTAGGTACCCATCAAAGTGCAGTCAGCAGTGCCTAGGATGTGATCTTAAGACACTGAAGAAAGGGGCAACTCATTAAATGAAGAGAACCACCCTGCCACCCCATCACACCCCCATCCTCATATTCTCTGCTACTGCTTCAGGAATTCAGGCCTCACGAGGCTTCTGTGCTCTTTGCAAAAGGGTACAGAATACACCAGATTGCAGTTAGAGAGTCCTTGATATGCAAAATGACCCATGCAGAGATTTCTCTTCATTTATTTTATTTATTTTTAAAAGTTTTGAACAAGGATAAATTATCCTATGAATATTCCCTGCTTTGAGGAGAAGCAGTTCAGTGTGATCGGACGAGCAGCCTTCAATTTGGCTATTCCCAGAGTAGGAGTATGCTGCTAAATCATCTGTTATCAGTGGAGCTCTAAAAACAAGGCTATTGACCATGAGATGAATTTTGTCACAAGCTTGATGTAGGAGTCAGTTTTGACATTGCTCTAAATGTTCTCTTCTCAAAGAAAAGCTCTACTGAGAGCAGATGTATAAAAGTTAAGCGGGAGATTTTAGATTGCATAAATGAGAATGAGACATCTGATTTACCCAGGCTTCCACTGAGAGTTGAGCATTTCACCGTCCTTCATGCCTTTGAAAAATCTCCCCCTGAACCACCATCTTAGGAAATGTGGTTGGAATTCAGTCACAGGATAAGTCAGATTACATCTGTACGGGTTTCTTGATTTCGATATCACGTGCACGTCCATAACTCTTCCAAAGGGCTCAAACATTTTCATGTCACTTATCCTGCAAATCTTTGCTTTCACCTGTCCCATAAGATGAATGCATTGTATTTCATTTGAGCATGTTTTGGTGGCTTCAGAGAAATTTATTGGAAGAAATCTTAGCACGTCCCTTTTATGCTGGTGGAAAATTTTGTCACTTGCAGCAGCCAGGCCATCGTGCACTGATGTTACTTCAAACCACTGGGAACTACCTTTGTGCAAGCTGTGAATTTGGTTTTGCCAACTTCATTTCAGATTCATATTTTAAAAGTGTAACTTGTAACAAAAGTGAAAGCTTATGTGGACTCAGCACTACTGCTGCGTATTGGGGGATTAGAGAATTTATTACATAAATGAATTTGTGTGAATATTTATGCTTCATTAGTCACTCATTGGTGTGGAACATAGTATGGGAACTTTGTACTTACTGATATTCTCAAGTTAAACTGCCAAACTGTTCGTGACTGATATTCCCATATTAAGTGCGTGCAGCTTTTAACACTTGACTTAACAAGTACCTTTAATTTCACTGAACATAAGTTATTGATCATGGGGCTTGTTGCCTGGAAGCTCCATTCCTGATTGTTAATTGAGCCATTGATTTTTTTTCTTTAACGTTATCATTAACAAAAGGGTGAATGCAGCATTATAAAGTGGTCTGCTCAGAGTGGGGAGGGGAGGACTGTAGCTGACCAAAGATAATACATGGGGTTTCTAAACTTATCACAGCTGAAATCAGCTCAAAAACTCCTGTTGAACGAAGGGAGAATTTTAATCAATATGGATTTGATTTGGCAAAGTAAAGCTAAAAGGAAAGTTGAGCAGATTTCAGGGATACCAGGCCGGAGCTGGTGCTTGGTACATGTTCTGAGTGTTAGCATGATGCCAAACTCAACCCACCAGGCCTTGCTGAGAAAAAGCTCCTCTCTGTAAACTTGGGCGTGGCACCACAATCCCACAACCAAATAGCTCCTGTTTAGAGACAGCTTGTGGCCAGCTGACTGCAGCTCAGGCAAAGGGCTGAGCAGTGCAGCCACAGGGACCCACAGCAGCCTTTGCTCTGCTCTCTGTTTGTTTTGTCACGTTAACCCTGCACAGCACGGGGACAGCCAGAGCCACACCACATCTGGCTGGGGATGTCTCAGTGAAAGGCAATGTCTTAGTGAAACAACCTGTGGATGTGAAGGCTTAGTGGGGAAAAGCTCAGGATTTCAGGTGAATAAAGATGCCACGGTGAGATGGGGACCAGGGCAATGTATATATCATATATTTGTGTCTGATTCTATAAATATGACCTGTAACTGCATTTTGTACAGTTGTGGCAGTCAGCAGCATGCAGCATGTGTGCTCCTGTTTAATTAGAGCTGCTTCATTGTCTTGGAACTATGATTACTGTCCATGAGGTCACCTGAAGTTCTTACAGGCACCAGAGAAAGAACCTCAGTTCACTAAAAGCCTTTTGCTTCTCTTCTGTCATGAACAGCTTCTATGATTTTTAAAACAGAACAGAAACAACGTTTCTGTCTCAAAGGCATATGATGGAATTAATCTTCCTCTTTTCCTATGAACATTGTTTTTTAGGAATACATACCATGTTTTTCAGAGAGCAAACTGCCTTCTCTGAGCTGTCTCGCAGACTTACACGGTGATTTTTAGTTAGCATGACTAGTGGGTAGAGTCTAGATAGTTTTGAAAAATTCATTATTGCTGTCCTTGTAGAATCACATCCAGAAAATAAAAACACCTATTAGAGGCTACTGCAGAGGTGCTCATATTCATGAGCCCCCTGCAAAACACTGTTGCAGTTTGACAACTCTGGCAAGAAAGTATTCATGAGTTTAGGGATTTGAAGTGTTCAGGTTCTTTGTAGTTCTCCAAACAGTTTCCAGAAACTATTTTATGACAGTTTTAAAAGACTTCAAAGTCTTTCCTCTTGGGTATAGCGGCTTTCTTTGGAAGAGAGGAGTGTGGTGAGAGGTCTAAGCAGAGGGAGTAATGATTCAGGTGACATCAGCTCTCCTCATTTCCTGACCTTGTGTGCCTGACAGGTTTAGTGAGGGCGGAAACAATGCTGATTTCTGAAGACTGTCAAGTGCGAGCAGTTTTCTGCTGAGTTGTAGGAGGCTGGAGATCTATAAACCTTTTTAAGTGCTGGGAGGAACGAGAGGGCATTGTTTTCATTGCAGCTGGTCTTTGAGTCAGAAAGAGAATAGTAAGTATTGAGGGACGGACCCCTGCAACAAGGCTAAGCCTTATTTATTAACTAGTAAAATTTCCTAAAAGGAGAATGAGCAAGCAAAAATTTCTTAGCTCTGCTGCTGTGGCCAAATAAATAAGAGTGCAGAAATTGTGACAATAGCACAGCATGAAATTATATTGCTAAGGCAACACAAGTTCTTCCATTTTGAAAAAAAAAAAACTCAACAAAAATCTGCATAGCATTTCAAGACTATCCAAAACTAAAATATTTGCTACTGGAAAGCAGCGCCCCAAAATTTTGGTTAAAGGAGAACAATTGAATTATTACAAATTCAAACCATTTTTCTGCCTAAAATGTTTCTGTACTGAATTGTTGATTCTATTCCCGTTCCAATCAGCCACATTTTCGAAGGAGTTCAGAATGTATTTATTGAAATAAAAAGTCAGAGATGAAACTGATGGGGTACCCTGTGGGCCCTGAATGGACTGAAATGTTACTGTGGGAGCTTTGTGCTGTTTAGCTCGTATTTATTACCAGTTTTTCAGGACTGTCTGTCAAACTAAATATCCTGAGCTCTACTGAAGTTTTGGTTACATTCTCTATGCCTGAAAGATGAAGATGTGAATTTACTCACAAACATTTTATGGTTTTCCTCTATTCAGGACACAGCCACTGGCTTTTACCATGTTTGTCTTTAGAAACACAAAGTGGAAGACTGTGTCGTGCATTTCCGTGATATTTTGTACATGGTATTTTGTCCATAACCTAGATACTTTCTGAGATACCATTTGGATACTCACCTCCATGAAAAAAAATGCATCTGTGTCTGCCTGGGGATTTTTTTTCTTTTTCACAGATGAGAAGAGAGGTGCAAATGAGAAAATTTAGGGTAACACTTAACAAAAAAAAACACATTTTGTTTCCAAAATACTCTTGGCTCCTGGGAGAGCTATGCAGAGATCTCCTGTCTTATGAATGCTTTGGATCTATGATTAAACCTGGAAATGGCAATAATCATACTGAATCTACATGAGAAGAGAACACAAAAATGTGCCAAACCAATTTTTTTTCTTTCCCTCAGGATGAGGCTTTGGTATCAACTATGTATGTCATAAAGACACAGCCAAATCTTTACCTCTCTGACACAAAGGAAAAGAAAGCCACGGGTTTTGGGCTGGTTCTCCTCCATCTTTTCCTGCCCCTGATGTTAGGACTGCACCTCCCAGGCCTAGGGAGTGCCTTTTGCAGCATCATGACAATGTGGTAAGCTGGGATTTTTCCAGCTAAGAATAAGTGACACAGTGCACACACCAGAATGAAACACATCACCTCTTTGAGAGGACAAATCCTTCATTAAGCTACAATGGAAGCCTAATGTACAGTAATCCCATGGGACACTTCCTTGATCCTATCTCATGCATTAACTTCCAAATAATTCAGGTCCCAAGACTCCTCTGAATAGTTAGTGTCTTCCCAAAGACTTGATAGGATTAGGTTGCAAGGGCTCTCTTAGTACTTGTTGTTTCTCCCCCTCTATTTTTGCTGTACAGAAGACATGAACACCTTCAGATCCTGGCTGGACAAATCACTCAGTGCACAGCATTCACAGCCACTCTGTTTCCTCCATCCTGTCATGCTAAAAGTGATAAAAAAACCCCTTAAAAACCAGCCAGTCTCTCAATCCATTTGATCTCTGTCCATCTAACGTTATTAATTGAATCCAAGGTCCAATTTTGAGCAATCCAGCGAAAGACACTGGCACTTTTGCTTCTCGCGTTCGACCTGTCCAGCTGGAGAAATAACTTCCAAACGCTGTCAGTGGAGTGATTATGAGCAGCACACAGAATTTCCACCCACCAAAGGGATTTGTTTTTAAGCTCCTCTGAACTCCAGTTCTCTGGACGAGGGCTCTGGTGTTTAGAATTAATGATGTCTCGGGTTAGCTGGCGCAGCTCGCAGCGCTCTGGGTGCTGCGGTTTGATGACTGTCACTGTTGGTTGGGTCAAGAATAGCTGCCACAGACATAATCAGCCTGTTCCCTCATTTTATCAGCCTGGTGCAAGAGGTAGTCATTTTTTTCCAGGGGACAGAATTAATGGGTGAATGCGCTGTGGGGCTGGCACACGCTGCCTCCAGTTTAATAGCTGAATTAGAATCTTTTTAAACCCTTGGCACCAAGAAATGTGATTTCCTGATGCTTAGGGCTAATGCTGTGGTAAGTGCTGGGAAATCTTGACTGATAGGGCTAAGAGTTAACAGAGACAAAAAAAAAAAAAAAATAAAGCACAATAAATCTTACCTGAAGTGTTTGCTGTGTATGAATTACATATGTGCATATATGCATTGGTCTGAAAGGTTTGAGCACACGCAGAGAGATTAATTATGGTTTAACCTGCACTTAAGAGGATCATCAAATCTAATATTTTTTCGCTCAGTATTTCAGGATTGCTTCTGGTGGCCAAGCTTGGGGGGGGAAAAGATTTATAGTCGCTATGAGAGAAACTGTATCAAATAAATAATGGGGCCAAATTAAACCCATTGATTAACTATCATTCACTATCCTGTAATCTCTTAATGACTGAGGTCTAATTTGAGACAGACTAGAATCAGGATTAAATTCTGAATTGATGTTATTATTGCATGTATTCATTAGGTTCTAGAGGAATTCAGGAGAGGTTAAAAAGGCACCTGTGAATTAAGACCAGCTATTAATGGGGGAATTTGAAGGACTTATCCATATTAATGCTGTTTTTCTTACTCGGGTAGCCTAATGAATGGAAGCATTAAACTTTACAGATTGTTTGTGCATTCATGGTTTTCATCAGTCCAGTTTATTGTCAGAAAATCTGTAGAGCACCTGGAAATATAATAATGGCCACCATGTTGCATTTACTAATTGCAGTAGCAGAAAGCAATTAAAGAGCTTTTCAGGGCAGTTGAAAGGGATGAGATTTGGTCAGCTCTGCAGCAAGTCCAATGAAATAAAAGGGAGGGAGAATGGGAGAGGAAGGGAGAAAAGCACTGTTTGTTTTAATTGACCTGTGAATGATGTTATTTTTATTTAACATTTCAAGTTTCAGACTGTGTAAGGTGTACCAAAGCAATGGACTTTTTCATTGACAGCCTTAGAGAGATGGGTGGTTGCTCCAGTCCGGGTCATGCTCAAGAAATCTCTTCAGTGCCTGTACATTTTTCTCTTGCCTCCAGAGTCCCTAGAATTAAGTTATTAAATTTACATGTTTGTGCTTAGGAATTAGAATGAAAGAAAAACACTGCATATTTTTCTGGTGTACAGAAAACCTCTTAAGAGTTAGGTTTTAAGATCATTTAAGTCCATCTCTTCCTTAATAATCTTTCCTTAACACTTTATATTCCTAGTGCCTAGATGTTTAATTCCTGCATGATCATTAACACACAGGTAAGCCTCACAGAAACAATTATAAAATGATGCTGCCCTCTAAAACAGTTGATTCCATTTTTTGCTAATGAAACCCTTGCTATCTCCAGTCCCTCCTCTTCTGCCATTTTTAAGGCAGTTTTCTGATGTTTTGCTTTCAGTAAAGAGGCCATTATTCCTGCAATCTATCATTATAAGGAGTGCTGCCTACTTCAGAGAACCTCTTGCAGCCTAGCTGGAATCACTCGATGATTTGGATCATTAATATATTGCAAAATGACAATAAGAACTGAAGTGAGGGGGCAGACAGACACCAAGTGCTGATGAAGATATATCTGCTCTGCTGTCAAAATTCTACATACAAATATAGGAGCCACCATTGGATTTTTTTATAGCTAGAAGGTGAAGCTTTAACACGCCTAAAGAGTATTGATTGTTAACCCTCAGCTTGGTTGGTCTCAGTTTGAGAGTGTACTCAGAACCTTTAAATCTGCCTTTCCTCTAGGTTTTTGGTTTTGGATTTTACTGTGAGGTCTTTTAAAACATTCTGCTACTGGTACATTTTACTTTCTTAAACTTTGTTGCTATGATGACACTGAAAAGGGGTTGTTTTTCTAGTTCTGCTCTTGTTTTGTTTTTTTTGGCACACAATTTCTCTGAGTTCTACTTCTTCCCCTTTTCCTAAAATAAAGAAAAAAAAAGAAAAAAGGGTACTAAGCTTGTTCTTAATTAGATTTCATTATATCAATGATTTTTTTAAAGGATTCAAGCTTAGGAAGAGCAGTTGTTCATCTCCTCATCTGCAGCAGCAGCACTAATCTTGTACACATTTGCATGCACACAGGACAATAAAAAGTGACATGATGTAACATTTCAGTGAAGAATTGTAGGCACTGCAGCCAAATCCTGTCATTTAAGACTTTCTGTGAGGAGTGATTTATTCTCAATTTGCCAGTGTGGGCTTTTTTGAGAGAGAGAAGGAGAGATTGTGTGGGTGTTGGGAATTATGCCTACGCTTTTTAAGCTTTACTAGTGACTTTGGGTCTCTCTGCCTTCAGGTACCTAACTTGACATTCCAGAGAGGCTCAGTTCTTGGCACACACATATTCAGAATGTTTAGAAAAGCTCTGCCTCCAGCAGAACCCCCAAAATCATTGGGCTTGACTCTGTTACTTTCTGTTCTGAAGCTGTCGATGATGGCTGTAAGGAACAGTGTGTCAGATATCATCCTCTGATCTAGCAAAAAAACTCCTAAAAACTAACATTTGCTCCATCTGTAGAGATTTTTAATTGTCAGAAATGTTCTTTTGCTGCTAGAATAGGAGCTAGAACAGAGGCTGACAAATCACTTGCTTTTTCACAATATTAGTCTTCTGGAGGTACAGATCAATTGCTTGGAGCTGTTTCTTCCTTTTTAGAGGCAAATTTCTAATCTTATTAATGATAATGGGGATTTTTGCCAACAGCATGATATTCTGTATTGTTCAGTTTAATAATCAGCATGAAACTTATTAACTGCATGAGATATGGCGTCAGAAATCTGGGTGAAATCTCTGGCACTTGGAAATATTAACTGACTTGTTTTCAGTGCTGCAATCTCCTACAGTTAACATTCTGGCAATTACAAAGATGCAAGCTCTCAAAGATAAGCTTCCTGTTTTGTGCTGTGCCTGTGCTTTATCCTGTAGCCAAAATCCAAAGTAAGCCTTTTTGGAAGCTGTGACAGCTTGGGAGAGTTTAATCTAATTTATTTTCTTGTGATTGTGAACACTTGGATCCCTCATGGTTCTACCTGAATTTAGCAATGACTTAATCACCAGAGCACCTCTTCTCAAGCAGTGTTGATTTGGGGGGAAGAAAATCGATTTTCCAAGCTGATGATGACGTCTCAATCATGCGTTGATGCTCTTACGGTGTATTTTGTCTTCCTCCACTGCCATCTCACTTTTAGCTAGCAGGAATGTGGAATTAAGCTGCTTTTATCAACCTGTTTCTGGTTAGAGCCAGTTCTCCTTTCCTTGCATGTCTAACTTTCCAAGCTCGTCTCGGTTGCTCTATTTTGCTGATGAAAGTTTGAAACTTTGCCTTCACGAGGGGTCGGCAAAGCTTGCAATTTGTCACTTCTAGACACCAGATTCTGTAGCAAGTCTCTCATTAAATTTTCCTTGTGCGTACCAGAGGTTGAGGTCATATGGCCCCAGGTTGTCTCATCTCTGAGGGGAAAGCTGCCATTGGGCTGTTTGATTGCTCCACCACAGCTGTGAATTTGAAGAAGTCAATCTTCTGGTTTGCACTCCCTCCAGGGCATATTTCCTCCTCTACACAATTTAACAGTGATTGGCTGTTTTAATAGCCTTTGAATAAGTTGTTCTTAAATGTGTTTCTCCCCCCTTCTCCTCCGTGCCCAGTATCGAGTTTGCACTCTGGATCACTGCTGGTTTGCCTTGATGCTTTCCATGCCCTCTTCACCCTCTAACAATGTCTTTTAGTACAGAAGTAATTAGGGAATGTCATTTACACTTTCCACTTTACATGGTACCATGGAGAAGATTGATGCCTATCATGGTGCTGAGAAGTTCCCTCCTGACTTTCCCTTAACTGTTCTGCTATCTGCCAGGACCTGGATCTCTCTGTAATTACTTTCCCAACATTTTTTGTGGTAGGAATACTATCTGCAATCTCTCCATGACAAGTTTCCTTCTCGTCCTTCCTGTAGGCTTCCACTTTTTGGATCTTGTTGCTTTCTATTTCTTTACTGTCCAGCAACTGGGCAGTGAAGATGAAGATTTCCATATCCATGCAGGCATTTCCCTGTTTACTAATGTCCTACACAAACAGCAGCTTTCTGTGGAAGGTTGTAGCTTGCACTGCTTCATGTGCTTTTAATATCTCTGGCTGAAGCAGGTGAGATTTTAAAAAGTGAAATCACCCCATTCTCTTTCTAATGCACAGCATTTTAATTCACTTTTTCTTCTCGAAGGACCATGAATGGGAATTCCTAAATGTGATTGGCAGAAGCAACAGTGCCAACAAAATACTGACATGTAAGAGAAAATCAGAAATACAGTTGTGACTTTTGTGACAGAACCATGCTTGTCTCCTGTTTCAGGCTGGCATTGCTCCGAGCCTCCATGCCCAGTCTGGCAGGGGCTTCGTACAGCACTGAGCCTTGTGGGCTCCCAGTGCAGTGAAATTTGCAGCTGGAACCACTTCCATCCCCTGGAAAAGCAGGCTGGAGTGAAGAAGGAGAGGGGATCAGCTACAAGTCACTAGTGCAAATGCACAAAGAAATGGGTGCTTCTACTGGGCATGGCTTAGCAAGGAATTGGGGCACTTAAATTCTTCTGAGGGGCAGCATAAGAGAGGAGTTGTTGCAAAATAAATAACAAATACTTCGATCTGGAGAATCTCCTGTGCTTTTCAGCGTACCCTGGCTTGCAGCAATTTCCCTCCCTTTAAGAATGAATTCAGAGTTTACAAGTTAGTGGCTCTTACTAAGGAATCTGGTGTAGTTTGTTGTCTCTGTGAAAAACACCCTGCAGCTCCTCATGCAGGCTCTCTCTGTGCTTCCTGAACACACTCTTGATGCAAGCAGTGCCTAAGGAGCAGTGCAGGTCAGCTGAAGGGAACAGAATGTGGAGAGAGGAGGAGGCAGCCCTTTATAGAGAGCAGCTTTACCTGTTCTTGCTTGGGGCACTGAGCTCTAGGACACAGCAAGGGGGTGCAAACGCCCCTGTGGCTGGAGGAGCAGGAAAGTGGCCAGAGGCTGCTGGCAGAGAGAGGCACTGCACCACTGCTGCTGGGATGGGGAAACTCAGGCTCAAAGCAGAAATTTTGGTGAGAGTGCAGGCATCAGAGCAAAGGAGCAGACACTTTGAGAGGGATGATCCCAATCCTTGCCATCGCTGGAGCTCGAACCAGGGAGAGAGGGGGTGTGCAGAGCCCACAGCTGGAGCTGCTCCTGCCAGGCTGAGCTGCTCTCACAAGTGCCTGGGTACCTGAAGTCACCCCTGAGGACCAGGTTCTGTGGGTCCAAGAGTTCCTTCAGCAGCCAAAGAAAGGTTTCATCAGCCTCACCATTCTGATTAGGGGTTCAGTAACAGACACCAAACCTACACTCCCCCTCGGTGATGACCCCACTAGTCCTTATCCAAAGGTATTCAAGAGATGTCTTGTGTTCTCAGCTCACCTTCATAACACTTGGACTTTTCTGTTACATAAAATACAACTTCACCTCTTCTTCTTCCCTTCCTGTGTTCACAAAGGAGTTTGTAGCCATCCATTGTGGCCTTCCAGTCTCTCAGTTTTCCTGAGGGAAGTTCCTGAGATCCCTATGACAACACACATCTCAGACCAGGCATGGAGCTCCAGCTTCCCCCATTTGAGCTCTGCCATTGCTACACCTGGGTCTCTTGACTTTGAAGAGGGTACAAAAAAAAAAAAAAAAAAAAGTACAAAACATCACAAACAACAAAAGACTCAGTGGCCTGCAGATGCACTGGGTGCTGATCTTCCTTATTTTCCTTTTTCTTTTGCAATTGTAATGCCAAGAATCAATTTCTGTCCATAAACTTTTCACAGTGGAGTATGGGAGAAGCTGCAAGGATCCTCTGTGGCAATCCATGTAAAGATCTTTTCCTGCTGGTATTGGCAGCACAGGCCCTACACCTGTGTTGGTTGGGGGTGCCAAGCAGAGGACAACTCCCTTTGGCCTAATAAACAGTGATACCTGAACTGCTGATAACTCTCATTTCCTTTGAAAATCCAGCCAGTGCAAGTGCTCCTGTAAGTGTATTTGACTGTACAGGTTGCACAGTTGTTCTGTCCTCATATTAAAATATAATAATAATTTAGTCGTATTTTTAAAAGAGGTATGACGTTTGTCACTATGCAGAGAGGCAAACTATTTGTGTTTCTAATAGGAACCACTGGGAAAAGAGAGTTTTGGGAAAAAAAATCAGCCAGAGGGAATAGGTCGATGAAAGCTTTAGGTTCTAAGAGGGTTTTATTTCTTTGCTGCTTTGTAGTTCCTGTGGGTAAGTGAGTAAACCTGACAGTTCAAACTACATTTTCCTCAATATCTCAAAATTCATTCAGCTTCCCATGTTACTAATTATTTTTCCACCTGAGAATCAGCTATTTTCTTTCAGGCTAAAGCAAGAAAAAAAATCAGCTTTATTACAAGGGTCAAAAAAAAAACCCAAAAAGAACAAGAAAAAAGAAGAGAACTCTGCATCTTTGATAGCATTCAGCCTTTTGTAAATAAAAACATAAATTTCTCTGGGCTTTAGTGGTTATAGTAAGCTCTTAGCACCTACAAGGTAGAGAAAGGAGATGAATCCTCTTCTTTCTCCTCTTAAATGAATAAGCTCTGTTGTTGTTGCTGTTGTTGTTTTAATTATTGATTTCTGTAATTCTAAATATATAATACATTCAGGAGATTTCAATCAGCATAGAATCAGTGGGCTGGTGTGGAGAATTGTGAATACCATGAGCATTAATTTTAGTTCTTTTTCAGAAAACATCATCCAGGCATTAATTAAGTCTTTAATTAGGCATCCTATTAAATTTTGCTTTAGAAACGTTAAAGACCTGGCACAGATACTCTGTCAAATCAATGTGAGTCTTTACATTGATTTCCATGGAATTTGGGCAAGTCACAAAGGAGCTGATTAGATCTTTTCATGGGGTGATGAAAAATTAGAATCCAGTTATCTGACCCACCCTCAACTTTGCTTTTCCTTTGAGTCTTTGATGGTCAGAGAACACACTGTGAGAAAAGGTTGAAGTAAACAAAATGATGTCCAGAGCAGTAGTTTAATGGTTCAGATTGTCTGGGCAAGTTCTGTTGTCATTAAGGAAGAAATTTAAATGGTAATTCACAGCATGGATACAAACCCAAGCAGCCATCACTATATATTTTGGATTTTCAGCTTAATAGCAAAGGGGAAGGACGAGAATTGAGGTGGTCTAAGGACAGGCCTTCCCGAAGATAAAAGTTACAAGCAACTTGCAAACAGTAACTTGCGAAATTATTTATGGATATAATTTACAACCAACCTTCAGAAATGCAACCTTGCAATAATGAAATGGGATTATTCATAGAGCAAAAGTTTTACGGTAAGGTCAGAGCTGAAATATGGAAATAATTTATTCTGTGGTTTTACAAGATCCTAGAACACCTTAAAATATAAATTCACACTGCCTCACATGGGTATGGTGTGGAGCTGCCACTTTCACTGCCTTTTTCCCAGAAGTTTGTCCTGGTCCTGGGAGGAAATGGGTGCTGTGGGAGCTGGGCATGGGGGTGGCTGGTACCACTCACGAGGGTTGTGCTGGGGATTTTCAGACCCCTGGAACACATCCTTGCACTGCAGCTCTCAGCAAAGCCTTGGGATTATTGTCTCATAAACCTTGAGGCCTGGGCTAATAAAGCCTTTTATAGAACTTTCAAAAATCTCTGGAAGTCAGGGCGGTTCCTGAGGGATCTGTTTTGTATCTCACATTCCTGTTACAAATGAGAAGAGCTGATGGTTAATTAGAGGGAAAGACAATCATGGCAGAATTTATTTTTTTTTTTGTTATCTATATCTATCATACTGGTCTTCCTTTCACTTATACTTTCAGAAGTCTATTTATATAGTCTCAAAAAAATTCAATCAGACTTTCATCCTATAGTGTGTATTAGTAATGGTTTGTCTTTCTCTGCTTCATTAGATAAATTAAACAGGTTGGGAAAATAATTAACTACATTAGGAAATGTAAAAAATATTTTTTCTTTTTTTACTTTCAGAGGGCAGGATGCCATTTTAAAATCAATTATGCTAAGGTCTTGCAACTTGTCCAGAATATGAAGCTTCTGAGATGTGGAGCATGGAAGTGACAGCAGGAATTCATCTCTGATTCATCACTGAATTGTTTGATACACCAAGTATCCAGCTTCAATCAAAGGAAACAAGTGAGTTTCATAAAATGCTCCTTTGTAGATAAGATAATTAATTTATTGTATTCTTTTTTATCATTTTACAGAAAGAGAAACTGAAAATTTCAGTCATGTTAAAGTTGAAAAAGATGTGGTTCTGCCATTTCATTTGCATGTAAAGCTAGATGGTGGTTTTGCTTGTTTAAGTAGCTGTGATTTCTCATTAGAATAAATGATTATAATGGGATCAAAAGTATCAGACAGTTGACAACTTTGTCTTGTAGCTTGTCCACTCTTGTGTCCAGAATGTCAGTGAGTTGTTGTGGCCAGGGGATGATCCAGTCACAGGGGTTTCAGTGGTCAGGCCATGCTCAAATGAAGCTGGCAGTTCTGATGCTCAGCTGTCTCTGCCTTCTGTCCCTGTTATATGGCTTTGGAAAATTATTATGATTCTGTGTAGCTAGCAAAAAGTATGATTTTTATAAGTCATGATTTTTATAGGTATGGCTTTTTCTGTCTCCGTTAAGCAGTGAAAAGCCAAGCAAGAGTAATTTTGACAAAGAAAACTTTATTCCTTATTAGTTTCTTCTTACTTTCTCCTGAGCCTGGCCTGGGTTGAGGGATAATTTGGCATATCCTCAAGAATTTCTTTTGCTCAAATATTTAGCAGCTTTCTGTAATTAAACAATGTTGTTGCTTTTTCAAGCAGTTTAAACTGCACAGATAGAGCAGCCATGGGGAGTTTAAATGCCAAAATACATAAAAGGGAAGGGTATCTGCAGTTTATTGGATGGGTCTGCATAGACTGTGAGGGATGAAATGACCAGTACAGTGGAAATAGATCACTTGGAAATATCCAAATAAGGCTTTCTGACAAGGCTCTGTTGGAATAGATTATTAAGGGAATAGCTGCAGAAATAAGGATTTATCTCCTTTTTCTATTTCCTGGAGGAAGGTGAAAGCAGAGGAGGGATGATCTAAAGCCAAACACTGTAACTTTATTGACTTAACTGCAATTGCTGCCAAAATCACCTGATGGAAGGATGATTTGAATTGGTCTCAAAGTAACTGCTTCAATTCCTTTGCATTAAAAATGTAATAGGAAGTCATGACCTTTTCCTAATTTTTTTTTGAGAATTTATAAAGGAAAACAGCCCTTTAGCTGCTTACACAGTGATTTAGATAACTTTGCCATTGCACTGGGTCTCCTCGGATATTTGGCATGTTTAATAAATTTTTCAGACATTTCATTTCCTTTGTAAGTGCCAATTATCAATCTGTGGTAATGAAGGATGGTTTAACGTGAACTGTCAAGGAAGTTTATAAAATTATCATGTCAACACTGTACTCTTCCAGCAGAGTTAGAGAAGGATTACAAGAAAATGATATTGTCATTTAATTAAACAGGGTGTACATTAATATTTCATTATTACTCCTTACTTATTTTTCATCCTGACAAGTCCTAGCTATCATTTTGTGGAGCCATCAGCTGTGTCTGGTGATGGGCAAACCCTTAGATGGCCTGAAAACTTCAGGCATTATACTGGAGTGGTGCCTGTATGTGGTGGAATGGGTGATTTCTTTTCACCCTCCTGATGCTGCTCTAATGTGATACCAAACAAGATTTCAGTGACAATTGACTGTGCAAGTATTTCTTATAGCATTCCTGTTCTTGCCTCTTCAGCCATCAATGGAAAGAGTGTCCATACCCCAAACTAACATTTTTTGAGAGTTTGTGGTCTTACACTCTCTCTGTATTCAGGGTTCACAAGTGGACAGGCTCAGATTAAATCTCTGGTGTGAATCCCAATTTCCATTGCTACAGAAAAGCTCCTTTGCACCTGGCTTTATCATTTAGATCAAGAAAATGAATGTATCTTTCCAGTACTGCTGATAGGTCTTTGGCAATGCTAATTAATGAGCATTTGGGTTTCCCTCTAGTAAAAATAGACTTGCCCTAGACTCTTTAGGAAGATTTTTGACCTCTCTTGTAGCTACCCTCAATTACTCTCCTCTATTTTGATATTTGTGTCAAAATAAATCCTGCTCTCTTTAGGATACTGAAAGGCTGGTGGAAGTTCTCTATGTGATGGTTCTGTTCCCTCTCAGAATCTAGCTAAGTAATCACTGTCCATGATTTTGCTTTTTTAAGTAATCTCATTCCTCCAAGTGCCTTACTTAAATTTATAGCTTGGCAAATTTTGTCTCTGCCAAACTCCGGTCATTATGAAAATGGTTTTATGCAATGTGTTTCTTGCTTTCCTTGAGGAGGTGTAAGTATCTTCCTAACTCTTTCAAAAGGAGTTGTGAAATTTTCTTGTGGTAGAAAACCAAACACTCCAAAATGTCCATAGTGCTGAAAACTAGAAAGATGTTCAAAGGCAGTCAATGACAGCCTTTAAGACCTTTCAAACCAGCAAAAATACAGGAGTGTACACAGCTCGAGGAGGGTTTGATGTGGTTCTGAATAAACCAGCACAGCAAAGATGTGAAGTGGCTCTGGAAAGTGTTGTCAAAGGGTTGGAACAGCCAGCCTGGAGAATTGGTGGAGTCACCATCCCTGGAGGGATTTAAAAGATGTGTAGATGTGGCACTTGTGACATGGATTAGTGGTGGACTTGGTAGTTCTGGGTTAAATGTTGGACTTGATGGTCTTGGAGCTCTTTTCCAACATAAATGATTCTATGTTGAGCATTTATTTGCTGGAGCCTTGAAGGATTGAACACTGAGCCAAGCTTTGGGTCTGAGCAAGATACTGAAGCACACAGAGCTGTGTGTACACTTACAGTTTTCCTTTCCTGGGAGATGCAGATTGCTTGGTTGAAGAGCTTCCCTCCTTTCTTGAGAGAAAAGAAAATGGGTTGGAGACTGTAAATGCTTGGCACCTCTGTAAATTAGACAACGTGCAACTCTTCAGTGCCAGAGAGGGGTGCACATATCAGTTCTCCTTATTTAAAAGGTCATTTACATCTGGCATAATTTGGCCTTCAATTTCTAATTAATTTTACACTGGAGATTTTGTAAAGTTATGCAAGCAAGAAGAAAGTGATTTGTTCTTGCTACATACCTAATATATGTATCATTACAGGTACCTAGCAAAAATTAGTAGAAGTGATTAGAATCATAGGATAATTTGGGTTGGAAGGAACCTCAGGAGGTCAGCTACTCCAGCCTCCTGCTTCAAGCAGGGTCAGTTATCAAATTAATATGCTTCCACATTTTTTGTGGGGTTTATGGCTCCCAGCGGATCACAGGTTAATTCCAGCAAAGAGATAATCTCACCAAGTGTCAGTCATTTCTTTAGAAACCCAGCTATTATCACTTTTATATGCTTTTAATTCATGGGTGTTAACTATGGGAGCTCAGTAATGTATAGTGACAATTCTGTAGTCCTTTAAAATGCTACACTTATTATTATAACACCTTCCAACTTTCCTCATAGTTCCAACAAGTGCTAGAAATACTATTGTTATGGTAAGTTATGGATCCCCAACGGAGGCATTTAATTTCATGGCATGTTAAAGGCTATAACAGCCTATTAAAACAGGGGTGGGAAATCTTACTTTAAAAAAAAAAAAAAATGGCAAATGAAATGTTTCATGGAACTTCTCCAAGAGAGACATTTTTCAAAACCCAAATCTTAGAGATAGGATTTTTTTTTTGAAGCAATACATCCTTCAAGGGCTAACAATGGAAATGGTGTGGCCATCCTTTTCAGCAAACATTGCCTGCCGTTTCTAAGTCAAAAGAGCTATCAGTGGCAGCAGAAGAGAGACTGAGCTAATACTGAAGTATGCATATGATTTTCCTTTCATTATTCTTGCTAAAATAGCCAAGGAATTAGGACAATTAACAATTCTGCTCATGTGTGTGATTATAATATCAGTGCACAAACCTGTGAAAGCTTGCTCAGTTGCTTAAATTTGTTCACATAAATAGTCCCCTTGGCTTGAAAGCAAGGGTAAGGCCCCAGTGTTTGTGCTGGCCTTTTGGAAGTTTGCAAACTGCAGTTATCCCTGTGTGAACCTTGAACAGCACTTGCAGGCTTGACTGAGAATCCGAAAATGCGTCCCCATGCCAATAGAAGTGGCAGAGCACAGCTGCTTGCTTTTCAGCTCCAAAACCTTTGGGTTTTGTTTGCAGCTGTCTGTCATAAGTACTTGCTTTGGAGAATGTAAATAACCAGAGATGAAAGGTGATTTTTGTATAAGGGGGAATAAGTAAATAGATGAAACCTTTCCTAAACTGGCAGCTCTGTGTAGTTGTCCGAGTCCCTCTTGCAGTGCCACTTGTAGCCAACCAGAACCTTTCCATTGGCTTCAGCAGAACCTGTGCTGATCCCTGGAACTGTAGCTCTAAGTGCAAATGAAGACTCCTACAGAACTAATAGGCCTGAAGGACTCAGGAATTTGGAGTAGGATTAAATATTAATTTCTGCCTGGTTGGTATCACTCGGGACTTAGTCACAGAGGGCATTAAAGGACAGGTTAATATAAAAAAACAAACTCACAGCCTAAAATCCACTGAAGTCCTTGACTCTCCCTTCCCCAGGAGCACAATTCCATTGTCCTTTATTACTAATATATCATAATATCACCAAATATGGCCCCAACATTTGACAGTCGGGAGCAACACACAATCCACAAGTGAAAAACGTCAGCTGAAATTACAAACTGATGCAGTGGGGAGCTGGAGAAAGCAGAGAGGTGAAATTCACAGCTGTCAATCACATGAAGTTGTCACCTCAGTAGTTTTTTTGACAACCCTGTGATGTCTTGGGAGTACGACAGAGGGAAACAGCAGTTAGCACTGGTTTGGGGAAGTTGAGGAGTGGTGTCGAGCAGGGTCTTTCCAAGGGAGTTGCTTGGAAAGCTGTTAGGAAACTCAAAAGATGGGACTGTGGCAGCCAGTAGAGAGTATTGAGCTGGAGTGGAAAGACTTTGGTCACCATCATTCCATGGTAATAGTAAGGGCCTGGAGTGTGAGGGCAAGCAGCCTCAATTTGGAAGAGCTCAGAGAGCCAAAGTTTCAGTAGTTGAGGTGGGAAATAATTTGCTGCTTTATCAGTGAAGGAGCTGCATGTACAGAGGGAATGTGGGGCTATGAATTGGAGACAGAATGATTTAGTACAGCAGGATTCTTTTGAGAATATAATGAGCTTCTGCCCCTAAATTAAAACTTTTCTTTAAAGATTTTGAATCCAAAAATAACTATCAGGGGAGTTTCACAGAAGCATTAATTACTTTCATTCCTAAATCTGACGGTGATCCAAATTCATGTTCCAACTACCTTCCTTTTTCCCTTATAAATTAAGGTTGCAGAACTAAATTATTGGCTTCAAGGACTGCAAAAGCAATTTTCTACATCATATCTCATTCCCAAGTTGAATGTTATACGTAGATTATGCACAAACAATGCTGAAAACCTTTATAGCAGTATCCCTTGAGTCACTAAACTCTTCGTCTACTAAACAGAATTTCCTAATGACAGTGTGAAAGTGTGTGACTGCCTACAGTGGGATTGTCTTTTCCCCAACCCTCCAGTGCTCTGTCTTTGGTCCATGTTTGATACAAGTATTTTTCTCCTCTTTTATAAGCCCCCAAGTGCTGTGATTTTATGAGTGGTATTTCCTTGAGGTTCTTAATTATCCTCTTTCTTCTGGCTTTGAAAAGAGTTTTTTTGCTTAATAAGAGAGAGACATTCATAGAAGACATAGAGGTGTCCTTCAGATGTATCTTCTGTTTCAGTTATCACCAGCTTGGATTGTATTTTTTTTTTTTTTTTTTTTGAGAAAATGTTGGTTGCCTGTGGGGATTTTGTTCAAGTAACACAAGGAACTGGTATTCCATAATTCAAGACAGATTCTGCATCTGTCTCACCCACACGCTGTTTAACCCATCTACTGTTGGAAATAAGAGTATTTTTGTCAGACCAAAATTACACCTGGGGACAGCTGAAGTTGCTGCCTCCTCATGTAAGATTTAAAAATTCCCATGTTTATCTGTGTCCTAAAATTTCAGGACAGAGGCCCATCCATTTTCCGTGTGTTTATTTGGTGTGCTAAATTCCTCCTTCAACACTGCTCTCAGGTCTGGGGTAGGGACAAGTATAAGCCACACAGAACAGCTACAGGATGCTAAGGGTAGGACCCAGGAATACAATCATTTTTTTTTTTTCTGTGTTTAAATAGTGAGGAAGAATCTTCCTGCGTTTTTCTGGGACTTCTGGACTGGCGTGATGGTTGCAGATCACCTGAGCACCTCACTGAGACCTCCACCTGAGCTGGCCACGTGTGTCCTCTGTCCCTGAGTCTGCTTAAAGTAGTATCTGAATGAAATATGCTATATTTTTATTTTCTTTTTCCTATTTAATTGTACCTACTCCCTTTCTTTTCTTTTGTTAGATTTTGGCACTGTACAGGTGTAATTGAAATATCACAAACCTATGAACAGACAGCAGCAGTTTCCTGGCACAGCTCAGTTTGGAGCAGCCCTGGCTGGGCTGTTTGTGCAACAAAAACTAAACAGAAACTAAAGTTTGGATTTAGCTGGGCTTTGGGAGAGCACAGGCATCAAAAGCAAGTGTTGTTTGCTGCTGTTTGTGATATTTCCCTGCAGCCACCAGCTCCTCCATCTTCCACGCTGAGAGAGGGTCCTTGGTTTTCTGCTTCTGGTGTATCAGCAGTGGGGAACAGATCCTGGATTTTGTCATTCATCTGATTCATGCCAGAACAAAAGTCAAAGTTTAACAGATTCCACCCCCCTCAGACTGCTGGTGCTCTCTGAGAGCTGTACTCCTGTTTTCCTGTAAATACAGCAGTACCAAAGTCAGTGTTACTGGTGGCCTCCTGGCACACCATTCTCCCAAAAACATATCCCTGAAAACAAGGTGCTGAAGAAAAATCCTCTCGTTTTACACCGGTCATATTTTGAAACTTCCAAGGATATTTTGCAGTTCAGCAGCCTTTAAATCCTACTTCCGTAATTAACTTCCATTGAAATAACTGGATCATGGATAAGTTGAAAATGTGGCTTGTATTTTCAAGTAGATATTTTTAGGTGATGCAGTGAAATTAAGGATGTAATAGAAAACATACCTTGTATCCTTCACTTTTTTCTGTTTGGTTTTGTGTCTGCTTTTTTAAACATTTACTATTTAAGTTTGAAGCTAAATGCACATTTCTGTGTAATCTGAGCCCACTCTGAAATGCCCCAGAAACTGGGACACCTGAAATGTGTAACTGTTAAGCACAATAAAGCCAAGACATTCACATGAGCCACTTGAACCTGAGGCCATCAAAATATATGGAACTAGAAAAATGAAATCCTCCTTGTTCCAGTACATTTTTTTTCCCAGTGTTCTTAGTAAAGGGAGCTGCTAACAGCCTGTTTCCCAAATTGTGCCTGAGCCTGCAAGCTCTGCTGGCCTTTAAAATCTGACTTTCCTTGTATTTTGACCAACTCCCCACACTTCCTGGAATTTTTCTGCTTTGAAATGTGTACACAGTGTGGCAGAGCTGCAGTTTTTGTACTGCAGTGTTGTACTTGCTTGGGAACCAATGAGAAGGGGAAGTAACCTGGGATCTTTTGGAGGGAAACAGGGAAAGGCTTGTTTACCAGATCTCACATTTCTGGCAAACAGCTGGCTGTAGTTTTAATAATGAGCTGCCCATAATTGGAATGTATTTAATCCAAGTTAACACACATGCACTAAACTTGCTAATTGGGAATTTCTTTTTATAAGCACATTACTCTTGCTTTTTCAACTAATGCTAACGTGCTGATACAGCAGAGAGAGTGCACCTCACTCCACGACTGCAGCGAGCAGGCCCCAGTGCATGGTAATTTTTGAAGAAAACATATGGTAAGAGTAATGGCTGAAGTCTGTAGACAGCTTGCCTAAATTACAGTGCATCCATTGAAACCAGGACACATGCTAAGCTGCTGAAAGCAGAGAGATGTCATTAAAAAATGATTCATATACCTTTGCTTTAATGAGTCCTCACACTTGAGGATTGCCAATTGCCTGATCAATAGCTTTGCTGCAGCACAAGGCAAAATTCCTTCTACAAGTAAAATATTTCCATTACAGAAGTCTGGAACTTTGGCATATAGACTTTTACCTTGAAGGAATTTGAAAATAATAATTTATTTTTTTTATATTTCTGAAACCTGCCTATATTTGAATCTAGTAAATAAACAATCATGCACTGCCATATGGAGCAATTTCATAACAGCACATGGTGAGGCTCTAATGAGTTTTACCATACTGTGCCTGACAGGTGAATTTTCAGCTTTGATTACAGGAGGCCAAAAATAATTCATCCAGGCCAATAAAAGTTTGATTTAGATAAGACTCGATTATTTTTGCTATCAGCCATTAAGAACTGTTCTATCCTCATTTTCATTTTCAGGCACACAGCCTGGCAACAAGCAATAATGGATATTTATTGGGCTATCGAATCCACAGAGACTTGTTTACTTATCCTAGTACTGCAATTGTCAATATTCTCTAGTCCACTGACTGCTATCTTTAAAAGATGTCATGTGTAGGAGTTGTTTTCAAGCTCAACTCTTAAACTTTAAAAAGGTACTTTGAAGTTATTATTAGCAGTGCAGTGCCTGGAGACCCCATTATGCCAGGCAGGTACAAAGAGAACAAGAAACAGGCCTGGCAGAGGAAATGTGGGGGCAGTTTTTGTGTCTTTTGAAGAGCCTGAGCACCCCCAGTGCAGGCTGGGGCTGCCCTGTGAGCTGAGGGCAGCCCAGGGCGCATCCCCGTGCTGCAGGATCCAGCAGGAGCAGCGCTGCCTTGCTCAGGGGGAGCAGAGCTCAGCCTCCTGCAGCACAGCCTGCCTTGGAACAGGCAAAAGCAGCTCCCACTGAGGAAGGCTGAGAAATGTTGTGTTAAGGCCCTGCACGAGCTGCTGGTAGCTCAGATCTCACCCTCACCTCCTGGCACTGAACGATGGCCCTGGACCCTGGTTTCACCCCAGGTCCCAAGGTTCCATTACTCTGTTTTAGCACAGAGGAGAAATCCCCACCAGATATCCTCAAGAGGTGAAAAATGCCGCAAAAGCTTACTGGCAAAAGTGTAGAAAATTAAGGAAATTCTGGTGCTATGAGCAATGCAAAGTCAATTTTAGTGAAGCAAATAAATACTGGTTTATTCTATTTTTCCACCACACTGATACATACATGTCAGCATGCTCAGTTGCTCCAGTTGCTGTGGTTTTCCAGCAGACTGGGGCATTCAATTATTCACAGAAGGAAGTACAAAAGGAGGTGTGTGTTGCCTGGACCTCCCACAGCTGCACGAAAAAGTAACTGTGCTGAAGCTCTGGCCTTAGAATTTTTAAGTTTCTTCCTTGGTGGTTCCCAAAATAGCTGGGTGCTCAGGGAAGGCGTCAAGTCTCAACTTCTAAAGTTTCACCTTAGTACTAGCCACTGGTTTTTAGTTACGCCAGGTGAGAAAGCACACTGGATGGCATCCTGATCTCCCAGAGGCCCTTTGTTCTCATTGCTTTATCCTGCAGTGTTCTCCTCCTCCTTGCCCTTGTGTTCAGCAGGTGAAAAACGAGCATTTGTGCCTTTTCACTAAAGTGGCGAGTACGTCTGCGTGCCATTCCCAGGTAGCGTGTGACATTTCACGCAACGCTTTATCTCTGACCTTTCCTTCCTCACCCTTGGTTCAATTTCTTTCTGCCCTGGGCTTTGAGACAATGAAAGTTAATTATGACTCCTGTAAGGCCCCTTGGGGGGTTTGGCTCTTCGTATGCATCTACACAGGAAAAAAAAAAAAAAAAAAAGTGACCTTAAGGTTTTTATTCAACAAGTGTCCTCTATCAAATTTCATTTCCTTTTTCTCTGTGTTTCAGCAGAAGTTTTAATTTTGTCTTAAGGGAGGGTTATGTAAGAAATCAGTATAAGTAAAAATTATAACAAGTGATTTATTTATTTATTTATTCATTCTTAGGGAATAATAATCTTGGAATTACTGCTTCTGGAACTCAAAAATCTTTGCCTAAAATTTGGATTACCTTTGAACCCCAAAGTGGAAATCTAATTTCCAAATACTTTCCCGAAGAGGGGAGGTTCAGGCAGATCTTATAGGTCCTCTATTTAAAAATGAAGTAGAAGGGGCTTCCAATGGTTTCTAGAGTTATGAGAATGACTTGGCTGCTCATTTGGAAGTATCACCAGTGCCTTGCAAATAGTTTTCCTTTGAGTTCAAGAGCTGTGTTGCAGCCTGGTGTCCCACTTCAGGATTGAGAACTTAGAATAAGCAAGGAGCTATGAAATTAAAACAGAATATAACTGAGCCAATCTCAGGTAGTATCTCTGAGGTAATTAAGAGTGGAGCAACACAGTGATCAAATCAAGGTTGCAATTAAAACCGAATCAACAGATCAATGGGTTCAAATGAGCAAATCATCATATTAATATAGCAGGTAATCAGGTAGAATTAAGTGCTTGACACTGGTGGGAATTTATGTTAGTTTGAGACTTAAATTGCATGGAGAGATGGGGGAGAACTATTTTCTTTTAGTCTGAGATTTGATAGTAGTGATCTCTGACCAGAGAAAGAACCACATGCATGATCTTTCTGATACTGAGTTTAGTCCCTTCTTTACCAAACCTTTGGGATTGCCCAGAGATCTGCCCCATGCTATAAACTTAGAAAAGGAACTTGTTTAGTCTCAGGAGTTATTAGAGGCATACAGGCAGTGCAGTAACACAGGACTCATCTCCTTAGGTGAGAATAACAAGATCTTTTTACATTTTATTGTAATAAATTCTCTTCCTGGCTGATGTATCTTCCCAGACTCAAACTAGAATGTGGACATTCTCTACAATTCTTCAGAACTATTTTGAAATATAGGTTAATTTCAAGATTAACTCATGTTCTTTTCACTGATATAAAATAACTACACACAGAGATTATAAACACAGAGGTAATTCATATGTGTCTGTTTAGCATGATAGACTTGTTTTGCCTTTCCTGTGTCAAAAGGGATGGCCTTTTGGAAAAACTGTGAAATTATTATGGGAAAAAGAGATTGTTTTAAATACAGCATGGTCTGGGGAGTTGGGCTATGCTTCTCTAGTCCAAACTGATGCCTACAAATCTTGCCATCTTAATTCAGAGACCAGATGTAACACAGGTCAATTTAATTTCATTACTGTCAAAAGGTCTTCTGAAAAGATTATAATGTTTGCAAGCCACTGCCCGCCGCAAGGTGATGCCACAGGAGGAAAGTTCAGTGGGGACCACATACTGGAGTGAAATTAATTAACCCTTGGCAGCAGTGGAGAGTTAAAAGCAGGCCCATAACTCCTTTGATCGCTCACCACAGGCAAAGTAGTAACCACTTTAAATTTCTTACCCTGTTAAGAGTCAAACCATAAAAAGTTACTCGACTAGTTTGTTTGAAATTGGTGGACATTGCAGTTAAAAAAAAAAAAAAAAAAAAAAAAGGAAATACTAAAAAAGTAAGAGTAGGCATATTTTTATTTTCTCTTTTTATGGTAAGTGCTTACTAAGCTTAAGCTAACAGAAATGCAACTGCAGCACTGGATTGCCCATGATATCTAATTTTCAAACAGACATAAATACTAGAGAACAACTTGTCATTTTAAAAGGGTAAACAGAAAAATCATATAAATTAAGTGACATTTAAGAAGTTCAGGGTTTATATCACAACCACCAGGGAAATCAGACCTAAGGAAGAAATGTTTCTTTAGAGCATTGATGTAATCAGACTTGGGAAAGAGATTTTTTTTTTTGCCCCCCTAAATGATTGTCCAAATAATTTAGAAGCATAATTTTGGACTCGGATTGTCACAAAGGATTAACTGTTTCTTTTTAATTATGGACCCTGCATTTGGAATTCATTTTTAAGTTGATTGAAAATTAGTTCACTAAAGCGGTAAAAGGCTAAATGCAATCAAGTGCCTGTAAGAAATAAAAAGCCCCACTGAGGCCCTGGTTTATTGAAAACAGGAGAAATAATGGCACAGAAGCAAAGATCTGGGGTCCTTACCTAAGTGTTTGTAAGGCCAGCAGAGCCTGCAGTGGGAGAGAGGAATCCTTTGATCACCTGCTGAGGTCCATCCAGAGCATTTGCTATAAGGCTCAGTCTGTCAAATGTTAATGGATATCTTTGGGAAAAAAAGCCTGCCTGGCTCTGGGAAGGACCTTGAGGTGATGAGTTAAACGCCATGGCGTTGTCTGTGACTAACTGGGAAATATATTGAATTGTTCAAGGATGCTCAAGGCCAGGCTCTGCTTAGGCTGGTTGAGCTGGGACTCGAAGAGAGAAAGGAGAGTTTGGCACTGAGGCTTTGAAAGGATGAGAGTGGCACCAGAGTCTGCCCTGCAGTGATTTGGGTGCTAATTGCACCCTTGGTGGCAGGCAGCCTAAGAGGGGCACGGCCCTGTCCCCGTGTGGCCTGGGGAATATCCTGGGGTGCAGCCAGGCTGCTGCTCACTGAGGCCAGGTCAGGTCTGCTTAAAACACACGCCTGTCCTAGGGAATGACAGCAAAACAGAGCTCTTGCTGTGCTGCTCTGGCATCCCTGTGGTCAGTGGTCAGTGAGGGAGAAGCCAGGCACCCTCCAGCACAGCTGCTCTCACACCGCACCAGCGCTGCTTCCTCCTCAGCCTGCACTCGCCTGCTGCTCCATCAGTGAGCAGATGATGAGAAGAGCAAGCAAGGGGAAAGGTCACCTCCCACACTGTCACAGCACATCAAACAGCCAGCTGATATTTCCAACCCACTCGTGCAGGAGCTGGCCGCGCTTATCTCCGAACAGAGCCGCGCGCACCGGGCAGCGGGCAGGGCCCGTCCTCCTGCAGCATTTATCATGTTAAGAAATGACCTTTGGAGGATCAGCTTCCCAAACACCAGTGCTGGCCACAGCTTCTCAATCTGTGCAGCCCAGAGCCAGCTGTAGAGCAGGGTTGTGCCAGCTCGCTCAGCCCAAACGGGGCCAGGGCTCGACCTGGATACAGCACGTGACCCATCCTTTGCTGTATTATCCAATTAGTCAGAGTCATTAATTCGTCTCTTTAAGGTCTTGTTCTAACAGGAGACAGTCTTATTGCCAAGATAATCCCTAACATTTTACAAACATAGCATTATAGACAGCTCTGATGAAAGGCAACCTCAAGGGGGTTGGCTAATCCCCCCCTATCCTAAGGCAGGATCAGCAAGACATTTAAGCTTTTCATGAAAGATATTTATCTAACCCATCTTTAAAGAGAACCTGTAATTCTGGGGAGAGGCCTGGGTTATAAACCCTGTCCTTTATCCTGTCTTCCTGTACAGCTCCCTTTTTTTGATTTGGTTGTTTTGTGGAGGGGTTTTTTGACTCATTTCATGCATCAAATGTTTGGTTGCAGGTGATAGAAAGAATACCTTTATACATTGCCTATAAGTTGTTTATTCCTATGTAACCTAATAAATGATTAGTCAGTGGCTCAGAGTTCTTTAATAATAAACTTAGGCAATCTATGATAACACTCTGGTAACACTCACTGGTGTATTAAGTGCTGTCTGTAAATGTACCATTCTGATCCATCTCATACATATAACATTTAATTGTTCACTTAGAAATCAGGTCACATCCACATTTAATAAAACCAGTGCTCAAATAAAAAATAAAAAAAGTCTTTAAGTTAAAGACTTTTCATTCAAAAATTTTTTTTGTTTTTTTTTTTTTTTTAAATAAAAGAAAAAAAAAGGTGGCTCTATTTTGTAGATTGCTGTCTGAAAATGAGGCTGCTCTTCTGCTTTTCTCAGAGGCATTTCACACACAGATTTTGTGCAGCAGCTATATCATGATGTTTGGGAAGTAGAGCTGTGATCTTTTCTGGTCTTTGTTTGCTTTTTACCAGTGACATCTCTAACTTAGAAGATTTGTAGCACTTTCATATACAAAAATATTATTATGTCAGCAGAGAAAGTGCAATTTTTCCTGCCCTAAAGGGTTTCATGAAATGTTATGCAAGTGTCTGTTGCAGATGGAGTTGGTAACACTGCTTACGCTTAAGGTAGTCCAGCATTTGGCATTTTCACTTGCCAGGTTTTAATTATTCAAACTAAAAGTTTTTATGCAAATATTTGCTTCAGGCTAAATATTTTAGAGAACTTTCAGGAAAAATAGTTCATCTGCATCCAAGAGTACGGAAATCTGAGGAAGGGAGGAGATTAGCTTTTCCTCCTGATAAACAAAATATTTAAGTGATTTAATTAAAAAGGTTTGTCTTATCTTTGCTTAAAAATTGGCAGCGAGATTTGCTCTAACATCAGAGATCAGTCTTCTTGAGCTTCTTGACAATCCAAGTGTCCACAAAGCCTCAGCCTGACCCTGCTGTGTGGCTGTGCTTTGGGACAGCCCCAGGAACCCAGGGAGCTCCTGCTCTTGGCCCCTGGGGGGACTGTGCAGGGCCATGGCCATCCAACATCTGTTTAATTTGCCAGGGCAGCTCAAGGTGACCACAGCCATCCACATCTGCTCTCTGTCTGCCTCACAGATATCCACAGGGCCAGAACTGTTCCTTCTCTACTCCAGCCTACAGTTCCTGTGGTGGGAGAGAGCACTGTGGTTTATCAGCCCTGTCCAGGGGGCTGAGATGTGCTATTGCCAGGTTTCCAGGTGGCCCTGAGCTGCATGGGATTGCCAGGGTTTGCTCTGGGTCTTAAGCTGGGAGCCAGGAGTGTCATACCATATAAATCAGCAGTTGATATTTTATTTATATAGAGAGAAAAACAAAATTTAAAGTTACTTTAGAAGTATCCAACCCATTTCTGTTTGGCTTTTACCCCTCTGACACACCTGACCAACACTCTGAAAGCAAAGGGCAGTAGCATCTTGAGCTGGGGTGAAGTCTCTTGGCATTAACTTGCAGAGGGCTCTGGAGAGGACAGAGCAGGGATATGCAGACAAGCACTTGCAGTGGTGTTAAGCCTAACCATGCTCATCTGGTTATTCTAATGTTGAAAATAAAATAAAAGCTCTCTGGATTCAGTCCAGAAAGTGTCTGTGTTGAGCCTGCTGCATCACCAGACTGCAGGGACTGCGCAGGGCTTAGCCTGGCAGCTGGAGGAAGCAAATGCAGAGACAATTATGGTGTTAAGCACTGAACCAGAGCACAGGGAGACAGTGAAACCCTCCCTGCTTGGAGCACTTGATCCCTTGTGATGATAACAGTCTGTTTGTTGCTGCCAGACCTCTCATCACAGCCAGAGGTAGAAGTCTGTGCTGTGTACCCAGGTCTCTGAGACTCCAGCTTGAGGAGTCCTCCTCGCTTGATAGAATTCTGTGATCAGTTATTTCTTGAAATTCAAGACTATTTTCTCATTACAGAGAGAAAATATGTATGCACAAACAGCCTCTCTCAGGTGGGAAAAGAAACCAGCTACCTGGTGCCTCCAAAGTTTTGCACTGAACTCTACAACCTTAATGACCTTCTGAATTATTTATTTTTCAGAACCCCATATAGTTCTCAGCTTTTGTATCAAATTGGAACCATAAGGGAAACCTGGGCAGTAGAACACAGTGGCAATTACCTCCAGTGCTGCTCAACTCTGATAGCTTAGATAACCAGGTTGTGCTCCCTGGTGCTGCTTTGGAAGCTTGTTTTTCCAACCTTTTGTTGTGCTATTATGCAAAAACACCTTTTCCAAATCCAAGTGCTTGGTGCTGACATTTGGTGAACCCCTGGCTCATTTCTAGCACAGCCTTGGGCATCTGGGGTCGGTTCAGACATTCAGTGCTTGGGCCCAAATGTATTGTCATTAGACAAAGGACTACTAATTAACAGCAATTGTGACAGAATAGCAGTGTGGAAGTTTTTCTACTTAAAGTGTGCTACCAGTGGATTTGGAGTGGAACACACTATATCCCTTTTCCTCTTAAACTTGAAAACCAAACTTTGTAAATCACTGCACATCATTGTACAAATCCTTTCTGTAAAAGGAAATCATGCTGAAAATCCTGTTTAAAAGTTGAGCTGACTGGTGCTGGTATGACAGGAGTCAAGTATTTGGCTCCTTGGAAGTCTGGAAGCTGGCACTAGAGCATGTGTCTATACAGCTGATGGATGGGGCTCTTTAGAGGTTTAGTGCTGTTGGGTTAGAAATCCCCAAAACGAGCTTTGTTTGTTTGTTTTTTTTTCTCTTCTGTTGCACCCAAAGTGGCTCTGTTTCAAGCTAAGACAAGGAGTTTTCAGGACCAAGTGTTTATGTGGAGGGCATCTCTGGAACTCAGTTCTGAATCAGAATATGACTGGTCCTCACAAAGCAAAATTAAATGGATTACTGAAAGTAAATAGGCTTTCAATTTAACTTGGGAAGACTCTGAGATTTGGGTAAACAATTACAGGGTGGGGCCCTTTTTTTCTTTTAAAAGAACAGCTGTCTTGTACTATTAAAAGCCAGGAAGAACTTTTCTTACTGAAGAAGCACCTTCCAGAATGTGGGACAGGCTTTGTGCTGCACGGGGCGATAAAGCAAGGAGTTCAGTTTCCATCTATCTGTCTCCACAGTGTAATGTAAGTTAGTGTGTGTAATGACTGCAGGGACTGGGGAGATGTGTGATAGAACACACAGCACTGTGCTCTTATCTTCTCTTAATTACATGCAACATTTTTCTTCAAAATGAAGAAAACAATCGAGACAATAATCCGTGAGCAAGCAGATATGTGGATGCAAAAGAGATGCCTCCAGTATTCCTCTGTTGGTAGTACCAAGAAGAAAGGTCATGAAAAGCCCCATAAATAGCCTCTATTACCCAGAAAGCAAGCCTTGGTAAGTGTCTGACAGAGAGATCCCCAGCTCCCAGCAGCCATTAAAGCAGACTTTCACTTTCAGACATTAGAACATAAAGCTCCTTAATGAAGGGAAGATGTTTTTAGTCAAATTGTTTTCCTTTAATATTTGTTTTCTCCACTTGAACAAAATGTATATGACAAATTACTGGCTAAGCTTATAAGAAATACCATTGTTAAAAACGGACAGTTTGAATCAAATTTTTTAACAAAATTCCCATTACTCTATTTAAATGGAAACAATCTAGACATCATTAAAATAAAGCAGGATTCCTTCAGGGAGAAATTATTTCTGGTTTGATTTCTGTCAAAATGACTTTGACTTTCAGAATACTTTTACAAAATGTTTTCCTGAGGCTTTGTCTTTGTGAAGGGTTTTTAAACAAAGGAACTATTTGCCACTAAACAGAAGTAATCTGATAAAAGATTGAATTCAAATTAAATGTGCTGATTTTTTAATGGAAGAGGTTCTTTATTATTTTATTTTGTTTTAAGACATGTCACCTAATCAGCACATAAATCTTCATAGAATTCATCTGACAACCTCATTAATTTCCTGTGAATATTGCAGTGCGAAGAAAAGACCATAATTTCATGAAGGTAATTTATTCTAGAATCAGGTGCCTCATATTTTTATTTCTGTGAGTTTGTGTTTTAATGAAGCTAATCTCAGTCATAAACACATCTTGTGGCCAGAACATGGTTGTATTCTGACTCTGGAGAGGGCCTGATCCTGCTCCCACTGGCACAGCTGTAAATCAGGATTAACTCCAGGGGGGGCACAGGCAGGCATGGGCAAAGGTAACCTGGATGGAACAGACCTCAAGGGGCTTCAAGAGCTGCATTTATGTCACTTTGTAGCAAAAGTGGTGTAAAGAACCCTAAATATTGCTGTGAACAATGTGTCTGGTAATGTTGTGGTGTTAGAGCAGACAAACTGATGAAACCTCCAGGCAGGTTTCCTGTGGATACCAAAGCTCTTGCTTTTCCCCAGCCTCTCCCTCTTAATTTCAAGTTCATTCTTTCAAACTCCATCCAGTACCTGGAAAAGGTGAACTTTCTGCTGAAAAGCACATTGTCTAGGGACTCATTTGTACTGCCTCATTCACTTAAATTTATGCAACTGAAACTGAATTTTTCCAGTCGTATGAATCGAAGCCTTTTTTTCCCCTTATTTATTCTTTTTTTTTTTTTTATGATTTTGTTTCAGTTGTTTGTGTCTAGGAGTAAACAAAGCAGCAAGGAGCAGATGTTTCTGTTGTCCCCCAGCTTCTGTGGGCATGAATGTGACAGAGGAGGCTGCTGAGGAGGGAGATCAGGTTCTCCTGCTGCCATTCTGAGCCCAGGGTCACACCAGAGCAGCATCAGCTGTGGAGATTCTATGGCTTTTCCTTGTCTATTCTTTTCTGTCCCACAGTGGAAGTGATAATGTTCTGAAATGTAACTCTAGAATTAGGGCAAATCATTGGTACAACGTCAGTGTTCTGTCATGGGCTTGACAATAAAGGTGTTTATATAACAGATATAATGTTGTCATAAGTAGAAGATGGGCTATTGATAAAGCAGTGGAGCTTTGATATAAATTGATATAAGTTACTAAGCACAGGCTGTGGAAAAAAACCCCAGGCTGTTGCCAGTAGTGAACTAAGGCTTCAGCAAAGCATGGTTCATCCCACATCCCTATAACTTCTGTGTGTTCTTCAAAATTCTGCCCACTTTTCTCTGTTGTCATTATCTTAATGCTGTTTAAAAGCTTGGTGGTCACAAGCTCTCTGCAACCATTAAAAATAATGAGATGCAATTTCAGAAAACAAAAAGGAACAATTAGTGTGCAAGCAACTTGAGTTCCAAGCAAACGAAAACAGAGCCTGATTCATTGTCAGAAAGTTTCAGAAACTTTGCATGCAGAGTTTACAGAAAACATCTTTCAGTCATGATTTTGAAAATTGCTAATATTTGAAACCAGCTGGTGTAACAAGGTTACTGAGGTGAGGAGAGAACTGCTGCCTGGAGGACATGTATTAGAGAGATCAGAAGATGTTGCAGGCAAGTTTCAATATCAGTAGCTATTTTTTACAGTAATTTCATTGCAACATTGACCACTGAGAACAACCACTCGTCATTTAACCAGTTCTTCAACTTCTTTTCCCCCCACTTTTAATCTTCCTGTGGAGGCAGCTGAATAATACCTTTTTCAAGGTAAGTGTCTGATGTGTTACATCAATCACTGGAATTTCTTCTAAGATCCACATTATACTTTAAACCTTGACCTTAACAGCCATATCAGCATAATAATTTCTAGGTATCTGAAGGATTTAATACTTGATCACGAGAGAAGTTGTTGAGGGCTCCTTTTATGACCCATGGCAGGTAGGAATATGATTCTGTTGTTCCCCTTTGCATTATCCTCCATCATCAAGAATTTAAAGGCAAATGGCTGTGCTGCATGGGTGCAGTCTTACCTGTACAGTAGTGCTTTATTAAGAAATAATAACCAGCTTTGGTGAATAGCAGGAAAGCTTTTTTTTTTTTTTTTTTTTGGTGAGAGAGAGAGCTCTCTTTAGCAAGTTACAATATTCCAGGCTTCAAAGCTGTTGGGTGTTTTTTGAGACTTGAAAAGAAAGTGGAACAATGACTGTTTGTTTGGGTTTTAATGGTGGTTTCTGTAACATGACACATTAAGTAGATGGTCACCTATGGAGCCCATGGAGGCTACCAGAGCATCTTTCAGGTCTTTATGAGTTTTGATCCTAGAGATTTCTTGTACCAGATGGATTGTCCTGCCACTTTTATGAAGATGTCTTGTTTTGCAACCATTTTTGAATGTACAGAGTCAATTGATTTGCAAAGCTCTTGGTAATGATAAATTAGTCTTGTTTCCATTAAGAGAGATCAGAGTTCCTTCAATATTTGGGAGGCTCTTAATGATTTTATTTTGGGAGGTGGGAAAGGTCTCCAAAAGTTACCATACTTAACCAAGACATTTTAGAAATGAATGGAATTATTTTGAAAACTGGTAAAGCACTGTTTTTACTTTCCCCATCACAGGGGAAGAAGATACTATTTCATCATATTTAGTGCCTCAGACATGGAGCTGCAGCTGTAGCAAGCGTGGCTCAGTAATGGGGATTGTCAGGCTGTCTGTTGTGCCAGGCCAAGACTCTTTTGTTTCAAGCTGGCCCTACCTAAATGGAGCAGTTTTTGGTTTGAGCAAGCTGCAGAATGTGGGTCAAAGCTTGCTGGTGCATTCTGTGGGCAGTGTTCCATCAGCACTGGGGGACGTGGCCAGGCTGCAGCACTGTGATCATATCCCACCAGTTGTGATAAATGGGTTTGTTTGCAATATTTATACTGCTGTGTGAGGAACAGAGAGATCTCAATGAAAATGGTCCTGTTTGGCTGCAGGTTAAAATGAATATGTGAGAGGTTGTTAATTCTGGGCTTTGCAGGTTACTAGTTCAGAAATTAATTCTGAAAGGACTGCTTAGCTTGACACAGGCTACAGGGGGGGTTTATTTTCTGTGAAAGGGCTCTGGAGTTACCCACAATGTTACAGTAGTGTTCAGAACCAATGTTTGAGTAGGGATTTCCATAGCATAAAATGATTCTATCAAAGCATGTATGGGTATGCACTGCATGTGCTTTATAAAAGGAAAGGCTTTTCTGTTATTATAATTCCCTCTGCTCTTCCTAGCAAATATTCATTTCACTTGTAGGCTGATCCATTTCCATAAAGCTCCTCTGTCCTTAGCAATCACGTCATGTGGCTGTCAGGGTGCCCTGGCTGTGATGAGGCATGCTTTTCCTGGGCTTTATCCTGTCACAACCATAGCAAAGCATCAGACATGCAGAAGCAGATGAGTTGTGAAACGCAGAAAACCTTTGGTGCAGCTTTCTGATTTTAGATTTCAGTGATTAGGGAAATTAGGAAGAATATTTAGAATGGCGTATTTGTGCACTGGACAAATGCTTTTTTTGTGCTCTGAGATCCTGGGAGGAGTGGAGTGTTCAGCAACATAAACTATTTCATCAAAGGTAATTTGAGAGAGGGATTGATTTGTTTTCACATGCATTTTATAATCAAACTGAATCCTAATTATTCTTTCTATTGACTGCTCCATGGATGCCTTGAGCTGTGTGCAGTGCAGCACACTTAGTTCACGCCACTCCTTTATGATCATTTGTACAAAGTAATTGTCTTTGTGACCAAGCTGAGAGTGGTGAGACATTTGGTATGAGTTTTATCTCAGCATGCTCACAGGCTGTGTTGGAAACCACAGGATTCCTCAATGCATTCAATAAATACCACGTCATCCATCCATCAGCTGAATTACAGTGCCCTGCACAAGCTGAAGCAGTCAGCTGACCTGTTTATCTTCTCCCGCCCACCCACCAGCTCTATTCAGTGCAAGCAGAGTTATAGAGGGGGGAGAAAAAAAAATCCATTAATAGAAGAGAGGTAGAAGATGATGAATTAAGGGAGCCTCCATTAATTTTTCATTTTGACAGATTATCGTCTGTCAAAAGGCAGAGGAGATGTTCCTGGTACACAGAGCTGGGGAGCTCGCTCTTTGTAACACAGACTTATGTTTTTCACATGAATTAGGTAGTGGGCACCAAAAGGATGAAAAATTCATGGCAATCTATAATTTACATGCAAGAAGATAAATAATGAACTAAATCCTGTCATTAAATTGGTCTTTCGTTTTTTCTTAATCCCCAGGGTGATGAATCTGATTCTGCAACAACATTTAGTATAAATTGATTTTTTTTTTTTTTTTAGTGGGGGGCAAAGCTGTTTAAAATACTTTGTTATAAATAGCTTGAGCAGCACAGTACATTGCCTTAGGCTGAATGATATGCCGGCCTATTAATGTAATAGTACATTAAGATTGACGTTAATTAATGTCAATATTAACATCACCTTTCTAAACCACATTGAGCTACAAAAAAAGTCATAAATATTGTAGAGTTTGGTTTAATTAACTTTGAGTTTTGTTTAAAAAAAAAGAAAAGCCTGACATATTGGAAAACTTCCTTTATTCAAATGGTATTAAAATGGATAAATGGGTGTTAGGATAAATGGGGGCTTTCCACATCACTTAATGTATGTCAAGGGACATGACCTCATTTCAAACAAGTGTGGGGGTTTTTTAGATAAGACATTAGGGTAAGTGAAGTTTCACTGTGTATAACAAATAATAAAATTACTAGCCTCAAAAGAAAATCTGAACAATTTGAATTGTGTTGTAAGCTGGCTACTGAGGGCTGGTGGATCTGTTCCACTCCCTTTGTGTGCTCCTTATAGAAGGCAGAGGAAGAACCCACATCTCCTGCTATGTGGATCTCACAAATCAGTTCTCTTTTTTTTTATTTTTAACTCTTTCTTCCCTTTTTCTAGAATGTCATGCAAATATCTCTTTAGAACAATAACATTGTTTATGTAGGGGTGCACAGATATGCACACACATAGCTATGAAACATAAGCCCGGTGAAGCTCCATTGCTTTCCATGATCTTGTCTGACCTGATGTTCACAAAGCCATGCAGAGCTCTCCCCAGGACCTGGACTGTTTCTCTAGAGCAGTTTTCCTTGCCAGTAACAAGGCCCTTCATCTCCAGTCCCCAAATGCTCTGAGTGGCTTAACCACCAGGGCTGATCCCTGCTGAAGGCAGTGGGGCTGCCAGCAGACACAGGGCTTTACTTGGGTCTGAGTCCTTCTCTCTACAATGCTGGTAAATAGTGGGATTCTCATGCCACTGACCCGTGCATTTTGAGGGAGAACAGCCCTACTGGATGGTGGTTCCCTTGTCCCCATGATAACTCAGACACAAGCTGCAGGAGCAGTGAACACAAGGCCACATGATCCCATTCCAATGTCCCAAGGGAATGAATCGAATCCTGGTTATTGCTGGGTCCCAGCCATGGTGTCCCCAGTCTGTCACCCTGTGTTCATCCCTGGGGACTGTCACGTGCTGTGGGATGCAGCTGAGCTCTGCAGGGAGCTAATGTACCATGGTGCTTTTTTCACTTGTGTCTGCAGACGTTCTCTTGGCTTCTGGCTGGCAGGAAGTGCCTCGTAATGAGTTGCCATAAAGAAAGCCAAGCTAATGACAGACTGATTTAATGCGAGTTCATACCATTAATTTCTAGGGATTGGTAAATTGAATGAGGTTCCTGAAGAGTATTACAAAAATGTTTCAGTTAATTCTAGCCATTATCTGGAGTAATGAGCAGTAGCTGCTGTGCATGGCCCCTTTCCCATCATGCAGGGTTTGGGATGCTGTACCTGGGCCCGGGAGGATTTTCTGTGCAGCTTCTGAGGCCAGTCTGGTGTCACCAAGGTGGGGATGTTGTGCCACACCAGCTCATTTTCCCTGTGTGGAGGTGGCAGCAGTTCTAGATGTCCCAGGTGTTGGGCAGAGGCTCTGTGGGGGATGTCTGGCTGCCAGGCAGCTGGGAGCTGCCAAAACAGCTGTTCCCTTTTTTCTCTCAAGGACAGTAGAGACAACCTAGTCCAAATCATCCTACGGACTACATTTCACTTCTGGGTGATCATATAGTCCCAGAACTTGAAATTTCCGGTTCTTTTACGTACTCAGTCTTGCAGAAAACTGAAACAAGAAATAAATTGTCAAAAGCACTTAATTTCCAGAAGGGTCTAAACCTGGCAGTAGATTTTAGGCTTGCTTGTAAGTTATTCTGGTGGCACTGTCAGTAAGTGCTTAGAAAACCACTCAGAACATTGGATTTTGGGTTTGTTCATAATGTTTTGATTTTTTCCGCTCTCATGTAATGATCAGTCAAGGTATTTTGTGTCTCAGCTTGATGTTTACTGACCAGATATCTGCTGGTTTTGGGGGGGATTTATTGAGGGAAAAGAGTTTGTCTGTTCCTGTAGTTACCAAACAGACTGGGTGCTAAAGACTGCATTCTCCTGCATGCAGCTCCAAACCTTTTCCCAAGCACCACATTGCTCTCCAAGCATTTGAGAACTGAGGAGACCATGTGCTGGGGCTCTTCTTCTGTCCACTGCCAGCAGTGGAGTTGTTGCCAGAGGCCTTTGGGGCTGTGGAGAGAAGGTTCCAGCAAGTGCCCCCTCCAGCCCAGCCCAGCTCAGCTGATGTCCGAGCAGAACCTTTCAGCTGTGAGCCAGCCCTGTTTTTGTTGTGTCGAGCCCATCTCAACACCATGGCTTCCCACCTTCCAAAATCCTCTGGAAAGCTGGGCCAGAGGGGATGTTTTGCTAGTCTGCTCCAGCTGAGGATCTAACCAGGTTCTGCATGTGCTGCAGCAGGTTCATTGCTCTGATTAGCAATGCCAGTCATGGCACCACGCTGGAACAAGACAGGTAGAACCTCTCCTCACTGAACATGGTGTTCTCCAGCTTGTGCTGTCTGTACCCTTGGGACAAAGAGAGGCTGAATTTCATCCTGAGTAAATCAGCAAGAATTTTTTTTTTTTTTTTCTGCCATTGACGTGCTCCTGGCCGGGAGGAGGCCATGTGATGTATTTTTAACACATCGGGGCTTTATAGCTTATTTTCTGTAAGAAATGTGTGGGAAATATTGGTGGGCTTTCAGTGTGGATTACGCTTTTGTAGCTGTCCAAATTATCTTGGCCTATTTAAACACATTTAATGCTATTTTAGGCTAGTTGGTATTCACATTGCTCACTGCTTTAAATGTAGCCTTGGGGGCCCTGCGGGCTGGAGCTAGAAATGAGGTTCTCCCTGTGGAAGCCCTGTGGAGTCATATGGTAGATAATGGGATTGATCCAATTTCCACTGAAGTCTGTGGTGGCAGGATTGAGTCCAGAAGTTGATTAAAATTTTGTGCTTGCTCATGAGACTTGGTATGCAATCAATAAGTAGAATGACATGAAATATCAGAAGAAAATTTATGCTACACTTTTTCTGAAAAAAAAAAAAAAAAAAAAAGTGCATTTTTCCAGGACAAGCGAGGCTGTCCTGTGTATATTCATTGCTTTGGAACCTGTATAAGCACCACATTTAAAACTTATTGATTGATAGATATTTTCTCCTGACTCTCTTTAGAGTCAAATCTATTTGTCACATGGGGCCTATATTTAGATTTCACAGGGTAATGGGCAGTTGATGTGGAAGACAACGTCCAGAGCTTTCTCCTTGAATCTGAAAGCAGGGCTACAGTTCAGATCTTTAAAGCTGTTGAAATGTGTCAGATTAATGTCTCTTTTCTTCTGGCCCCTCTTGCTGCCTGCTCTTTTCCCAGTGTTGAACACAGCAAGTCTGAAACCTTGTCCTACTATAAATGTACTTTGGGTTTATCTTATTTTCTATAAATACACACTGAATATTAATGTCTGTGGAAATTAATCATTTTTCCATTTGATCTTCCTATTATTGCACTGACTTTTCTTCATTAATTTTTTTAAGAGCCTTGAAAAATCAAGTACTTTTGATACTGGCTTGTTTAATTTTTATTTATGGTTTGTTTTCTTTGTTTAATCCTGTATATGAAATCCTTACAATTGTAGCAAAAGAATTTGTATTGGATTCCTCAGGGTTTTGGTGATCTTCATTACTTTTCAAAGTTAGGGAAAACCAAAGTCAGCTTGAGTTAAGGCTAACCATGTCTTGGCTAACTACAGGAAAAGGAGAAAAAGAACTTGTTCCAATGCTCACTGTGCTTAATTTCTTGTAGTGGAGGTAAGCTTGAAGTACTCTGTAAGATCTATGAACTTGATAAGAAAATTTCAAATTGCTTGTTTGAAAAGTTTTTCCTGAATTTAGAATCAGAAAAGGTTAAAAAGAATACTCCAGATGGACATTTCCTTTTCTTTTTAAACTGGAAAGGCACATTTTCTAAATGATAGTGTATGACCAAATACACTGGGCAGTGGTTTGACATGCATTTTCATATAGTTCTGTATGACATATAATTTCTCTTTTATGGTTCCTTAACTCAAGCCATGTAACATCTTATATGCATTCTTAGAAAAAAAGAACTGTAAGATTTAGCAAAAATTGAAAAAATAGAGATTGCACTTATAGTTTTACTCAATTAGCTGGGAGACTTGGGTGTAAGAAACAGAATTGAGATATATGGTGGTAAGGCTTGAGGGTTTTTTCTATACAACTTGGATAAGTCATAATTTTCTCATCTTGAGAAGAATGAAATTGGATATCATTTTGAATATTGAGGAAATTCACTCCTTTATAGCATCAGTGAATAATGCTTTCAGTTTATTCTGGGTTTATGTCTAATATACCCACTGTTGGATTTGATGGGGATCTTTGATGGGGATGCAGTTAAGCCAAACTGATTGCTTCTGGAAATTTCAACGTTCTACATTCTTGGGAAATATTTAAATAAATCTGAAAAAGTCTTGTCCTGTGCCTCTCGAAGAAAACCACAACGTGTAAGGACAGATTTCAGCTCTCCATACATGGTCATTGTTTGTAACATGAGAGCATCTTGGAAACAAGCCACAGATCAGTTTTCCTCTGTGCTACTGCAGTGCAAAGACAGGAGAAAAAAGAAGAGAAAATAAAGAAAACTCTGTTTGCAGCAACTGGCTGCTATTTGTAGCAAGACTTGATATAAAGGAAAATAACACACAGAGAAAATTTCAAGATGAAAGCAAGACCTGATGTTAATTAAATGAGTGACAACGAACATAATCAACTTATTGTTACTGTACTGACAGGGCAGACATTTTGTGCTGTGGAAGCAGCAGGGACAGATAATGTTGAGTACAATGGAGTGATGCACGTCCACACTGACTCTCACAAAGGAAAGAACAAAGTTGGCAAAGATCAAACCCGATCGTGTTTCCATTTTAATGTTGTAATACCTGTCACTGCCAGTCGTAAATGACTGCTGCTTCAAAGATATCCAGCCTTGCTGTGAGTACCAAGATGAATATTCATATTGCTTAGAACAGGAGGAAAAAAAAAAAAACACATTGAAGAACTTTGGAAAGACAACGTGAAGCTGATGAAAAATGCGCTCGTAATCAGCACAAGTCTTAGAACTCTGAGGCAGAATGTTGTGAGGCAAGGGAGTTGTTTATCATTTTGGAAGTAAAACTGCACAAAACCTTTGGGGTTTGCTTGATGGATACTCTACAGGACACTTGGAGGCTTTTGGGACACTCCATTAACTTTGCATCCTAAAATTTCCTTGGGAGCATATTTTCTCCTGATCATAAACTAATTTTAATCTATTGAAGGACAACAAATATGACCAGCTTGGCCATTTGGAAAAAAACTCATGGAAAAATGCATTAAAATGAAATGTGGTCATGACAGATGACTAAGCATTTCACTTGCTGAAAACTGGAAAAATTTAAGCTACTGCAAAAGAGAGAACAATGAAATCTGTCTCACAGGAAATGAGAGCTATGTGAAGCTTTATGGGAATGGAACATCCTTCTCTGGTTTTTCTTGCAATGCAATGAAGATAACTTGAGGTTTAAGGTCTGCATAGTGCACATCTGTTAACACTGATGACATCTGAAGCCAAGACCATGGCCATGTAATAACAAGTTCTGTACCACTGTTAACCAAGGGCATCCGCCTAGAGCCAGAAGTCAGAATTATTTTTTTGTTTTGTTTTATAAATTCTAACTCTTTATGGCCCCAAATGTTGCTTTGTTCAACAGCCTTATTAGAATGATGAACCTCTGGGGGAACAAAGGATTTCTTAATTAACCATTTACGATACTTTTTGCTTCCCTGTTTTAAATGCGTAAGTTTAAGATCCAGTCCTGTTCCCATGCCATAAACCCCTGCATTCTGCAATCACAAAATTCTGGCTATCACAAAAATGTAGCAGTAAGGCCCACTGTGTGTTGTTTATAGCACCTCTAACTCCTGGGACTCATCTTTGCTTGACAGATCCTCCTCTTCCTGTTAGAGCATCTACAGATTTCTCTGCTAAAGGGTTGTGACTTCCATGGGATTATTTGTAGTATAGGGAATGGAAGCTGCAAAGAAATATCTTTTAAAGGAAACCACTATTGTCGAGCTGATTTGTTCTTTGAGGATTCCTTTTAACTGGGGAAATCCATCTGGGAGATGGTTCATGATTTTGAAGAACTGCAATTGTTTTGTGGAAAGACTAGGATGACCCAAAAGATAAGAACTGCCTCACAGAAGTATTTTTGAATTCTCTTTATCTGGTATGTAATGTGTTAATTCTGTTTATCTTGTGCTAAAACCCCCACATCTTTATCCATACAGGAACTGTCAAAATATTCTATTTTAAAAGACAATTTTGAGGGTGGATAGGACTTCCACATGAAATTCTGTTTTAAAATATTTTTAAACACACTGAAATAATTATCTTGCAGAGGAGAAAGAGTCTCAAAATTATTCTACAATTAGCATATTCAGCCTTGCATATAAATGATTTACTTAAGTGTCAACCTGCAGACTAATATAGATATATTTCAGTCAAGAAGAAGGGCAAGGAATCTTTATCACAGTGATATGAATCTGGACCCTAAAAGAGTTTGGAAAAACAGACAGCAATTAATTTTGGCCTTCAAGGATTATCAGAAGGCTTCACATAAATTAAGAAGAATGCTGTGGAAGTTAAGAAGGTAAGCAACCACAGTGCTGGAATACCAATGACTGTCCTTGTTTGTTATAAAATAAAAGGCTCAGTTATAAGAGGAGAACAATGAATTTCTATAAGCATATGAAGCTGAGCATTTGCCATTACTCTTAATTTGCTCATAATAGAAGCAGACAACATCTTCCTTTGTCTTTTGAAAAGAAATACTTTAATATGGAGAATAACTGTTTTGCTGGTCAGTAGCAAAAACACACTGCTGTGATATCAAAACCACTAGCACAGCACAGACTTTTTCAGGCATTTGATAATTCAAGAGGAAAAAATGAAAAAAAAAATATATGCAGCTTTAAATAACACAGAGTGCATTTTTTCAGGTACATTCCAGAAAAACACCACTGAAATATTTTTCATTATAATTGAACAGAGAGATCCAGACGTGAGCATACTGAGATAACACTCTGATTTTGAGTGCTTGCACTGTACTATTGATTCCGTTGGTGTCCATGGCTTCACACAAGAGAGACTTGACTCCAAGATGAACCTTAGGATAATGCTGATAAAATTACTGGCCCAATTCATGTGCTGAGAAATCTTCAACAACAAACCACAGCTGAGATGTGCATGAATCCATTCTTCCAGGTTCTGTTTTTCTGTTTTTTCTTGATCAGACTTCCTTCAGATAGGGAAAACAGGCATTACTGCACAGCCAAAAAAATGAAAGAACTGGATAAAGACCAGTGAGATACCCTGTGGATGTCAATTATCTGGTTTTATGTGAACTCTTAAGAGCCACTGAATTATCATCCAGATTTGGTCTAAAAATTAGTTTTAAAAATAACACCTTTACATTGTGAAGTTGAGCTATCAGTGTAAAGAGCTATTTTTGGTTTGGATTATTTATTTAAGTCTGAAGCTTATATTCTCACAACTCTACATTCCCCCTGGGGTATTGTTATTTTTGCTAAATGAAGAAGAAACAACATTTCCAACAAGAACATTTCATGACAATAAAGTTCTTTCTTTATGGTGAATTAAACTGCTAAGTGTTCCTTTTATGTTCTGATCTCAACATTACAGAACAGCACAATTCCAAAAGTTAAGGAGCTGAGCTGTGTAGGTTTTGTACATCATGCTGCTACTAAAACTAATAAATTATCCAAATCATTTTTTCAGAGGAGCAATGACCACCCAATTCAGCCTCTGTTCCAAACACAGAACCCCACTGATTTCAGTGGTGTGAGCAAGGAGGGACCTTTGTTCCATTCCAGCCCTGGCACTAAAACCAGCACCCTGAGCAAATGCCCAGGGAGAGGGGTAGGGGTGAAAAAGGAGTCAGATCTTGCTGTCATCACTCTTGCAGTCAGATTCATTCCTCCTACAACTGCAAATGCTGTCAGAAAACTTAATGTTCTTCTCTAGTGTCTGAGTTCTCAGTAAAACAACATAGCCCACTGAAGCCCTACAGAGCTGTAGGAGGGCAGGCTGGAATTCCAGCAACAGTCCAGCTCAGTGCCAGAGGAAAAGCCAGAAACAAGGCAAACACATCATGGAATATTCTCCTGCTTACTTCTGGCTTAATGTTTTCCTGTGTTTTTACAAACTGTTATGACTTTTTCTTCCAGTAATTTCTCTAGCTGATAGTTGAACTCATGCATATAATCTCTGTCCCAGAATATTTACATATTCTGGGGAGTAATACCTCCTTTTGCTTCTCTAAAACTTGCCTTTTTGTTACTGCTCTCCCTCCCTCCTGCAGCAGAATAGAGATAGAGCAGCTGTTGGCTTCCTTTGTTAGCTCTTTCTCTGTGCTAGTCATGATTTTATAGACTTGTGTCATATCCCTTCATTCACCTCTTCTGCAGGATGGTGGCAGACAGGCTGTGTGACAGTTCTTTGTGGGGAAGCTGTACTTTTGAAAACATTCTCTGTCTCTTTTTACTGAATTCTTTCTGGGATGTGACTGAGAACTGGGCTGCCACTTTCACCAAACCAGTTTCTCACACTTTGAGCTCCCTTTCTCAGCGGTGAACAGTTCAGAACCTATTTCTGTGCAAACCTGAGCAGTTTTTCCTATATGCATTGTGCTGTGTGTATCACTAGAGGAATTGATTTGCCTTTCAGTATCACAAGAGCCTCCTGCACCTCTCCACAGGTGACTTTCATGTTCCCTGGAAAAAAAAAAATAGTTTTACCTTGTAAAACTTGGTATCCTGAGAAGACTTTTTCAGGAGATTGCTCCCTGTTGGTGCCCTTTGTGAGCTCCCTTCTGGGCAGGCTTGGTTTGGGTACCTGGGGATCCCCCAGTGAGATCCTGCACTGGGAAAGCTGCCCTGCTGCTGGCCCTTATCTTTCAACCACCTCTGTATCTGTGACAGAACATTCCCTCGTGTCCCATGACAGCACAGCTTCTTTAAAAGGCTTTGATGAGGGACTTTGTCAGATATCTTCTGAAATACAAATAGACTATATCAGCTCAAACTCCCTTACCCCTGTGCTTGTTGGTTTCTTCAAAGAACTCTTAGCAAGGAGCTTTGAGCAGCAGTAGCTTTGAGGGTCATGGCAAAAGCTGTATTGACTTCTCCACCAAATAGTCATATTCCTTCATTTATCCAGAAATTCTGTTCTTTATTTTAATTTATGCTTGTTTGTCCAAAAAGATGTTTTCTTTTGGGGTTTGGGATTTTTGCTCTTTTGGGTTTTATTTTTTTTTTTCTTTTTGCTCCACTTTTACTTACCAAATTTGGATTTGGCACCTGTCTCAGACAGCCCTGGGTGTTTCAAATGAAACAGAGCAGGCAGTGAAAATAAATCCTCACTAACGTGCCCCGAATTAGATGAAAAGGAGCTGCACCTGGAGAGACAGGGTGTTGTTTGAGGTATGCCAAAAGGATTGCAGCACTTCTCAGAGCTGGCTATGCAGCAGTGCCACACAGGGACCTTCCTGCAGTGTCTGGCACAGGGATCCATGGCTGTGCAGCTGCACAGGTGGGTCAAAGGCTCTGTTAAAGAGCTCCAGGTTTTCCTGCTTGGTCATACGTGCATCCAGTATAAATCCTTGTGGGTCTAACCCACGTTCATGCTAACAGATACTAGGATTGCACAGGACTAGTAAGACTGCAAGATAAGGCAGGTAAAGAACTAGTGCCAGCAATTACAGTGAGCAGTAAGGTGGTGGAAATCAGAGTGCAGCTTTTTTGGGAGGAAGGTCTTGGATGGAGTAATTCTGCAACTGCACAGGTTTTCTAAAGATATTCAGGTTTGCTAAGAACAGTTTTAATTTTATAGGAATTATAGAATATTTCTGTCTTCATAGAAGACAGTTTCAAAAGTAACTTGACCAGTTAAAGTTTGGTTGTGGAAATTAGCTTATAAGCATTTAAAGAGTAGAGAGAACCATTGAGGAGTGGGTGATGCAGAGTCTTCCCTGACAGACTTACCTGCCTCTTAAACCACTGAAATGATGAAATTACACCTGAAGCTCCTGAAAGACTATTTGAAACTTATGATTACAGTAATCCGTAAGTATGACCTGAATTCACCATCTCCTGTGGCAGCTCTGTGCTCCCCACTGGAACCCCCACTCCCGTTCCATCAGCCAGCAGGGAGGTTTGGTGTTTCAAATCAGCTCCAGATGATTTATTTCCACCAAATATAAAGTTGTTTCCCTAAATTAATTTCCTCCTCCTCAAGCCTCCCAGCATGAATTTCTGCAGGTGGTTCTCTGGGCCCTTCAGTCCAAACCACTGCAGTCCTAGAGCAGCCATGGCTGTGGGCAGATTTAGCTCCTGTTTTGTTTTTCAGCTTAGAAATACTTTTTTTTTTTTTTCCTGATGAATCTTCTTACGCTGCATAAACACATAAACATCAAAGAATAAAGCATGCCTTTTTTTTCAATCCTAGAAGTACAAATTACAATGATGTTTTCCATGTTTAGCATGAAATTCCCTCTGCATCACAGCTCCTATTCCATGTGAGTAGGCATGTTGCTGTTTTTCCCATGGCTTTTGATAAGACTGTGGGGGTTTGTTTTCTTTTTAGCCTTAAAAACTATTTCCTAGCAAGGGATGCAGCTTGAATTGGTACTTTGTCTTTCTCCTGTGCCTTTTGTGAGTGTGTTTTGGATCAATGTTTGTAAGTTCATGCCTACTCTCGGTCTGACTCGGAGAGAAACAAATTTCCTCCACTCCCATCAAAGCTGAGTGCCTGTAAATCAGTACAGAGGTGCCTGACAGCAACAGTAAGTGCTGGGTACTGGAATGCAAAGGTTACTCCTCCTGACTACTAATGCATCAGGTCATCCCTGCCCCAGCTCCTTGCGGTGTGCTACGTGCGGCTGTGACAGGCATTTGAACCTGCTGTCTGCATCCTGACAACAAGGCAGAGCCATCCCCAAAGTCCATCCACAGCCTCCAGGTCCTCCCAGAGCAGATGGGAAACATGAGCAGAGGCTAGAACACGTATTGGTAATACAAGGAAACAATTTTGTGAGAAATCTTGCATCCACAGATGCGAGGATCGTCATTAGGACATTGAAAACAGGAAATGCATGAAGACTGCTAGATAGTATCTCTGCTATTTCTTTGAGCTTAGGAGAATTTTAAAGCAGATACACATGATTTATATAAGCCTTGAGGGTTATCTGGCTGTTTATTGGTTACAGCAAGCTGGGTTTATTTCTTGTATATTCTGCAGTGACACAGGGTAACAGCAATGAATAACATCCATTAGATCTGATATGGGAGGGGACTGTGGTCTCCAGGGGAAGGCACAGGCACAGGCACAAGCTTCTGCTGAAACACTTGAGCAGACTGACTGAGCCCTCCAGGTTCAGGCATCACCCGTGGCTCCAGGCAGCACAGCTCAGTGTCTGGAGATTTCCTTCATTCCCAGCAGGAATGATCCATTGGGATCAGCTGTGTGTAAATGGGTTGTTAAAGCAGGATCTACAGAACCTGTGACTCCCTTCGAGTCCATGACTTGGTACTAAAATGGACCAAATAAGAGACTGCAAATTTTGGGTGCTTCTGGGTGAAAGTTTATTATGAATAATAATAATATAATAGTTTTCATATCACTAATTCATAGATTGTAATTACTGTGGTGTGGTTTCATTGTTGTTTGTTTGTTTGTTTTCCACGAAGGGTGTAATAGGACGTTCATGTATAATCATAACAAATTACCTGAGCAGATCTAGAAATTCAGAAGGTGCTATCAGTCTTCTATCCTCTCTTCCTTTCATCATACTCTCATGGCTGTATGCCCTAATAGTTGTTTTTTATACAGCGTTTGCTCCAAATTTTGAAGTCTTTGGTGAGCTTTAATGGAATTAGCTGTGTGATCCCTCCATGAGACAAGCATATGCAACTTCCCCCTTGCACACACCTGAGAAGGTAGATATTGAAAGTTGTCAGAAGAGCTTGTGTCAGTGGCACTCAGGCTGCATTGTCATGAGCCTCAGCACTGGTGTCACCCCCAGCCCACTCTGGGAGTGGATCTGTAGTGGATCTCTGGTGAAATTCCTATACCAGGGGTTTGGGAGCTGGGATTTCATTTTAGTGCTGGTCACCTTTGCATGTTCACTCCCCTGGCTTCATTTAACATCACGCACATCCTTAGTCTGACCAGGCTGGAATGAGATTTGGTTTGTTTTCTTTTTCCTTTCCATTAATTTTTATGACAGTGGCATTCATGCATTCTGCCCTAGGGAGAAAAGGAAAATAAAAATTTGATGAAACTATGAGAGCCCATGTGTGCTTTAAACAAGAAAATACTGTATTTATATCTGAGAAAGAAAATACCTTCAGTTAAAGGAATATCATTGCCTAAGAGTAGTTAAGTGATGCTGATGTTCACAGAGCCCTGTCTAACTGGCCTGTGTGTGTAGATTAACAGGTACATGCAGATTTTCTCTATGTAAAAACTAGGAAGCCAAACTCTAGAACTGGTGTGTGTGCATCCATTGCACAGATTTTTTGCACAGCATAAATAATACAAAGCATACACTTGCACACACACAAAGATTTGGGCTGTAATCCTTCTTGCTCTATAGAGCCATGAAACACAGAGGAAAATTAGTAGATTTATAAAAATGAAACACAACAAGACTGCAGGAAATTCCACCAGGAAGTTCCCTCTGGCACAGGGGGGCTGGCTGGAGCACTTCTGCAGCTCCTGGGCAGGCACACTGCAGCCCACACTGAGCTCGTTGGGGCACAACTACATTACTGGCTCACTAATTTAAACACAAGGGGAGAGTTCAGATGTAGCACTGATCAGAACATTTCTGAATGTGAGCTCTTCCAGAGGCATTTATACTCCTGGCTTTCCCAGGAGCTGAAGTTTTGCTGGAGCTGTTCTCATCTGTGGCATTTGGGTTCTGTGCTGGTTGCACACCTTCAAAGCACGGGTGGTGCTGTAGGACAGATACATTTGTGTGATGAGCTGGAGTCCAATGAAGCTGAAATGATCCTCCACTCAAGCAGGGGAAATTGAGGGAGCTTCTAAGTTTTCTGAGTTATGTTTGGTGCTTTCCAGTAAAAACTAAAGTTAGAAGCTTACTCCTAAAGTTAACATTTCTGCCTCTGCTTAATCTGCTCTCTCATCTTCCCTTCCTTAACATGATTGATTGCAGCATTCTGAAAACAGCAACAGAGCTCTTTGGCAGCTTGAGATTTTGAATTGTGCTGTAGTGGCAGGAACAGTTGGCAAGGGTTTCTGAAAGGTTAATCCACTGAGGATTTATGGGTTTGTGTTACAGAGAGTGCAAACATTATTTGTGTTGTCATGCTATAAAACTATAATCTGACATTGATGGTTATTTTGATTTTGCTTATATTTCAATGAATGGGAATTACATAATAACAATTTTCCTATGCAGATCTTGAAGTGCCTTAGAAAAGACAGTGAAAGCCTTTCTGCCAGGGGAAGGAGGAAGGGAGACTTTCAAGGTCAAACAGTGAGCAGAGAGTGGAAACTGTGTGCAAGGTTTTGCCATCCATTGTGCTGTTCTGTTGTGATGCACACTTCCAGCTTTCTCTGCCCCCCATCCCAAGCCATTTAATATTATTTTACCTGGCCAAAAAGGGAAAGATGATTCCAAAATAGTTTATTCCTTTGGTCTCTGTATGTTTATTAGCTTGGCTTCATTCAGTCACCCCATTCCTAAAAGGCCTGGCATGTTTTACATGGTAAATATTAGTTCCTGCATTTAAATCCCACATCTTCTCTTGCAGGCCTGAAGCTTCAGGGAAGTGAGAGTCAGTGTCAGGAGCTTTTTCAGCATTTGATGTGATACTAAAACCAAGCAGATTAATAGAAGGGAGTTGTTTTACCCATTATTATCACTTAAATCCTTTGTGATAGGGCCAGGAGCATGAGTCAGCACAAGATTGGACATTTAGATGAATATCAAGAATGTATGGAGTAAACATACATCAGAGGAATTTAAATGTCCAGGATGCTCTTGACAGTGACTGCTAACCAGTGACCCAGGAAACATCTAACCTTACATCACAATTATTACCTTTTTAAGACATTATTGAACAAAGTAGTTGGGTGTTCTGTCTACAGTGTGTCAGACAGAGAAAGTGTTCCAAAAGTATGGGGTCAGAGAGGACAAACAAAAATGAGAGAGTCTGGGCAGCAAATTATTTTCTTTGATAATAAAGAAATTCCCTTCAAACTTTGTTCTCAAGTCTGGGCTGTTTCATATTTAGTTTGGATCAGTTTGCTTGTCTCTAATTAAGAGCATTACTTGTCTGTAAGTCCAGTGGGAATGTTTTTGCAATCTGTGCTCAAAATTTAAGTTGAACAGTTTACCTCTGGGAAGAAGGAGGGCAAATACAAAACTCAACAAACCTGATACACAGATAATAAGGGAAACATGCAAGAAAACAGGATTAAAATTTGGTGGTTTAATATCAGTAAAAGGGTTCTGGTCATTTTGTAGAAGAGGAAATGTGAGTTCAGCTTCTGACCATAGTGCTGCCAGTGAGGGGCCAGTTTACATCTGTGCAGAGTAATGGTGAGGAACTCATCTGAGCTCATTGAGATTTCACTGCTGCTCCAAGCTCTTTAAAAGCAAATGTCTGTGAGCAGACACACACTTCTGAGAGACTGACCTCCTTCAGTCTTCCCTGCAAGGCCACGAGGCCATGCTGTTTTGTTGCTGTTAGGTTTCTTTCTAAGTCAAACTCTCTCAGAACAGTGATCCTCAAATCAGCTTTGATGCTGCAATACTAATATTAGTGTGTCAGAGCTTAGTGTGTGGGATCTGGAGCTATGAATTGGATACCTGTTCCAGATGTTTCATCTCTATAAGGCTAAACACTATAATCTTCTGTATTCAGCTGGGAAATGTTGGATACTTGCTCTGCTTTTGGCATAATGTGCTGTTTCCTGGCAAAGCCAAGCGTTTTAGGTCTCATCTGTTCATCACATACTATCCCCTGAGTATCAGGGAAAACACACATTGATTTCTTCCCCCATACTCCAGAAGCAAAGTGATTATTGTCTTGTTAAAAGTGGACATGAAAAGGAACTGTGACAACAGGGAAATATAGAATTGTTGTATCATTAACCCTGTTAAAGAAAATAGAAGAGAATTTTACTGAAAACCAGGAGGGGGTGTGAAAAAGAGTTGAGTGAGAAGTCCATTTCCTTCTTGGCTCTGAGAAAGGAGCTAAAATAACAATATTTGTAGAACAGTCACTATTAGCACTTGGATATTTGACGGTTACCACAGAAATTCCATATTCTAAGCATATGGAACAATTGCAGCCTACTGGGCTGGTATGTTGGCAAACATTGACTTCCTAATGGCAACTGCTGTGCAAGTGACAAAAATGCCTCTGTGCCTTCTGGTGTGAGGAAACTGTTTAAGCAACAGACTCTTGGCATGGTTCAGTGTGCTGTAGGAGCCACTCCTGCACTCTCAGCTGTGAGAAATATCTGGAATATTTGCCACCAGGGGGGAAACTCGTGGTGTCCTCAGTGGAGAGCAATATGACCTCAGCCATGGCAAAGGTTGGACTCCATCCACAACAACCTCAGTCAGCAGAACCCCACACCCAGCACCTGTCCCTGATTTGCAAGTGCCAAAGTGGTGTCAGTTTGCATTGCAGTGCTGAAACCATCAGCCACTCCCTCATTTCTGAGACATGTCTGTTCTTCAGTATCTCTTGAGCCTTGTCTTATCTCTCTGTCCATCTCGTCTCAGGAATTTTAGATTTCATGGCCATGGCATTTTCTGTAAAGGTTTATCTTCACCCTGGCCTCTAGGGGAGAGAAATGAAAAGTGATATTCTCATTTTTCAGATGGAGAACAGCAGCATAAAAAGACCTGATAGTCTTGTCCAAGTGCCTGCAGGAAAACCATGGCAAAGTAGGTCCAAGTTTCATAAGCCTATGAAAAGCCTATACCTATTCCAGGATTCTAGTTTGCCTTCAGTGTTTCCTTTCACCTTCCTCTTCTCACTTCCTCCACACTCAGCTGATGTTCCAAATGATATATTTGCTCTGTTTCATCCCCCTATATCAAACCAAAAGATACTGTGGATTGCAAAATGTCACTCTTCTTTTTCCAGCTACCCTCAGAAAATTGTCCTAGAACCTAGATATGGCTTTAAATATTTCATACCTGAAAATCACATCACCTCTATAACAGTTAAATAAGAAAGCTGCTTGACTCTTGATTTTTAATGAATTTATATTTAAGAAAAAATAAAAGAAAATTATCCAAATGTGTTAATAGAAAATATAGATATCATTTGTAAAGTGATGGTGCTCTCAAGCTGAGATAATTAGTCCAAAGGAGTCATTTCATATCTGTAAACACACAGAGCCATGCTAGTTATCTGGAAATAGGTTTGAATGTTCATAAAGAGTAGCTTGAACTTTCTAGTTTGGTTATAAGCTACACAATGCCCTCTAGTTCTTATTCATGGTAGTATTGTCACTTCAGAAGTGAAATTCTAACAACTACAGCCATGGTAAAATCTGTGGAGTCCAATCATATTATTGGATAGCAGTTATTTAAAGGTCATTTATTTTGATTTAGTTGAAATTATTTTGAGAGGCTGGACGCATCAATTATAAATTGGAAGCTACAATAATCCTCCTCTAGATTTAAAACTCAGGTAGGCTGAACTCTTGACCTCATTGTTTCCTGCCTCCATACAGCTCAGAGACGCTTGCAACTTAAATTGAAATTGCCCTTCTACATAATTAACTTCTGCCTGCAAAAATTTTGCACCTTTGTAGGGAAGTTCAGTAGCAGAGCTTTAATGTCATGTTGTGGTTTAATCTGAGAGAAGCAATTACTGTTGCTTGGTTACTAGTGCCATTGCTAGCTCATTTTTAAACCCAAACCCAAGCTAATAGCACATAGTTTCAGGTTTAAGCCTTAATAGAAGGTGCAAGCGAGGGTTAAGTCTGATTTATGTCTTTGAACTTTTTTTTATCAGAGTCTGGTGTTTTTCTCTTTGTGTAGGGTAGAGGAAATATTTTTCAGTGGGCTGCAATTTTGGTATTTTTTTCCTGATAGACTCTTGTAAGTCCCAGGAGATTTTTGTTAGTGGGATGAAGTGCTGATAACTACAAGGGTCTAGAGCTGACCAAAAGCCTGAAAGGTCTGAGTTCAAACAAAAATGAAACTTAAAGGTTATGAAAACCCATGAAACAGAGTCCATGGAACCACAGCTGCTGCTCATGGACAGAAACCAATGATTTCAGTGTCCTGTCCCAGCAATGGGAACTGGCTCTGTTTTGGCAGGTCCAATTTAATAGATTTCGGATTCTTTCTAATGAGGGTTCAGTAACAGGGACAGAGGATCTGCTGGTCTTGGATTGAAAGGGAGCATCCCTTTGTTTTCACTGGAAATATTGGCTAAGGACTATGCAAAATATTGCACTAGTATTAAGGAGCTAACATGAATTTCTTGGCTTGAAGGGTCACCTTAAAAACTTCTTATTCATTCTTGCATTGGTCAGATGGACATTGAGGTAGACAATGTGTATTTGACTCCAATGTTATTTTTTGTAGACACTCTTCTTTTCAAATAGAAGCATTCAGAAATCTTGACCTGAGACCTGATCAGCAGATAGATATGGTGGGAAACTGATACTGCTGGGTTTGAGAGGAGCATGAAATTGAGGTAGACAACTCCAGTCACTCCAAGCCCCTCTCACTAATTCATCTTCAACTCATATTTCATGTCCAGTAGTGCTCTCCCTGTTATGTGTTTGTCAGTCTTCCCTCATGGAAGTGAAGAACTGGGACTTTCCTTTTTTGCTGGTTGTAAGACTCCCTGTCTTCAGATAGAAAACTCACGAATGCTGCAGATTTATACCCAAAGTTATTCCAGTATTCTGAAGCTGTAAATTATACCCCACTTCAGAACCTCTCCCCTTTCACAGGAGACAATTTCAATACCAGGGCAATAAAGTGTTTCTCTCATGAATAAGGATATAATAAGACCATCAGTAAACTAATGAAACACACGAGCTCTGAGCATGGTGCATGTGATAAACAAAGCTTGAAAACAGAACAAATTCAGGCTTATTGCTGAAACTGAAGATGAATGACATCCATACCCTGCCATCCTAGAAAGAATTGTAAACTTCATTTAAAGCTCAAATGCTAACCATTATATTTTTTCCTCTCCTATAGATTTTTTTTTCTTCCCCAGTTGCAGTTATCAAGATATTTAAACTTTTGCATGGATTTGCAGATCCTTGTAAACCATGCACTTTCATTTTGCTTAATGTTTTAATGTACTTTTTTCTGTGTTTTATTGCTCCTTCAAAGACTGTCTTTGAGAATGTAAAGCTGGGACTCCAGTGTGGTTACACAAATTCATGCATTGCTGATATCCATGTGATGTTCAGAAGCTTCTTGCATACAGGTTTACATGGAACCAGATGCTCAAAATTTATATTGTAGGTGAAAAAGGTGGGCTGATAAGACAGTTTCTTTGCAGAAAGTCTGTACATACAGTTGGCTGTCTTAATTGTCTAGAAATATGCTGTCCTTAAAGAGCACTGCAGTGAAAATGCTCTGAAAGTCAGAATAATTTGGGAAATGGAAGGACACAGGGTCAAGTATGTTGGCCTGGAGCTCTCCTTAAGGAGACCTGCCTGTCTCAGGATGTGAGTTGATATTTGGACCAGTGGTCATTGTTTTCCTGTAATCCACACAAATGAGCTTTACTTCGGGTCTGTGCAATTCATGTAGAAAATAAGACCTGCTGTCATGGTGGGGAGACACTCAGAAGTTACAGTCTTAAACTGAACCTCAGATCTGCAAAACGCAGCTGGAAAGCCTTTTGGAGCAAGTGCAGTGCTGGGGTGCTGCTCTGGCCCCATCCCCTCAGGATGAGCAGACGTTGGAGGTGGGGAGCCAGCAGCTGCAGCCCCTTCCCAGCTCTGGCAATGAACATTTGCTCCTGTTTTGCACCTCTCAACCCCCCCAACCAGCTGACTGATGATTTAAACTTGGCATGTGAAGCACCCAGATGTCCAGCTCCAGGAGGAGTCTCTTCAGTAGAATCATCTCCTTGACAACTCATTTTTCTTTGTCTCTTTCTTGGCTTCATAGCAGGGACCTGCCTGCGTGTCTGGTGTGGGGTTTGACTGCTGCAACTCTGCTTGATCCTCCTTGATGTATTTTATTTTCCCTTAAGCTTATTAGAGGTGCTGTTGCCTACAGTATAGGACCTGGGGAGGAAGGAGTGGGTTGTGAATCATATATCTGAAATGAGGAGAAAGATCTTTGTGGAATGAATTTCTGGGGTTTTTAATGTGAGTGTCAATAGGAACAGCTATACTGCCACGTGTGGAGTAGGTGAAATGGGGTAAAGTGTCCTTAGTATCCCTGTGGATATAAGACACAGGGGTTTTATAACACTGCAACAGCAGGGAATTGACAGGAACAAATACATCCAGGTGAGCAAAGGGTACATTTACAGTGTCCTGCACAGGAGGACCCTGGGCTGGTGATAGGAAGTTAGGAAAGTTAAAGTAGAGGTACTGCAGAAGGCTTCACTCTTTGGGGTGGGTGCTTGGTACCTTCCAAAGCAGTACAGAAGTTGCATTTTCCCTCCAACTGTTCACCCAAAGCTACCACTTGCATTTAGAAATTGCCATCCCATGTGGCATTGTGACAAATTCTCTCTCATTCTGTTCTCCTCAGTAACTGTACATTTGATCTTCATTCTTTGTTATGGATGACTGGAACAGGACCTGCACATTTGTCCCTCATGCACCCCTTGTGTGACAGTCCTCCCTTACTCTACCTGTGGCTGAGAGCACTTTGGGTCCCATGGCATTGATGGGACATTGCATTCATTACTGTGCAGCAGTGATAATCTGTATTTTGGTGCTGGTAGGAGTTCAACTAGATATGCTTGAAATTGTCGAGTCCAATGAGAGTGGCAGTCTTTTTAATGAAAGCACATCTATTCTTTCTAAGGCACAGTGTATTAAAGAAAACAGAACAGCACACTTCAAGCCTTGGTGCACACTCCTGGCCTAATCTTAACCCTTTTATCTGTGCCCAAGAAAGGTAGTTCTTCTGGGTGGGAAGGTCAGCCTGCCCTACAGGTCATGGCATGCCTCTGCTACACTGCCTTGTTCAGTCTCATCCTCCTCTGATGCTCCTCAGGAACCTCCTAAAGATGCACTGGGTACACATAAGTGTCAGGATAGTGTGTTTAGACAGAAGGTAACCTACCAAGGGAGCTCTCACATATATTATTCCTTGTCAACACAGACACCAAGAAAGAGATTATTTACAAATCTGTGGTGTACAATTATGGTACATCCAACCTGTGATGGATTGTGCCAGTCAGACTACTATGCTATGTCCTTGAGACTGAACCAGCTCCTTTCCTTGCTAATAATTTTGACTGCTTGTCTCTAAGCTGAACTGATTCAGATTCTGGTATTTTTTGAATCAGACAGCTGAATCCCCAGAAACCGTGGAGAGAATAAAAGTCTTTTTAATAGCCCTGCAATATCAAAGCAATGTAGTTTCCACACTTATAAATTGGTTGGAAGTGCATGTCCCATTGGTAAAGCTGCACACCAGTGCTTCTCTCTAGGCAGCTTTTCAATCCTCCACCCGCTCTCCTCACAAGGGGTGTCTCATGCTTTCAGCAGGACTTTGGGACGTGTGAGGTTCCTGTGTAATCCTATTTATAATGTTCTTGCATGGCCTACAACAGCCAGCCTTGCTGTGCCACCATGTACATTCAGCTGGAGAGCCCCCACACAGCCCTGGAGCCTCTCCTGAGCTCCTCGGGGAGGGACAGCCACGTGGGCAGGCTGTGTGCCTTGTGCTGCTGTGGGGGGCACATGGCACCTCTCTTTTGGGAAGTGCAATTCTGCCGGGCCCTGAGGAATTACAGAGTCCTGTGGAAACAAACAAAACTCTCCTGGCACCCGCAGAAAGCAGATGTTAACCTGATCAATTATCGATGAGGCAGAAGGACAATATGCAAATTGTAATAGACTACAAGCAGCATCTTGTATGTGGTGAAAAATAGAAAAGGAGAGGGAGCTTTGGTAGATGAAACAGAAATAAAAAATATACAGGCGTATGAAGCTCTCAGTATTCCAGGATATATTTCTGCAAAACAGCAAATGAGCCACAATTCACTATTAAAACTGAAATGCGTTTTGCTGGCTTTACTCAGCCCACTAATTGCCCATGAAAATTCAGGTCTGGTATTTGACACATTAATTACTCAAAAAACATTTACACTAGGGTTTGCAGAAAGGAACAAAGAGAAAATGTAACTGAGAGAATAAAATGCTGGAAAGCGAGGGGAGGAGGATTTTAAGACAAGTCTTTTGATGCATTAATCACACCATATTCTCTGGGGCCAAGTGCTAAGCGCTGGAACACGTGGAATTGAGCAAATGCCCATTAGCTGGACCAAAACAGAGTGAGGAATGGCAGCTACCCAGCAGGCATGGTCAGTGTTGCACCCACCACACCGTGCTCGAGGGTTTGTGAGATGTGCAGGGAGGTGTGGAGACCTTCAGGAGGTTTCCACTCAGCCTCTGCACTTCTCCAGGGATGCAAGGAGCAGCTGATGGCACAGCGTTGTTCCCACCAGGTGTCCCTGACTGTCCTCTGCAGGGTTGTGTCCTGGAAACATCGACTTTTTAAATGTAATCACTGGTATCAGGGTATTGCCTGCAGCAGACTTATCACCACTTCCTGACTCTCAGATCCCAGGCACCAGTGGAGAAACTGGGTGGTAAATCTAGAAGAGAGGAACAGAACATGAGTGATGAGCTGGTGATTACACCTCATTGCAAAACCAATGCCATTTACATAGGAGTAAATAAGAGCTTAGGGGAAACTTGGTCTTTATGAAGCCTCTGAGGAATAAAAATGAATATTTTTTTCTCTCCCAGGTTCTATTGATTGCGGTGTAAAGAGTATTTATATTGTGTGCCAGAAAGGAGGGAGGGAGGTTTGTTGCTGTGAGGAGAATTAAGGCGTGAGTTACTATTGAAATTAGTACTCTTTATCGACTCAATCCAGTCATCTCCAGCCATTACAGTTTCACAGAAATGTTAAACTGCTTTAAAACTTTCATTTCCCCTTTAAAACTAAATTACTTTTGTGTTTTCTCTAGCAGTAGTGCCACCATAAGGCAGGCAAGTTACAGTAGAGCAAACATATAAACAACAATCAAGGCATAATTACTAAATGGGAATCACACTTTCTAATGTTGCTTCTCCCAGCCCAGCTCTGTGTGTACTGTAATGGAAACTCTCTCCTGCTATTTGCAATCGAGTTCTTCAAGCAGATGTCGGATATGCTTGAGCAGTTTGGGATTGTCTGGTTCACTGGTTATGCAGTTCAATCCAAAGCTCTTTCACTTTTTCTCTTAAATTAAGAGAAATCCTTTTCAGGGATAGATGGGAAACTGAATAAAGTAATAAAGCATGTGAATATTCCTTCTATTATCTGTAGCTTTTACTGAAAATTGAAATATTATTTTAGATTGCAAGATTCACTTTCCTTATTTTCCCACTATTACCTGATGTTTTTGTCTCAGTCATGAGCATTAATCTAAATTATGATATGCTTTCTATGGAATGACACAACCAAATTCACCTTGGGCAAGAAAAGACTGTGATCCCCTAAACTCTGCTTTACAAAATAGGAATTTTGCTTCAGTTTCAGATAGCTTTTCAAAATCTGTGGTGCATGTCCCATTAGAGCACAGCTTCTCAACTTTTCGAGATTTATTCATCACAAATCACCCTGTTCCTCTTCATCTTTTGATATTTGTCCTTAGAAAGAATTCACACTGTGCAAGTTTGAAAACTCAGGAAACTGAAGTAAAGGGTCACAAATCATGTGGGCTTCCAGGTACCTCTAGATACCACAGCATCACAGAGCTTCTCTCTTGACAGAGATTGGGTTAAACTTTGATTGCACAATTCAAAAATTACCATTGCTGTAAAATATTGAACTGCATACTTTTAGTCTCATTTATTTCTATTGTTAAAGAGCTTAAAGCCCTAATCAAACACCAGCACAGCATTTGGCAAGGCATTGCACATTAAAAGAGGGAAAAAAAATCCTGTCTCAAAGAACTTCAAATTAGCATCTCAAGGGAGAAATAGAGGAGAGCAAGACAAAAAATCTAAGTAGTAGGAGAGATGCAGTGGTATCAGGACACCAGCAGACTACAGTGGGATTTGTGTGGTTTGTGTGCTTACTTCTCATTCTCAGGGATATTTAGAAATTCAATTGGTGAATGGTTGGAAGGCAACAGAACTGGTGCTAAACTTCCTTGGGCAGGAGCTGACATGTTGAGAAATAAGAGATTTGATATTGGTGGCAGCAACAAGCATCACCCATGACAACTTTCCAGCCTTTGTTAGATGGAATTGTGTTAATGCAGGGCTGACCCGGTGTGGCCAAATTTCCAACACCTGTACCCAGTTGTAGAGGATCACAGGGTTTAATAAGAGGTTAAATTTCAGTTTCCTTAGCAGTGAGCAGGACTGGCTCCTGGTTTGGGTGTCTCGTCCCAGGACTGGGGATGGAGCTGGGATGGAGAGCAGGGTTTGCTGCTCCCTCTGCCACTGCAGGATGAGGGACAGGGTCGGTGACTGCTCTGCTGCAAACCAAGGCTCTTAATCCCTGTCACAACCTGTACCGGCCCCTGGACTTCTCTGCCGAGGGCTCAGGATTTCCAGGGCTCTCATCAAGGCAAAATAAGTCAATTAACCATGGTTACTTTGCCACCTTATTCTGCTGCCCTCCACAACTGGCTGCCCTGCCTCCAGCAAGCACTGGCTGCCAGCTGGAAGATTCTGAGGTCAGGAGTCCCAGTGAAGGTCTGGCATCTTCAGTGCCTGCGTGGTGTCAGCTGGATGGGTGGAGGAAAGTGTCCAAAACACAGGGAAAAACAGTATTTTTGTGGAGTGCCTTTCCAGGTGGGTCAAAATCTGCGGTTCTCAGCTGCCATTGCCTGTTATTCTGGATCTGGTATCCACATATGGGATTGGGGAAGGGGGCCATTTCTTTCCTGATCAATATGTTTCAGCAACTGAAAAGATAATTTCAGGTTTTTTGGGATCACAATTGCGGACTAACAATTTGCTAAAAAAAAAAAAAACCAAACAAAATTCAGCTGAACATTGTGATCAGTTGAGCTCTGAGTTTTCAGATGCTGTGTTTCACCTCATAAAGATGGATGGAAGGAGCTGAACATCTCGGATCCTCAATCTGTTCTTAAATCTCCATCCCAAGTGCAGTCAGATATAATCACGATGCCAATACTGGTAATTTATCATTAAAGTCACAAATAAGCACTTGACATTGATAGAGAAAAAGAATGTCAGAGCCCATCAGTGTGCCAGGCAAGAGTCCTTAGGCAGAGACATTCCTCAATTAGGCATTGCAGTGGAGTAACTCAGACTTGACTTTCTCACACTTCCAGTCACAAGCACTTTCTGTGAGTGAGAGTGGAGCCCTGCACCCAGTGCGTGCTGTGTCTGTGACAGGAGTGCTTTGAGCACTAACACAGACAGCTTCAAAATAAATTAACACTCACAGAAATCAGGAGCTGTGAGAAGCCATCGAATCCGCCCAGAAATGGGAAGATGTGCTTTGTTCAGAGAGCCTCCGTTTGTCCTCTGCAGAAAGTTATTTAAAAGCCTTAACAAGACCTTTGGAAACAGTTGGGCACAACCCATGAGAAAATAATTTTCTCTTTTTTTTTTTTTTTTTTTTTTTTGGCTTTTTCAATTTTGAGAAAATATTCTTGTTAAAACTGAGCCTCGTTTCACCACTGGGAGTGAAGTGGTTGTTTCATAAGCCCTCATCTAAGAGGATCTTATGCAATAACTAAAACTGAAACACATTCAAGGGCAGTAAAGGAACCCAAGGAAATGTGCAGCTGGACATAGTGAGATGTAGAGGGAGACTGCCTATAATTTATTTTGCAGTGTAATTGCTGTCTGATAGTCTCTAAGGATCCCTGTGTACTTTGATCTCTACAGAGTTGAGAGCCAAACTAATGCTGCACATATATATGCAAATAGATATAAACTTTAATGTTCAGGGGCATTGTGTCATTCACAAAATATAATGAGCCAAATTATCCTTTTCTTATAGCATGAGGCCAAAATTCAGCAAAGCATAGCAGCACACACTTAACTTTCATTCTGAAGGCAATGACACTTAGATACATGCTTAAAGCTTTGCTGAATCAGGCTGGACTTAAGCATCTGCTTATACTGAGAGGTGCACTGGAGGGAGTTGTTTATTTGGAACTTATATTCAGAGTAATGGAAATTACAGTGTTTCTTTTCTGTCTGGAAAAGAAGTATGGGAGAGAATCTAGTTTGTTCCTCAGACAAGCCTGTTTTACACAAACATCAGAATGGGCCGTGCAACCACATAAAGCGTGTGCTGCTCTTTGGAGGTCTCAGATGCAGGGAGCAGCAAACCAATCTTGGATGAAGGGAGCAGTGAGCCAGTCCTTTGGGCTGGGATGATCATCAGCGTGCTTTCCTTTTTTGACAACGGCAGTTCTTTTTAATTAAGCTGCAATATTGTCAGAGGAGCTGAGGGGCGGGCAGGACACACGGCAGCGCCGTGCTCCTGCAGCAGGGCAGGCCAGCATTTTCCTGGGCTGTGTGAGCCAGCAGGTGAGGGAAGTGACCCTTCCCCTCTCATCTGGCAGCGGTGACAGCGCAGCTGCAGCCGTGTGTGCAGGGCTGGCTGCAAACAGGCAGTGACAGAATGGAGCCAGCCCAGCAGAGTCACCCAGGGGGACGGGGCTGGGAGCGCCAGGCACGGGACAGGCTGAGGACATTGTTCAGCCTGGAGGAGAGGAGAACCCAGAGGGGCTCTGCAGCTCCCCAGGGTGGGGCCAGGCTCTGCTCAGAATGCACAGGGGAGGCTCAGGAGGCAACAAGCACAAGGTGGACTTGGAAAGACTACCCAGACATAAGTTAGAGCTTTCTCTCATGTGGGAGATCAGCAAGAGTCCTGGGAGCTATCCCAAACTGCTCTGTATTCAGCCCATCCTACTCACCCCTGCTTTGGGCTGCAGAGCAACAGCAGTCCCTTCTGACCAAAATTACTATGTAGAGAAACTTTTTTTTTTTTTTTGAAACCCACCCCTACAATCTCACATTTCTTTTAACTTCTTTAGCAGTGCTAAATCTGCTTGTGTTGCACACATTTACCACAAGTCAGCACTTTTGTCACTGTCTTTGTGTTTAAATGAAGTGTTCCGACCTGGAGCCATTTGGTGAGAGAGGAAAAGTAATTATGCACCAAGCTCTTGTCGACTGCAGATTTCCCGCTCATTTTTATGTACCTAGTGATAATCTAACTCTCATAAAATTTAAGCACTGCTGCATTGCTAGCGTTTCCATTTCGCTTGGTGAATTTTTTTTTTTTTGTTAATACTCTGCTACCAATTTACTTGAAAGAGTCTCTTTTTACAGATAACATGTCTAAATTTTTCTTTTTTATGATAGCATGTCTAGATTTTGTTTTGATACTCCCAGAAACAGTAAATTGGGTGAAAAAGTCACTGGATTTTCTTTTATAATGTTCCTCCCAAAGCAATCAGTTGGATTATTATTCATCTCCTGACTTAAAAGTAATGTCATTCCCTGAAACTCCTTGTTCAGGCAAACTGAATTATTCCTGACAAGGATTCATCTGTACCAGTACTGAACATTGAGCAGTCATTGAAAGAATATGTAGATTTAGCTGCTTCTTTTAACATAGTCAGGGTAATGAAAGCCCGTCTCACCTGTGCACTGCAGAAATCCATGAGTAATTAAGGTAACCAGCCTTGATTTGTATTTGGAAAAGCTGAGTGCTTGTGTGTGGTGCTCAGAGAAATGATCTGTAAATGAATGAGTACAGCTACATCGGTATGCAGCATTGTTTGCTGCCATGGAGCGAAACGAGGGAGAAAACAAAAATATGGAAATGAGAAGAGCAGGTAATGTGAGAGACAGGAGAAGGACAAAATCTTTCTGAGCAGCATAAGAACAAGGACGATTTTTTTTCTATCTTCTTCCCTCTGCAATAGAAGTGAATGTTCCATGTTAAAATAAATTCAGATTCACTTTTTAATTAAAACTTATGTATATGGCAAAATTTGGAAATTTTGTCAAACACTGGGAGATTTTCTTTCAGGAGATTTCCAAATCAAACCTGTAAGCTAAAGAAACAGGGGTGATTGCACAAACTTATCCACCCTTTTGAACAGAGACTCATCCTTCTCCTCTTCTGAGATGTGTTTAAGAATAAACTCTCCCTCTGCATCAGATTGCCACTTTATTAATTCAGGTTTAGGACTGCATCTGTGTGTGTGTTCGTACAATACTCATCACATTTTGATACCATTAAAAAGAAATCTGTAGTTGTGGTACAAGCAACATCCCTAGAACCACAGTGGAAACAGCCAGTTCAGTAAAGCCTGGCAGGAGAGATCAGCCCTGGCACTGCTGCTCTAGGGGGCAAAGGAGGAAACCAAGTCAGAGAGAGAAATTACTTGGCTGCACAAGACAAGTCAGGAACAAAACCTGAGGCTTCACCTGTGTATATGAGTCCAAGATTTTTCAAGTTCACTTCTAATTCTGACCACATTTGTACCCCTAGAGCTGTGCTGTGTTTCTGTCCTTAAGCTTCTCAGCACGAACATCACCTCTGTCAGTGCACCCACTGCTAAACTCGGTCCAGCCCATGACTAATGGGGCAATAAAAAGTCTCCACCACTATTAAACTCTGCATTCCTAGAAGGTCAAAGCCTAGAGGATGTCATAACTAGGTTCACATAAAACACTGAGCTTCCTCCTACTCCAGTACTGTGTTAGGCGTTGGGTTATTTTTGTGCTGTGTCCTCAGAAACCAGCACTGCTCACCAGCACTGCTGAGCACCTGAGAGAGCAGTGAGCTGGGGGCCCACAGCCAGCAGCTGTGCCTGGGCTGAGGTTAATGAGCTGCATTTGTACAGCCCAGCCCTGAGGGCAGCCACCCAGGAAGGTTCTGAAAACCCAGTGGCTTTTATATTTTATTCTAAGGGTAAGAGAAATGTGGTGCTTGTAAAAATAAAGAGGGGAACAGTAGAAAGAATCCGCAGGGTTTAGGAAAGTCTCTGAAAGTCAAGTTGGAGAATCAAATTAATTTGTAAGGTTGGATGCAGTCTGAGAGGATGAGTTGAGATCATTTTTGTCACCATGAGTTTGTGTCACGAGAGAGAGAGAGGAGTTCTGTGTGAGCAAATTGTTTGGGCTGTATTCTATAAATGGAAAACACCAGGGTCTGGTCTCTTTTTCTGGCACACTGGTTTGAGTTTCTAGACACACCAGTGATGTTAACATGTGTGACAAGTCAGTCTGAGGAACCTGTGAGTACACAAAGTTCTCCAAGTGCTCATAGCCTCACTTTTCTTCCTCAGCTCTGTCTGGGACAAACCTCTGACCTACCACAGACATTTAGAAATTTTCTTTCAAAAGCTATTGGCTCCAAAACCAGTCAGAGCATAGGAAACTCATGTACCATTTTCTTGAAAGTAAGAAAAATTCTCACTAAGGACAGAGCAAATCTACATATTTGCCATCCTTTAGTCCTCCTGGGGCAGTTGCAAACTGTCCCCTTGGGACACAATTTAGTAACCTAACAATCTGGGTAGAACATTCCTCCAGGAGAGCCTGTAACTTTTGGTTATTACATTTCTTATATAAGGTGCCTGATGTGTGATTATTTTTCACACATCAAATATTTGCAATAGGTCAGGTATTTTAAAAAGCCCTTTCCCTTCCCTTCATAGATTCAGTGACAGCTTCCTCTACAGAAGTGAAGTGCTGTGGTAGAAAAGAGGTTTCTTGGGCATAAAAGGCTGCTTGGCAGCCGAGTTGTGCCAAAGCAAATCTAAACTAATCACCACCACAGCATACTTTGATAAACTCTTTCCTTTTTCAAAGCAACTGGCATTTGGCAATTTCGAGCAATGTGACCCCCTACTGGAGCTATCTGAGCTTGTTCTCTCCAGTTTTTAGTTATTAATACAGACACTTTAGTTATCAAAGATTTGACAGGAATGAAGGATTGACCTCCTGTGATTGAAGATGCAGACAATCTCAGCTTGTTAAAATAATAAATGGGCACCTGTCAAAGAGACACTCTGAGCAAATGTGGCCCCTGTAGATATCTCTATTGTAGATTTTTAAAAACTCCTTCTGCTTCCTTGTATGGATATTAATTAATAATAATATTTTCTTTTATTGAGATAGATGGAACTGCTAATTACTGTTTCCCCATGAATCCCTCACTAGTACCATTTATCCTGTAATAATTAAACATCTCAAGGCAAAAAAAAAATGCTTGGTTAGAAGTAGTTAGTAGTGATTTAAGTGCTGGTAAAGAATTGGCACATAAATTACTGCGGAGAAGGATGTAGGATCTATCTCTGAAGTGATCAGAAATAACAATGCAGGACTCAGAATTTTGTTGGGCAGCACTCTGAACAAAGCAAAACAATTCCCTGATGCTGCAAACACAGCAGGCAACAGAACCCAAAGGTGCAGGAACACTGAGAGCCCAGTGCACAGCCTCAGGAGGCAGGAGCAGGGCTCCTGGGTGGAGCAGGGCCCATGGGGAGAATCAACACAACATCATTTATATTCCTGTTCAAAAAAAGCCTGCAAATGAGAGGATATCCATCCAGTCTGGGATGTGGGCCCCCCCTTTGTGGCAAGAGCTTCATTCTGTAAAGAACATATGACCTTTAAGGAAGGAGCTTGAGTCACACCAACTAAGTTGCCATTTGCTTTAAGCTACTACTCTTCCCATGAATTTCAGTGACTGATGATGGACCAACACCTGCTCCTTTATGGAGTAAAGCAGGTTCGTGTAAATCCCCTTCAGTGCTCATGTTGTGTTTGAGGAGGCTGAGGACAGCAATTTTCCTCCCTTGGCTGTTATTGCTTCTCCTAAGTCCCAGCCCCAAGCTGAGTTCCACAAGAGAGAATCACAAAACAGCAAAATGACGCACACTCAGCTTTGGCAAAAACGGGCTGAATGGTGCAGCAATAGGGAAAATTGAGCAATTCATTCACTTGTGTTGTGTGCAAAGAAAAACCTGTAACTAGGAAGAAAACATTAGTGGAGTTCTCTCAGGAGTCAATGTGGTGGCAGAAATCAGACCATTAGCTTCGAAATACTGTGAATAGGACCTGAATAACTTTTTTAACCGAGGACAAAGGAACTGACTCCAGTGTTCATTAGTCCAGCCAATAAAACAGTATCACTGCATCAGAGTCTTACTAAGATTGATGGAGATCGAGGCACAAATTTGATTTTTGTCTATGGCTAATAAAAAATCATTTACCACTTTCCAGCCAGTGCAATATCTTTGGAACTAAAACTAGACTTGGAACTCACTTGGTGAGTATATCATGATCTTCAGGAAATATCTAAAGTTCTTCATTTATCAAAGTATTTCTGATCGTTTCCAAGATAGAAAGGTTTAACACAGCCCTGTGAGTATCACATGTGCCTTGAGGAAAGAAGGAAAAAAGTTCCAATATTCTCAGTATGTTTTTATCAGACTTGAGATTCTGTATTGAGATCCATATAGGCCAACATTGCACTAATGTGCTTTTTTTGTAGGAGTTTTAGGGAAAATTTAGTGATTTACCCTGTTTTCAAACCAAGGTCATATTTTGTCTGTCTAATCAGAGATTGTAATTATTTTAATATTCAACTTAACCATACATAAAAAGAATAATAAAGATTTGGGAATTGTACTGTCAATTAAATTTAGCATCAGCAACCTTACTTTGATTGAAGTCTATGTGTTAAACACAGACCAATGTTTGGGACTAACCAGGGTGGTGACTGTTCCTTGGGCCTTGCTGTATCTTTAATAAAGTACCCAAAATGCACAGGAGCCCAAGCCTCACCCTCAGACAGGATGAAGTAGCTCTTCTCCAACAGGAAGAAGTTAGTTGGGCTCCTAAATTTGTTTCCTGACTTTTGTTAGGTTTACCATCAGACTCCAGGCAGGCAGTTTTGCTTTTTCAGCACTGGTTCTTAGCAAACTCTACCAGGTAAAGATGTAAAGATGCAATCTCAATATCAATCACATCAATACGGTCAAAAGAGCAAACAGTGAATGAATGGCACATTGTCTTGCACAGGGGAAGCTGTCCTTGCACTGGAGCTGCACAGGTGGCTGGCAGCAGTGAGGCACCCCCTGCTCAGCACTGACAGAGCTGCGAGGGGAGCATGGGGCAGGTTCAGTGCAGCCCTGCCTTCTTCTTCTTGCAGCCTTAGGTTATTATTTTCATGGACCTTGGCACTGTTCTGAAAGCTAGAACACAATGAAAATAAATATATATGCAGCAGCTGTATGTTTCCTGTTTCATCTTCAGAGAATGGATATTGTCACAGATAAGGAGGAGAATATAAATCATAAAATCATTCAAGTGTGTTACCTCACCAGCCCCATCTCTTTGCTACAGCACTGTCTTCCATGACACTGATTCCCTTGGTCTGGAGGAAAGCAGCAATTTCTGCTTCTCACTTCATCAGCTGTCTAACCAGGCAAGCTTTTAAACCCCCAAACACTGTGCTTGAAATTCTAGATCTGCTGAATACAATGCAGAATTGCCATAGCTTTCTCTGAACACAAGATTTCATCTTTTAAAGCATTATCTAAATAGGGTGGGGTTTTATTTTTTTTTTCTTACAGCTTACTTGTAGCATCCATTTTTAGCATGAAATCCTCCAATGAGATCCCAGTCTATACTGGCAGAAGCTGCACCATTTCTCAGTATCAATTTTGAGGACCCACCCAAAAGATCTCTCAGATGAGCAAGACAGAATTCCAAGGAGTATTTAAAAAGTATTGCTGTGTTACTGCTCTCCAGCTCCTGCTGTGTGTCTTCCTAAGAGCACAGAGCTCTTGAGTGAGGTCTTTAAGTCAAAACTGCCTTAAATATGAATGAAAAGGTTCCATTTGAAATTATGAATCAGCTCTTCAGCATACCAGGCACAGTCCCTTTGATATCGGGGAACTAACAAAGAATTACTTCAGCTGAATATATGTGCCGTGTACATCCTTTCATTTCACAATGGAACTGCTCAGGTGCTGCCAGGGCTCCCTTCCTTCCAGGTGTGTGGGGCACTGCAGGGGATGTCCTCCCTCCTGGCCTTGGGGAGGATGGAGCACGTCCAAAGGAAGGCTGCCCACGAAGCAGAACTCACTCAAATGTGCACCCAGTGTTCTCATAGCAAGCACTGGAAATAATGATATGGGCTTCTGTCCCCACAGTAAAGCTTACAACGTCTCATAAAGCACCAAAGGAGGATGAATGCACACGTAAAGAAAAATCTGTTTGATGGCCAGAGGATCCTGTGAAGGCTTCTGCTGCTGGAAGCATCAAGTGGGAATAGTCCATGATTGCAGATCTACTGATCTTCCTCTGTGATGGAGAGAAGAAACACTCAGGGATGGTTCCTAAAGTAGGACTCGGCACCCAGGAGATTCCCCAATTTATTAGAAGTGCTATTTCAAGTCTCACATTGCAATGTTATGATGTCTGAGTAGCTTTTTCTTTCCTTTCTTCTCTAACAAGCCCTGATAGACCAAGTACTTTCTTTGGCACTAGGACCAGATGGAGTGTCTTTGCTCTTGCTGTGTCTGGGATGTGGCAAGGCTCATCTAAAGGGCTGAAAAAACAACAAAAATGTATTTCTAGTCAACTCTTGGTTCCTCTTGCAAACTGGAGCCACTGATGTCTTTTTTGCTCTGAGGCCATAGCCCCTCAGAGACAATGATCTGGTCACTAAACCTTTTCTAGAAGAGCCAACAGGAAAGAAACACAACTCACTTATGCGATAATCCTGTGAATTGAGCTGTTTCATATTCTTCTGAGGGCAGAAATAGCAAAGCTGCTGTTTCATTGCTGGTTACTTTTGGCTAGTGAAAGGCAGGCCACATGGCCATTAGTCTTGTTTTATGGCTGGAAACCTTGCATTGAGCTGCGGATTGCTTTCATCTTTATGGGGGTTGTTAATCTAAAGGCAGAGGCTGCATATCCTTACTTTAAGCATTGATGAAAAGAATTGACTAAAACCCAGTTGTTCTAAAGTGGTTTAAAGTGTCACCCATTTTTCACTGCCCCTCTTTTTTTATTTTTTTTTTTCTGTAGGAATCCTGAAATCTATTCAGGTTGCATAAAGTCCACACAAAGGGGAGCCAAGTGTTTTAGTGCAGTGCCCAGCATGCCTTGCAGATGGGTTATAATAAGACGAGAGCTGTCTTTGTCAGAGCTGAATCCATACTTTTCATGTACAACCTTTACAAATTGTGCCCATGTGGCAGAGTTTGAATTACTTTTTTTACAGCTCTAGAAAACAAATGCAAAAATCTTTCAAGTGCATTCAAAGTCATTACGGTTCTTTGCTGAACTGAATCAATTGTCGTAACCTCTGTGGGTGTGTAAAATATGAAATTACCATCACTCTCGTAGTCTTTCTGAGTTTGTAAATTAGAAGGAATTGATTATAGGTGCTTTTGGAAAGGACTCTGGTGTATTAAAAGTGCCTTGATGACAAACAACGATATATTATTTGTAAGATCCTGCTTGATGAAACTGTCTTGTCCACTAATGGCTGTTTGTCTTTGTTATTGTTCTGACTTGCCTTCTAACAAATTGATGTGTGGGCTGAGATTTATCATGTGATGGCTGGAGGAAACAGGAGACTTTACCCATTAAAGTGGTTGTAATGCTTGTTTTATTTGATAATTCCAGATATTTTGAAGTTACTTAATGTCAATATTTTCCAATGGAGTAATTCTTTCCCCAAGAACCAATTTTTATAAATAGTTGCTGTAAATTTGTTTTAAAATTAATAAAATAGTCTGGTTTTCTCTCTACCTATTTCACTGTTCACATATTTTATTCAGAGGTTCTATAAGTTATGTTGTAGCATTTTTCTTTATGTATTAAAATGACTCCATGGCTTGCTATATTCTTACCTCTTTTTTTATTTGTTTGTTTTCTGTCATATTTTGAAAAATCTTTGTATATATAGTGGAAAATCATTCTTTGATTTCTACTTCATAATGTTTTAATTCTAAACCTTCAGCTCGTTATTAGCAGGACCTGTTCTGCCTGATCTTATTAGAAATGAATTGCTGATTATTCATTTTCCAGTGTAGAAATGGCATCTCATGGTTCCACTTAGGCATGACGTACAAGAAAAATTTGAAGTTGAAATGGGAGAGTTATTAAAATATAATTACAGTTTGGTTTAAAGTTGGGCTGATCTGGATTTTGAATAGCTGGATACTGATAATACTAGAGAATATCCAGGATCTGCTTTTCTGCCTTTCTCTGAACTCCTTCAGCCTTTATCTAAACACCAACAGAGTCACTATATCAGCTTTGACAGACTGACCCATTCTGGCAATGTTTTGTGGGCTGTTTGCCCAAATAAGTGCAAAGAAACTCCATGGGCCAGGTACACTAAGACAACAGAAATGTGGTTTAGAAACCATTAAACCTTTAAATACATGTTTTCCATGTTCTCCACTGTGATGCAGGAGGAGCCTATGTGTAGCTGTGGGATTATGATGTACATCAGGTAAAAGCAAACTTAGAAACTTTGAAGCCACACATTACATTGCTGTAGTTTAATATGTCCTGCAAATCATCACAGCAGAGGAGCCAGAACTGTCCACGGGGAGATGTTGAGTTGGACACCATGGGATTTCTCAGTGTTAGAATCACATTTCATGCATCACATCACTGGGAACCAGCCCTGTGGAAAACTCCCGGTGGTAGCACCAAGGGGTTATGATATAAAAGGCTGAACAACAATACTTGGAAGGAACAGAGAGAAATCTGCTCTGTGCCATATGGGAAGTTTAAGATGTGTCAGGTTGTTAAAGATGATATTCCCATATTTTTCATTGAAGCTTTTAGAGGGAGATGTAATGGAAATATAGATGAACAGAGGGGCGTATTTTTCATCAGGTAGATTTCTCTGATTGTGTGTGTATATCAAATGTTTGCATACATGTTGTTTGAAAAGGTTACCTGTTATGCTGCTATGTGCAATGCATTTAGTTTTACACAGGCAGAAGAATAGCAATTACAAACTGAAATGAGGCATTTCTTAGGACAAGAATTAGTCTTAAAAGAGGACAGTGTATGTTTGAATTTGACAGGGAAGGGCTTAAAGGCTGTTACAAAAGCAACAAGGGCAGGATCTTGTCACTGAATCATGGAATTGGTCAGGTTGGAAAGGACCTCTACAATCATTGGCCCAGCACTGCTAAGGCCACACTAACCAAGTCCCCAAGGGCCACGTCTGTGTGGTTTTTAATTCCCTCCAAGGATGGGTACTCCACCACTGCTCTGGGCAGCCTTTGCCAACGCTTGATAACCCACTCTGAACCTCCCTGGTTCAGCCTGAGGCTGTTTCCTCTCGTCCTATCCCTTGTCACTTGTGAGAAGAGACCAAGTCCAGTTTGGCTACAAGCTCCTGTCAGGTGGTTATAGAGAGGTGTGGTCTCCCCTGAACCTCCTTTTCTCCAGGCTAAACACCCCCACTTCTCTCAGCTGCTCAGAGCTGCACTCCAGACCCTTCTCCAGATCCTTTCCCTTCTCTGGACATCCTCCAGCCCCTTAATCTCTGTCTTGTCACGAGAAGCCCAAAACTGACACCAGGATTTAAGGTGCAGCCTCACCAGTGCCGAGTACAGACACCTTTCGTGTTTCCTTGGCACTGTGAGGTGACAAGGAAGTGAAAATGGTGACAGGTGGGGCTTTTACAGCTCTACTAGAAATTGTGCCAAAATTCAGCCAAGTCCTAGTTCAAATGGCAGCTTGCACCCTCAGATGACAAATTATACCTGGTCAGTCCAAGGACTGAAAACAAGCACAACAACCTTTTTTTTTCTACGTCTGGACTCTTTATGAAACCAAAATGCTGCTTTATTAGAATTTGTTCAAAAAAAAAAATAAAACCCACAACAAAAAACAGCAGCAGTGATAAATGTCCAGGCCACTGAGTCCAGCTGACCAATTCAGAGAGGTCATCCAGGTGTTCTTGTCAAGGAACAAATAGATGATGCTTCTCTGCATGATCCTTGGTTATTCCACACAGTGCCTCACTGAAAAATTTCAGCATGTAATAGTTGTCACTCCTTTCAAAACCATAAGCCTGTGATGTCTTTATATAGTGCAGCAGTGCACTGTGGCAAGCTTTATGGTTTTGACAATATATGCCTTTGCTCTTCTTTAAAACAAAAAGGGTATTGTTGAAATCCCTGTGGCTTTATTACATACAAGTGGCAAGCTCTTTACTTTTTCAGTAATCCACATCTGTCAGCCACTGCTTACGAGATAGCCCAGGGGTTATCTGCCCTTTGTTATTGCTTTGATTCCTTTCATTCGTTTGCTTGCCCAATTTAATAACAAGGAGAGATCCAGCTTCTTGATGATTTTGTTGGCATAACACCAAGCTCATCGGCACTTAACTCCAAGGCAGTGCTGTGGTTGCAGCTCTGCATGTTGGAAGCTGCTATATTGGGTCAGCATCTTTGCTGAAGCATCTCGCTGTTTGGTTTATTCTTTGTTCTTCCTCTGTTGCTCAGTAGTTGTTGTGCAGCGGCCATGTGGGCTTTATCATCTCAGAGAAATGTTTTGTAAAGCAACAAAATTTCCTCTGAGCGTAATGAACCATTCTGTTATGTGAATTTTGGGGTTTTGTCTGTCTAAATGTTTTAAATATGAGGGGTTACCACTGCTGTAGTTCCTTGTTGCCTACCAGCATGCAGGAAAGCTGTGATACATAAATAACAGATGCAGAAGAGAACAGAGCAGAAAATTGCCAATTAAAGAACGTTGTATAACAACTCCTCCATCTGGGTCACCAGCAGGGTTTGAACCCAGAGCGTGTCCCTGCTGCAAGCACGGGGAGGCTCTCAGCCTCTTCTGCAGCACCAGGGAGGGCCATGCACAGCAAACCTGCTCTCACCCTGCTGCCTCCCTGCTGGGGATGGCCAAGGAGGAGTTGCTCACTTCAGTAGCACTGTGCAATAAAAATGTGGCCAGTTTGTTTTCTAGTGGAGTCACAGCAAAACATCTCTCCAGCCAATCGTTTCCTGACATTTAGCAGGAATGGGTTTCTCCCTCCACAGGTGCAACCATGGTAACTAACTTTTTTTTCCTAAAAATGTTGATGTCTATTGAGTTGATGATGTGTGAATGTTTCCCACCTTCCTGCAGGTGCTGTTGCTCACCTTCATGAATGTTTTTAGCTTTGCTGATGGGTAACTTCTCCTTTCTGGCTGCACTGTGGAACAGCCATCACCAGGCTGCCTGAGAACAGGCAGCTGCACAGAAAGTACCGAGAAAGGCAGTGTGAAAGGCATTTCCCTTCCTCCCACATCCACAGTTCTGTCTGTAGTGCTTTACAGAGATTGCCATCTTACAGAGGGGAGTTTCCTACAGTCAGTGGTGCTGGGGATTGCTCTGATTCCACAAAAAGTGATTTGGACACTGCTGCTAATGTTTATAGACAAAACCAAAGTCACCCACCTGTTTCTTTCCAAGAAGAGGAGTAGTCATCAGTACTGCAAAACAAATACACTTCAAACTGCCTGTTTGGTGTCTGGGGAATGCCAGGAAGCAGCTTTGCTCCCCGTGCTTCCCACAGCCCTGCTGCATTGACAGACACATCCCATCAGGTAACCCTCAAACCACCTCCTCCTGACAGGATTGCCCTGAGTGCCTGAGCAGCTCTCAGAGCGTGGGTTGGGTTGCTATGCCGAGAGTGGGGGCACTGCCTTTCACACTCCACTCAGAAGAGGGTTTCTGACACATCAAGAGGGGAAGGTTCCCACAAATCCCAGTGTCAGGCTGAATACGAGGGTAGCTTGGCAGTTGTACACCAGCAGAGGTGTTAGCCTTCATTGTCAGCTCTCAGAGTGATTTACAAAATAATTTTAAAAATTCATGAACCTCCTTCTTTATAAAGCGCTGTTGTGAAGTTGAATATTTTATTACACAAGGCAACCATCATTCACTGCTAGGGAAGGGGATGTGACTGCTGTTTTGAAAGGCCAGGATGCTGGGGTGGTTGGTGTTGGAGGGAAGGAGTTCTGGCACTGTATTTAGTGACTAATCACCTCAACAATACTTTCAGACCTGGGCCTTCTGAGAAAGAACTCCTGACATTCAGACCAATTTTTCAGATTTCCTTTCTATGTGTGCACCCTGGTTGTGACTTCTTTTTTTTCAGTTCCTTTTTTTTTTTTTTTTTTTTTGTGATTACAAATTCATTCTCATAAATTAAAAGCTGATCTAGTTGGAAATATAAGTTTTTCAAGGTCAGGTACAAGTTTTCCACACGGTTCATTGTGACTGCAGCTGCCCACCCCAAGCAAATCAGGACAGCACAGCTCTACTGAGCTTTGCAGGAAACTCCCAGTCAAAAACAAGCAAACACAGCCGAAAACAACAAAACAAAACAAACAAACAAAAAAATAGTTCCTTTTTTTGTAGCAGTGAAGAAGTACAGAATTGCCTTTGTGGATAATAGGCCACAAGCTTTGTCCTGAGTTTGCATGACTTGGGGACTGAGGCCCACCTTGTCTGATCTCTTCTTGGTCTGCCTTTGCTTTTACTTGGTTGCTGGGATGGCAATCTCTATAATTGATCAGGAGTCTGTCTCTGGTTTACTTTTGTTTGTCTGTGATGGAGATCTGCACTTTTATATAGACAGCAGTAACAAGCAGGCTATTCTGGGTGGAATGGGATATTTATGACTCCAGCAGAATGATGCAGTGTAGAGAAATACAGGCTTGGTATGACAGCAGGGATGAGAAGGAGGTGCAGGATGCAGCAGGGAGGGGTGAAAAACATGGAATATAGGAGATGGGGTACAGAACTGACACTGGAGACACAGCAGCTGTGGACAATTCACTGGTGGTCCATTTAAAAACATGAAAAATGGTGTGTGTCCTCTTTACCCATAAATAGGAATTTGACTGTAACATAATCTACATTACTGTGTGATGCAATACAAAATAAAATGCTTGCCTGCCATGTTAAGAGGTGACTGGCAGCTATGCAAACCTGGTCATGACACTAAAATCCAAAGCCCCCAGGATAATTTAAAAATGATTGCCACATCTCCATGGCTCGTGTAAACCCACTCAGCTGCACTGAATCAAACGTGTTCTGGTCAACTAGAGCTTGAGCACCGCCCATGGAACAGGATTAATCATGAAAAGGCCCATAGGTTGGGTTTTATTTCTTTGCCTTTTATTGAAAAAGCAACCTTTCCCCCACAATTTATTAGTTTAAAGCCTGGTATTGACCTAAATTTGAGATAGTATTGGTAGAATATAAGTCTGTGCCTCTGTGGTTAGTTACAGCACAGACACCTCCACGTTTTCATTTTTCAGCCTGTCACTGCTATGCTTTGGGCCCCATCTCAGCCCAAACCTCTTCCCTGGGCAGCCCCCCTGGACTGACCCAGCCCAGCCCAGCACTGTCCTGGCAGGATTGCCTGTCCCAGCTCAGGGATGGGGGCTCTGCTGGCTGGGTGCTCTGAGCACGGCGTGTTAAGCACTGGAGAGTGGCACCTTGGTCACTCTCCAGGGAGCACCACTGGCTGCATGCTCAGAGTTTGGCCACTCCTGCAGGCAAGGAGCAGCAGGTCTGGACCCACCTGTGTTTGTGTGCAGCACAGGGGTTGGTTATCAGCCTTTTTAACTACTGCAAGAGGTGAGGTGGTGGCACAGTAACATCTGACAATGATCAGAGCCTTAACTTCAGTTATTTTGGTAATTCAAAGTACTAAACATCCCCTCTATGGTTTTCTTTTATGATTTCTGACCTTTGCAATACTTGGGCTTCAAGAGCCAGCCAGAAGAGAGGTGCCTCTCCCCAGGGCATGGGCAGGAGGCACTGAGGGTTAACATTTCACACTCGAGAGACCTGGGTCTCCCTGGTCCCTGCTCGCTGCCAGGAGTGAGGGATGTGGTCTGTCTTGGCATCTGAGTGATGAACAGTAAAAGCAGGTCCTTGGGCTGCCCTGATGCTGGCATTTCTCATGGGAGCTGGCAGGTCCTGGCAGGTACATGGCCTCCTGTGATACTGAATCCTGTGGGTGTGGTGAGGTAACAGGAGACAGTCATAAATCAGAATTCCTGGGTTCTGGCATGTTTTATACACCACTGATTTCAGCTGCTGACCATCAGCCCAGGCAATCAGCTTGTGAGGATCACAACAAGTCCATTAAAGTGTGAGAGGGGAAGGATACCTGCCTAAATTCTGCTTTAAAAGGGGCAGTGACCACTCACAGAGAGTAACATCATAACTATGGTTAGCAACAGGCTGTGAGTACTCTTGACAGGGCACATGTCCCATCAGGTGGGCAAAGCAAGCAGAGACAAAAACAGTTTTAGGAGCAAGGACACTTTCTTTAAGAAAATATAGCAAAATAGATCCACTGAACAGGAAAGAGTGTAGCCAAAACAGGGCCTGTTGCACTGTGGAGTGAAAGAATATCAAGCAAGATGATATTACCCTGGACATAAGCATGCTAAAATAGGATATCTGGTGCTAGTGTGTAAGTATGCCCTGATTAAATAAGCAATGAACATGCAAATCTAAGCAGAAATGTAGAAATCATGTGTATCAGCAAATTGACCATTCAGGAATTGCATGCTTGCACAAGTGGAAGTACTGAAAAAATACTGTGTATTTGGTAAAATGTCTATATGGTAAAATCTGCAAGAAAAGAGGGCATGGAAGGGTGAGAAAGTTGTATGGGAAACAAAAAGAAATATGTATGTTTTATGTACTATTTATGTGTGTGTGTTACACCACAGAGAACAAGCAAACAAGATGTCTGGTGAAAACAGAGCAAGTCCCTGTCCCCCTGAAAATAACAAATGGCCAGAAGCAGATTGGAGCTGCTTTTGGAGAGCTGGGGTATGAGCAGAACCACAGGAATTATAAGGGAAGAAAGATAGGGAAGAGCTTATAAGCTTGGCCACCCTAAATCAGCATTAACTACTTGCACCACCCTCACAGTAGCTGTACACTCACAGCTAATTTAGAATAGGATTCTTAAGGGCTAAGTTAATTACATATGTAATGCTAATTTTTCATGAAGACTAATAATTAACCTTTATTGGTAAGTGAGTATTAATCTGGTGCTGTTCTGAAATTTGAAACTGGCCTGATTTCAGTCTTTCAAACACACCCACCCCATGGATCTCTTCATTGCCTGGTTAGTACATGCAAACATAGAGTGTGTGTGTGTGTGTGTGTGTGTGTGTGTGTGCTCAGCTGCAAGAAAGGAGAGAGAAAAACATCCAGGACATGAGTTAATCCAGCCTTGAAGGCCAGGGCAGAGGCTCTGGGATATGGCCCATGGCAAGGTCAATTACACAGCTGGGGTAGGCAGGCAGAGAATGTGCCCTGAGCACAGCCAGCAGCAGGGGCAGCCAAAACCCCTCGTACTTTCTGATTCAGAATCAAAGGCTTCTCTCCATGCCTCTTTTTTGCCCCAGCTGCTCAGCCCCTCTCCACTTTAGCCATGAGCACTGAGGTGAATGCTGCTCACTGTGAGGAGCTTCTGTCTGGTTAGAGACCATCCCAAAGGTCAGCCTCTGGAATGCAGCAAGCTTCAACCTCCCTGCCACCAGCTTGCAGGTGGAGAAAGGGAGGGCAGTGATGCCACAGGTACAAATTAGAGAATTGCATTTTGAAACTGGCAGTTTCAGGAATTTCATGTACCATTGTATCACATGTAATGCATATGTACTATTTTAAGAGTGTATGTTATATATCAAAAACATTTAACATCCCATTTCCATCCATTCCTCTGCCTCCTTTCTGGGTAATTTTTCGACCCCAGCACAGATTCTTAAACACTGAGCAGCTGCAGAGATCTTTTAGATAACAGCAATATACAACCTGTCACATAAATATTCTCATTATTAGTGTTTTCTTTGCAATTTTTTTCTCATTTTGGACAAGTAGGAGCTTTTATATCCATAATAGTTTTGCATTTTTGGTTGCCTCTGTAAGCACTACTGTTTGAATAGGGAATTTGCCACCAAGACAACAGTTCTCTCTGAGCTCACATTTGTGTTTGAGACACCTTCAGAGTGCCTTGTGCAGGGTACCCCACCCCTCAGACACGTCTGCTCAGCACAGGTTTTGTTTTCATTCAAGATGCATGTATGTACTCAGAAAGTGTTTAGAGCTCTCCCACCACAGGTGGATGTTGTTTCCATTGGGGTCTCAAGCCAGTTAAACTGGTTGGTACCTCTGTCCCAGGTGCTGCTGACAGGCTGAGATGGCAGCACCTCTGTGGGGACACACAGCCCAGGAGCTGCCAGGGCCTGCAGAGCTCTGTGCCCATGGCACACACACACAGATGCTCTGCCTGTTGCCATGATTGCCTGGATCACAAAGGCAGCATTTCCAGGCACCATAGTTAGGGATAGACATAGGACCCCTCTGCTGTGTAACTGTGCATCTCCAGGGGGAGGAAATGAGTCCCTCGTGTGACATCTCCCTGCATTTGCCTTCCTGACAAACTAGTTTGCAAGTGCAGAGAGGAATGCTGCTCTTTATTCAGTCACTTATTACATGAGGCTGTGGTACTGTTTGAATCACAAATTGCATGCTAATGGCCTAATTCATAAACCATTGACATTTTTTATGAGCCCTTAACATTCAAAAGTGAAGAATTTGTGCTCAAAAAATAATTTGCATTGCAAAATTCAATAATTTAGTTTCTCATATTCATTAATGCCTAAGCCCACACCACATAACTTATCCCAGTCTAACTACACTTCCCAGAACACTGATAAAAACAGGATACACACTAGTTCACCTAAAGGGCTTCTATTTGCAACTAACTCTTTACCTGCACTGATTGATTATATTTGTAGAGAGGAAAAATCCAGCTCTGCAGCAAGTGTGATGAATGCACTCAGCAATGGCTGCTTTGAAGCTGCTTTCTGCTCTAATCATGTTTTCCTCCAATGGCATTAACTACCATAAAATATGAGATCATAAAGGGTAACGATATCAGACAACAAAATCATCCTGCAGACTGCTCAGTCCCACTGTATTAGGGAAGGATTCATGTTTCATTAATGAAAACTTGCTTTGCTTTTGACCTGATATGGTTAGTTGTCGAAACCAGACGAGAAAACGAATAATAAATGTGTAGCTCCTAAATCATCCACAAATTCCTAGTGCTGTAAATTCCCCCCTTTAACAGGGAGGGAAACTGAGGCACATACACAGCAAATAGCCCAATAATTCCTGCAGGGTCAGCTGAACCTCCCTGGCTGTCCAGTGCTCAACAGCTCCTGTGGGATGTGCACATGGTAAGATGATTGGTGTTATCTAAACAAGCTTTATAAGTAGTTTTTTTTGTGTACTGAAAGCAGAATAAGCCTGTCCCCCTGGGCCTCTGTCCTTCCAGGACAAACCAGCATTTGTGGTTGGATTGTGTTGCACAGGCACTCCCAGACAGGGTTTTTTAAAGGGAGGAGATTTGGGGGGTCTCTGCATAAGGTAATGCTCACATGGGGAACCCAGTCTCCCAAGAAGGATGGGTGGTTGTTTCTGGGTGGAGGTGGGACTCTGTTGTAGCTGTCCTGGCAGAAGGGTCTTCAGCTGCTTTAGGTGAGACCCCAAACTGCTGTCACTCAGCTGTGGTCCTAGGGGACTGCTCCAGCATGTTTAATTCACTGCCACTGGTATATCTTAGCTAAAGACAAAACATCTCTTAAATAGCTTAACTACATACAAATGACTTCCCACACAGCAACAATTTCTATTAACTATTTACAAACAGTGATGCACAGCTTGATCCCTTCCACAGCAGAAATCACCACGGGGGCTCTCTGGAGGGCAAGGCTGCATTCTCCACCCAGTTTGTTAACTGACACATTTAGGCATTCAGGCCAGGCTAAACACAGCAGGAGCTGCCTGGGGCAACTTCTGCAAGTGCCCAAAATTCCATCCCAGGGAGCTCCTACACCAATAATGCCAACATTTAATTGTGATGGTTCAGTCAGTCACCTCCTGTCCAGCTGGCTCGTTGTCCCAAGCCATCCCTCACCCCATCTGTGCAGAGCCTGGCTGGGCCTGCCTGGGTCACCCGGAGGATCCCTGGTGATGGCACCTGGGTGTGCCCCCAAGCACAGCCCCAAAATCCAGCTACACTGCCACTGGGTGTGTTTCTTACTGACCTGTCCCTTCTGTCCCCCAGGTCTTGCTGCAGTTTTTGATGTGAAGTGTTCAGGCACCCCCACACCACAGCTCAGCAAAAGCTGCAAACCCAGCGTTACTGGAGCAAGGATTGTGTTCCATCTGCACTGGCATTTCAAACAACAAGCTTTACCTACATCTTGAGGGGTTTTGCTGTTATATATTTATTCAGTTCTAGTAAAGAGAAAATGATAATTGACAGGATAATTCACCAGCATCTCTTCCATCCCAGTATAGGCTCTGAACTTACTTGCATTTGAAGCCTTCTCCACAGTGCAGTAGAGAAAGAGATGCTTATTCTAGATCAGTGAGTGCCTTCCAGTGTCATTACCACACAGAAAGTGACTTTTGTTCAGTCTCTTTTTTGGGTTGGCCCTGAGGTTGCAGACACAGTATGGGAAATGCAACATCAGGAATCACATAGGTACATCCTTGTGGAATGGTCTGCAGCACTCTGGCCCTTTGCTGCATTGTTTCTTTCTTGTTTTCAGTCAGCACTTCATGTTTCTTTGGAATATTGGTGTCTTTTGAAATTCAGTAGCTGAAGTTGCTGATAATTAATAAAGAAGCAGCTACAATATATTTGCAGAACTTCCTGCCTGAGGTTGGCTGTTAAACAGACCTGAATCACAGTTCCATAATTATGTGATGCAAAGGCTTTGGGAGTTGCTGAACCATGGACACTTCAATTTTAAAGGTCAGATGAAATGCTGATTTGCTATAAAACAAATCAATACACACACACTCAGAAAAAAAAAAAAAAAAAAAAGTTTAAAATGTGAACTTCCACGTTGCTGGAAGAAAACACGTGGATTTGAGACTGGCAGATTATGTATGGGTGTGATGAGTGGACAACAGTTCTTCCTTTCTTGCCAAAGCCAGGCTCCATGAGGCCTCAAGGACAGTTCTTCCCACACAGCACTCAGTGTTTGCAGGGAGACCCAGGGAGTTGGGACTTAACAGCCAAAGGTCCCTTTGACCATTAGGTCAGAGAATTGCAGCAGCTGCCTTTGGAGTTCTCCACACAAAGCACATTCCAGTGCAGCAGGTGTGAGCATTCTCAAATCTCCAGGCAAGCTCTCTTGTTTGTTGCCTTTCTGCCGTGTGAGGAAGATGCTAATGACACATTTACACATTTTTAGTGATTCCTGGGCAAATTTCCAAACCCTTAAACTGTGCTGGACATGTCCATTTTACATCCTCCTGGCAAACCAGAGAAAGTAGAGCAGAGTATTGGGGTTCAGGGGGGTCCTGGGGAGCTCTGGTCACCCCAAGGCTCTGCTCCTGACTGGTTACACCACAAGCAGTGGATGACTTTACTCCTTGGGCAGATACAGGGACAGCCAGCAATCCTCCCTGTCACACCCTCTGGGCTCCCAGCTCCTGCTCAATGGTGACATTTTCACCCCCCCCCAGAACCTGCTGTCTTCAGGTTTTGGCAGAAGTTAGAGTCTGATTAAATCTGAGATTCTCTGATTTCTCTCATGGAGCTAAAGATAACTTTTAAACCCTTAATATTTCATGCACTGCTATGCCCATCTCAGATTTCAGAACTGACACAAAAAAAAAAAACTTCAAGTCTCTCTCCAGTGGAAGCTGAAAAGTTGTAGTTCTTTTAATTGCATAATTTTGGCAACAAGAAGGGTGGAAGATGCTTGAGGCATTTGAGTGGTCTTGGGTCAGTCATATTTTTCTGCTTTTCTCTCCAGCTGTAAGCTCTTGAAAACATTTACTGAGAAATGAGAGCTGGTCTCTGAGTGTTCATATGATGTGCTATTCAAAAGAGTTTGTTTATTTGGAATTTTAATTTTTTAAATGAGCAAATTAATAAATCTCTTTGAGTTCTAGAAAATAAGATCTTCATAAGTAGAAATGGCCAGCTCTCAAGTGCCACCTGCTTAACAGTACAGTCCTAAGAGATGGTCATTCTGGTTTTGAGCAATACTTTATGATTCATCTCTGAGGGCCAAATAATTGGGTGACATAAATGAAGGTGGGTCAGTGGTGTTTTTCTGACCAGTATAAACTTTAATTTTTCATAGGCACATTTCAACATGTCCTCCTCCAAGCTGGAAGCTGTAATTATGAGTCTGCCTGTTACAAGACAGACTATATTTCCCTTAAAAATGCATAAGCCTCCCCATTATTGCTACACAGCAGATGGAGTGGCAGAACAGAGCTGCCTTGTGGATTGTTAAACCAAACCATTGCTGGGAAAAAAAAACACAACTGAAGACCAAGATCAGTAATCATTCCAGAAAAACAGGTTCCTCTGCCACTCCAATATATTTCTGTGTTACCTCCGTAGCAGAGACTGATGAACACATGTATTTGTATGAAATGCAGAAGCAGCATGAGCTTAATGTTACAACTGCTTCTAAGTGCAGTTTGCATTTGTAATTTAAAGTTGTTTCAAAGTAGTGGAGGGAACTGGGGAGTTGTTTGGGGCGATAGAATATACAGGATCATTACAAGCACTCGCAGATCATATTTTGCTTGAACTAATTCCTCCTGATACTTTAATATCAAACATAACCCATGCCAGTTTTACATCTCAAATATATTTGGTATTTCAAAAAATAATTAATAGTGTCAGTTTTATTAATGTGTTAAAATATGAATTAAAAACATGACAAATCAACGGGAAACAGCAGTCTGTTTTAATGAATATTTCATAGTGTGCATCAATAAATCATAGATCAAAGGGAATGGAGCACATTCTGCAATACTACTTTTCTGTCAATGTGGGGTTGCTAAAAGTTTTACAAGTTGTTTTGGCACTTACTTAGTTGCACATTTGAATTAACATTTTAGGAGGGAAATAAAAAAGTTATGACACCAAATCCCAGGAGAGTCTGGTGTTCCAAACAGATTGTCCTGCTTCCTTATCATCTCTTTGCTTTAAAAAAATCTGAGGCTGACCACAGCATTGCAGGTCTGTGTGGTGTGTGCAGGTTTCTTGCTGCTCTGCCTCCCCAAACCAGGCTTTTCCCAAGCTTCCCACATGGGCACTGGCAGAAGGTGAAACTTCTCCTCAACAGAGCATCTTGACCTCCTTGTTCATCTTTGGGACTGATTTGCTGCATGGGACTTTGGGTTGTGCAGATCTTTCTGGTGTCTCTGTCTTGCCAGAGCATTCCAGGGCTCAGAGTCGAGTGTCTGTCTTACCAAGTGTGTGTGCACATATTTAGCCCCTCAGATCCTTTAATGGTTGTATGTTGTATAAACAGAAAACTTGATCCTTTTTTGCATCTGAAACAGGAAGCAGAAATGCATAGAAAGTAAAAGATTCAGATACTCAGGCCCTCTCCTAAGCTTTTGGTGATGGATTAGCACTAGGGAAGTTCACTGGAGATGGGGACAGGGCCAAGGCAACTTCTCTTGGGGAAGCTTCTCATTCAGGGTCTCAGGTTTTCTCTAACCATAGAATTAAACTCTTAGGCTACAGGAACAAAAACCAGGAACAGAACTGACCCCTGCAGCTATATATGCCTGAGTTCAAGTAAACAACCACTGCAGTGGACACACTTGGCTTGTTTGTCCTCCAAGACCTTAAGGTTCATCCCGTCCTCATAATGTCAGTGCAGTTGTTGGACTCAGCTCTCTGAATTTTAAGAAATTCTTGATTTGCCAAGGATCTCATCAGTGTATTAGAAGAAATAATTGATCAAGCTAGTAGGCTCATAGCTTTCTCATGTAGAGTCAAACACTGGAAGAGAACCTCATTCTTGTTCATAGATTCAGCAATGAAGTTATATATAAACATGGTTCAGGTGTGAAAGACTTTACCCTTGGCTAAAGTTTGTCTCTTTGGTCTCCTATAGCCCTCAATTAAAAGAAATGCCTTGTCTCTCCAAAAAAAAAAAAAAAAAGTGAGTTATCTTCTCTCAAGTCTCCCATTTTTTATTTTTCATTTCTACAAGAGGACAAGTGATGTTTGCATAGTGCTGTAAGATAAAAGGAGGGTAGATGAAGTTGCCCATACTACTGCAATTGATAATTTGTCCTGCTCCTTATCACTGATAACAAAAACCTGGTTTAACTCAGAGTGGCTCAGAGACTTGGTGCTGTACCCACACAAACCCCCAAACTGAGAATCATATGTATAATTCTAAGACCCCTTTATCAAGATCATATTTCTGGAGCAAGAACAAATGCATCTTTATACATTGAATTAATGAAATTCATGGCAATAACAGCATCTCCTAGCAAAGCTGAGTCAGGAAAATTCTGTCCAGCTTTGATGGGATTTGTTTGTTTGTTTGTTTGTTTGTTTGTTTTGTTTTATAGCAGCATTGATGCAATGTCAAGTAAAATTCAGGAAGCCTGACAAATGTCTGGTAGACTTGTGAGCAGAGAAGTTTTGTGAGGAGAGGGGTAGCAGAGGCTGATATCAACAGTCCTGCACCTTGGGACTGCCCCAACACCCTCTGCTGAGGAGCCCAGGTGATCTGCAGAAGGGACAGGGAATAAATAAGGTGTAAGAAAGCTTTAACAGAGACAAAGCTGGAGTTTTTAGTGTAAATCATGCACATTATGCCAGTGTTCAGTGAAATGTAAGCTGGTTAGGGTGAATGACACGAGCATCTACACATGGAAGGATGATGTTTCATTGTTGGTGGCTCATCAGGCATGGAAATACAGGGGTCCTCCAGTGGCTGCTTGTGGTCCTGGAGGGAGAGGATTTTCCCCGTGGGTTCAGATCTCTCCTGTTGGACTGTCCTGATGCACTGCACCACACACAGAGGGCAACGAGCTCTGCTTGTCCTCTGGTGTCACCCAGCACCACCCTGGAGCTCTCAGCTCAGCACCACCATGGTCCCAGAGCTTCTGACCACCATGGTCCCAGAGCTTCTGACCATCATGGTCCCAGAGCCTCTGACCCATGTCTCCAGAAGATGGGAGAAGAGCAAAGATGGGCACAAATTCCCTGCAATCTGCCCAGTGGGTATTCCCACACAGCGTATTTATCTGTGTGATACCACCAGCTCCCTCCCTCTTTCTAATAGAAAACCAGAGAGGATTACACACATTCATTTAGTTAAAGATGCAAGGCTATTCACAGTAATTAGCTACCACTAATTAAGTAGTGAGATCAGGGATAGAAATGGAGACAGAAGTCATTTAGGGTACAACTGCTGAGTGATGTGATTTTGCTGTACTCCACTGATGTTCCACAAGAAAGATAAATCCCCAGATCTCTGCAGTGGGCAATGAGGAGTTTAAGTCTAAAAATTATCATGCTAATGCCAGAAAAGGCTACAGGACATCTTTGAGGGTGTAGATAATGGGGTCTGTCCTTTTTAGCCCCATCTCAGAGACCAGGTCACAGTACTGTGTCCTACCCCAGTGATTCCTCTGGGAGAGCCCCAGCAGTGCTGTAATGTGGAATTCCCTTGTAGTCCCAGCTAACACAGCTAAAACCCAACCAGAAAGGGGAAAGCCCTCTTGACCACCAGTTTGCTTTCATCACAGTTGAAAGCAAATTCAGTCTTTGAGGATAGAACTGGAATGCCAGAACGTGCAGAGATTAATCTGAAACTAATACCAATTGCTTCCTATCACATTCAGTGTATTTGATATAATTACCTTAAGAACAGCCTCAAAGCATTATATTGTTGAAGCTGCCAGATGGAAGACATGCTCTGCTGATAGCAAGCATATCAGACAATGATATTGAAGAGACTTCTGAAGAGTTTTAATTAATCTGTCTCTCTTTTTTTGTATAATTGACATTACACTGGGCTCATTTGTTCTGTGGAACCCAAGCACTTGGCTCTTGGTTACAGGACTTTAATGGATAAAGGTTTCCCTGAAGAGAACTAATAAAAGTCGAGGCTCTCAGCTTTTATGAAAATGACTGCAGGTTACCTTAAAGAGAAGATGGTTTCCTCCACTATGTGAAGCAAAACTTCATAGATCAATGTTGACATAAGATGGTGCTTAAATGGGTAATTTTTTTTCAGGCATTTATCTTCTCTGGCTGAGACCCATTATTTTATTGCCCCGGTTGGAAACCACCACACTGCATGACACAAACATGGTTTTAATTAGTCTGAAAAGTTTTAATTGGGAAACAAAGGGAGATATCTTATAGATTATTATTGCAACCTTTAATTGTCTGACTCGAGAGACCATTAATTATCTGGATGGGGAGATGACACACCTCTCTGAACTATGACACTCATATTTACAGCACCTTTTACAGAGTACAGTACCTGTTGACTTTCTTCCAGCCTTTCATTAAGGAACTGCTGTGATAGGAATTAACTACAGTAATTCCATTACAAAACCTGCTGTCCAGTGGAATTTTTCTGGAAGATTAGATTTCTGAAAGGGAAAAAGGCCATTTAAGCTAAGCATTTCCTCAAGGCTCAAAGTAAATAACCGATGAAGAAGGTCAGAATGAATTTAGAACTCTTAAAGGTCTGCTGTACACTTGCGTGCAGTGTGCGAAAAATAAACAGTGCAGCTTTCCAGTACAGTGATTTTTATTGTTTTAAATGTTTCACATTTCAGTTTAGGGGAGAGATGAGAAGCGCAGAGGACAGAATCTGATCAAAATGATTTTACTTGGAGGAAGAGCAGCATTTTAAGCAGACATATCAAGGTTGAAGTGATACTGGTAGCAGTTGCTTGACATTAACAACAAAGAGAAGACTTGTTAAACCCATTGGGGCAGAAGAGCAGAGAGGAACCTGGTGACCTGGGGCTCAGCTCATGCCACAGTGCATTCACCACGTGTAGGGAAGGTGCAGAGCACAGGGCTGGGCATATATTGTGTCTGTTTATTATTAACTCTGTACTGGTGCCCACTGTCAGCCTGCAGTGGGTGGCATGCACTGCCTGCTTCCAGCTCCTTTTACAGCAGAGATGCTTTCAGGACCTGGTCATTTTTAGTAGTTCTACAATTGAGTCTGTATTGAGTAAACTAGTTGAGAGACTTTTAACCTTACTTTATATTGCCTTAGTGGAAATTCAGAAGATTACTTTAAGCTGTGTTAATATAGTTGTATTGGGTTGGGGTTTTTTTCCTGGAGGTCAGCAGTATCTACTCTGTTTCTGTGAAAGGAAATTAAAATATTCCCTGGGCTAGCACAGGCTAACTAGATACTGAGTTTATTTTAAAAGTACAGCCAGGTGACCTCTTTTTATGACCAGGAGCAGGTGGACAAGTGGAGGCTGGAGCTTTGATCCCATACAAACCTCCTTCCCTACCAAGCTTCAGATAATACAGATCAGTGGGAGACAATATTGCACTCCTGCTACTGGGGCTGGAGTAATGAGGAAAAAGGGTTATGTCTGAGTCATGGAACCTCACAGGTGTTTCACAGGGAGTTGCTCTGAGATGGAGCTAATGACACGACTGAAGTTATTGTGCCTTTTCCTGCACACACCAAGAGAGGGAAAGCTAATCAAAGCAATCTGAACATATGCTGTACACTAACCAAGAGGACATGCCCTGACAAAAATCACAGAAATGGATTCCCCTTTGGGTGTGCTCTGCCTGACCGACCTACAAGCGGGGAAACAAAGTTTTAACAAATACTTTCACTTGGGGAAATCTTTCCACAACTACAGAAGTCATTAGGCTTCATCTGCAGTAGCTACAGCCATTGGAAGCAAAGTGGCCATCAGCGATGCTGGAATGTCTCTACAGCAGAGCTTTTGCAAATTAAGAGTCTGATGCTGCATACTGATTGAATGCTGCAAACTACTTCCCCCTTCTCTGTCCTTTATTTCTTCTTCTCTCAAGTTGCTGTCAGGAGTAATCCCTCTTCTAATATACTGAGATGAGGAAAATCTCTCTTCAGGGTTTTTCTGGTTGGTTGTTTGTTTTTCAATTAATCTCAGGGAGGGCTGTGCTGGGTTGGTGACATTGGTTTGCTCTCACAGGTGCAGCCTTGCAGCCGTGGCTGTGCTCAGTGCAGAACGTGCTGAGGGCAGGATGTGCCACACAGGGAGAATTGTCCTGCAGCAGTGGTCACTCAAAGCTCCAAAAACACATGCAACTGTGTTGTGGGATGCTGATTTTAAGAGTCTGGTTCACCTGATGGTGAAAAAAATACTGTTCTGTGAACAACTTAAGCAGTTTTAAAATATAATTATTGCCCGAGTGCATCTAACAGTGATGGCACAACCCAGGAACCATGGTGACAACTGAAAATAATGTGTCTTGGGGCACTGGCATGCACAGGGCCACATATATATTGGTGGTGAGGAAAAACTAGTGTAAGAAATTATTTTTATAAGCTGAATAAACAGTACAGATCTTTTTTATTACTTATTTATTTATTTTTATCTGTTCAGATGTAGTCTGCTTTCCTGCCTGGAAGAGGAGCTGAGTGAGCAAGGCCAGCCTGAATGCCTTAAACTCCTGGGGAATTTTCTCTCTTGGAAGCCAGTGGCAGCTTCACATCTTTGTGTGACTATGTGACCAGGAATATGCCAATTTAATTCACTGCACTGGAAATACAGCTATTAGTTCAGATTTAGCTGAATACTAGAGTATTGTAAAACTTTATTGTAACCAAAATAAGTGGAAGAAAATGTAACTTGGTTTATAATTATCCTAATACCAAATTTTAATACATTCTTCAGAAATTCTATTTAATGTGTCTCGTCTAACTGTTAGTTTTATTAACTGCCTCTTAAATGTTTAATTTGGGGGGGGTGCAAATAAGAGCAGAGCACACAGTGAAGGCATCAGCATGAATAGACTCACTGGTTTTGTATTCAAGTCAGTGCTGTAGGCAGAAAAGTGCAGTGGGCTGGACGGCAGGAACGCTGTAATTACTTATTAAACTGCAAACTTTAATCACATGCTGAACCACTTTCAATGTGAGCAGGCATTAACTGTATGAATTGATGCAGACTCAGCTCCTGGTGTCTCCAGGATGACAGGAAAGGTGCATGAGAAGCTGCAGGTGTCAGTGGCTGGGTTTCAGCTGGTTTCGGGCTCTCTGCTGACCCTGGGCACAGGAACTGCTGCTGGAGCACTGAACCTTCACCTCCACTCCTCTGGGCAAAGGGGAACCCAGAACCATGCTGGGACTTCTTAGGACTCAGGGGCACTGGGACAACAATCCAAAAACTTTGAATGTTCTCCTTTTCACCCCTTCTTTCTCTTCTGACTTTTGTTGTGGTTTGTGTGTTTGCAGTGGTTTTTTAGTATATTAAGACCTTATGCATGAATTAAGATTGTTTTTAATTAGTTCTTGTACTTCAGTATGTCAGGAATTGGAAATATCACCAGAAACTTTTTTCCAATATTTGTGGAATATTGGAAATTGGAATTTTCCTTTTGTAAGTGATTTTGGTTGTTGCTACAGATGCATGATGGAAGTAGAAATCACCATTTTTAGTCACTGGTGAGTGAGAGGAAAAATTAAGCTGATCCTTGCTTAGGTGTAGTAGGAAGTAGTTTAGGGTTAGAACCACATTTTTTAAAAAATCCTTACCTCTCATCCTACCTGCACTTGCCTATAGTTGGCTCTCATCTAAAGACCAATAAAGTAAATGGAAATATTCTCCCAGGGGTATTTAGTACCAAATAAATTTGTGGACCCAGACTTTCAGAGGACCAAAACTAGATGATTAAAAATTATTTGGTCTTTCCTTTTCTTCATCTTTCAGAATTTAGATGCCTTTTTTGAAGTGTTTGGAGCCAAGAATGCACACAAGCAGCTGTGCTCTAAGAGCACGAGGATCTTGCTGTCTTTGCTCAGGTTCCTTGCTCACCTGAAACAAAGAGCTTTGCTAATCTGGGGGAAATGTGAGTGACTCATGAAAATCTGCTCTGAGAGGGTGAAAGGTTCATGGCTGTGCAGAGCTTCAAAGGAAAATCTCAGCTCTGTTTAAGATGCTCCTAGCATGAGCACGTGCATTTTGGTTTTCTGTACCTTTCCTCTCTGCCCCTTCATTTTTCACATTAGTAGTAGCTGCTGATTATTTGAATATCCTCTCTGTGTTGTTCAGGGAAGACAAAACTCACCATTAGGAACTGAAAGCCTCCTGAGTCTAAAATCCCAAAGAGCCATTGAGTATGGCAGAATTAAATTATGTGAAAGATTATCTCAGGCACTGGAAATTACTGTGCAGAACTTCATAAAGAACCATGAAAGGGGAAAAAAATAACAGCCAAGCCTATTCCAATATGAAATGAAGCCTTCACAATTTGGAGTCATTTGATTCCCACCTCTGAAACCTCCTTCCTACACCACTGTTTTCTTCCACTGGCTGAAAGTCAACCCCGGGTTCCAAACATCTTTACTGCCAGGAAGGGCTCATAGTCCTAAGACAGCCAGGATGGTGGGGTTTATTATATTTATACCAAAGCTAGGTTTTAAACTGGATTTCTGGTGAGCATTCTCAAAGGAAGGACTCTAAACAGACAGATTGCAGGGAAACACAATCTCTTTAATTGAGAAATAAAATCCAAAGGCAAGGCAAAGGTTTGGGGCACCCAGCTAGCTTGATGCATTCTGTTAAATTTCTGTGCACCTTTTCACAGAATGGAACAATTTGGCTGAGATGATCAGGTGACTCCTTTGTGCTCTGAATTGGGTTGAAATTCCCTCATTTCCTGAGCTGGCTCTGGCACGTGCCTCCATGGGTTTGTCACTAGGTTTTTGTCCCTAAAAGATGGGTAATGCAGCTCTCCCAACACATTGGGATGCTGACAAGCAGTGTCAAACCTCATGATAGCATATAATGACTCTCATTTTCAAACAAGAAAGAGAAATGGTGGTTATTGGAAAATGTTGTTAGATTTTTGTATTAAATCTTGCACAGTAACAGTATAATTATAATGTGTCATCTCTGGCTCAGTAATTTCACAATTCAGTTCTTTTTTGGGGGGCAGATGGCCTACAACATACCATATTTTTATAATTAGTTTATTCTCTGCAAACTCAGTATGTAATTACTCCCTCATTCATTACTAGTTTCTTTGAAATCTTCCTTTTCAAGAACTAATAAATCCTCCAACACAAGTGAAGCTTAAATTTCTCTTTGTACTCTTCTCTATCCTCTCTAAGGAGCTTTAATACTTACCACCCTGGTTATTTCACACTGCACATTATTTTGAATACATCTTCATCCTCGCCCTCTGTATAACACTTGGCCACTTTTTTTTCCCCTTTTTTAAAGAAAAGTGAATTTTAAGACAAAGTTTTCTTGCCAACAGAGTTCGGTGTATAAATAAGCAGAGTCTAAAGTGCAAAGAGCTGTAGGTAGATGTATATATCTGTGTGCTACATTGCAGTGAGTGATGTGAGAGCACTCTGCCTCACAGTGCCAGGCAGGCATCTGTAGAAATAAAATCACTTGATTTCTTTTTTAGCACTTGAATCCCTGCTGCAGTATGTAGTTCATTCTGAATTGGTTTAGGCAGTGACATAATCTCCTGACAGTAAAGTTTCTTTCCAAACCCAGAGCCTCCTGTGTAGTTGCAGGTGCTTCAGACTCTCCCAAGCACTCCTTTGAGCCCAGCTGAAAGCTCTGCCATGAGCTCTGCTCCCCAGGAGCAGCCCCTTGGTTGTGGTGCTTATCTGGGTACTGCCTGTGGCCTGGTGCTGCTGCTCCAAAGTGCTTCCCATACTGAAATAAGGCTCAGGTTTTCAGGTTACCCTCGAAATAAATCAAGTCTTTGACAATAAAATAGCACAAACAAGCAAACTTCAGAGGAAATTTGGCTTTTTCTGTCCCTCTTCCTTTTAGGTAAGGTTATGTTCTGTCTAATTTCAGACCAGCACTGTTATCTTAGATTTAAACCATATCATGGAGGCTGAGATTTTCAAAGCAGCTTAAAGGATTTAGAGACATTTTCCATTCAAATTAAGGATCTTTCTTTCAAAATCCGTTTCATCACTATGTCTGGGTGTTTTTGTAGCTGTTCTTTAAGCAGTGCTTCACTTCAGTCACATAGAAATTCTTTGTGCTGCTACTTAATGTTCCCCAAAAGGGCAAAGAGGGAAAAGGAGTGGGAGAATGGGAGTGCTGTGCATTGCATTTGCTGTCTGCAGCATCTCAGTGCCTGAGCAGTGCTGCTCCAAAGTGCTTTAAAACCCCCTGTGCCCCATGTGACACTGACTTCAGGTGTTCCCCTGCATCCAAGAGTGAGGGGGAGTAAAAAACTTCCCAGGACTTAGGGTGGCAGCTTCCTCTCCTGCTGCTGATTTAGGCACTGTCATTATCTGGTGTTCTTCTGCCTATTTCTTCATCCCTTTCCTGCCTGGAATGGTCCCAGGCAATAAATGAGGCACAGCTCTCCCACGTGATCCTTGCTTTCTTCTCTGCCTGCACAGTACGAGCTCCTGAAAACAAATATGTTATGGGGAGCTGTCCTCTGCACCAGAACTGATGGCTGTAGGGGGAATTTGTTGCAAATAACTTGTAAGAGAAGACTAGTGGTGAGCTGTGTGCCATTGGAAATTCAGATTTTCTTCAGTCAGAGTAGCCTTGCTACATGACATCAGTGGCCTGTTGGGTTCAGAGGTTGTCCTGGTGACACTGGCACATATGAAGAGCTGAAAGAGACTATAGAAACCATTTTCAAAAAACCTGCCCACAAAAGAAAATATTTTACATTTGCTAAAAGTTTTGCTACAGAACTTGAGACTTGACACAGCCTAAATCAGTTTAGATTTTCTTGCCTTCTTTCTGAATTTTGCTGTTAGCGTAACCATTAGCATTTCAGTTCTATATAAATTTTAATGTTAATTATGTAAGGGTCCAACTTGTTTTAATATGTGTTATATATATTAAAGCAAATCACTTTAAAAATTAATACATTCTGCTGCAGTGGATATCTGAGACTGGCTGAAAACTTAGTCTGGAGGATTTTTTCTTCCTTTAGGTTCAGAGGATTTGTTTCCACAGTGTCACACCTACTGAAGGTACAGTTGCCAGCACAGCCCACCCTTGGCAAAGACAGGAAAACACCGTCCAGGAAAATAGGAATGCAAGTGTAATTATTGTGTGTGTGGCTCCAGTCCACAAGTGCTCACACCACCTTGCAAAGTTCTGTCCAAAACTGCTGAATGGAAAAATGGCCAACAGATTAAACAGCTACCAGGGAATTATAAAATTAAAAAAAAATAAATAACTAAAAAGGAGTAGTGATGGGCCACATAGCACAAGATCAGCAGGAGTGAGTGGGTCTTCCAGTGCATCACACCCAAAAACCTCTCCCAGTGTGTTTCACTTTCTGATATATGAAGAATCCCCACTGTAATCTGGAACCTGGTGGTTTGTCTGGGCAGGTACTGTTCTGCTGGAGGGACAGCACAAGCTTTTTACAGAGACAACATTTTACATCCTGTAGAGTCACAAATAACTCTCCAGGAGCTACTGTTTTACTCTCTGCTATTTGTAAAGCACCTGGGAAAGGCACAGGCTGAAATGCTGAGGCAGCTTGTCTGAGTCAGGCAAAACAATTTAAAATTTGCCTAAATGAAGTAAGAGCCCTGATGATGGAGTTATTCCCACTGGACTCGAGTTCCCTGCCTCATCAGGAGCACAGTGGCTTTCCAGACACTGGTCTGAGTTTTTCAGAACCATCTGTGCTGCACCTTCCCAGGCAGTGCCCTCCCAACAGATTTTCCCCACAGGCAAAGCTTGACCACTCTGCTGCAATTTAAACCAGAGTACCCTTCAGTGTGGTGGCTCTGTGCATCCTGAGCAGTGAATACCTGCTGCACTAAGGGCATGGTGGCTGTAATTGTACCCAGGACCTTTAAGAAGCTGTCATTTTTTATGAACCCATTAAAAACCCTGCATTAAAGCCCTTTTGCTTTTTTGTTTTGGTTTTTTGTTGTTTTGTTTTGTTTTGTTGGGTGGGGGTTTTTTTTTGTTTGTTTGGTTTTGTTTTGTTTTGTTTTTTGGTTGTGTGGGTTTTTGGTTTTGTGGGGGTTTTTTGTTGTTGGTTTGTTTGTTTGTTTTATTGGTGGGGTTGGTTGGTTTGGGGGTTTTTTGGGGTTTGGTTGGTATTTTTGTGGGGGTTTTTTGGTTGGTTTTTTTGGGGTTTTTTTGCTGTGATGTTTCAGTTTCAGACCATTTCCTCCCAATTTGTAGACATGCAGCTCCACGGGCAGTGCAACTGATGAAGTTTGCTTTTCAATAGATTTACATCCCATTGGTTGGATTCCCTGGTGTCCAGGACCTTGCAGGCTTCCTTCCCAAGCTTGTATTGCACTCTCCCATTTCTGCCCACCTTCCAGGCCTTCCCCTGGTGCAGGAGCTCTTTGTGCCTAACAAATGGAGTGTCAGGCTGTACTTTGCCCCTTGGCAAGGTTTCTTTCCTCAGTGAGGTTTCCTGTACTGGAGATTGAGATGACTTGATTTGATAGCCCTGCCCCTGGTGAGTGTGGATCAGATCAGTCAGTGGGCTCAGGAGGTACCAGGAACAGATGAACATGCAGGGACATAACTTCAAGAATCTGGAATAAAAGCACTTTTTTTTTTCCTCTCTTCCTTTTTTTTTTGTTTTGTTTTGTTTTGTTTGTTTGGTTTGGTTTTTTGGTTTTTTGGGGTTTGGCTTGGTTTTTTTCTAAATTCCAAATTCCAAATTTATTCCCTACCCAAGTCTTTGCCTCCCTGATGGAGGTTTGGTGCTGCAGCAGCAGTTACAGAACAAGGCACCATTGCAGATGTAGGGGAAAACGTACCAGCCTTGGCCCTCCCTGGAAGCTGAATTCAAGCATTTATTGATAAAATCCCTTTGACAGGTAATTTGCTTCAGTATTCAGCTTCTGCAGTGCAGTGCAAGGTGGTGTTGGATATTGGAAGGGGAAAGAGATATAATGGAATACACTTTCTTTCTCTTTCTAAACTGCACAGGCTTCTTTTTTCTTTTTTTTTTTTTCACTATATTGAAACTTTCTAAAAATCTGCCAATTTCATTGTCAGTATCTGTTTTAAAAGCCTTAAAAAACACAGATAGTTCCTTAAGTTCCTTTCAAATGAATTGTAATATTGGAAAGTTAGGGGGTTTTTCAGTCTTTTCTGGTATTTTCAGGAAGAAAAAGCTGAAAATCAAACAGGAATTTGTATGCTCACATCTTCTCTGTTCTTGTAATGGTTTCTACCAACTGTGATCACCAGGGAGACAGCAGATTCAGTGAAGTTTATTCCAGTAAATATCTAACAAAATACCATATATTATTAAACAGAATATGGGGTGTTTTCTGCACAAAAATCCAAAGATTAAAATTTGTCTGTCCTCAGATCCTTTGCTATAAAGGACAAAGTGGCTTGGGGTGTAACAAACTTTACTAGCAGAAAATGATGGATAAATTATCTGTAGAGAAATCTTCATCTTAATTGATACCCATTGGCATCCAGCCCAAGCTTACAGAAGTCAAAAGAAAACCTTGAATTAATTTTTGTGAGGTTTGTTCCCACAGTCCACTCACGGGCATTTTAGAAGCAGTCTTATTTGTTATTGTAGATGTTCTGTTCCACCAAAATATTCAATCTCTTTCTGAAATCTGCTAAAATAAATTATACCTGCCTGTTCCCTGCACACTGCTTACAGAAGAGAGCTACAGAATGTTTCTGTATCATCTTTGATCTCTAAAATTGAACCGACAGCCTCTCGGCAGTAATCACACTCGTGAGATTCCTGATACTTCCAGCCTTTTACCTGGATGGGAGAAGCTGCACTTTGCTTTCTTGTCCATCTCTGTAAGGACTTAGCTGTATAACTTTCAGACCAAACCTTGGAGTGAATTCTGCTGGAGTTTAGCATAGATGTGTGAACGGGGTTTTAACTTGTCTGTGTCAGTTTGTTGAACTCGTTCAGACATCCCCAGCTGTTAGGAAATGCAGAGTGCTTTGTGATCTTCTCAATAAACCTTGACATCGTATTTAGCTTTGGAGGATGATGAGACAAGCGAAAACATGAGGGAGTTGGTGCAGCTGAAAATGCTGCACAACATGCAGCCTTTGCTCAAAAGGCAAAATATCCATATCAATATCCTTTATGAAGTGTTGCATTTACCTTGGTGTGACCATTCCAAGGGGAGCATCTGGTGTCACCTCTGCTTCCCATAGAAATGAAGTGCACGAGCTTTACAACATCATGTACTCAACCCATATTGATTAACAAATTCCCTTAGAAGCAGAATAATATTCTTACAATAACAGCTCATTGACAAAGAACTGGACTTCTGGGACTCCTTGCAGCACGTAACCTGAAATCTGTGACCAGCCATTGGATCCAAAGATGGATCCAGCATCTTCTGGAGTTAGGGATATTATAGCAGCAAGTACTGTTACCTAGAGAGGTTTTACTGCCATTCTTTTGACATCAGACTATTGCACTGGTTTACAGGACATGAAGGGTTGTCTAATGTCTATGCTAACAAGGTAGTGGGGAAAACATACAGGAAATGTGGCTAATCCATTCCTAAAGAAATATGGATGAGAGGATATTTATGTTGCATATACTATCCTCCCATATCTGTGTATCCTGGTTTGAGTAAACCAAAATACATTCCAGAATCCCATTTCTTAAAATACATTCTGGGAGAGGAATTTGAAAAGTAGTGTGGTGTTAAACAGGAGTAAAGACAAGGCAGACTGTCATTTGGAGTAAACTGGCTGAAATAAAAGTAGCTCTTTTAATGAGCCACTGTCTTTAATAGCCTTCTTCTGAGACTGGTTTTAAAAGGGGGAAAAATGCCCTGTAGCACCTGCATGCTCCTCTGCCTTACTGACTGTGTGCTTAGGCAAGAGGTCCTGTCACCTCCACTGCTATATTTTGTGATGTGGATTTTTCTGTCTCCAAGTCTGGGCTGCTGTTTGTCCCGCTGGCCCCACAGCAGCACTGGCTCCCTCACAGCCAGAGCCAGGCACAGGCTGCATGGAGCAGAGCAGGCACATCCTGAGTGCTGCTTCTCTTGCTTCTGAGGAGCCAGGCCTCATCCATCACCCACAGTTGCCTTTTCCTCCACGCTGCTGTCTGCCAGCCCAAACCAGGAGCACAACCACCCTGCCTCTCCAGCCCCGAACAGTGTTTGGCAACTCTGGCCAATTATTTGCGCTGCCCCAAAGGAAACTGGGAAAAATCATCTTTGGAAGCAGGCAGATTTTGCTTGCTGTCACCAGGAAGGTTACTTTCTTTGGTCTCTGAAGGCTTTGGTGGATCAATTCTTGTGCATGGGAGAATAGATTAGAAACATGCCGTCAGGTACGCTGTGCACGAGATAGACAGATGGAGACAGTGGTATCTATCTGCTACAGGGAATTGTCAGAGGGGCACAACTCATCGCACTGGTTCTTAGAGAGCTTAATTTGCTGCTGGTAAATAATCTATTTTTTATTACCTCACATCCCCAGATTGTCAACATTCTCAGCTTTTTGCCACAGCTAATTAGACAGGCAAAAGCCTTATAGCCTAAAGAACAAGTCTGAGCTAAGCACCTGCCAAAATATCTGACTTTTTTTAAGAACTGGGATGTCAAAGAGTGAAGGGGCTGCAGATCACATTTAAACGCTTTGAGCATCAATAAGATGATTAGACCCATGAGGCAAACGTTCAGAATTTCTCTCAGACTCACCACTGAGAGAAGGCAAGATAAAACTCTGATAGATAAAAACTACTGTGCAACGGTACCAAAGCTAATTATTCTGCTGAACTCTTGGAGAAATCTTGCAGGGATGTGTTGACAGCATGCTCTGTGTGGCCACTTCTGTTCAGGAAAGCAATATTTAATTGCATATGTGAATGAAGTTTCTCTGTGTAAGGTATAGCTTTCAGAAAAGAAATTATACCAAAACAAAGAATGACCTCACTGCTAGCCAGGCAAGGCTGATTTGGCAGGGAGAAGGGAGATTTTGATATTTTTTTCATGGTGGTTTTATTTTGGTCTAAAAATCCTCTTTTCAAACAATTAATTTTACAAGGAGATTTCACAAAAAGCTCTGCACCAAGGACAGAAGGCACCAAATGATGCCCCTGTATCAGACACGCTGTGACTAAGGAGTGCAAGCAAACAGCACCAAAGTATCCTTGCAGTCCCTGAGTGGACAGACCTGTGGTGTTAATGGCTCAGTGTGTGCACGTCCCACATTCCTGGTGAGCCTGCTCCAGGCTGGCTTTGACCCAGGGACTGCAGCCCACACTGCCTGCAGCACCTCCTCACCCTGCACCTCATGGCCAGGAGCAGGTATCCTGTATCCACAAGGCTGGTGGGGTGTTTGTCCATCTGAGGGAAGAGATGATGATGTTAAGGACACTGGAGAGGGGAAATGGTTCCCAGCCTCTCCAGCCTGAGCAGCAGTTCAGCTCAGTGGGACTGTCACTCTTTAAGGAGTGGTGCAATCAAGCTATTGACCACCTTTGGCTTTCCATGGTTAAGAGCCCCAGCACCTATTTGTGCCTTTGGAAGTCATCCCAGAATTTCCTGACTTGTGATTACTCATCAGGGACCCCGTTCTCTCAGCTAAAGTGAATAACCTGCTTTTTCCCTATATTAACTTTTACTGCAATAACTTCTTGTACTTTTCTGTTTCTGGTATTGCAGAGAGAGATGGAATGGAGTTCAAGCAAGGAAAGTCAAGATGTATCGTCTGCCTGCACCAAAGTGTAAGCAATCACCAGCTGATGTCACACCTTGCTTGATGACGTTGATATTGCTGGAAAAAAATCTCTAGGACTGAAAATAGTAAGGATAAAAAAAAAATTGGCAGACTGTGTGCTTCCTTTCCTGATTGAATAGAAGGTGATAAATTTCTTTTGGTTCCATTTATAGGCATGGTCTTGTTTTATATTGATTTGCTGTTCTTAGAATTAAAAAAAAAAAAAAAGAGAGAGAAAAAAAAGAGAAAAAAAAATTCAACTCCAAATAATTTAGGGCTACAACAAAACCCACTGTATTCTGCCAATGCCTTCTGAGTAGCAAACTACAAGGCACCTTTCTTCTCATTCTCTGTGCTGAAGATATTCTCTCTCTCTGTCACTTCCATAATTTCTATCTACATAGGTTTTATATATTCTGAAACCAGCCACACTTTGAGAAGGATTATACCTTCTCCCTTGCATGAACTAACTCAAACTCAGCCTCCAATGCAGGGCCACTGTGGCAGCCACAGAGGAATCCCTTGTGCAGAGTTCAGGGCTATAACCCCCAGAAGGGGCACAGGGAGGGGCTTGGACTGTGTGTGTGTGCAGAAGATGCTTTATGGGAACCCTGCTCTTCTGTCACTGCATGAGAGCCCCTCACACAGGTTGTCACTTGGGTACCACTCAGCACTGCAAGCTGTCTCAGCTGCTTGTTGCAGAGATGGGCTCCCAAAGCTCCTGTTGAGGAGGGGCAGCAGGAGAGCAGCTGGGTGGATGGCTGGCAACTGGCCCAGGTCAGCCAGCACAGATGGGGAACTCTGCATGGTCATGAGTGAGAAGAAAAGTCAAAATGCTGACATTTTTCTTTCACTTTTTTTGAGTTGAGGCTTGAATAATATTAAGTGCTTTTAGTTATCGTTGTTTACCTGAGTTTTTGAAATTCAAGTTCTCTTTGTCTCCCTTTTCTCTTGCAAGGAAATGAGTGAATTCTTGTCACTATTCCTTTCTATCTGAGATATTTTGTGGTGTTTTCTCTCCTAGGCAGAAATGTCTGGAGAACAGACATTGGTAGGGCTCTACAGCCATGGTCTGGCTTTGCCATTCAAAGTGTATCATTCTGCTGAGAAAGCCTCCAGGATTCCCAAAGCAATGATGTGAAAATCAAGGTAAGCAGTGACTAAATTAACTGCAGAGACCAAATTAAAGTTGGACATTGTATTATGTGCCCATAGCTGGAAAGGGAAGTTAAAATTAAAACCCAAAAGGCACTGTGACCACTCTCTTCTTAGCTCTGGATTTAAAAGTCTGGATGATATTCAGGACAAAGTCTGCTTGATTCTAGGACAATATTGAGTCAGGTTTAGTGTGTCAACAAAAGTGTCAGCCTTTCCTTTGAGAAGAACATCACACACACTACTGCAAAAGGTGGGGAAGGAACTGGTAGTGATAACTGAGGTGAGGAGCTGAAGTGGTCTTGCTCTCACTCCCTCTTTTTCACACATAAATATGCACATGTAGATGTCTTTCATATCGTTCCTTGTATCTTTTCCATTGGCTTCTCTCTCGAGTTTGGGGTTTTTAACTAATTTAACACTTCACATGTCCAGTGAGAGCTGCTCAGGCTGAGCATGGCTTGTTTGCAGTTGGCACTGAGCTGCACAGCTTCCCCAGGGGTGCTGGGGTTTGGGCAGGGGCCCTGCAGTGCTGCTGGGTGTGGGATGCTGAGCCCAGCTGGGGGCTGTGTTCAGATTACACACAGGGAGCCAGAGCAGCAACTTATACAGCAGTCTGTGATGCACCTCCACCTTTCCTGGCAGTCAGGTTAAGCCATCTCAGAAATCAGAGCCTCGACAGGGAAATCACTCCATTCTCTGGCTCCCCTAGCCTGGAAATGCATTCCCTCTCTGCCAGGACTCGAGAGAAATGCATCCATAATCCACTACTCCTGTTTATAGGAGCAAAGCTTGCTTTACTGTGCTTGAATTTAAATAAAGGTATTTGCACATCCCTGATGAATTTTTTTTTCCACCTGTATTTTTATCTGTAATAGACTGCCTCTGCACTAGCAGGGACTGATCAATTGTTTGGGGGTTGTTTGTTTTCAAGGCAATGCGTGGGTGATCCTCCATCCTCCCCTGTGACAGAGCCTGCTGTTGTCAATATGTTCCTTCCTCTTCACTGGGAACCCAGCTTGCAGAAGGCATGGAAAATAAATGGGCTCTGGTTTTTAACTCCAGTGACAGCTAGGGAACATGTTTGGTAAATCAACTTCCAAAGCCTCTCCCCCTTTGGAATTGGCCAGGGCAAGACCTGCACGTGCAAGGTGCAGTGCAGTCTGAAATATTTTTTTATCTTTTTCTAATTAACAGGAGTTAGTCTTTCAAAGTATCTGCAGCAAGTGAGAACCAAGAGGCTGGAGGGAGTGCCCTCTGTGGTCTCTAAAGAAGGAAATGCAGTTGCTTTTTAAGGGGAATAGAAAGATTAGAGAGGCCTGACTTGGGCTGTCAGGTCTCTAAAGGAAAATCCACGCTTGGTGGGGCCAAAATGCAGCACTCATAGAAGGGTGTGAGAACAGTGTTTTCTCACCTGTGAGTTCAGCAGGTGCAGTGAACAACCAGATGGAGGCAAGGGCTCAGCCCAACACAGATGTCACCCTCAGGGGTGTGGGTGCCACCCTGGAGCAGCCACAAGGACACATGCAGGGCTGGCAATGCAGCTCCAGCTCCAGCATCCCCTCAGTCCTGGCCAGAGGGTGCCAAAAAGTTGTGTCCTGCCAAGGACCAGAGATGGTCACGCTCTCTGTGCCTCCTTTTCCCCTTCCACACTTGGTTTATTTGCTTTATCAAGGCATAGAGACACAGAATAGTCCTCAGGTAGTTTTTACCCTTCCTCCTGTGGAGGGGTTTCTGTCTCATTTAGTGGCTTGAGGCAGTGCTGAAGTTCAATGAGGAGGAGCAGGGACTCAGCTGGAAATGCCAGCGTGCCTGCCAAACTGTCACCCGAGGTGTTTTCAGAGGAGGATGTCTGCAGAAATTACACTGAGGCTTGGCATCACCAGGCAAAGCCACTCTCTGACTCCACTGCTGACTAATACAGACAGCATAGTCTGTCACCCCATTAAGAAGCAGTAGCTGTACAGGAAATAAAGTAAAAAAATAATGAAATAAAAAAAAGAGTGGAATTCTGTAGGAGCAACTTTTATTACCAGGAATGAAACATCTCTCCTATAAAGAGTTAGTCCATTGCTGCAATTTAGCTAATTTTCCTCCTACTTCCCCATCCCTTTCACTCTGGCATGTTGTGTGTCCTGCAGCAGGATGCTGCCACTGCCGTGGAGGTGCCTTAGGGGAGCAGCACAGCCTCTCCAGTGGGTTTCCCTGGATCCTGGAGCCTGCAGAGCTGCCGTTTGGGATAGCTGGGTGCACTGGGAATGCCCCTCTGTGCTCCAGCAGCTCTGACAGGGCAGGACTGGGCACCCTCCACACCCACCAGCCCCAGCCTCCAGGCCAATCCCTCCAGCTGTGCAAGTGGCTGCAGCTGTTCAGGAGCTGCTGAGCTGCTGGGCTGCTGAAGCACAGCTCCCCTTGGAAAAGGGGTGTTCAAAAAGTGCCATTCCTCACCACAACGTTTCATTTCTCCCAGAAATTTTCAGTGGGGATGTTTTTTTGTTGGTTTAAGTGTAAGGAGAGGGGATTTCCCTGCCTATCCACAAGCTCAGCTTGGTCTCTCTTTGTCAAGCTGTGCTTTTTCTGGCTCATGCTTCATTACCAATAATAATAAGAGTTTTCTGAACAAGAGAGATCTTGAGGCGTTAGCATTTTCAGCATTCAAATGTGAGGACTATTATCTCAGCTCTTGTGGACCTGAATCCTCCTTGCCTGTGTGGCACCCTCCCTCAGTGGCACTAACAGAGCTGAGAAAAAATAAGCATGAGCCTTTCCTACAGTGAGAATTTCAAGGGCATTGTCTCCTCCAGGTCCAGTTTATGTGCCTGTAACACTGAGATTTTTCACCTCTTTACAGGACATCCTACAGATTTTTATCTTCTTTCTGTACATCTTTTTTCCTGGTAGTCTATTTGTATTTTACTGGCTTAGTTTGTGAGGCTCTTTTCTTTCTATTTCATCCTTTTGTTCTTAGTTTTGTATCCCCAGATTTCCTCTGAGGAACCATCTGGAGCAAAAATATATCTGTTTGTCCCTCTTAGGTCTTACAGCTGAGAAAGCTAATAACAGAATTTCTGTGCCTGCTCCTTTACCTGCTCTCTCTTACTATCCATTGCAGCTGATGATGGGTTTATTGTCAAATTTAAAAAAAACAGGGAAAGATTGCTGGTCCAGCTGGAGGAGTGCTGCTTTGTGGTTTGTTTGTCTGGAAGATATTTTAAGTTGGCTTGAACACACTGATTGGTAAGCCCAGGATTGCTGAAAAGCAAATAAAACCTTGAGGGAGTTGGAGACTTTTTTTTTTTTTTTCTTTATTCTAAAGAATATATTAGCCTTCAGTTCAGAAAAAAAATCACAAGTTCCAGAAAATCTGAGTCTCTTGCTTGAGCCTCTAACAGGGTATGAATAAATGTGTTCTCTGTTGCAGCATGTGCTGGGAGTTGGATATTTCTGCTTTGCTAACCCTGATGGCTGTGTTTGATTCTGTATTTACCTTAGCAAAACCTGAGGAGTGTTTCATTAATTTGGGGAATGCCAGAGCTTTTGAAAAATTAAATATCTCATTCATATCACCTATTTTAATTTCAGTATTATTCCAGCCAAGGGATGTTAGGCTGTGTTGTGGCTTTGTGCCCAGTGTTTCAGGTATTTGTCTGCTGCAAGGCAGTCCTGTGCATTTCCTGCAATACCTGGCTGGCTTGCAGAGTCCAGTAATGCTGATTTTCTGTGCAGGCAGAATAGAAAGAAGTTAACTCCCTCTATTCATGCAGATATTTATATTTAGAACTGAGTTTCCTGGTCTTGCTTTGCTTGTGCCCTCCCTCAGCACTGCTGGCAGCAGGGTACAGGGCATTAACTACAGGCAGTGCTCAGCTCTCCTGAGGACATTCCTGTTCTCAGTGGCCAGGGATTTTGGGGACAGGACTAAAGAAGCCTAACTATTACCAAATACTGGGAACTGAGCCTTTGGAAATCTTTTAAGAGCCTTGTGGTTCACTCTCAAAAAACTGTCTGACAGCTTCTGACAAATACTGGGAGTTTTACAGCCCAGTTTTCTGTAGGAATCCTTACTTACCTCCTATAGCTTACTTGGTCTCTGTGTGTGTGTCTTCCTCCACTAGAAATCTCTGAGCCTATTGACAGACTTAAACTCAGTCTATCACAGGTTAGAAGTCTTAAAGAAAAAGATTATTAAATTCCTGCATGTTTTCCTGAAAATAGTCAGATGCAAGAGACCAGTGCTGGAGTATTCCCAGTAATAGTTTTAATAACTTCTGAACTCTGCTTTGGCATGGACTTAATGATCCCCTCATATCCTCCCCAGCCTAATGAGTGTTATGACAGTTAAAACCTCAGTGTGATTTAGTTGACAGGAGGTTTTTTTTTATTTAAAAGGTCGTCCAAGAGACACCAACAAATAACAAGCAGGGTTTCTCCATTGCTTTTGCTGATCGAACAGATCATTTCTCTTCTGGAGTGCCCAGGGGATTTGGATCCACACTGAGCTGATGGAAAGCAGTCTTTGGCACAACCCTCAGACGTTCATCATGGGCTTTCAAACAGACCTCTGATTCCACCTCTGAAGTCACTTTGGTTAAATTTGTCTTTCAGAATTAATTTTAAACCCAGATAATAATTTTTCTAGTTGCTGAAATAGATGATCTTTTTTTCTTTTTTTTTTTTCCTTCAGAAAATGTACATCCCCAGCACTTAGACAGAAAGAGAGAAATGTTTAAATAAGTCCAAGATTCCGTTTTGGGACTAAACTATTCTTAGCATTTACAAGGAGGAAATTATTTAATCGATCTATCATCTGTGTTAGTAAAAGAATTTCACAGTGAGACATTTACAGGATTGTGGCTTTAAGCTGTACATTCCTCAAGGCTTTTTGTTTTTATCTTTAAACCCTCACAATGATATTTTGGCACTTGAGATGGCTCTGGGAACTCCAAGAGTCAGGAGAGCCCACTTGGTTCCCTGGGTGCTCAGTTTGTAGGGGGTGTGCCAGAAAACATGAGCCCCATTGCAAACAACTGGCACTCACATGTATAGATAAAAAATATGTTAGGATAAAAATATGTTAATCTTTAAGCACAGGTTTTCTTTAACCAAAGTTTAAGAATTGTCTGTGGTTATTAATCAAACATTACACAAGATAGCTGGAAATGCTCCTGGTTTTGTCATTCCTAATGATTCCATCTGCACTGTTTGTTGTTCATGATTTCCTAAATCAACCTTAAATCCTTAAATCAATTGTCGTCATATATGCTGAGAATCTTGATTCTAAGCATATGAAGGAAACTCTCAAAACTCTCCAAATCTTGAACCCAAAATCATATTTAGCATGAGTGCTGCTTGCACCCCAACCAGGAAAGCTGGGAAATGCTTGCTCTGCTCCCAGCCTGAGCAAAGCTCTGACAGCCACAAAGCTGTGCTGAGAAAGAAATGAGATTCTTTAGAATTTAGACTGGAAATCTTCTGAGGACAAAACCATGAGAATTTGCTCCTCTTGTTGTGTGTTACCCATGGCTGGGTGGCCTCTGAGGAGCTGAGGAGATGCTCCCAGAGGCACAGGAAGAATGTTGAGCTGGGGCCACCCAGCAGGGCCCCCAGCAGGGTCCCAAAGGAAGGCAAGGAGTGTCCTCCCAAGGGAGACAGCCCAGGATCCAACCATCCCACAGAGAGAGGCTGCAGAAGGTGTGGAGAAGGGACCTGGAGCACTGCAGAGCTTTGCTTTCTCAGCTGTGACAGGAGTGCTGAGCTTCAGTTGTTGCCAGCCTTTTTATTAATAGTTAACTGCTGGTTGAAGCTTCAAGTTGAAGACTTGGGATGCTTGAGCTTCATGGGATTGCTCAGTATGAGTGATTTCTCAATGCTGAGCAAGTCCTAGAAAAAGTGACACTTCTATGGGCCAGCAAATAGCAAACCTGAAAGCTTCTAGAAAAGTCCTCCCTGCCAAAAAAAAAAAAAAACAAAAAACAAAAAAAAAAAAACTCGCAAGTTTGGGGTTGGGGTGTTTTATTATTTTCCTGTTTGGAGATTTTTTATTTATTTTTTTTTTTCGAAAGGAACAATCTCGACAATGTGGCATTGCTCCCAAATCTGAAATCAATTTGGCGTATCTTTGCCAAAGATGGTTTTTTTTCTTGTTTTTTTTTTCTTTTTTCCCTCTTCTGAGCATCTTTAGAAGGACATTGAACATAGAGAATCGGAAGGGATGGGTAATTTGTTGTAGGTGACTGAAATATGTGAGGAAAATTAGATGTACTTAGTAGACAAAGGTCAGAATTAACATTTATGTATCTGAACACATACATTTAGAGGAAATGGTGTGTTAAACCTGAACCTCTATTAGCAATGATCACAAAATTCAAATAAAACATTTTCATATTAGGAAACACGATTTTCTCACCAATTTGTTGCATGCTGGCTGTTCTGATATCCCCAGCTATTTGAGGAAATGTTCGGAGAGAACCCTGGTCTCTGAAAACACCAGTCCCAGATTAACAGCCAAACTCAAATGCTTTGCTGAGCTGATTTTCAGACACTAGGTCTGGAGCTTTATATTTTTGCTCTGTGCAGACCCTGAATCCCTGAAACATGTGTGATTCACTTAGAATTAATCTTGTCTCCGTCCACACTGCTACTTTCTCAATAGCTTTATTTCCCTCTCCCCTCACCCCTCCCAAAATGAACAAAAGCTATCCTGTACAAAAGGTAGTTCCTTCCTGGCACAAAGCACTGGGAGCTTCATTCTGGTGTGAGGCTATTTGCTGACCAGGGCAGCCTTTCAGTGAGCTGACCCAAATCCTACAATCCCCTCAAAAATACATCTAAACCTGCCTGTCTGATTTCCATCAAGGATTGGGATTCTCAGGTCTGGTTGCTTGGCTTTATTTGTTTTGTTCCAGTTCAGCTTTTCAGCACATCACAAACACATTTACAAATACCTTGAATTATGCATTTCCCATGGGGTGAAGAATCTTTAGTCTAAAACCCTTTGTATTTTCTTATATCTTATTCTGGTGCTGTAACTCCCCAAATGGAAGGTAGCTGTAAAAGCTAATTTAACACAACACCATAACACAGTCCACGGTTTCTGGGGACAGGAAGGCAGGGGTTGCAATGTTTGGGGGTTTGGTGGTTGAGGGGTTGCAATACAATAAGACTTCTATTTTCCTCTGCAATAAACCCCAAAGCCCACAGTGTGCAACCCGCCAGAATGAGTTACCTAATGATTATTTCCAAGGGATCCGTGATTTGCAGGCGCCATCATCTGGGCACAGCCTCTGTTTGCAGCTGGAATTGATGGAGTCGACTCCGAGATAGAAACTTTGGAGCCTCGGCAAATCTGCAAATGGTTCCTGCTAATAAAACAGCATTTTTCTCTGAATAGATATATGTGTCTGTACCCCCCAACACACACACACTGTCTGTGAGTGTTTAGAGATGACAAATACTAGGTAGTAAAGATGGATTAATCCTTTCTTAAAGATTTAATTATGTCCTAGACTTTTGGGACTAAATCCATTAAATCAAGATGGAATTTCTAATCTATCAGCATGTCTATTCCAAGCATGCTGGTGTGCACCACAGGCAGCTCATCTGTGAGATGCAACCCCCTGGCTCCAGGCCATGAGACCTTGCCAGACTGCTGGTTCAGCTTCATGCCTCTTGGGTGCTGTGCTCACTGCTCTTTTCACCACTATCTCTTGGAGAATCATTTAGGGTTAAAGTAGGGTTAAGTGGGAGCCCAAACCATCTTTGCATGCTCAGGAGTTTCAGTCATTTATCTGATGGTGAGCAAGGGAAAGACAACCCTCCTGTCATCACAAAAATTACCCTTTGTTCACCCAGTGCAAAAAAAAAAAAAAAAAAAAAAAAAGAGAGAGAATAAGTCTTTGCTTCCAGTGCCTCCCAGGAGAGGAGCAGGAACTGAACCTGTGTGACTTCAGGCACAGCAGCCAGGGCAGGGTTCAGGAACTTCCTTCTGAGATCACAGCTTCTTCCACAATGATCTGAAGAGCCTGGGTTTCACTTGCTGTTCATTTCAGAATCTTTTCCATGCTTTCTGGGGGATTCCCTATGGCAGAAGCGTTCCAGGGCACTGGTGTTTCACAGTGGTTTCCAGGACAAGAACAGGACAATGACCCCAAAGGTAAAGTCCTGGCAGCTCTGAAGTTGATAGGACCTCCTAATACCCCTGCTCTGGATACATTGCCTTTGCAGAGTAATTCAAATGGATAAATATCTAATGAAACATAAGAAAAACATTGTATTTTAAAATGAGAATCACTCTGGAAACAGCAGAATTGGTGTGCTGGGACAGAGCAGATCATAGGCACATGTTTTTGCTGTTCCTTCCCTCCTGCTTTCTTTTCTAAAATTCCTATCGGTCCCATGAGGAGCAGGAGAATAAACCTGTTGTCAGTTTTATTGCAGAGCTGGCTGCCTAAACTGATGTCTCACTGCAACATGGTTATAAAAAGGAAAAAAAGAAAAACTGCCAAAAAGCCTTGCTGATGTAAATGATATTCCTGTTGGAAGGCTCTCCAGGAAAGGGCCTCTGAAGCAGGAGAAGCCTAATACATACAGCAGTATTTTCAAAACACCGACTTAAAAATTTAAAGCCCTATGGCTTTTTTTTTTTTTTTTCCCTGCTGTAAACTGAGAGCAGAGCTGCCTGGGCTCTGCTCTGAAGAGGATGGAGAGAACAGATCAACACAGTAAACCACAGCAGCCTGGTGATGATATGGTGATATGAATTTTAAATTAACCTGCAAGACAAATAATTTTCCATATTTTGGAATGCAGCCTGACCTAAAATTTTCATTTACACGTATAGCTTCAGGAAATTGCCATCACTGACACCCCTGATTTCTAGTGCCCAACATATGGTGTTCTTTCTTCTCTTTCTCCTTCACTCAGGGATGCATTTTGCTGATAAAACTCCTTGTGTCATTGGGAGGAGGCACATTGTTGATATAAATTGTCCCAAGGTCTGGCACCATTGCTCAGTTGTAGGCTGTGTGTACTCTCTCCTCAGGAATCACTGCATCCCTTTCCAAAGCCAGCCTTGTCATGTTGTGTTTGAAAATGTCAATACACTTGGAAATTTCATTAAAATCTTAACTTTGTCTTGGGTTTGCATAATTAGGATGGAAATCTCGTGAGAATATTTTTCCCTGTGATGCCACTTATATTTCTTCCTTACAGCCAGGCAGAGAGCAATACCAATACAAAGCTCACTGAATTCATGTACATTAAAATGAAAAATAGCCAGGGAAAGGTACTGATTTCTACATGTCCAGAGTTCAATTTGCTTTATTTTGGGACCCACATGCTGAGCTGTTCATTTGTTACACTCATTCCAAGTGGCCTGTCACTGATGAGATACCAGGCTTCCCAGAAGACAGTTCAAGGGATAAGTCATGCTCCTTCAGAGCTCTTAATGCCACCTGAGAGCCAGAACTGCAGCTTCTGTGCAGTACCAGCTCTTGCCTGATCTTCATTGCCAGTGCTTCCTTCAAAGGGGATTTAATTACCAACTTTCTCTGCTCTCTGCTTGAAATTTTAGAGGGAAAAAAAAATGTATAAGGATCCATTTGACCTCTCTTCTGAAAAGCAGTGATGTGAAATGAATATTTGTTGGACTATTGATCTTTGCTTGTTCTTAAATACACTGCAGCCTTAATAAATGCCTTTGGTCCATCCCTCAGCTGGTGTAAATTACCACGGCTCAATGCAGCTGAGCAGATTTACATCATCTGAGGACACGCTCCTTGGCGTGTTGGAGCAGCTGCTTTTCAAGAACGTGGCAGTCAGTCTGCCACTGGTAGCATTTACAGCACACCTCACCCTGCAATGCACCCTGGCCTGCTGGGATCAGGCAGTTTTGGGGAAGCAGGCCAAGCACCCTTGATTTTTGGGATGGTTTGTATCCCGTTCTCTGCGTTGCTTTGCTCGGCTCACGTGAAACGGTGGGGCAATGTCGTAGAGCACAAAATCAGCACACAGACTCTCAGAAGGCTGAAGATTCAAAATCTCACTTTATTATAAAAGCACCTGTCTTTTATACCTTTTCACAATGAGCCCACCTAAGAGGTGGGATCCTTGGACCCATTGGTCACACCAAGGGGCCATCAAGCAAATTCCCTTCTCTGGGAAAGGATGTAGAAAAATATGATGGTTTACAATAACATGTCCTTGTTTACAACAAGTGTCCCTGGGAAAGAATTTTCTGAAATCAAAACATGGCAGGCACAAACTGTGGCTACAGAGCAAGGGTGACTCTTGGGGGGCCTGCATACCCCACAGCCCTCGTGCCACAGGCTGGGAGGGCTCCCTGTGCTGCCCCTGTGCCTGCTGCTCCTCACCCCTGAGCCAACCCCACTGCCAAAGTTACTCAGTGTGCAAGTGCTCTTGCTTTTATGGGCACTTTATGACTCTTCTGTGTGGAACATATAATTTTAATGGGTGGAAATCAAATTAACTCTAAACCCCACTTGGCTAGTGCTTCTTTTGAAGACAGTGGAAATTCTGTTTGCTGCATTCCCAGCTCTCCAAACCGTGGTAACCTCTTGGCCTCCAATGCTTGCTGAGTGCAGTGGGAGTCCAGAAATCGGTACCATTTCATTCTGCTTCACTATTTCACCACAGTTTGGATTTTCATAAAGCAAAGAACCCAACTAAAACACTGTCTCACTCCCCACACTACACCAGCACATGTGCACGTTGATGGAGAGAGGACTTATCTCCATTTGCAAGCTGCTAATTGTGAAGTCTTGCAACATAACAGGGATTGTGCTGGGATATAGAAATTCTAAATAAGACACAAATCAAGACCGACTTTGAATTTTAAGAAACCTTTGTCCATTACTTGGCTGTATTCCTCTGCCATTTGAGATAGTCAAAGGGAGTTGGGAATAATTGATCCAATATAAATCTCTGACTTCAAATGCCTGCCCTCTTCTTGCATGTCTGATCTCCTCTTCCAGGCCTGATGAATACCTCTGCTTTGTATGCATTTCTGGATCTGCTTTTACCTTTTCCAAACAGTTTCTGTTAACTAGTTGTAATATAAGCAAAAAATTGCAATTAGATGTTCTATTGATTTACTCATGAGGTATGGTGATTGTTACGTAACTGTATGTTGGTAAAAACTCTAAAGTGAAAAATAGATTAAGATTATTAAAGACTGTAAAATGTCCTGAAGACTGTTCCTGTATCTGTTGGAAAGGCTTTGCAAGGCAGAGTTATTTATATAAAATATCTTCAAGAAGGATTTGGTTGGGAAAGGAGGGGGGATCATGTTTTGGCTTTGCAAATTTGATGTGATTTTTTATTGCCATCATAGGCATCCCTCTGAGCTTTTCCTCTCTCAGACAGTTTGTCTTTGCTGTCTGTGTTTCAATATTCACTGTTCCTTTGCAGGTGCATTAATTTTACCTGTAATTCAGTTTGCTTAAGCCAAGGTAGCACATTTTGTAGGTGGTCAGGGCTCATGATTTCATAATGCAGATTATGCATTACTGCTAACTGGCTCCTTTTTTAAATTAATCTTGCTGTACAGTGTGAATTCATGTGAAGATGCACCACTATGTGGGCTTGCATTATCTCTGGCCTGATGATTACTCCTCAGTGGCAAGATGTGATGTTACTTACATGCCTCTGTCCCCAGAGTGTGGTCCTGCTGCCCTTTGGGAGGGGACTGAGGTGATCCAAGGCACTATGGGCTCCTCAGCTCCCATCTCAGGGTGTCGTTTTTGGCTCTGATGTAGTCCTCAGCTGGGAAGCAGTGCCTCTGACATACAAATTCCACTTACCCAAAAGCAAATGAGAATTGTATGTGTAGCCAAGGACAGCATTTGGTGAGACAAATGCATGCTAACATCCGAAATCAACGAATTTGCAGCAGGAATGACAAGGTGCAGTTGTACCTCCAGTATTGCTGGCAATCTGGAGGTTTAGGTTTGTTTGTTTTTTAAACCAAGTTTAATTTTTTCACACAGACACTGCCAGCCTCCCCTGAGCAAGCAAGCAGCAAGATTTCAGCTCTCCTTTGCAGTCTGGTTTAAATGAGCCGAGCCAAGCAGCCAGACCTTGGTGCAAATGTTATATCCCATTGAGTCAGACAGCTGGAAAGGCCAGTCTGGGCTCTAAGGTCTTTCCAGAACTAAGGACTCCTCATAGCTAATCATTCAATCCTTGTCCTCCCTTCACCCTTCTTAAGAGTGTTTTTCACTTGAAAGTTTCCATTCCTTTCACACAAATCGAGCTTTGGGCCTCCAGTGCTGCTGTAAACAGTCCCCAGGCACCTGGGCAATCTGCATGGGCACCAGTGAGGGACACCTACAAGAAGACACTTTTGGGGAGGGGATGAAGTGTTTGATCTGGAAATCAGACAGGGAGAATGAAGGTGGGATTTCGTGCCATTGTTTTACAGAATTGCTTTTTTTGCTAGCACTGTGCTTTAGTTAGCACAGACAGGAATTGATGCTGACTCTGCAGAGCTGGAGTTTGAATCTTTTCCAAACTTTCTTACTGACCAGGAGCCTTAAAGGGTTTTGAGAACTACAAAGGAACATCTGTGCAACAGAATTCATTGAACAGACATCTGCTAGAGCCTCTCCAGGGCTACCTGCACCCTGCTTGGTTTCCTGTTATAGATTATTTTAGAGGGGGGTTTGGCATCCGTCCGATTCTGTCAGATCTTCCAGCAGCACAGAGCATCTCTTCTGATCTCATTCATTATATTTGTTATCGTTATTTTTCAGTACATTTCTACCATTCACAGGTTACAATCCTAGCAGTATTAGAGTGCAGACTCTGTGCTGTCTTTTAGGCCAAAATATTCTTTTCCATTACACACCTTTGACTCTGGTAGTGGTCCCATGAAGAGTTACACTTATCTAAACCTCCTCCAGTCTACTCTACAGGAGCCAGTACAGCTTGAACTTTCTCATGTGTAAACTTGCATCTAGACTCTGCTTGTTATCCCTTCTGATTTTCAATATTTGTTCTTCAAGCAGTTTATTAGAAATATCTTTCATCTTTGCAGAAATTGCTTGCACCGAAAGATACTCTACCATCAAATTTCTGTCCTGGTGCTGGTCTGGGTAGTCCATGCAGGTAACAGGAGAGAACCCAGGTCCTTGCAGCATCAACAGGCACCTTTAGCATGGTGCAGTCCCAGACAGCCTCACCTTCATGTCCAGTGCCTGAGAACAAGGTACAAGGCTCTTTCCCAGGGGATCCCCACTGTGGTGGGGGCAGCAGCCTCAGATGCAGCAGGGTGGTTCCTCTGGAACCCAAGAGCACCCAACACTGATGAAGATCATGTTAGAGGGAGACTTCTTTCCTGTGCTTGTGCTCATGAACTAGCCTGTAGTGTTTGGATGGTGTGTGTCCCCAAGTCACCCTCTGAGTGCACCTTTGCATGTGCCCCTGTCCCACTGGGGTAAACTGGGATCATGCTGGGAGTATGGAGAAAACAAACCTTACTCTGTTCTCAAAAGGAAGTTAGTTACTGACCTATTTCACAGGAAAGGTAAAAAGCAAAAGCACAGCCTACCAAAAAGAAAATATTTATGTAAGTGATTGGATCAATATATGAAGTCTCTAAGGACTTTTCTAAAAATTTTTTTCATAAAACTGGAATTAGCTGAAAGTGTCTCAGGGTAATACATAGAACAAGATGGCACAGATGTCAAGCCTAAATTCTGTGCTGATTTATAAGATTATGCTTCATAGTTACAGAAATTATATCTGGGGTGGATGTGGGAAGAATGAAGAGAGGAGAACCCACCAGTTCTCTGCAACAGGACTTTCACACCTGGTTCTGTGCTGAAAGCTTGCACCATGATCTGCAGGATCAGAACTAAACACTGGGATGTGACAAATTCAAACACAAATGGAAATGTAAAAAACACAGCTTTGGCTCTCTGTAGGGTAATGCTAGTGTCTAAATAATTGGAAGAATTGTGTGTGGGCTTGGATTTGAAAAACAGAAGTGCAGGTAGATGCCTAAGCAGAAAAAGTATGCTGAAATGGGTTTTGTATGGGTGTAACATGAACAAAAGGCAATGACAGGTTATTTTATATCCAAGGCACTATGATCTGTTAGCAGATTTCCTCCAGCTCACATCTAACCTTCAGCACTGGGTTAAGTTTTCATCCAGTGAAGGAGGGCATGCTGCTGGATGCTCCTTGAGCAGGTATCTGCAAAGAATGGGGAGAAAAGCTCCTCATGTGTCATTCCAAGCCATGCTGCATGTTTAGTTTCTAAAGTTAGGATAGCTTTCCACTGGAAGGGGAAATATTGAACTTCCTCATGAGGGACAAGAGGAGTTACTCAGTGTTGTTGCTCTAGGTATTCACAATCTGAACCTTTCCTTGATGAACACAGAACAAGCATGAGCCTGCTAACCCCTTTTAGACCCTGTTTTGAGTGAAAGGTCGGATTAGATGACCTCTTGTCCCTTCCAACATGAACTCTTCTATAATTCTGTCTTCCTGCTTTTTTCTCAAAGCTTGCCTTGGTTGTCAGGATTCCTGACAGATCACTCTAATGGAATACGTACTGGACATTTTCAAGGATAGTTTATTGAATGCCCAGGAAGGCACAATTATTCAAATATGTACCAAATTATGCTGGGCATAAAAACATCCTAGTCAGAAGAACTATGAAAACAAAGACATTTAAAAAATAAACAAACAAACAAAAAAAAACACCTTAACACATAGAAATACAGAGCAGAGGATGGGAAAAGAAGCAATGATTTGGTGGCTACAAAGATCAGACACAGACTGTGTCTGGAGATTCATGTTACCATTAGTGAATAATGTTTGGTGGCACCTGAAAGTAGAAGAGATTTTGAACAGATCCATGGAAGCTCCAGAGGCTTTTGAAGCCAGAGGCAGAGATAATGAGTCTCTGCATGTGTTCACTGGTAAGCCGTTCTAGTTGCAAGATAAATTAGATTGAGGAAAAAATAAAACCTTTAAGCCTCCAGAGTTAATGTTGGAGTTGAAATAATTTCTCCATTCACCCAGGTGTTGGGTGCCCACAGAACCTTTGTGGTGCTGGAAGGCCAGACTGAAAAGGGTAGGAAAGCACAACAGCCAGGATATTTTTCTGGCTGTGTGGTTACTGGCAAAGCCAGGCTTGGACACTGGGAGTGGTTTGGTTGGGTTTTTTTAACAGTGCCTTGTAGGAGTCAAGGGACTGTTCCCATGCACCTCTTTTCAGAAGTCCCCAGAGCAGTTCTGATAGCTTTCCCCTGGCCCCTGATCAGGTGGGTTGCCAGGGGTGTGCATGTCCTCACCTGCTGGGGTATGAAAGGGGCTGAGCTTCAGCTGCTGGAGCCAGGGGCTGAGGAGCTGTGGCTGGCACAGCCCATCCCTCACTCTGCAGCCCAATAACCCAGGCTCAGCCACACCAGGGCACTTGGTGGTTCTTTCCCCCAAGAAAGAAGGTGGGAAGGCAGAGTCCAGCTGCTGCAGGATCCCAGCATGGTGTGAGGAGCAGGACACTGCTGGGCCCCACAGCTCCCTGTCACACTCAGGGATGGTCCCTGTGAGGAGCAGGACACTGCTGGGCCCCACAGCTCCCTGGGTGTCACACTCAGGGATGGTCCCTGTGAGGAGCAGGACACTGCTGGGTCCCACAGCTCCCAGAGTGTCACACTCAGGGATGGTCCCTGTGAGGAGCAGGACACTGCTGGGTCCCCATGGCTCTCTGAGTGTCACACTCAGGGATGGTCCCTGTGAGGAGCAGGACACTGCTGGGTCCCACAGCTCCCTGTCACACTCAGGGATGGTCCCTGTGAGGAGCAGGACACTGCTGGGTCCCACAGCTCCCAGAGTGTCACACTCAGGGATGGTCCCTGTGAGGAGCAGGACACTGCTGGGTCCCCATGGCTCTCTGAATGTCACACTCAGGGATGGTCTCTGTGAGGAGCAGGACACTGCTGGGTCCCACAGCACCCTGAGTGTCACACTCAGGACAGCTCTTTGGGCTCTCAGCTTGGTTTGTGGGCTCTCAGCAGCACCACAAGCCTGCACCATTCGTCACCCGGCCCTAAAAACTGACAGGGATGCATTTTCCAGAGCCAAGCAGCATTTTGCAAGACATAAATCTTGAAGGTGCTTGAGGAGAGCTGGCTCCACGAGGGCAGGGAGTGACCCCTGGTGCTGCCCTGGGTTTGCAGGGATCAGTCTGTGCTGGGGCTGGCTCAGTCTCTGGCCTGGGATGTGGAATTCTTCGCACGTGTACAAGTGATGGAGTGGGAATGTTTCTGTTCGTCTACAAATCCAAATTTCTCGTTAAAATTGGTCATTAGTGAAATTAGTGGAAGTATCTATTAATATATGCATTATCATTTGTGAATCTGCTGCAGGCCTACCAGCTCAGGAATCAATTTAGATGGCCATTTCTGTGGCTTTGGCTGTATAATACACACGGCTGAGTTAATTCACATTAAGCATTAAACCCCTTGCAGTTTTTGCTCTTTTCAACAAGTGTTAGCAATGCATAGATTTTTTTTTTCTTTAATTTCGACTTTATGGGCTAATTTTGGCTTATTCCAATTTAATATTTAAAACAATTTTCTTCTTTAACATGTTTTCAGGGATAATCTGTTACTGAGAGCACTAATGACCTTGGATATTAAGTTCTAACTTTTATTTCCCTGCAGCTGCTTGTGGTATCAAAATGGAGGAGGTACAGGGCAGCGTTGGCAGCTCTGATGCCTTTTCCCTTCAAAAGTGCTCATACCTAATGCATTTTCCTTTGGATTGTTTTGTTTTCAGTGGTGTTTCTTCTGAAAATTGCATTCCTGTCTCATCCCATGAATCACAGCTTATGTCTTGCGCGTGGGTTTCAGTATTTGTTTCCATTTCTTGTGGCTCCCACACATAAGCGGATTTTGATGCATATTGTGCTAATATTGTGATTGCTGCTGGCTGTGCCTCCTCTGTATCAGGTAACCTTATTGATCTTCTTTTTTTTCACCTCAACTACCAGCAGTTTTGCTATGCCTGACCTAATTTCTGCCACTGAAGATGCTCTAAAGTATTGATATGAGGAGAGAGGTTATCTTTCTTTAACTGTGACAATAAAAATAAGTCTGGCATCGTCCTGGGAAGATCCAGATTCCAATGGTTGCCTGTACCCATCTGAGCACTGCAGATGAACTGAAAAATTCCATTCACTCCAGGGGAGGTTCCTGGTCTTGAGGGACCCAGAGTTTTCAAAAGCACTTTATGAACACACATGGATGGGTGTCTTTAGTACAGTCCCAGATAAAAGTAGACAAATTCCTGAAGGCCAAGGACTCGTTTAAGTTAAGTAAGAAATTTCTTTAAAATAAATATTTTTAATGAAGGTGCAGAACCTTGTTAATAAAAAACTTTCTCTTCAGCAGCACCTGGAACTACTTTTTTTTAACACACTGAAAGGTGAACTGGCCTGGGGTTTTTAAGACTATTCTTTAAAAAAAAAAAAAAAAAAACAAAAAAACCCAAACAAACAAAAAAAAAAAAACCTGCATCCCCTTCTCTCTTCAATTTACTGCATTTGCTGGCTGTGAGCAGAGCCTGGACTATGAGGGCTGTCTATTGCTCACACCAGCCTCTTTTTGCATTATTTAGCTCTTGAAGAGCATCTGCTGAGCATCCATCAGCATGGGGTGTGTGCCACCACCATATGGGCAGCCAGCTGCCAGAGGAGCCAGAGAGGGGCCCTCGTGCTCCCATCCATCCCCCACAGCAATGCCACTCACATCTGGCATGCTGTGGTGGTGCAGAAACAGCAGATCCCTCATCCCTAACTGTGCTGGAGCTCCTTGGTGGCAGGGGAAACAGTGTCAGTGCAGCCCTGCAGCTGTGGGGAGCAGTGTGCAGGGAGGTCATCTACTGGGCTTGGCTCATCCTGAGGGCAAAATCAACCCTTTGGGGTGTTTGAAAGGTCCTTCTAATGCCTGGCTGGGACACAGCAAGGCAGCAGCCACAAAAGACATGTTCTCACAGTCAGTGGAAAGTAGGATTATTGTCACAGTACTTCTGATGCTTGGAGGCATGCTGGTCTGCAAGCCCTTGATGTCACTGTGGATGCATTTTCCATGATGTATCACATTCATGACTCTGAATACATTGTCAAAAAAAAAAAATAAAATAAAATAAAGGCTTGTATGGTGTTCTACTGCTCAGAGGCCCAGAGGTCTAATGAGTTGTTGAGTGACCACGTTTGTTAGTGGATGTTAGAAATGTTTTGCCTTCTGTTTGATGACCGTAATTCCTGCTCTCCAACTATGAGCAGAAGGCAGGAAGGGTTGTTGTGTTTCTTTATGTCATGTGTCCCTTTCCACAGCCCTGAAGTTGCTTTCAGGTCACATTCACTCTTCTGTGTTTTGGGGCATTCAGGCTTAAATCTGAATCCTTCACACTCTGGCAGGATGAGGTTACAGAAATGTTTCAGATTTTCTTGGAGTGTATTTCTGACTTAGAGAAACTTGCTGACATTTTTTTTTCCTTATCCCTAAGTAGCTTTTCAGTGATCAGAGCACCATTTGTCCCTCTGAAGTTCCTGAGGGCCCTTGTTGTGAACGTATCTTTCATTCTTTGTCACTAGGTAGCTGCCAAGGCACATGAATTAATTCTCTCACGTGTAGTTTTGCCAGGAATCTCATGGTAACATACCAAAATTCATTTTTTTACACTCTGTAGTTGGTAATTTATGGAAGGACTTCTGCCAAGAGAATGCACCACTGCAGACTGTCAGAAAATGCTATTCACATGTAAAAAGTATTTTTCTCCTGGGACTCAGCCATGTGGGTAACTTCATTCATTTCCCTGAAGGAATTCCATTTTAACTAAAATTCATTACATGAACTCAATTAGCAGAAAAATTATTGTTTATTTCATGCAAGCTACCAGATGTCAAAAGGGAGAAACCAGCTTTGGAAGTGTTTGTCATACATGCAGGACCCTTTCAGATGTTAAAACAACTGGGTAGAGACTCAAACCAACCTCATTCCACAAGAGAATTCCCCATTCTCTCCAGATCCAGCTGCTTTACTCAGACAGCTCTGTAAGACTTCAGACCCAGCTTCTAAAATATATCTGGGGCTGGACTCTTTAATGTCAGCTGGATCCAGATGGGAAAATGCCTGCTGAGGGGCTGGGTATCAGCCTTCCTGAAAGTCTGTTCTCAGCTGCAGTACAGAGCATTTCTGATGCAGGGTTCACAGATCAGGCTGTACTCAATTGTTCAGTGCAGACCAGTTTAGGATTGGTTTTGCCCTGAAAGGGAAAGAAATAACAATGCAGGAAACTCTCTTCGTTAGGATAGGCAGAGTAAGAGAAATGCTGTAGGAAAAAGAGTCTCATTCATGCATGGTTCCTTGCTCCCTGAACTGTAAGTGCAAATCTCAGCAGTGGGATATTTAGCTACCACACCCCAAAAGATTGGTTAGAGTGAGCAGAGCCTTCTTGTCCAGTAGGACTGAAGAGCAGGCAGGAGAGAGATTTCCAGTTACAGCAGAGAGGACGTTCAAACTTGACAAATCCTGACATTCTTCCAGTGCTCTGAATGGTCTTTTTCTGCCAAGGACACATTTAAGTGTCCCAAAGTGCACTGGCTGCCTCTCTTGGCACAAAGGCTAAGTCAGACAAGGATGGTCCTCTAAGCACAACCAAAGGATGTGTGAATGTGGACATGAGTTGGCATAAATGGATGCTTTTTTATAGCTTCTTTCTTTACAGATACTTCTAGTTCATGCTTGCAGTAAAACACTTCCCACCAGAAGCTTTGGCTGTGGAGGAACAGGGATACACTCATCCTTTTGCTTTGCTTCTTGGGGTGACCTTGAAGTGAGTCAGGGAGAGGAGAGGCAGAAGAGATGCAGAGCAGTTTGGTTTCTCTCTGTAGCCATAAAATACTCTTGAACTAAAAGCCAGTGTGGGAACCCCATGCCTCCTATTTTCATAGCCCCATACCTATACTGCTGATAAAGGATTTCTGTCCTGTTGTTGACTCATATTTGTGCTTAGTTTGGTGGAGACAGTGAGCAGGTTTGAAATTATTCTAGAATTTAATCCTGTAAAAGAAAAACCTGGACTGCTAAACCTTTTTACTCAAAGACTTAAGGCTGCTCATCCAGTCTGAATAAATTAGAATTTAAAAAATAAAACTCCAGTGAGGTTTTCCCAACAGCAAAAACAGTAACCATTGCTTTGCTGCCTGAAGGGCAGCAGCCTTGTCCATATAAATGGCAGCTACAAATGGGAGATACCAGAGGAAAAAAATGTAGAATTCTTTGATATCTTCTAACCTACAAATAGGTTAATTTTTAAAACTTGTTGGCTAACTTGCATCACAGAAAGAATAAAATGATCTACAAGTATTTTGTCACAGCCGTATGTCAGAGAAGGTCCTTCTGAACAACCTCTTCTTCTCAGGCTGCCTCAGGTGTGGGACACGTTTCTGGTGACACCACTGCTCTCATCTCATCTGAATGTAGTGCTGGCATCCTCACCCCTCCAGTGCAGCCCGGGGACTCCTGCTGAATTACTTATCTGCTGGCATTTTGACCAGGAAGTTTGCGTTTCCTCTCGAGCCTCCAATTCCTGCAGTCCTTGCCAAAATCCTGTCAGAGAGGCTGGACAAGGTCATGACTGCAATTCCTCTGTGGCTGGCGAAACCACGCTTCTCAGCTCATTGCTAGACTCCTTAGTTGTCTTTAGGAAGGTTATCATCTCAGGGAATCGCTGCTATCAAAAAGATTATTCTTAAAAGCTGCAGAGTTACTTATTCAGTCTGTCAAGCCTCGTTACATTAGAAGACTCCATGACAGAATATCTAAGAAATTTATCTTTTTGTTCATGGAAGGAAATGATGGTCCCACTAAGGAAACTGCAAATTTAATTATACAGTAGATTTCCTCACAGACAAAATTTCCAAGGACCTCAGTATGTCAGCACTTACTTTCAAATCTTAATCCTCAGCACCTGACTTTGGTTTTTCGCTTGCTAAAACACTTCAAGTGACACTGCTCATCCAAAGCAGGTCCCAGGTCTGCACCCCTAATTTGCTCCAAGCTGTATTTGCTTCCCAAGGAGGCCAGGGGATTCCTCATTTAATGTGGAGTCGGTAGGAGTGCGCCCTTAATTGCTGTTTTAAATTCTTTATTAAGCATTATCTGTTGCTGCTGAGCTCAGAGACCCCGCGTGCTATTCCTGGCGCCGCTCTGCCTCGCTGTGTGCCTGCAGATAAGTTGCTCAGCAGCTCAGAGCCTCACCTCCCTCTGCCCAAAATAGAGGCACTTTCCCTTTGCAAGCACTTTCCATCTGTGGTGTGCTCTGGAGTCAAGGGAAAGACTTCCCAAGGTCACTGTCACTGCTCCTGTTTCGCCACGGGGAAACTGAGGCAGCCCAGGGCACAGACCTGCCCCGGCGCTGGCGATTCAGCTCCGGGCTCACCTCCCACACTTCCCAGCACCCACGGGGCCAACTGCCTTCCCCAAATTATTCCTTATGATTCCTTATTCCAAATCAACAAACTCGGGTTGGGAGTCACTGCTAAATTTCACATCTTGCTCTCTGTGTCCTTTCTTTGGGTGTGACTCTGGCTTTTGCAATATCCGAGCAGACACTTTGTGAGGAGCTGAAAGAGTTTCCTGACAGGTTTGAAAGAGAGCCCCTTTGGACAGCAATTGCAAAGCTTGAGCTAACAACCTCCCAGTTGTATTTGCCAGTTCCTTTGTCTCTAGAGAGGTCTAGATTTTTCTCTTGGCTCGCAATCATTATTAATAGATCCTTTTCAATTTAGGGGAGAAAGATTTAGCTGTATTTGTAATTCTGGCCTTTCAGAGAAAGCCAGTATAAACAGCACTGTGTCCTGGCCCAAATCCATTCTGCGTTATTAGGGTGGCATTGATTTGAGATCTCACTCCATTAAAATTTGAAGTCTAAAGCAGTTCCTGCTACAAATGGGGTCTCTCAAGGTTTATACATTAGCTTAGCCCTCAACATTGCCAGATGGTCAAAAACTGGAATGTTTCACAAATGCTACCAGTGCCCTTCACAAAGTGACACTTTCAAATTAGTCCCCACTTCCATCCATTTACTGTAAGGTGCTACTTCCATATGTAAGTAAATGGTGATTCATTACTCCAGCAAGAGGAAAACATATTTTGTTGAAAGAGGTTGCTGGGATTTTCTTTTTTTAGGCGGATGAATAAGCATTTTCATGCCTGCCACTGGGTGTTTTTTCCAAATCACTTCCACGCTGATTATCCTGTCCCTTCCCAGTGTATCAGAAGAGAAAGGTGGGCAGGAACTCCCCAGTTCCTTCTCCAGTGAGTACAAAGGGGGGTGGTCTCCAGGCAGGGGCGGGGACCTGCCCCCCTCCCTCACCCCAGCTCACTGGAGACCTTGATCTGACCAAGCTCAGTGCTCCCAAATTATTTCATTTACTTTTCTTCATTATGAAGCTCATGTTTCAAATCTACATAAGATTATTTTGAAGAGAGTAGACTCTGCTCTATTTCACAGGTTATCATAATGAAGGGGTTTTTTTACTTTTTTAGTTTATATTACTTATTTCTATATATTATTTCTATAAAATTTTGTTTATTTATTTTATTTTAATTTTTTTCCCCACTGTTCCCACTGCGACTGTGGATCTTCCCCAGGGCTCTTCTCCAGGACAAGTGGGTCCTCTGTGCTGATAAAGCATTGCTGGTATCACACTTTTTCCTGTCATATTCCCTCATTTCCCCTCAAGCCACAGATCCAAAATGTTGAGGAAAGCTAAAAAACTAGGGGTATGCTTGCTACCTCTTCCCCACATACAGCTCCTACCTGATAACCTCTGTGTTGATGAGATCTGACCTTAATGCAAGCAGACACATTGTCAAGTTCCCCAAAATTTCAGCCCTCCAAAATGTAGAGAAGCTGTAATTCTGAGTAGGTTTGTGTATACCTGTGTTGGTTTCTTTCTTTTAAAAGCCATTATATACTGTGTGGTACGTGATGAAGCAAGAAATTCCTGAGCTTTCACTGTGTCTAGCTCATTGATTTTTAAGAGTCTGGGAGTTTGGAGCCTCTGGAAGCAGCTTGACACGTAACGTGAAACCTGCAAATCCTGCCAATCGCCACGGAAAGGTGAGAGAGGTGAAAAAAATCATTTTACACTGTAGACTTTGGCTTGTTTTTTGACACTGAGAAAACAACTTTTGCCAGCAAAAGCAAAAGCTGCAGAGCATGGGGTGGGGAGCAGAAAGCCAAATAGATGGGAGTTGCAGTCCCAGGACCAGGCGTGTGTGCCTTGTGTACCCTGAGTGCTGCAGCGAGGGCAGCCAAATGCTCTCATGCAGACCCCAGCTGCTTTTCCGACCTCAGCAAGATTTTATTTGCAGAAGAAGTCTTGGAGACAAGAAGGTGACAGGGGCTGTCAGAGCCTGAGACACTGCAAGGACAAGTGCACCACATTTCTGCCACGGGAGCTCAGCGCGGCTTCCTTCAGCTCAGCATTAACCTAATGTTGTCTTTAGCAGCCACGTGGTGGGCTGCTTCCCCCTTTGAAATTGCTCAGGTGGTGATTCTATAATCTTCCTGCTGACATGGACTGTATCATTCCTTAACCCCTACTTTCAGCATTATCCCAGTGTCCACCTTTGACTCCTACTGATGACAAACGAGCACCTTGCTGCAGCCCCTTAGGGACACAGGTGGGACCCTGTGTGAGGGCAGTGATGAGATCTTTCTTTAGACCCAGTGGAAGAGCTGAAAAACGTTATGCAAACTTTTTAGTGCACAGGTAAACAAATGCATATGTTGCACTAATGAACCTGTCTCCTTTTGGAACTCAGAGCACTCCACAGAGGCGAGTAAAATGACTCAGCCACTTCTGTGTGATTTGCTCACCCACCAAAATGCATGGAAATTTTTGTCTCCTGCTTCACCAGGACCAAATTTCTGCTGCTGTGCAGTAAAGCTTCATTTCCTATCTCGCTGCAGTGCCAGGGAGAGAGGAACAAGATAGAATCTCTTATGTGCAGGGTGACTCCTCTGACAGCACATTAGGGGGGGAAAGGAACACCAGTCCCAAGGTGCATATAGGATGAAAAATTGAAGATTTTCCTTCTTAGGGTAGAGGGAACTAAAAATCAAGACCCAACACAAAAAAAATCTGAGAGCAAAGTATGTTTGTCTCACAGAAATTATGAAATGGTTCCTGTGGGTACAGGAAATGGTGTTATTCAGGGGCTGAGCTCCCTGTTTATGCTTCCCATCCTTGCCTTATTTGGCACATCTTTCCATGTACCTGCTTTAAACAACTCAAGATCTTTGGGGCAGGGTGTGTGGCATGTCACACTGATACTTTTAAGTCCATTTCAGTAGTGTCTTAGCCTGAAGCCGAATGACTGTGCAGTATTTAACCATGACTGATAAATAAACAATTGTAGGCAATAATATTATTTCTAAGAGCAGACTAATGCTGAGTATCCTTTAAGGCTGTCATCTTCATCTAGAACTCCTGGATCAGTGTGTGCCATGCAGGCTAAAACCTTCTTGTTGAAGAGCTTTGAGAAAACCCCACTAGAAAACACTGCAGTCGCACATATGGCAGACGTAACCATTCATGTCCTAACTCAAAATCCACTGAACGGATCATTCTTGAGACATCTTTTGTTTTTCCTTCCTCAAGAAGGGCAATAAATCAAGCTAAGTTAAAAATTTTATAGCTACAGCTGGTTTTGACTTATGCAAATGCAACATTTCAATCACAACATATGGGAAAAGCATATTTTTTCCGTTCCCTCACATAACTCAAAAGCTGTTATCCTGATTTTTTCTGAAGCTCTTCAGAAATTATCATATTTGGGTGGAAGCTTCAGACAGGAGGTACAACCCAGCTCAAATTTGTTCAATTGAAAGACCACTGAACAAATGAAGGGGAATGGAATTGGAGATTTTAACTACTATTTGTTTGCTGACAAGAATTGTAACCATGAAATATTTGTAAGAGAGCTCAATTTCAGATTTCAAAATTATGATAATTTATTACCTGGGCTTCTCCTTAACAGAGCACGCTTGAAAGAGTTGCAGTAGATCAGTTTGATTTTCATTATTTCTCCATCTCCTCCATTGCTCACTGTGCTTAAAGACGTTTTGTGATGAGATTTCTTTGTTGCAGACACAATTCAGAACCACACAAACTGAACTGCTTCCTGATGGAAGTGACTTGTAATTATCTCCTCTTTTTCTTTTGAAGCATCAGTACATCAGAGGGTCTGGGAGCAGTGGGGACTGAGTGTGTCCTGCCTGCTGCCCCAGTTTAGGGAGCACTGGGGCTGCAAAAAGCTGTAGGACCAGCACACATCCAAAGCTCACTTAACTCTGCAGGGTTCTTTTCTCCTCTCTCTCATTATTTAATTATTCCAGAGTTGTTCTGCAGCACTGGAGCACATTCAATTACAGGTGGACTAATCCTGAATAAACTTGTGCTAAAGCCTCATTCCTGGGAATCTCCTCCACAAGCTCACCCAGCCCTGGTTGACATCAGGAGGGGAAAGGAACACCAGTTCCAAGGTGCATTTAAGATGAAAAATGGAAGACTTTTCTTCTTAGGGTAGAGGGAACTAAAAATCAAGACCCAACACAAAAAATCTGAGAGCAAAGTATGCTCCTTTCACAGAAATTATGAAATGGTTCCTGTTGGTACAGGAAATGGTGTCATTCAGGGGCTGAGCTCCCTAAAGCCTCATTCCAGACCTGGTTGTCTCCTCCAGCCTGCACAGGGAGAACAAGGGGCAGCTGGAGCTCCTTGGGAGGGGGTGGTGGCAGGAGGGGAAAATCCACAGAACAAGACTGTTTCTGTAATGACAATGATACCATTTATCATTCCTGTGCAATCCAACAAAAATCCCTATATGCTGTGCCAGAGAAAGTGGCTTTTCCTGAGAAAACCTCCTGCTGACAGCCCAAGAGCTGGTGTTTACCCTGGGAGTTCAGCAAAGTCAGCTCTGGGGGAGAGGGCAGAGAGAGGAGGGCAGGAGGTCATTAAACACCAGACACCTTCAGAGATTAAGCAGAATATGCCCAGCACAGGAAACCCAGTCCTCAAACTCTGCTCCTTCAGCTGCCTGTCTCAGGACATTAGCCAGTGGGCTGGGTTTCACCAGCCACAGCTTCCAGGCAGCTCTGGATGAGTGAGGCTGAGATTCAGAAGAGGGGTTGATGTCTTTGGCTCTCACTGTCCAGCTCTATTTTGACTGGCAGTAAGTAATGTTCATTTTCCCCACGTTAAATCTGTTTTGCCCATGAAATTGGTAAGAGATGTCCTTTCTTTGTCCCAACCCATAAGTTTCCCATCTGTGTTTCTCTCCTGTCTCATTGAGGAGGTGTTGGGAGCAGGTGGGTAGGCAGGGGCAGCCAGCAGTGCTCAGCCCAGCACACTCCCCCGTTCTCCCAGTGTCTCTGGGGAGAGTCCAGCTGGACTCCAGGCCCAGCTGAGTCACTGATCATTGGGAATGCAGAGCTCACGAGGCCCCTGGTACAAGTTAGAGGAGAAGCTGCATCTCAGGTTTCTTCTACACACCTCATTAGCTCGTAACACACAACCAAAGTGTGGGACCCCTTCTGTGAGGCTGCCATGTGTTTGTGTGTCCAGGTGGAATTTAAAGAGGCATAAAAGGCACAGGTATGGCTGCATGCTGTGGGCTGGAGGCAACTGCTGCCTCAGGAAGTGCTGAAACACTGGCAGGGGAAGAAGAGCACTGTCTAGGATGGGGACAGCACACAAGGGAGACTGCTCAGGACCATCCTGCCCTTGCAGGATGCCTTCAGCATCACATATCAGCCTATGGCAGCAGCAGGATGCTGAGCTAGACAGACCTTTGATCCTGCAGTTTTATAGCTGATCTTGCAGTCTGGTATTGAACAGGAAGGTTTTTGTATGGCTTTTTGTACGTCCCTCCACTTGGAGCAACAGGGTTCAGCCTCTCTAAGATGATTTTGGTTGGGGAGTTTTCTGTTTCTCATCCATAATACTGCAAGAGTCCCATTTGGGACCTGGAATTACAAATTATTATATCTTCATAAAAATATCAGTATTGATTTCTTATTGTCAGAACTACAAAGTACATGAGACATCCAGAGCCACAGAGGTATGTGCATGCCAGCTTTGCCTAGCTGCTGCCAGCTCCCATTCTGTGATGGATCACACAGATCTGTGTGTCTGTGGGCAGCTGAACGCCCATGTACAAAGAGCTGCCACCATGGGAATGCCTGTTCCTCCACCACACACCTGCTCCAGCACAGGCTCCTGTGCTGCTGTCAGCATGAACCCTCTCTGGTTGCTTATTCCCAGCCCCAGAGCCTGAATGTTAGTACCTTTCCTCTCTTTTCTTCTCAGTTTTGGAAATTATCATGGTTGGGATCACAGAGCTGTGTCTTCACAGCTGCTGTTGAAATATTATTTAGCTAAGCCAGTGTTAAATTGTCCCTTACAGGTGGATCTCATACCACACCTGTGCTTGCACTTTTGCCACAGACCTGAGGAACTAGCAACTTGCAAAGGAGCTGGTCTGAAAGACCAGCTGATCTTCGTATGGAGCAAACATCCTGTGTTTTGGGTGGGTGGCAGCTTGCACATCCTCTTCCCCCACCACACACCCCAAATGCTGCTGCTGAAGTGCTGCTGCCAGAGCTCATCCCTGGCCACTCTACCTCTGGCTACAGCTCACTGCTCCAGTAGAAAAAAACTCCCCACATTTTTAGCTCCCTGGGTTTTTTTCTCTCTTTCTTTGCTCACTACTAAGAAATGGCAGAATTTTCCCCACAAAAGTGATATCCACACATGAGAGAACAGCTGTATTTACTTGACTTACGAGTATCTTTACTGACAGATTTATCCTTTGCATCATAAAATGCCTATTTGGGCTTTAAAAAGTGCACTGGCTGCTTCTTTGAAGCTTGCAGCAATAGACCATTCTCATTTGAAAGACATATTATTACCCCAAAACTAAACATATTATTTTATACATCCCAGCCACCCTGATTCTTTGTGCCTGAGGGCCTCTGAGCAAAAGGTGTCATTTGGAGCACGCAGCAGAGAAAACTCGGTTATGTAGACATCACATTTCTCTGTTCCAGAAGAGCTAGATCCACACCTCTCACTGGGAAGCTGCTGGGTTTTTCCTGTCTGATGCCTGAGTTGTATCTGTGTTATTTTTGGCAGGCACATACTTCACATTCTTAGCATGGAGAGCGGGAGCTGGCAGCCAGCCTTGTTCAGTAGCCCCTTGTGGCTTGGGTTTTGCCATGAGCCAGGTCCTCAGGGGTCAGGGTGATGCATCACGAGGCTGAGGGAGAAACCAGGGCTGTGGGACATGTGGGATGAGGCTGGGCAGGCTGGGACAAGGGCAAGGCTTGGCTGGAGCCAAAGGTTTGGCGAGAGTGCTGGGGAGCTGTATGGTCAGTATTGCACTTGCCTGAACCCTGCTGCCCCCAGAGCCACAGCCCTGCCTGTCCAGCCCCACCCCAGCATGGGGGATGCCACAGACACCCCCAAACCCAGCAGATTTCCAGCACAAGTGTTCCCCAGACCGTGAATCCCTACGGCCAGAGAAGGGAGGGAGTGGGGTTGGACACCCTCCGGCTCCAGGCCTGAGTGAGAGCAGGGATGCTGCCAGTGAGCTGCTCCTACCTAATGAACTGCTCCTTTTCTCTGCAGCAGCAGATAAGAGCAATTAAACACTAGATAGCAGATTAATGATTACTGCAACATCATGCTAGCTCATGGTGACAAATCTGTATAAATATTCACCACGGTGGTAGGCGAGGTGTTCAGGCGGGGCCGTGCCCTCCGTGTGGCGAATCACTCAGAGACGATGTGAGGAGAGAGCGTCTGCTGCTTGTCACAATCATTAATTATCATGCAGATGAAACTGGAGGGAAGACCAGCACTAGTGCATCACGTTGCATTTGCCAAAGGTTGTTTTGGGCCCAGCTGCCACTCGGCAAACAAGGCAGGCTCCGGATGTGGAATCCCCACCTTGGGAGGACGCTTGTTTTTGTGGCGTGATGGTTTGCGGCCGTGGATGAGCAGCTCTGCTCAGAGCTGGCTTGAGTCTTTGTCTTTTTATTGGAAATTATGAGGAGAGTTATGTGATGACACATCATACCCATGGCCTCTGGCTCCTTCTTTTTCTTCTGCTCACCTCTCACTTGCTATTCCTGCAGACAACAAGCTGGACAAAGTAGATTTGGGGTCTGATGCCTGTTAATAAAGAATGGAATCAAAGAGATGAACTTTCTGTCACTTCAATTGAAGTGCTGGCTAAATTATCTCTCTGGATTTTAGGGACTCTGATATACAGCCCTAGTAGTGCTTGAGATACCCAGAGGGTGAGACATCACCTGTGCAGTAATTTGGAGAAACAGACTTGATCGTGGCCTGTTTCTTATTGCACACAAACACCTCCAGAATACTGGCAAGGCAGGGAAAGTAAAATGATAGCTGGACTGAAGAAGATCTGGATTCCTGAGCTGAAATCTCTGTTTGATCAAGAGATTTTGCAGAGCAGCTCTATTCTGAGGATTTTGTTCCCTAAAGAGTGCCTTGCTAGAGTCTACAAAAACCACATGTGAAACACGGGTAAGAAAATAATAGATTTCTCTGATACATTTAAAATATTAAAAAATAATTCAATGATTTTAGCTGAGTTCATGTCTGAAATGTCTCTGTAATGGTGTCCTGGTGTGCAAGAGATGGGTTTCAGCACACTTTGTCACACAGGATGCTGGAACATCTCACAGGATGGACAGGGCAGCCAAAAGCATGAAGGGTTATTTGTAAATCATGCCTTTTTTTTTTTTTTTTTTTTTAGCAGAAACTTCCCCAGGCTCACCAACAACCACAGATGGCAGCTGGGTTTGAACCACCATCACAGTCACCTCACAGAACGTTTTATGCACCCATATTCACATATATTCCATGTAACAGAGAATTTAATTAGATTTATTTCTTTACGTGTCACCTATGTCCCACATCAAAGGCATTTAAGTCTTTGCAATATCTCCAGTCGTGTTTGGATCTGCCCTGTGATGGGCACAGCCCTGAAAACAGGCAGCCCCTGAACAGTAGCTGGTAATCGCATTTGAAATGATGATTGCATCTCAGAATGAATCATTAGATCCTATAAAATGCATCTGTCACTGTAGTGTTTAAACTCTGCTTTCCCCACCCTCTGCCCACCCCCCCCCCCCCATTTGCACTAATTAGTGTAGGATGAGCTGCTGCCTAAAAATTAAGAATTCCAGAATATTTAATTGCTCCTAGTCCCTGTGAATGCCACGCCTGAGGAATCAGAAGCAGAGAGGCACATGAGCGTGGCTCATGCAGGGGCTGCATTTCTGGTGCCCCCCGAGCCAGGGAGCCCAGGGGTGGGGTGGTAGCCCTGCCAGGCACCTGCTGGTCCGTGACCCAGCTCCATCAGCCCTCCTCCCACTGCCCTCACACAGCAGGTGAGTGTGCCTCACCCAAAGCCCCCGAGGGAGGAGATACCTGAGCAGAAATGGCCTCCTGGAGGGAGGAAGCGTTTCAGCGTGTGGTAACTTTTCCAACCCTGCTCTTTAGGATGCAGAAGTTGCCGGGGATTATGAAGTTTTGCTCTTAAAAAGTGGCACAAGTGTGGATTCATGCTTATTGCACCCCAGCGGCTCTGCCCTGGATGCGCTCAGCCGGCACATAAAGATGTGAGCTGTTTTTCACTCATCAGCTCTGAAAATTTACCTTGGATTCTTGCTTTATCATCCATAATTTGTTTTAAAGGCTCCTCTGGGCAGGTCGTTAGCGGGAGCCTCATCCAGGAGCGCCGTGCACATAAAGCACCGCGGCCCCTCGGGGCTGCCTCAGCTCCCCTCCCCAGCACTCCTCTCTGGCAGCCAGCATCCCCAAATGCCTGGTGCCTTCCTGCTGTGCACACCTCGGTGCCACTCCGTCTGTCACACCCCGGCACTTATGTGGGATTTGCAGGAGTTATTTATTCGTGGTTAGGGATCTCTGTCCCCACACCCAGCTGGCAGAGTGGGAGCAGGCAGGAGGCACGGAGCACGGCAGAGGAGGATTGTCGCAATAGGACACGAAATAAGGACACGGACTCGTTCTCAGAAGGCTGAAGATTGACTCCAATCTGCCTTTATTCTCGAGCCACTTCCCCTTATACCTTTTTACAAAGGACCCACCCAAGGGGTGGAATTCTTGGACCGCATTGGTCGACTCAGAGGGACATCAAGTAAATTCCCTCCTCTGGGAAAGAGTGCAGAAAAACAGGATAGTGTACAATAACACATCCCTTGTTTACAGAATTGTGCCTGGGAAAAGTTTTAGAGAAATCAAAACATTGCAGGCACGAACCATGGCTACAGAGCATGCTGAGGATGGTTTGCTCTGTTCAGTCCCCGTTCCTAGCAGGGCATATCGAGCCCAAACCCCTGTTGTTGTGAGAAGCACAGCAGACACGTTTTGCCAGTGACTCCTCAGCACAGAGCTGAGCACCTGCAGGCTGCTTCCCAGAGGAAGCAGGAGCAGCATCCCAAGATGGCAAAGTGGAAATGCCACACAAATTTGGCTTGGTCTTCTGTTTGTGTTTGGCATTTGGTTCAAGCTCTCTGCAGACCTAACCCCAACAAAGGCAATGGAGCAAACAGTTTGGCAATTTTATTTCATTTAAATTCTTGTCAGGGCTTTTTGCTGGCCTCCTTGGTGCTCCTGCTCCCTTTGCTGGGACAGCTGCTTAGCTGGGCTGACAGGGCATGGGGCTAAGAGGGCAGGCACAATTAACTGCACGGTGATCAGTTCTTCTGTCTTAAAATCCCACACGCTTCCGAATTAATTTAGAATAAATTCAATCATAGTCATTTACAAGGTCTGCTGCTGGGCGCTGCGAGGAGCAATTTGCTGGTAGGATTCTCATTCTTTGCAGTGGCAAATTGCCTAAGTTCACCATACCACAGGGATAAAAAGCTGGAATTTAGACCTGAAGTGGCTAAATGCTAAATATGTGCATCTGTTTACGTTGAAGCATACCTCTGGTACCCAGGAGGGGTCAGGGGCTAACGTCAGACAAGGTCCTAGAAGAACAGTTTCATTTTCCTTTATCTGCAGCTAGGAAGGGGCAGACATAAACACTGGGAGGAATATGTCTTGTAGCACAGCAACCTCCCCAAAAGTCCTCACTCATACCTCCATTTCCTTAAGCTGTGACTGCCCACGAAACAAAGCCACACACAGCTCAGCGTGTGCTCTCTCCTTTTTTCATTACACCACTGTCTTCAGTAAATCTCAGGCTGAATGCCCATGTGTGTGCTTTGATTGCAAATGCCTGTGCTTTGCCCTATAAAAGAGAAGTGCCCTATCCAGCCAAGCTTTCTTCTTTATGGGCTGCTCAAGTATCACTTCTGCTCTGCCGTGTCCGGGCAGGCTGACCAGCTTGGGCCTCTCCTGTGATATGAAACAATTCCAAAATAGAAACATCTTCCTTGTGAAATTGATCTCCTCACCACAACCCTTATTGCTCGATTCCCCTGCTGGCTTTTGTTCCTTCAGGGTCTTTCAGCATGTGAATTCAAGGGTAAATAATATCTTTTTTTGTTTGGTTGGGTCTTTTATATGTTTTATACCCAACTGATGGTAAAGCTGTAGTTCAGGATATGGAACTTCTCTGGACATCAACCAGCATGAAACATGTGCATTGGGATTGCCTTCTCAGATTAGTAATGATCATCTAATTTCTGCTATTTCATCTGCCACGTAGCTACTGAAGTAAGGGCAGATTGTTCATCTTATATTAAGCAGAAAGATTGTTAAGCAGGCTTAGGAAAGGCAGGCCATCCCACTGCCACAAGGAAATATTTCTCACCTCTGGTCCTGACCCCTTCCCTCACACTTCAAGCACTGGATGGGCTGCAGGGGGTGCCTGGAGGCTGCTGTGAGTGGGGGTGTCCCTGGAATTTGGGGTTCACAGGGAATCCCCACTGCCTCAATCTGTGGACAGTGACAAGGGGCTCAGGTTTAGGGCTTCTCTCTTATCAGCTCTAATGGCTTCAAAGAATTTGCATCCACTTGGCTGAAAAAATGGCCAAGGGTGAATGAATGAATGTAAATGAGGCAACTCCTCATCCTGTATTTCTTTATCTGAGGAGCAGTTTATAAATTCAAGGTAAGTATATCTTTCCACCAGCTTCGCACATTTCTGCTCTCTCAGGGTGAATAAATTTTTTTGATGGGTGAGTTAAAACATCATTATTTTTTTCATTATCATTGTCATCAGTATAAATGGCAGAGGTGTAGGGTTTTTGCCCAAGCTTTTAAATTTTCATGACAATTTTACTAAGCTGTTTTATACGTTATTAAACACACTCGTGATTTGTTTCAACCTATACCTTAATAGGATGTTTTAAGACAGTGTTCCCAGAAGAGGGCAAAGATATCCTGCACACTGGGGACTCAGCTCCAGCCTTGGGCTTCTCCCCTGCTGGGGCCCACAGACAGGGATGGCCAGGGTGCCAAGAGCGCTTATTTCTTTCACTGAGGTTTTTCTTTTGAGATTCTCTTGAAAATCCCAGCCTAAGGGATTAACAGTGTTGATCATTCTTGAAAATCAGGAGACTGGTGTTGCTAAGACTCAAAGGGATGGGTTTTTGCAGGTTTCTGCTGGGAAAAGGGAAAAAAGGGGCTGCAGATCGAACATCTCATTTACCCAGACACAGAAATAATTCCTTCTTGTGGCCATTTCTAGAAACAGAGGTCAATTCTTGTACTTATTTTTTGAACAAGACTTTTTAATGAGTTTTTACAGACAGCTGCTTTTTGTAAACCACTGAGAGAGAGCATGGGCACCCGAATTTCAGCACAACTCACACAGCCACGTTTGGCTTGGGAGGAGCTGAATGTCCCCCACTCCTGAGAGAAAGTCTGTTTTCAGGACATGACACTGTTCTCAATACTGTATTGGCCATACTTCTTGGTAAAATACTGATTTCTGTAATTTGCAATGAGCTCTAACAGACCAAACCCTGAACAGTGCAGGATTTGTCATCAGTCTATGAGAGCTCCAGATCTGCCTCTCTGCATTGTTCCAACCACTTCCCAAATGTTGGTTAGTGCTCTCTGTGACTGATGTACGTGGGACTTTCCTGGGATCTAATTTTTATTTGTTTGTAAAGAAAACTCTCTGACAATAAATTTAGATTCCTGTTTTCTGTAATTTTTCAACCATAGTAAATTTGATTATTTCTTTTAACTGTTGTGTAGAAAATGTCATCTTGCATGTACAAATTACTGCCCCCTTCCCCTCTCCCCAGCCATGATTTCACAGAAATGACCAAATCCTGAGCATTTTTCTCAACTCTGTCTGCAGTTAATGGGAGTTTTTTATGTTCAAAAAATTTCTGAAATGTTTAGGGACTTCAGGATTAGAGTAGTGTTCAGAGGGCAGGATAATGCATCATGCTAGAGGCAGATTCACCTAGTCTAACTGGACATGTCTCCAGCCTAAATATAGAAGCTTCCCCCAACTCACTCAAGTGATTATTTAATTTTCACCACATTTCACCTTCCTTCTCCATGTATTTTTGTACCAGGCACTCAACACATGTGTCCTCATGTCTTTACAAAAGTGCATGTTTTCTATCAGATTATTCCACTCCCCTTCACCTCTATAATTTCTTGTTTTTCTGGTAAGAGATTTCAAGCATAAAGGTATTTTCCTTTCCTTTTATGCTGTGCACCATGGTGTGTCCACCAGGAGCTTCAGATCTCAGGCACACCGTTAGAAAAACCTAACACTCCGTATCCCAAATGGGTCACTTCCCAAGCCTAGTGCTGAAATCCTTTTAGCTAATACTGTTCAGGTGACTTAGTACTAAATTATATTTCAGAAAGATATGGTCTGCCCTTTACTTTTTCATGGGGCTACCATTCAGTCAGTTTTAAAGCCGTAATTCTTTTTTCGGGTTGCCATGGAAACAAGTTAATGTTCCAGGGCTGCCTTGTGCAAACGAGCAGAGTGCTCATACATCATGTTTCTGCTGCTGCGTGGTTGTGCAGCGTGGCTGCTCTGGTTTTCTCCCCTCCCACGCTCACGTTGGCAGGGCCAGAGCCCTGTGCTGCTTTAGCTCCTTGTCTTGGGTTATGGAACCAAAAATGTGTATTCTATTTCATCTGTTGAAAGCAGTTGGGGAGATGTTTTTCTTTATCTCTTGTAACTCCAGGGGGAGGAGGGCAGATGCCTTTTGATAATGGGCCAACTGTTAAACCAGGTGGGGCAGTGTTTCTTATCTCTTTCACCACCCGTCCTCCCTTCAGGGGGATATTTTCTGCTCATGGGCCATTAAGGCTCCCCAAGCAGTCATTCATATTCTATCATCCCCATTGTGAGATGCTCCACCCCGGTGGGGGGAGCCAACCATTCCTACCTGGATAAAACTGGGACTCAGGAACACGAAGCTCTCTGGCTTCACCCGATTACTGGAGGAAGACCGGACCCTTCTCACCATCACTGGACCCTTGTTCTACAGGATCATCTCTGCTCCAACAGAACCACATCTGCCACTCCACGAGGACTCACTTTTGGACTGCTTCCAACACCCTGACCAACAGGGTGTCAGGTTGTAGCTCTGACTCTGTCAGGGTTCTCCAAATTTGCTTGTTTGTTTGTTTGCTTGGTTGGTTGTGTGGTTTTGTTTTCTACTACATTTGTATGGTTAATATTCCTAGTAAAGAACTGTTATTCCTATTCCCAAATCTTTGCCTGAAAGCCCTGAATTGCAAAACTATAATTTGGAGGGGGTGAGGGGTTTACATTCTCCATTCCAAAGGAAACTCCAGTTTTCCCTGGCAGATACCTGTCTTTGCAAACCAAGACATTCCTCTCCCCAAAATTTCCTCAGTGGAACCAAAGGAGGATTGAAAGGAGGCTGCTCCGCTCGTCTTCGCTGTTGGCACCAATCAATGCAGGCCCCAGTTTTGGGGATTCCTGGCCTTTGAGGAGCAACTTTGTGAGGCCTGGGCTCTGCAGCCTGTAGGGAAGGGATTGCACTTCACAGCACAGAGCTGAGTCCCCATCCCCAGCAGCTGCAATGTCCTCAGCATAAACAATGTGCCCTTCCCACAGGACAGGCACTCCAGCAGCAGGCAGACATGAGCCCAGTGGTGAACAGCCTGCTGACCCAGCTGGCCACTGTAACAGCAGCTTAGCAAATGCTCAGAGTTAGTAGCCTTGCCTTAACTGCTCAAAAACTGACAGTGCTTTGAACAAAAAGCTTTACCAAACACTAAACATTAGAAAGAAAACCCCTCAGGTATTTCCACTGACTATCTCTGTGTGTGCTAGACATATCTGTAGTCTACGTATGCCTTTTAGAAAGTCATCTCTAAATAAATATGTTAAATATATCATCCTGATAGTCCATTTATCGTCTGGTATCCTGCCTAACACCGCAGCATTTAAATTCTTCAAATGGCAGGCTTAACACCCATTATCACATCATATTTTTTTAACTTTACCTCAGAAAAAAAAATTATGCAGAGGAATATTTTGTAATTTGAATATTTTATTTCTTCTTGACATACTACTGTAAAAAGGCAGGGTCAAAGAAAGGTTGTTGTAGTTTTAGGATTTCATGCCATAGACCTGAGGCTTCCAGGAACCTGGTGTTTCCTCAGAAAGCTTCCAAGAAAATACCTGATTAAAATCTTTTTTTATGTATTGGCGAAACTCTGTTACAATTTAAGATGACAAGAAATTATCCAGGATGCAGTTGTGATGTTAATCTTTTACTAGTACTGGTTAGGACTGCAATTAAGGTAAGAATAGGAGTTATTTATAGGGAAGGTGCCACATTTAAAGCCGAGGCTTGAAAGCATTATTGAATGTAGACAAGACACACAGCCAAATAAAGTTCTTTCCTGGGCCCCTCAGCAAAACACCATCGATGAGATGCATTAAGATTTTATCCTATCATCTTATCATTAAACTGATGGCTTCCATTGCACTGATTACTGGTGATCAGACGTGAGGCACCCCTGTGAAAGACTGCTTCAGCACAAGGGATCTCGTTGCTTTTGCAAAAAATGATTAACAAATGAAAGGCATGGTGTGGCAACGTAGCCATGTGCTGCAGTACAGCCACCAAGCTCCCTCAGACGTGGCTTAAATGAGGAGAGTGCTCCCTGTTCTTTTCTATTTCATTTCATGCTCAGAATGCTCTTCTCTTACAGGAATGTGCAATACCCATGGCTTTGACCCAAACACTCCCCAGTTACTCTGGCCTGTGTGTAAGAGGAGCAGTCTGATGGCTGCATCACGTGGGTGCTGCAGTGTCAGACCTTGTTAAATGTTTCAGAGCTGTCCAAGTGAGTCTAGGACCCAAAAGGTAGAGCTGTACCAAAGCTGTACACAGGACATTTGGAAAGCCAAAACGCTCGGAATGGGGCACTGCCTGTCCACCTGAGCTGTGGAATGAACTTTGCCTGCACCTAGCAGGGAAACTTGACCCTTATAGAAAGTGACTACCTTCATTTTATGATTGTAATGTACTAATAGCAAGTCTTGGTATAACCTGCAGGGCTGGAAATAATGAGGGAACCGAATACAATACTCCCAGGGCATGGGCTTAAAGTAATAACTATTCAAGCGTAGCCTTTGACTAATGCAGTTGCTCTTGCGCATCAAATAATGTCAGAAATGCCACACTTCATCAGAAAGGGCTATAAAGCTTCATTGTGATCCTTCAGCCCAAAAAGCCACGCTCAAAAAGCTAAAAAGTTTTTTTAAATGTGCTGCGTGTCATGTAGGGAAATGGGCACAGGAGTGGAAAACATTCCAGGTCACCTGCATTACGTTAAAAATGTGTTCTCCCCATCAGTGTTTTCACACAAACGTGTCCTCACACATTGCTTTTTTACTTCAATCTCCACAGTTTTGTTTCTGCAGTATTAGATTAGCCAGATAAGGCTCCTGGAGGGCAGCCAGCAGTGATACCTGGAGAACAGCATGGATGCCTCTTAAAGCATTTGGATGGTTGGCTCCAAGCAAGCATCTTGCAGCAGTGAGTCTGATCCATCATGAGTTTAGCCATGTTGGCAGCCAGGACAGCAACAGCTGAAGAAAATGCAAACACAAGCATTTTCTGCTCAGCAACGGGCTAGGGCATCAGAATGAGTCCTCAGCACTGATTCTTGCAAGGAAAAGCACCTGCTTTTGTTGTGTTTTCTGGGACAATTCCTGCAATAATGATGGTGTAACAGAAATAGCCATTCAAGGCTAAGAAAACACTTCTCAAGCGTGGGCTGAAGCAGCATGTGTGTTTTCCTGGGGCTTGAGGAGCACAAAGTCCCACTGTCACTTGCTATTGGCTTGCCAAACCAGCTGCCAGCTGTGCCTGTGGATGGAGCAGGTGCTTCTGAGGGCACACTGGCCAGTCTGGGAGTTTAATAAGACCTTGTAGCCCCTATTCCAGGTAAATGGTTGTGGTAGTTTGGCCTAGGACAATGGTCTTGAAGTCAATTAAATGCAAGATGATGATTTTTCTCTTTTGTAAAAAGATATTCTGGTCTCTTTTCTTTTTTTCTTCTTTTTTTCTTTTTTTCTTTTTTTTTTTTCTTTTCTTCTTTTTCCTCATAGCTGGTAATTGGTATTTTAAAACCCTTTATAACTGCTAGCTCAGGTAAATGAACTTTCATGTCTCTCAAAACTCAGAAGTGCCTACCAGTCTAAAATGAAGAGTGCCTTTTTATTCCATTAAGTTCAAGCAAGCTGTTGTTTGCCAGTTTGCTGCCGCTGGGAAAGCAGCCCTTCCCTAAAGGATGGTGGAGCACATTTAGAGCTGACATGGCAGCAAGCACCCTGCCTGCTGTACCATGCAGTCCTTGCTCTGCACAAAGCTCCTCTCCTGGGCCCATGCAAGCCAGGTGAACTGGGCAGCTTTTCAGAAATGCAATGGAATTATCCTAAAAGGCCACAATTCACCAACACTTGCATTGCATCTTAAACATCCAGTTTTCTCTAGAGATGAAATAGGCAAGCTCTTATTCTACCTCAATGTCTGACTTCTGTTGTCATACAATGCATCTCAGGTCCAAACCACAATTTATTTACCCTTCAAGGGTGATTTGCAGTAACTTTCAAACAACCAAACAAAGATGCTTGCTCCTCTCTGCAAGTCATTGTCTACTGCAAACAACCCTTAACCTCTTCTTCCTTCCCCAACATGTAACCACAGGTTGCTGCAGTTCTGGCTCCTGCTACCATCAGTAAACACAGAAACAGTGATTTAGTGGCTTCCTAAATCACTGCTCCTGAGAGGCATTTCCCAGACTTCTTCATGCTCCATAGGATGAAGTCAGAGGGTTCTGCTGCTTGTTTTTTTCTTTTATTTCTTTTTTTCTTGTTTTTGAGAAAGCAAAACATGTTTCAATGTGTCTTTATTGTTGGTTAATGAGCTATTTGTTGCAAAATAAGCATTTCAAGAGAATGATCTCAAAATCTGTTTCAAATTGTGCACTTTAACATCCAAACATTTTCCATTCCCAACCTGGGTGTTCACCTGTGCTGTCAGACCTGCCACCCTCCTCTCCCCTGCATCCCACTCTGGATGTGAAATTTCAGCAAATATTACACAGCACTTTACAAGGCATTTTCAGTTTGAGTATCCTTTGACAACATAAGAAGTTCTTCAGCTCTTTCCTTCGAGCCCCAGGAGGAGGGCAAGGCTCTGCCTGGGAGGTTGGGGACATCTGTGAGGAACTCTGGGGATGCAGTGCATGTCAGGAGTCCAAATATCATTTTCACCTTTCACTCCTCTACATTTTTTTTTCCTGGAAAATATTCAATACTGAGGCAATCATTTGCTCTCTTTTTTTATTACCCTTGGCTCTTCTCTGTTATATAAACCAGCTAATTTTCAAAGTCATCTTCTGACACAAAGACATAGACAAGCTGGGCACGAAAATGCTCTGGGCAACATTTCAAAGCAGTGGCAAGGCTTCTTGATGGTAAAAAAAAAGTTTAAAAAAGCCTCTCTTATTCTTCCATGCAGTGCCCAATTTTTGTTTTGCTGTATAATACAAAGAAAAAAATATTTTACCACTAATGCCATCAGCAGTGCATTAAGTAAAAAAAAGAACAGTGGTACCTTTGAAGGGCTGTTTTTGTCAGGATCATGAACACATATGGGCAGTACAGACACTAAAATTCATGCTTGGCCAACACTTCCTGGTGTTTGCCCTAGACCATTGCTACAGAGACAGGGTTCTGTCTGTTTATATGTATGTGTGTGTGTGTATATATATATATATATATTAGATTTGTAGAGCTTTCTGGGTGAAATAAAACCAAATACTCCCTAAGAGCTTAAAGCAGAAACCTCATTTCAGACCTTCCCTTTAGGACAGTGAGTTAAAACCACCCAGATGGTCACATCCTGTGTATTAATACACTTTTTCATTTGAAGAGCTGCTGAGTTGGGCTAGGGGACTAAACCTATTGAAAGTGCTACCTTTCAAGCACTGCTTCTTATTATTGCTGCTTTCTTTTATTATTGTTGGTGTCTTGGCGTGTACCAGGTGTCATCATGGTGGAGAAAAGAGAATGGCAAAAAACTAAACCTTTCTTCTCAAAGGACCATGTTATAAAAAATATCAACTCTTAAAGACCCAGTAAGGGAAAAACTTTTAGGAACACGATTGACTAGTGGCAGCCAGAAAAGCTTTCAAAGCATCCAAGCTGGGCCAGTGACTGGAAAAATAATATCTGTATGCCCTAGGAAATGCAGGAGAAAACATATTTATTTGTGCATGATTGTTTCTTTCACTGACTTTTCTTATATACCACCAAATATGTATGGTTTTGTAAAAAATTAGTGTTTTTTCTATACAGACATTTACAAAAAAATGCCTCATTTTAAGGAAAAAAAAAATCATTCCAGACTATTACTGGGCTGAGTGCAGTCATTAAGCATTATACACTGATAGCTTATTGTTCACTTATGTGATAATTTTACTTCCAATTATATCTGGGTAATGAATAAAGACAGTTAAGACTTTAACCTATTTTCAGAAACCAGAGTTCTATCAACATGCAGTTATTTATGCTAATGAAAATAATGATCTTTTTATAGTGCTTGTCACTGAAACGGAATGATGTCCTGCCAACTGTGCATGTTTGCCAGTGGCTACAAATTAATCAGCTAAACTGGAGTGGTAATTGGAGTAGAGACAAGTCAAGGGGCAGCCAGGCCAGCTCTGGCAGAAAAGCTTTTGAAGATGAATGCCCTGTTCAGCACCCAAAACAAAAGAACTTGTTTATATAATGCTGTTGTTTAATTAAATCTAAGCAGCTGTTTCATTAAGAGGTCTCTGAAGATGAATGTGGAAGGTGATGGGCAGGGGAATCAAAATGTGATGATGATTGTGTTATACAGGATTACGCTGTACATTTACCTCACACCTCACACCTGCCTAATGAAATTATTTCATCGAGCTCCCCATTACAAACTGCAGACAGGCAGCAGAGTGTAACCCCTGGCACTGAGCACACACATTTGGAGGGGCTGGCTTCAGAGCCTGACTGAGCCTGCACACAGCTCCACCTCGGTGGTCCACAAGTGCCTGCCCATGGCAGATGTCCCTGTGTACCAGGTGACACCCTCACTATCTTCCCCTCGTTTATGTTGGCTCCCTGTTGTAGGGGTAAAAGATGAGAAGTGCTTGGGCCTTGCTTTGCTCAAACAGCTTTTTTTTTTCTTTTTTTTCCTTTTTTCTTTTTTTTTTCTTTTTTTTTCCTTTTTTTTTTTTTTTTTTTTTTATCTTTCTTCTTTTCACCTTTTTAACTTCTTGCCATCTTCTCTGCTGTTTATTTAGCTTGCAGGCACAACTAGCTCTGTGCAAAATGTGTGACTGTGCTGGACACTTCTCTGCACGAGGGGTGGATTCCTCCTGACAATCACAGCACTGTGGCTTGGGGAGAAGCTTGAAGGGAACTCTGGTGGTCTCATAACGTGCTGCAGAAGAGGGATGGAAGAGACCTCCAGAAAAGCATCTCCACAGTCTGAAAACCACTCTGTTCTCCTCGAAGTTGACCCAGTCTGGAAAATTCCCTACTTTTCATCCCACCCTGTGCTTGTGCAAAGAGCTTAAGCAGTTATATAGGGAGTGTTCCTCAGCTGCAGGCTCAGAAGCTCTGGTTGGCTGGGTAGGAATGAGCAGCCATGGACAGCAGCCTGGAAATGTCACAGGAATAGTGGGAATTTGATAATTATTCAGGCATATGACATTTTAAAATACACTGTTAACCTCCACAGTTACAAAGGAAAAACTGGAAAACATGGCAGTAGTCTCCTGTAAGGACTCAGAAACCATAAGACAGAGAAAAAATACACCAGGCTTTCACATTTCTAAAGCATCCTGTGATTTTCTGCATTGACTTTGTGTTAACACAGCATTCAGAATTTTGCCTCCAAAGGAGTTTGGGGTCTGGATGGTGAAGGCTTCCCTTGATTTTTGGTCCAGGCTGCAGCTCAGATCTCATCAGTAGCTGCAGAGTCCCTGCCTTGAGAGCCACAGGCAGCAAGGATGCTCACTGGCACCCTGGTCCTTGCAGCCTCTGATACACAGGTCTTGCCACATCTAGTGAATATTTTGAGGAGTTTTCATGGGCCCATTAGTAAAAAAATCCCCACATTTTGTTGAAGGGCTTGGTCTTGAATTATGAGATCCTTAAGTATTTTTGCAGTATAAATAATATAATATTTTAAAACTGGCACTGGTTGAAAAAGTTTTCACAAGGGTTTAAATTTCATCCAGAAAAATGTATTTTATAACATTCAAAGCACATTATGGGAGTATTCCATTTTTACTTTCTTTTCTTCAGTGCAGACTCAAGGAATATTTCCTCAGTGATCGATGTGGAAGCATTTTGCCTGAAGATGAAAAATAAATTTACAAATTTTAATTTTCCAATGAAACGTATTACAAGCATTTTTATCTGTGAGTCATTCAGCCACTTCCTTTGACAAAATGCTTACATGATGAGAAACTTACCCTAGCCAGATTCAATAGGATCTTTGTCATTCCTTCCCATTTAAGAACTTTCTACAGCCCCATTAAGAGCCTCCACTGCTGTGTGTTGTTAAAGGCAGAGGCCCCACTGCATCCCAGAAGGCATTCCTTTGGGAATGCCTTTCTTTCCTTAGCAGGTCAACAATTTTGATCTGTGCTGGATGGGAACACGAGCAGGAAAAGGAGCTCACCGTCCCTATTTAAAGAATGTTTAACAGGCTATTGACGAGCCCCCTTTCATCAGGGATCACCAGGTGTCCTGGTGCTGTTGGAACGCAAATCCGATTCCTCCTGCCGTACAGCAGCTCTCCCTTTCAGAGGGGTTTTGTGATCCTGAAGTTGAAGGGCTTCTCCCCCGTGTCTCAGGGTGGATAACAGCAGGTATCCCCCAGCCCTGTGCTCAGCGAGGCCCTGCTGTCCTTTGTGGCCATGAAGGTGAACTTCTGAAGGATCCGGCCTAGTCTGAGCAAAGCGCTGTACTGTGTCCTATTAAACTGGCACCCCTGACTGCTCCTGGGAGCTTGGCCCGCTGGATTTTTCAATACAATGTAATTATTTTGTAAGGTGTATAAAGAGCTTATTCAAGGCACATGCTCATTAAACTCTTTTCAGCCATCATTAACATCAACCCCTAAAGGACAACAATGGCAATAATGCGAGGTGGGGCCGAGGGCTGTGGCATTTCTTAGGAGAGCACAGCAGAGGGATTTAACAGCACTGATCCTCTCCCCCAGCCTTCTGCTAGGCCCAGGAGAACGAGGAGGCTCAGAATTAGTTAATGATTCTTATTTTACTCATGGACTAATCTGGAAGCTTGGCACTTAATTGGGAAGAACCTAGCATTCCAGAGGGATTTGATGGTGATACATGAGAATGAGTGGTCATTTCAGATCAGTTTTGAGAGGGCAGGTGAGAGATGCTCTGTTCAGACAGCAGAACGAGCCACCATCGCTCCAGGGGCCTTTGAGTGCCCTTCAGCTGCAGAAGGGCTGGGGGACAGCTCTGCATGTGCATGGGTATGGAAAGGCTTCACCCAGTGGATTCAGGGAGAAATGGAAGGGTGAGTGCACATGGAGGCTGGATGTGCTGCCATTGGTTCTTCACCACATCTCAGAATTAACAGGCTGTTCTGCATTTGCACTGCTGTAACTGGAACCAGAGTAAGCCTTTCAGATCATGGAGGTCCCCAAATCATCATGGCTCAGTGTCCTCACAGCTCTCTGCTGTGAGCTCTCAGAGATCAGAATGAGGTCCTGGACCTTCTCTTCCTTCCAGTTTGGAATTGAGTCTTTTAGCTCGTTCTCCTCTGCCCTCCCAGAAAGGCATCATGGGTGTTGTATCCTCCTCACCAAACTGATCTGACTCACTTGATCCACTGCACTCAGAAAAAAAAATAAAATAAAATAATAATAATAAAAAAAAAATAATAATAATTCTTCCCTGACTCAGAATCTGTAAACAGTAAGACTCCCTGAAGACTTCTCAATGAGTTATGTACTTCAGAGGAAAAGCAAAACGCACGAACATTTCATTTCCTTGCAGCCCTGCCACAAGAGCAGTGTCCATGGCCTGAGCCCCACTGCTCTCCCTCTGCCCAAGCAGCTGCCCAGGCATACCTGGCACTCCCAGAACTGACTGCTTCCTTCACTGGGGACTTTGAAAAGTATTTTGATTCCTGTACTCACAGCCTGGGCTTGCTCACTGGACAGACCCTCCAGGCATCCAAGCCCTGACCTCACCTGGCTGCTCAAAGCACAGTCCCTGTGTGAGCAGGCTCAGCCAGCACAGGAAGAGCTACAGAAAACTGTACCCCTGAAAAGGAGAATTGTTCTGTCTGTGTGAGGATTGATCCCCACGCCCACTGGGATGTTGTCTACAATGAGAGCTGGCTGGCCAGCATCCAAGCCTGTACCACAGCTTTGAGCACTCAATGAAACGCAGAGGCCAAGGGGCAGAGCTCACTCTGCAGGGACAGCTCTCTGGGTATTACAAGTTTAATAAAAGTCTGGACTTTTTTTTATTAAAAGATGAGGAAGGAATAGAGAAGGCAGGGGAGGACCCTTAGAAGTGGCTGAGCAAGAGGGGAGGAGTGGCAAGCCCTGCCAAGCCCTGCCCGGGTGCAGCATCTCCAGCAGCACCCAACAGACTGCAGACACCTTCACCTGCAGCTCAGCACTCACCTGGCCTCACTCCCTGCCCCTCACCTGCTGCCTCCCTCTCTCCCATCAGGATCAGCAGCACAGCTCCTCCTGGACATCACAAGGAGGTGGCTGCCAGTGAGCAGCCCTCAATAATATATATAATATATATAAAATATATAATATATAAATATATTATATATATATATAATATATAATATATATATTATATTATATATTATATTATATAATATATAATATATAATATATTATATAATATATTATATAATATATAATGAATAATAAATACTATATATAATAAATACTATATATACTATATATTATATAATATATTATATATATATATATTATATATATAATATTATATATTATATAGATACTATATATAATGTATATATATTAGTCCACCTCAATAAGGAGGTGGACTAATAACAAAGGGGTGGGAAGAAACCCCTGCTTTGCTCAGCTCTGTCAGTGCTTACAAACCCTCTCCCATGACTGAGGTGTCCTGCCAGAGGGCCCACCAGAGCCCAGATGGAGAAGCAGTGCTATTTCCCCACCTGCCTCCTCTCCCTGCCCAGCCAAAACTCCCTGCCCAGCAGAGCCTGAGCGCACTCATCAAGTTAAAAGCCAAGCTGCAGTGCCAGAGGAGGGGCTGGCAAGAATCATGTAAGATTAATTCAGCAACGGGAAGGGACAAGTAATGAGGGTCAGGAGTTGAGCCGACAGGTCTCTACCCATTTGGCTGCTCCAAGGTTGGCCTCTTTTTTTGTTTCCTCCGGTGTATCTTTAATATCCTCCTACCTCCCCGATACAAATCATTGATTCCTGCTTGGGTCCTCGGCTCCTGTAAGATTTTCGAGCAGAGCTGAAGGCTACAAGGTTACTGAACAACAAGCAGAAACTGCTTTATTGCCAAGCATTTAATATCCTGTTTCCAGCAGTGGAGGCTTAGGGGGAAAGTATGGCATGAGACTTCTGCCAGCATATCCACTGTGCCTCCAGCACAAAGGTGAGGAGAGGGGGTAGGTTCAGAGCCATCAAATAAGTCCCTTTCTCAAATAAATCTGCCCCTGAAAAGCCTTTCACAGTCAAACAAGGCTAAAACTGTTTTCAGTTATGTCCATCACTCTTGATCTTCCCTCTTGCAAATTTATTGCATATGTGTTGTATTGGATAGTGACTGCAATAGGACAAAGAGCTATTAGTCTCAGAGCTGCCCACAAAATACCTAAAAATTTGAACCATTTTTAAAACAAATTATAAATATATTGTGTGGAAAAAATGTTTTTGTTTTTGTTTGTTTTTATGTTTTCACCAACTGATTCTAGTTTTCCACTTTTTGCTTATATTCTGTCTAGCTTTTGGGAAGGTCTTTCACCTTCAAAATAGAGGTCATGTTGTCCAAAACTTATTTTAATTTTATTACTTCCAGGCCACATGCAGGTTTGTAACACAGAAAGCTGTGTATATTGCATATTCACCACGGCTCGCCAGTAGCTTTTCCTGGCACACCAGCACTAGTACAAAATCTGTTGTGTTTTAGGACAGGGTTTGTAGGGGTCTGAATGAGCAAACTGCCTGTGTTAGTGAGACTGTAGACTGAGGAATGAATAGTCAAAGATGGCTGGGGGGTAGATTTTGTAGTGCCGTGGGTTTGCAGCAGCTCGTGGGCCCTGGAGCTCATTTCCTGCTGGGATGCTCCTGCTGCCTGTTGGTTCCAACCCAGCCCTGCACCCCTGGCACGTGAAGGCCCCTCCCTGTGTCCCAGTGCCTGGGGCAGCTGCACCCCAGCCCCAGCCAGGGGCTCCCTACATCAAATCCCCACATCAAATCCCCTCCCTGCACGTGGCCCTTCTAAGGAGCCCACTGTAGCCCTGGTTGGTGACTGTGATGTTTTGGTTTCTCTGAAACTCTTTTCCCAGAGAGTTTTCTGTCAACAAGAGACACATTTTCCTAACTGTAACCTTTGTTTACATTCCTTTCCCTAGGAGGGACTTCTTCTTGATGCCCCTCTGACTTGACCAATGTGATTGAAGAAGTTTGTCTTTGTTTCACCCTGTCTTGGTTTTGAAAGACAGGTATCTGCCAGGGAAAACTGGAGTTTTTTCTTGGAATGGAGAATGTAAACTTTTCACTTCCTTTAAATTATAGTTTTGTAATTAAGGGCTTTTCAGGCAAAGATTTGGGAATAGGATTAACAGTTCTATTAACAATACAAATGTAGTAGAAAACAAAACTAACTAAATAAACAAGTCAACAAACAAACAATAATCCTGGAAAACCTTGACAGTCAGAGATACAACCTGACACCCTGTTGGTCAGGGTGTTGGAAGCAGTCCAAAAGTGAGTCCTCGTGGAGTGGCAGATGTGGTTCTGTTGGAGCAGAGATATCCTGTAGAAAAGGGTCCAGTGATGGTGAGAAGGGCCCAGTGATGGTAAGAAGGGTCCAGTCTTCCTCCGGAAATCCAGTGAAGCTAGATACCTGTGTTCCTATGTTTCAGTTTTTATCCAGGTAGGAATGGTTGGCTCCCCCTCACTGGGTGGAGCATCTCACAATCGATTTGGGTTGTTCTCTGTAGGACAGCATAAAAAGGAAGAAATTCCCGGAAATAAAGGGAGTCATTGTCAGCCTTCTGGAGTCAGAGTCTCTGTCGTGATCTTTAACAGTGCCAGCCCACAGCCTTGTGCCTGTCGTAATCATCCCCCAAGTTATTTCCCCAAGTGCAGCCGTCGGGGATGGCTCTGGTCCAACAAGGTATTTAACCATCTGCTGAACTAATCAGTTCCTCCAGCTGTGCTGCAGGGGAAGCACTGCACCCCGCAACAACTCACATCAGGCCTTCCCCAGCAGAGAGTATGCCAAGTCCAACAGGGATTTTGTGTCCCCTCTTTAGCAGCTGCCTGGCCAGCAGGGAAGTCCCCTGTGGCACAGCAGCACTGACACCACATTGGTTGGTGTTGCAGATCATGGATTTAACTCTGGAAAGCTCCAGTTCGTGGTCTTGGCCAGAATGATTGTCACCACATCTGAATCAGAACTCCCCCAGTCACTGCTTCCCTGCAGACCCCTCTGCACCCAACTTCTGCTCAGCTGAAGGGGCTTTTACAGCTGAAATAAAAATAGATTTACTTTGAGCAGCATCTCCATTGATATTCAAAACAAAGATATGTGTGCAGTTTGTTGTAGCTAAAGATTTTTATTATTAAAAATATTTTCAGCTTACCACTTCCCATTCTCAAGGTGTTCATTTATGGACAGGCCATTATGAACTGTATTTAGCAGTAAAAGTGAATTTGGAAAAAATTACATTTTAAAGTAAAATGTGGTGAAATTTATTACCTAGAGAAACGTTTATATAGCTATAGATCAACAGGCAAAAGAGATTGTAACATCTCAGGGCGCGCTTGTGTGTTTGTGAAAAGATATGCACGAACCTAAAGAGACAGTGCTGAATAATACAAATACAGCTACATGCAGAAATCCAAGGGGTAAAGACATCCAGGCTGGAAACAATGCATGTATTTTTGCTTGTGCTTACACTGTATTTGGAAAGGATCATTCTGAAACACGAGGCAACTCGAGGGACACAGGTGCACGTGTGGATGCATGTCTGCACACAGCAGTGGTGGCAAATTGACTCAGCCACCAAGGAAAAACTCCTCACATGTTTAATGCCGAGGGGTTTTCATTTCCCTTTGTTGAAGGCATCTTTTTTTCTGGTTGTAAAACCACAAAATGGGGACATTGTTTGTCCTGCTAACACTTTGAAACCTGTACGGGCAGGTGGCCAGTGAGAGAGATGTTCTGCAGGAGCTGGATTCAGACACTGGGTATGTTTGTGGATCCTAAGCCCCTCTAAAACCAGGCCCGTCTTTAAAGCAAGCAGATTTTTCAGAGAATGACCAATCAGTGACATAAATAAATAAATAATGCTTTCCAAATTGTTGCTGGTTTTCCAGCAAATCCCCCGTGTCTTTCTGAGGACGTAAGTCCTTAGAGCTTGGACTTCCTTGCAGTTCTCCCAGCAGACTCACCAGCAGTCCCACTGGAGCTCTGGGCACACTGGGGAACGTCTGAGGGTGCCACAGGTGAGATGCTTGTGTTCCCTTTTCTCACCTGTGAGCCCCCTCAATACAGTGAGCACCAGCTGGGAGTGGAATGCCTGCCTCAGACCTTTCTATCTATTAGCTAGATGGGGAAGAGAGCACAAGGAGCTCCATGCCATGCATAATGCCCCAGTAAACTGGTCCAATTACAGATAATAAATAATAACATATGAGAATAATAATAAAAGAAACATAAATCCTCATTGACAGCAGGAATATTCACATTTTACCATACTAAAATCCATCTTAGTCCAAATTGCCATAGCAGACAAAGAAATCTTAGGGAGCTTTAGGGAATGTTGAGTTCTAGAAGGCCAGGTCTCCTTTAGATCTGGACATCCTAATTCAACACCAGCTAGTGCCTGGGGTATGAATAATTCATTAGTATTTCTCAGTTTGGAACTAAACTTCTCAGAGAATTTAGTAAGTGTGAATGTTGCTGCAGTAAACATATGCCGATTATTTTTTTAGAAGCTAGAAAATGAGGTTACTCCCAAAAAAGTGGGTAAAATAATTAAAATGTAAATTGAAATAAATTATTCACACTACTAAATTTAAATAAATGACTCGAACACCTAAACTCAATTAAGGCAGTGGCATGTTGTTAGTTAGAATACTCAGTATTGTACAGCAGATGTACAAAGCCAAGAACTGGCACCAAAAAAGTGTTCAACGTGCATGAATGTTTTATAGGTAACTGAGTGTATACCCTAAGGGCCTTGAATATTACATTAAATTATACATTTCTAATAAAGCAAACATAAATGAATATGGAAAAAAGAGTCAACTTTCAGCTAAAAACCCCAAATACTTCTTTCAAGTGAGAGCTTTACCATTACATAACAGTTGCAATATTATCTTGTTTAATAGCTTAAGCACTGTTGTCAGCTAAATAACTGTGTGTATGCTCGACAAGGCATAAGTGCCATTGGCAACTGTTGTGTAGTGTTATGGAAACCATTCTAAAATAAGACCACATTTACTGTCACTTAAAACTCTTTTAAAATTTTAATAGAAGTAACATATTCAGCAAAACAGACTTATTAATTTGCTGTAACTCTTCCTGGGTTTTTGTTGTTTTGGGTTTTTTTTTTTTACTTTTATGGCTCACTTGCAATCACCAAAGGAAGCTACTGTCAAAGCCTAGCTGTAGGGATGGAATATTCCTGGCTCTACAAAAAGCTCCTAGTGTCAGGAGCAGGACTGAGGGGGAGGAACCTGGCAAGCAGTCAGAATATCTTCTTTGCCATGGTTTTATAAAATACAGAATCACATGGTGAAAGTTCATGTATATGTACTATTTAAGCCTAGAGCCTAGGCTCCAAAATAGAAAGAATTATTTTTTTCTTTTGGCTGAAGAGAGGGAAGAGCAGCTCTAGAGAAGCTTTGTTAATATTTTTGACATATTTGCATGCTCAGCCTGACTCCACGCTTCCCGTGGGATGGGATGTTCCCTGCTGTGCAGGGTGGGCAGGCAAGGGGAGAGGGGAGCGCAGAGCTGGGCACACCGTGACCTGGGGGCAGCTCCAGGGACCACGGAGCCCTGCAAAAGGAAAGGAAACCTGTGTTCCCTCAGCCAGCAGGGCTGGGAGGGGTTGGTGGTGTGACCCCGGGGGTGGCAGCACTCTATCCCTCAGTGCAGGGACTGAGCAGCCCCCCAGGGTGTTTGCCTTGCTGTTCACCTGCTGAAGACACACACACGGGAATCCAAGAACTTCCAGAGGCAGAGGAGATGATGCACTGGGAAAGAGCTGCTGAAAGAATTTATTTTCTCTCTCTCTCTCTCTCTCTCTCTCTAATCAGTTAAGATGTAAGCCACTTTTGTCCTTGCAAAGCAACAGAACAGATATTGACCTGGGCTCTAATTGGAGCTGTTAACCACCTAACGAAGGCACTGCACATTAACCAGCTTCAATTACAGCAGCTAGCAGTAAAGAGTGAGGGAGGAAAACTGTGTGGAGACATCTCAGTCCAGGGTCCCAGACTGAACAGGGGTTTTGTTTTGAGAGCAGAGTATTGGGCCATAAGGAGAGGGGGACACGGGGAACATCAGCCCTTTCTCTCCCTCAGAAGAGGGAGAACCCAAACCTGCTCCAGGCAGATGCAAAGCCTTGCAGCAGGTTGTGCTCTTGGCCAGCAGCTGAGTGAATGACTGCAAAAGGCAGCCCTCTAAAAAGCCAAGCTCTGACCCTTTACCTCCACCATTAGCACAGACTGGAAGCCAGCCCACGGGCAGAATTCACTGAGGAGAGCTTTCCCTTGACACCAGGCAACCTTGGGGTGGAACCCACGGGCTGAGGATGATTGCCTTCCCAAGTCCTACAGCCCCCATCAGACGGGTGATCAGAAGAGAGTTAATGTTCTTTGCCTTGGCAGAGGACACCTCACAGCTGCCTGTCCTCATTTCAGGGGCTGCCAGGGAGCCCTGCCATGGGGGAAGGAGGAGGGAGGGGGAGTTTGTGCCTGGGCCCAGCTGGAGTGATTTGCCATATCCCACAGGGAGCTATAAAACTCCTCTGGTGAGGCTGGCATTTCTCCTGGTTTAACTCTGCAGCCAGGTCTTTCCCGTAGGAAAGATGAGGAACCTTTCCCAGAAAGGAAGAGTTCAGTGTTAGGAGTGAATGAATCAGTTTTATGTGTAATTTTTGCCTAGCTTTGATGTGGTCTTGAATAAAGGGGAAATACCTACACCAAGTACCAATCTTGGCTTCATTACTGACATATGAGTGGTAATAATTCAACTAATATTGCTGTATGCAAGGAAAATGAAGTTTGAACCAGGACAGAACACAGTGGTGCCTTAAGAAAGTTGGCTGTTTAAAGCCAAAAAGCATTATGAGCAAGATCAACTGGAAGAAGGAAATAAGGCAGAAAATATGAGAGCTTTGTAACAACTTAAGGATATCTTATTTTAACAGGAGAAAGAAGGTTGTATCTGTATAAAAACACAACAGAATAAACTCAGCATAATAAATCATAAACCTCTGCAGTAGGAAGTGAATGCAGCCATAAAAGTAAGTCTTACCAATAAGGACAAAAAAGACAAATGCAATAGGAAAAGAGGATAGATAATTGACAACAAAAACCAAAAATGTGTCATTGAGAACATTAATAAGGGAACAATTTTTGCAAAACATTTCTGGAGAGGAAAAAACCCCATTTGAAAGAGCCCGATAGGTCTGTTCCCAAACAGAACAAACAGAAACAACAGATACTTCTTTTTTATTTACCAACAATGCAAAAAAAAATCAATAAAGATGTCTATTCTGTATTTGGAGGCAAAGATTAAGTATTTGTTAGATGATGATGGTAATATACTTTCTATTCCTACTGTAACTAAAGAGGATATTAATCAACAGCTACTGTAGTTAGACATACTTAAATCAGAAGTTCTGGGTAATTTGCATTGAGAAATTTTAACACAGCTGGCTGAGAAGCTTTTTTGGCAGGTAATGTTCATTTTTCAGTAATCCATGGACAGGGGAGAATTCCAGAAAATTTTAAAAATGCTAGTTCCTTGTTAGTTCATTAAAAATATGGGCAAGGTGGCTGAGACAACAGAGCTTGACAGGCTGAGTTCAGCATGGGACAACAAAGGAAAAGCTCAAATTTAATTTAATTAACAGAGACTGGAAGGTGTATGCTACTGTTAATGCTGATCAAGGATGGAAAATATATCTGCTCAAGGTAAACTTAGAGAGATCATTAGCCTAGTTCACTTAGGAAGAGCATTTAATAAATACACTAAGGAAAACATTGCTACACAGCTGACAAAATAAAACCATGGGCTTGGGAAGTTTAAAAGAAAATAAATCAATAGGTGTACTAAAGGTCAAACAGAATAGAAAGGCACACAATAACTTGGCTGTAGAGTAAATAACTGGAAAGGTAAAAGCCACCAGAAAGCAGAAACCTCTGCTGAACAAGGAAATCTGTGGTAGAACCAAAATTGCTTCAACTTCAGGCAACCTAAATTTTGTATGTTCCAGACATGTATTTCAGGCTGCTAACAGTGATGCTTCCTAAGTAGAGGAAAAATTTGGTGAAGGTTGTGATAGTTTTCATCACTAGCAATCTTCATATTAGAGGTGGATACTTTCCCCATCTCAGGCTACAGTTCCACTATCACTCCTGGAAGGTGATAAAGCAGACAAAATGTTCCAAGCCCAGCAGGACCTACAGTTTGCCCCCGTGGCTCTAGATGCTCTGCAGGGTTACAACATGTCTATTCCACTCGGAGATTCTCACCTCTCCTCACTTTCTTTTCTTCTAATTGCTTTTTTTTTACAGCATGTGGCATTGACTCTTGCAACAGCATGCTGAAAAGTTTATTTATAATGTACTAAAAGTTGTGATCTTTGTAGCTGAACCAAATTTACAGTAGCATTTTGGGTGATGAAACTGTAGTTCTCCAAGTTTTGGGAGTGATGCTCTACTTGGCTTGGGTTGTTTTTTTATTTGAACTCAAATGGAACAATCTTACTTGTTTTGCATCAAAGAACAGTGGGAGCAGAAGTGACTAACTTGATTCCTCATAAACAGCCCCTAGAAATTAATATTCTTCAGTGCTAGGAGATACAAATTTCAGCCAGCCATAGAAAATCCAACCTCTTCCCCGGGTGCATTTCCCTGCCTCAGTCTGTGACTCTGAAGAGGCAAACAGATGCTGAGCATATGAGCTTTGGGGACAAATCAGCTGACCTTTAATGATTCCCTAAGTCCTTCCCTCACTTTCCATCAATAGCACTCTTATTGATCACAGAGCTGGCTGGTACTGAATTCCTCTGGAGAAATTCAGTATCAGAAAGGCTGAGAAAAATCTTTAAAGTGCATAGCTTAATTCTCTGGTCTGTTGTCATCAAAACTGAACATCTGAAACTGCACTTTGCTAACCAAAATGGAGGCTCTTCCCTTAACCCTCTTGGTATTGCTGCTTTGGCTTCCAAAGTAAAATCTTCCCTTCTGCTCAAACCTGCTTGTAGGCAGGTGATTCAGCATAACTTCCCAAACTCACATCACCGTTTGGGAGCTGGGATGCGTCAGCTCTTCAGGGAATCTCACGGAGGGTTATCTATGAATTGTGACATCTGAGAAGGCTCCAGAGAAAATGCCACTGCTGTGATGACTTGCATCTGTATAAGCTTCCCGAGAAGACAGCTGCCAAATAAAAGAAATAATGAATAATTAGTGATGAGAAATATCTCTAATTTTTCCCTCCAATTACTTGTCCATCTGCATGCATATCAGGTGTAATATCATGCCATTATTGCAGAAGAGTTGGTTGGCACTCCCAAAATAGTTTACAAGCCTTCTGGCAGTAATCACTGTCTTAGGAACAGACTGCAAAGCAGTCACAAATTAAACTGAAAGCCTCCTGACCCTGGCCTATCATGCCAGGGCCCTACACATCATTTTGCTGTGTTATACTCCAAAGAGGCAATCACCCAACACCCCCACATGGCAGTGCAGGATGGTGAAAACCTGGAGAGCAGATTCCCAGGCAGCTCCATCACTCCATGGTCTCAGGAGCCCACCCTAAGTGACCCTGTGATCCTTTTCTCCCATGGTTTGCACACTCACATTCCCTTTAGATTTTAGGTGTTCAATGAGTTAGCAGAGCCCCTTTCTGCAGAGCACATTCCATATGCAGAGCCTGCTCCCCTCCATGTGCACGTGCTGCATTATGTCAAGCCCTGTGTTCAGAGGGTGTAGAAGGAAATTTGCCTCTCCCAGTAATGCCCAAACTCCATTGCCTGCTGATGTATGGCCACAGCACATTGCTGGAGTGATGAGGATCTGATGGGATATTGCCATCATTTATTACTGGAATATTATCACTGGCATATTATTGCAATGTATCACCAGAGCAGCAGCCAGCAGGGATGGAGCTGCAAGAGAGCCTTGTATGTTTTATTAATTCCTAAGTGATAGCTGTAGGATTAGGATAAACCCTGCTTTCCTCTCCTTTACGTGTTTGCAAGATGAACTGGAATGTTTTGTTTGCTGCTTTGCAGGTGGGAATCACTTCCTTGCTGAAGTTTTAGATTGAGACCTTTAGTCTGAAGGTTTTGTTAGCAATTATGAAATAACAAGGACCAAAAGAAAATGGAAATCTGATCTTGTCTGTCTTGTTTTATCATCTTCTCTATCATACACTTCAGGATTATTTTGTGGCCCTGACTATTAAAGTTTCATATTATCCAAGGTATTATACAAAGACTTAGAAAATGGACAGTTCATTAAGGTATGACATCTATTTACAATGATTTTTTATTTGCATTTGCATTTGCATGAGCATTTTAAAATTCAGTATCTCGTTTACTGCCAAAAATAACATACAAAACCCAGTATATTCCTGCCACTCAGCCCCTCAAATTGGCAAAGTGACATCAGATATTTAACCATCTTGATGAAACCTGAGTGTTCCTTCTCCCATCAATGTTAATTCTGCCTGTCTCACCATGCTTTGCACAAAGCAAGAGTCTACTTATATTACAGTGTCTCTTCCACAGTCATTGCCTGGAGGAATTCTGAAAGCTCTCCTGCAAATGTCCCCTGGATTTATTTCATTGTACTACCAGAAAATAACATTTGCTGCAAGCTTTATATAGAGCAACTTCTGCAAAGTGATGCCAGTGTCAGCCTGTCTGATTCAGTCAGGACTCTGTTTTAGTTAGTGATAAGGCTCCTATCTGCATCCCACTAGGATCAGACAGAGATATTGGATAACCACAGTTAGTTCTTGCTGCTCACTGGAGGATTGTACTCATCATATCTCTGCTACTTCTGGCCGTTATCTATCAGTACATAAATATCTTCATCTTCCTTAGCATCACACGTTTTTAGGCTAAAAATGTCTCTCTGATAGACACCTTCAAATTTCCATCATCCAGCCAGCCCTGACCTATTGTAGTAGAACATTAGGGATGAAATGTAAAGCTACATATTTTTATTTTTTTAAATGCTGATCTAGTTTCAAGTTGCTGCCCTAGGTGAGACAGTCAGCTTGCTTGACCAGGGTTGTTCAGACCTGAGGCAGGGCCAGACAACCCTGGAGAGGAGCCCCTGTGTGCTTGATAAGCTGTGATCCCAAACTGAGCTAATCCACATCAGCACAGCACCTTCTCTGGAGTTAGTTTTTGGGTAAACCTGGCTACTGTGATAAACCCCAGCCCCCAGAAGATCCTGAGCAGTAGAGCAAACTGTGAAAGAAGGGGTGAGCAGTGGTAGATGAGGAGGCAGGGGGACACAGACTCTCAGAGAGGTGCTGAGGAGCACTTTGGCAGGAAGGAGCCCTTTCAGTGGCACATTTGTGTCACCAACTCCCTCAGAGCACCACTCAAGGCTGGCCATTGCCACTGAAAAGACACAGCATGGTAGTGATGGCAGTGAAATGTCACAGGTTATACCTGCTGTCTGAAAACAATTTCTTGTTTTTGGAGAAAGAGTACACACAGGGGGGTTTAATCCTTCCTTCCTCTCTCCCAAGAAATGGTTAATGCTCGTGTAGCAGCATGTAGATCAGGAGGTTAATCCCAGAATGTGCAGTGTATTAGGCATGATAAAAGTGAACAAAACAGCAACATCTGTTTCAAATGACAGCTTCTCATTAATCTGCACAGCCACTGCTGGAAAATATGGATTACACTCAGCAAGAACCCTGCCTAGATTAGTAGTGTGGAAGCCCAAGTCCTCTTGCCTATTTTCAGCTAGGCTGCCCCTTGCTGAACACAGTGACTTTCCCAGGACTGACTGTAATAATAATGGACATTCATTTAATCATGTTGCCTGACACGTTGCAGGGAATTCAGCAAAAACTGGTGGAAGGGATGCAGAAGTAGTGGAGAGTTAATGTCTTGCTCTTCTTTTTGCATATATTGGCTGGATGGAAGTGTTTAAGCTCAGCCTCAGATGTTGATGTCATTCTCTGACCAGCAGTAGCTGTTCTCTTCCAGCACAGTGACTTCTGCCATCACCAGAAAACATCTGCAGGATGGCACAAGTCTTGGCATCCCTTCAGAAGGGTGTTTAAAACCTTTTGTCTCCTTTCCCCTCAAGAACTCAGTGCAAGACTAAGAAATGATGGGTTGGGAATTGAAGGAAAGTCCTGAAGCAAGTCTGATTAGAACTAGGAAGAAAAAAAATTCCTAAACCCACACAACACAATTTGTACACTGCTACCACCTAGTGAATTAAAAGAAAACAAAATCTCCCTCTGAACTAAGATGAACCAAATCTAAGGGTGTGAACCTTCATCACTGGGGTCACTGGGACTTTTGCCATTGACTTTCCTTGGGACAATACTTAATGGAGTAGGCCATGTGAAACCTCAGACATTTGAACTTCAAGGGCAATTACAGAGAGTACCAAAGAGCTTTACATATATTTGTGATCTAGATAATTGCCATAATTTGTCCAGAATAACACTGAACCAAAAGCAGAATTAGCAATTATTGCTTTAACTCAGTGCATGTGGGTTGAACAGGATGAAAATACCCATTTGAAGACTGGAAAAAAGGGGAGATTCTCATGGGTACTGCATTTTCTTTTTCCAGTTAGGTTAAACCTTAAGAAAGAAGTTTACACAGCAGCTCTGGAAACCTCAGTTCTACACTGGTGGAAAGAATTTCTCCAGAGAGTTTGGCCAGCTTGCCTTCTTGCTCCCTGGTGCTTCCCCAGAGCAGGAAGGAACCAGTCACTCCCACTCAGTCTTTAGTTCTGATTTAGTGGGCATTTTTCTCAGTTAGATTGGCACGTGGTAACTCATTTCCCAAGTCAGTCATGCTGAAATGTCAGTGCTAACATCCAGTGCTATTAAAATCCACACTGATTTTGACACTTCCTCCTGCAGAGTCAGCATTTTATTTACCCCAAGGCATACTTTCAGTTGCAATGTGAATCACAGTACAAAGTGTCAGGATTAAATGATTCATACCTTATTTGCAGTACTCCATCCTTTCTTCCCTGTGCTATGCCAAGAGAAATCCCTTCCAAACTGATCTGCAGGACAGAGATGAGGCCAGCTGACTTATGCCACTGTTCTGCTGCCCTGTGACTGCCTGGAGATGCTAAATGCAATCATGGCAAAGAGGAGGGTTTTCAACACTTCTGGAAATGAAGGTATCAATGTCACTGTGATTCCTCTTACCTATCTGTAATAATAGCTGGGAAGAATGCAAGGGCCTTAATTACCCAATATTAATATTACAAATGCATTTCTGTTCAGCTGTGCTTTAATCACCTTCACAATATTTGTCATCGTTAGGCTCGTGTCATAGTTCAGCAAAGATCTGAAGTGCATTCATAACTCAAGGCACCAGTGTTTTACCCTTTATTTCTCAGCCTTAGAATGAGGGACAGTATTTGAGCCTGAGCCTAGAATCAGCCCTACTTTTGTCCCAGTTCTGCTGTGTTTACTTGGAGCTCAGATATGTTCAGAAGAGAATCTTTCTAGCAGAGTAGAACACCCAATTAATTACCTCTCTCTTTTTTTTGTTAGCAGTGGAAATTTCTCATGTTAAAGCCAGTTGCAAAAGAGCTCTTTGGAACCTCCTGCAAAGCAGTTTTTTGTCACAGAAAAAAAATTTATCTTGCAGTAATTAAACCTTCCATAGGTTTACTGTTTTAGAAAGATTACAATTTATGTATCACAAAAATCATGCTTTAGAGGAAGAAAAGAATTTTAACATTTTATATAGTGTTAGTCTCAATTTGAAAATAGCTTCTTAAATGGTATATATTAGAGAACATAACGTTGAAAATAAAATCAAACCTCTGATTTTTTTTTTAACTGATTTTGCTGTAATGTAGGTTTCATAATATAGGGGGTGTCTCAGAAACCTCATTCTGATATCTTAAAATTTCAGGGGAAATTACAGCGTGTACAATCCTCCTTGCATCGTCCTCCCAGCTTCCTTTAAAAATCCTCTGCTTTAAGCATCTCTTTCAAACCTGTTAAACACCTTCCCAGTGGCTGATCTGCCATTTCACTGCAGCCCTGGCTCCCTGGCTGCCTCCCCCCAAGCCTCCTGCAGTGCCTCACCCACATTCATTTCAACTTGTACTTTGTGTTGCTACAGAAAGCATTATTTTTTTTTTCTCTCTTTCTTTCTGCAGGGCAAATGGATGGGATCTGTAAAGCAAGTGATTCTGAAATGCATTTTAACTTTCAGATCAGCCTTTGAGAAATTAATTTCCACTTAGTTTTTGGAGTCATTCCAACTCATCCTCATGAGTGAAATATGGGCATCAGAAGGTGGAACAGAAAATACAAAGCTAATGATCTGGTTCATGTTAGTTAGTTCTCTCTTAATCCTTTGAAAGATTGCATTTCCCGTCTCTGGAATTTCCTCTCACTGACGGTTTTTAAAAGAAACAAGACAATATTTGCCATGCATTATATATCAAGATTAACTCAAGAAGCGAAGATGATCTATTCACCATCCCTCTAAGCCTCTCATAATTAGGTCTACCAGCTTTCAAGGACAGTACTGACTGAGCTTTAAGAATAAGAATTCCCACTGAAATTTAAAATGTCTCACAGAATAAAGGTCAGAAAGGACAAAAGGGACCTCACCTTCACCCCTTATCCACCCTGACTGGCCTGAGCTGTGAGCACACAAGGGCTGCAGACCTGCAGTCACTCTGCCCCTGGAAGGGGTCCCTACTCCTCCCCAGGCAGCCTTGGGCCACAGATTTTTCATTTCTGCTCATCCCCATAGCAGGACTACATTTAAATCCCCACCCACTGCAAGCCTCCCAAGCACTGCAGGCTTTTCACCCCATTTTTGTAAGCCTGCAGTACCTTCAGCTGAGCTACCCACAGTGGTTTTGCTGTAACACCCCTCAGAGGGGAGGTGGGAGTCCATGCCCAGCCTTCCAGCAGTGTTTGGGGGCCTCTGCAGTGTGAGCCTGTGCAAGGCAAGGAGCTGATAGCAGCAGGTGATAAGGGATCAGAGCAGGTGACATAGCACGCCGTGGCTTGGTGGCCCCCAGTCAGGCCAGTCCTGCAGAAGCCTTTCCTGCACCCAGCACTTCCCAGAGATGGGAACTTCCCAGTCACTCAGGGGAGGTGTCCTGACAACTCCTGTCCCCTCCCAAGGCCCACAGGCTGCTGCTGTGGCACAGACTGGACAGCAGTGGCCTCTGGAAGAGATGGGGGTTCAACCCACACTGACCACTTTTGTTTTCCTCTGCAGCTGGCTCTCCCCAGCCCTGTGTCAGTCCCAGCAGTGCAGAGCAGAGCAGCCACCCTCCTCCTGTCCTTCTCTGGGAGCAGCCCTGCTCCTGTCCTTGTCCAGGAGCAGCCACCCTCCTCCTGTCCTTATCCAGGAGTAGCCACTCTTCTGTCCTTGTCCAGGAGCAGCCACCCTCTCCTGTACACATATCCAGGAGAAGCCATTCTTCTCCTATCCTTGTCCATGTGCAGCCACCCTCCTCCTGTCCCTGTCCAGGAACAGCCACCCTCCTCCTGTCCATATCCAGGAGTACCCACCCTCTCCTGTCCTTATCCAGGAGCAGCCACCCTCCTCCTGTCCCTGTCCAGGAGCATTCACTCTCTCCTGTCCCTGTCCAGGGGCAGCCACCCTTTCCTGTCCATATCCAGGAGCAGCCACTCTCTCCTGTCCCTGTCCAGGAGCATTCACTCTCTCCTGTCCCTGTCCAGGAGCAGCCCTGCTCCCTGGGGCACATCTGCTGCTGCCTACAGAAGGCCCAGTGCAAACCCCAGGTACCATTCCTAGGAAGTGTGAAACACCCCTGCAGGCTAGACAGAGTTGGTTTTGATGGGTATCGTGTAAATATATTTATTAGAAGTGTATCTGAATGAGAAATGAGAATTTTAATAGTATCAAGCATTTTTCTCCTTCTGTCCCCAAATTTCCTTTAGTGTCTAGCCAGCTCTACCATCAAAGGTACAAAAATAATGTAGGAATGTAAGTTATCAGCAGTATTGCTGATATGCAAATATAATAACCAACATTTGGTGATGTTGTGAAATGAACAGTAGATGTAAAGAGAGAGCAGGATCTTCTGTTTACTTACAAATAGGTATGCAGGGAGGGGGGATATTTGCATGAAACCATCCCAGGCATCATATTTTTACTGTCATATTTACAGTCCTGCAGAACATTTTCAGACAACTATCCTCTTAAAGAAATAGCATCCTATCACAGTCAGCTGAAAAAGGGTAAATTTGAAGAGACAGTCTATTCAATTTTGTTCCAATAGAATTGCAAGCACTTTGCTTTTGTCTACTCTTATTGCAAATGCTGGGCTGCAAAATTCAGTCCAGTTCCCAGTTCTGGAAATCAGAAGCTGCAAAGGAAATACATTTATTTCTTCCCAAACACTAAGGAAGATTTGGGGTTTTAAGTGCATGAAAGTTTCTTGGATACAGCAAATTTCAGTGTTCATTACTGGAGATCAAGATTCAGCATGGAGAGGCTTTTGTAATTTCTCTCAAAAAAGGTAGCTTGTTTAGAATTTCAGAATTTCTCATCTTTTTTCTTCCTCCTTCCCCCCACCCTTAGAAGATACAGCTGGTAGGGGTCTAAGACTATAAAATAAGGCATTAAATCAGTGAGCCTGTGTTTGTCCTACTTCCTTCACTTTGCTCCATTCAATTCCACGCTTAATAGGAGGGAAGACAAAAGAAGGAGACATTTTCAATACTCAGACCCTAATAATATCCCTCTGGGATTACCTGCAGCTCAATACATCATTCAAAAGCAAAGATTAAAAGTAATAGTCATGTTAATATCATTTCACAATCCACAAACATAAATCCTCATTTGTTATTCATGAGCTTATCACACACACCTCTTAAGGAGCAAAATATTGCAGCATGTGCAGAAAACAGGAACACAAAGTAAACAGTGAAGGGGAGGCAGACAACTTTATAGCTCATTTAAGGTAAAGATATTGCAGGTATGTTTGCTAGCAGAGTAGAAGTGTTCCTGCCTGGCTTCGATGATGCATCTTGCAGAAGAAGCATTTACTGTTTCCCTAATCATGACTTAATCAGATCCTGAAGTGCCCACATCCTAAGTGTGTTGTTTTCAAGTGATGGGTACTGGTGGGATGAGGTGGTGGAGGGCAGCAGTGCTGTGCACATCCCCCTTCCTGTGGGGTGACAGGCCCAGGAGTGTCACACAATGCAATGGATGAGATGGAATCCCCCTTGCTGGAGGAAATTCACCCTCCACCTACCAGGATATTTCTGTTTTCTGCACAAGAATGAGCTGCTGGCCTTGAGCACTGAGTACCTCCTGGGCTCTGAGCACACTGCTCCTGCACACAGGGCTGCTCCCACAGAGCAGCAGAGGCCACAAGAATCACTCACAGGCAGCCATGGGTGGGTCCCTGCCCAAACATCCCACCAGAGGCACTTGCAAACTCAGAGCTGAATTTTATTTCACAAGTGACCTCCCCCAGGTGCTAGCCCATCCCTCCACTGCCCATTGTGTGACCCCCTGAGCTCTGAGGAGTTTGAGGCAAAGCCAAGGGGTCTGTAGGTGGCACACACAGCCTGCCATGGCTCTGGAGCCATCCAGGCTTGAACCCCAGCCAGGAAACTCATGCACAGTCCTCCTGATGGTGGTTACTGTAGAAACAGAGAGGAAACTTTCTCTCTTATTTCCCAATAAATAGCAGCATCTCCCCTAGAAACTATATCGATCTCTAGTTGTTCAAATAACTACTATTACAGAAGTAGATGAACTCTCCCCTGATAGACCTGTCAGACTCCCTGCTGATGAGAAGCCTTCCATGCAATCCATATCCACAATTGCTTTGGAAGTCGACAACTGTTGTTCCCTCCCTTTTCCCCCTCCAGCTATATCCCTGTAGCTTCCTTCAGTTTCACCCTCCCATGCTTTTTTAAGCTGATACTTGTTTTGAGAAACTGCTGGAGTTGTGACAGAAACTTCTGAGCTCTCACCGTAATTGGCCTGTCTGTGTGCAAGGGAGGGGTTGAGAATGACAGTGCAAGGGAAGAGAACCTTGAAAACTTCTTGTCTTGGGAAGCTGCTGCCATAAATCGGGTGGCGTTGCACGAGCTTGCCTTGCACGTGCAGTGCTCTGTGCAATGAGTGTTTCCCCTCAATGTCTTCTCACATATTCACAGATACAAGGTTTGATTTTACACATATAAACCTATTATGTCCATGGTTTGGGGTTTTTTGATTTCTATAATTATTGCACACCATTTCCTCTGGCTCAGAGGAGAAAGGCATTACATACACCACTTGTTCAGCTGGAACAGTTGCAAGTTTGCTGATGAAGACTCAAACAGCAAGAGTTACCCAGTTCAGGCAGAATCTCATTATTACCTGGAACTACTGAGAAACCCAACGCTCATCATGTGTTAAAGCATTTTGTTGTACAAGGTTTAAGCAAGAATCAGCACAGGCTGTATCCTCAGCTGTCACAGGCTTCCAGAGTTGCACTGATTGCTCTGGAACAGCTCTGCTTTATGGAGCACGGACTCTGGCCTGCAGCAGCCCTGTCCCAGGCGAAGACAATCCGCATTCCTCCTAAAAATAATTAATTGAAAGCTGTTTGGTAGCTTTCCTGACAGATGGGTAACACAGTCCACTGCCTGATTTTCTGATGCTCATGAAGTGACCTGACTGAGCCAGCAAAGTTTTTAATACTTCAGCACCTCGGCACTCAGGGAGCACTCAGCTTTCACATGTGCTCTTGTTTTGTTAACTGTTGAGTGGGACAGACAGAAAACGAGTTCTGCTCGTGCTCCTCTCTTCTGCTGACACAAGGGATGAAGGAACACCCTCCTGAGCAGCTTTAATGGCACAGACTGAAGGTGGCTGAGCTAGAGCTGCCAGGTTTGCTGTGCTCTTGTGCAGCCCTCCCACATCTGCCCTGAGGTTGCTCAGGAGGACAAGGAGAGCTGCTGGACAGCATCACCTCAGCTTCCCAAGAGCTCTCACCACACTGAGCAATCAGCATCCTGAACCTCCCCACAGAAACAGCTGCAACTGGGAAAATGAGTGTATTCATCTGTCACCTATAGGTGTAGGCAACAAACCTGATGTGTAGGAACTCACCTTGATGCTATTACCTCTGTGGTTCTCCTCAAACAGTGCAAAAACCTGGGTATATGAGGGAAATCTATTAGCTTGCAAAGGAGGGGGATCCATTGATCACCAAGTTTCAAATATCATTGTATGGAGTTGGGCAAAGGGGAGCTTATAACCATGCTATGACAATAAAGCTTTCACATTCCTCAGGTGTGAGCCACCTGCTGACAAGGCTCCCTACTTAAATGTCACTTAGCAAAGCTTTTGGCTCTGGTGTTTTCCTAAGTGTATTTCCCTATTCATCTTCCAGATAATTTCATTATCTGCCTGAGTGAGGCTCAAAGAAAGGCTTATGTAAAGGTCTCTCCTATCAAGACACATCCCAGTTTGAAGCTGACTATTCCAGACCTTTTCAGGTTTAAAACCAAGTGTTGACACCCAAATTTTCCTTCTCCAACACAACAGACACCCCTTTTCCACATTTCCATTTTCAAATGTAAAGAATATGGCTGCCAGTCAGATATTGCGGCCTGTCCCACTCGTAATTTAAGAATGAACAACTTTAGTGTAAAAATTACTGCTTGCAGACACCAGAAAGAATCAGCAGATACCTCTCCAAAATTTTTTTTTCTGGTTTTGTTTAAAGTGACATCTGCTTGAAAATTTTCAAGTGTCTGGAAAATTACAATAGGTCTCTTGGGAATGGATTAATAGGCTGCAGACAAGCAAGGCAAAGCTAAATGCTGAATAAAATACCTCACCTAGCACTGCAGTTCATCAGCTTGGTTCCCATACCTGCAATAAACCTCTCCCATCTGTGCCTGCCCATGCAGCTTTCAACCTTCGCCAAGGAGGGAACTCCAGTCACAGTAAGGTCAGCCCTGGCACAAATTCTTTGATATTATAAAATACTCAACACATTTAGCAGAAAAATGTTGACTGTGTCTCTCAAAAGTAGAATAAGCAGGCAAGGAATAGGGTTTTTAGTAACTAAATGCTTCAGAAAATAGATTTCCAAAGGCTCTCGGTGTTAATGAACTCTGATTTTGCCAAAAGGCTGCCAAAGTGTCCAGGCTGTAATCTGAAAATGTTGTCTCACTATTTGGTGCTTGATTGCTGAGTGGAGATGGGGAACAAGCTCTGAAAAGGAAGAAAGGTGAGAGAAACTGTCCTTACAGACACAAATAAATGAATGGACAAAAAACCAAGGTTTAGGCCAGAGCTGCAGGAGGGAACAGGACTTTTTTCCTCCTGTTTAGTAAGAACAATTAAAATAATTACCCAGTTAAGACTTTGTTCATTCTATGGTGATTACAACAGAGTAGCCTGGTAACCCTGCTCAGCTCTAATGGTTTGTAATGCTCAGCCACTCCGTGGAGAGTGGCAGGAATTGTTGCTACTGGTTGAGGTGCTTGGGTTGGCAATTCAGAAAAGTGAAATGTGGCCATCAGAGCAGCCAAAGTGCACACACACAAAGCACAGGGAAGCTGAGCTGAGCCTGCCTCATGCAGCTCAAGCCCATAAGGAAAAGGAGAGAATTATTCCTGAAGAATGCTCAATGCATCCACCCCCACACCAACAGAACTCTGGCATTAACTCCACTGAGCCTATTCACATCCTGATATTTAAAATCTGTATAGAAGTACTTTTCTAGACCAAGCACTACAGTGCACATCCCATGTCAAATTAAACCTTTACTACGTGATTTACTGCTCTATTTTGTGCATATTCAAAAAAAAGTCCCTTCAAATCTTATGTCTTTTTATGCTTTTATAGATCTATCTTGCAAGTATCTTTGTGATTCCCATATAAAATGCTTCATATGAGTGAGATTTCAACCTGACAGGCCAATTCTTTACTCAATCCTTATCTGCATCACTGCTCTGCTTTAAAAGCCATTCTTAGCCTGCTCTTTTGTCATGTACCTCTGGAGTGATGCCACATGGGCATGACTGCACAGACCATGTGGCAGGAGCCACCAAGTGACACTGTGAGAAGGCAGCAAGGAGGGGATGGGAAAGGGAAAGGGAAAGGGAAAGGGAAAGGGAAAGGGAAAGGGGAAAGGGAAAGGGGAAGGGGAAAGGGGAAGGGGAAGGGAAAGGGGAAAGGGGAAGGGGAAAGGGGAAAGGGGAAAGGGGAAAGGGGAAAGGGGAAAGGGGAAAGGGGAAAGGGGAAAGGGGAAAGGGGAAGGGGAAAGGGGAAGGGGAAGGGGAAGGGGAAGGGGAAGGGGAAGGGGAAGGGAAAGGGGAAGGGAAAGGGAAAGGGAAAGGGAAAGGGAAAGGGAAAGGGAAAGGGAAAGGGAAAGGGAAAGGGAAAGGGAAAGGGAAAGGGGAAGGGGAAGGGAAAGGGAAAGGGAAAGGGAAAGGGAAAGGGAAAGGGAAAGGGAAAGGGAAAGGGAAAGGGGAAAGGGAAAGGGGAAGGGGAAGGGGAAGGGAAAGGGGAAAGGGAAAGGAGAAGGGGAAGGGGAAAAGGGAAAGGGGAAAGGGAAAGGGGAAGGGAGATGCTTGAAAAAGATAAAAACCACTGTATTTTATGTGTGAATCTCAGTGCAAATAAGAGACAGGTAGAGAGAAGGATTTTTTGGTAACTTCAGTTTGGAAGCCAGCTCTGTGATTTATTTGATGATGGTCATCACACGGGTTATGCATAACCAAGTGCATGTGTGGGTGCATGTGTGTATAATACATAACTTTTCAGTTTGACAGTATTGATTGAAATCCTTTTGGTTTGATGAACGAGTGCATTATGCAGTGAACAGTGAAACCAGCCTTGATGAGTCATTGGCAGGATTTTCCCAACTTTTTGAAGGCATCCTCTCCCGTGGGCTAAAAGTCAGAAATGTCCTCCCAGTGTGTCTGACTGAGCTCAGTTTTTGACTGTGACAAGACAAGCCCAGGTATTACTTCAAGTCTGTCAGTTCCTCCCACCTCTCCAAATCCCCCTACACCTACCCTGGTACACACATGGAGGATCAAGGGATGGAAAGTCTCTCAGGGTTCATCTGAACTTGCAGTGCAGCTCTTTCATGTTAATTTTCCTTTTCCTTTTCCTTCGCCTCAATTCACTCTGACGCCTTGCCACAATATTGTCAGTCTCAGAGAAAACAACAAGCCAAAGCAGATGTGCTGAACACATGGTCACCAACAGGAACAGTTCCCAAGCAAAGTTAGCATGTGAAATCGTTCCAAAAGAGGGATGTCTTATCCAAAAAATAATCTACATCTGCTCCTGTTGTTTGGTGGATTGAAAAAAAAAAAAAAAACCCAAACAACTTCTATGCCTAAGTTTACAGTTTGAATTTACCCAATGCTTCTACATTGGAATGGTTATGATTTTAGGCAGTCTGATACCATTCTAATGGGTTTCTCCTTTGCTGATTAACAGAGATATATTTCTAGTGCTTTTTTAATAAATGGTATCATTTTGCAACAGCCCCTTATGCTTTGGTGCCACAGAGGTGATGAAGGGTAACATCATAATTCTGTAGAACTTCTAAGAAAAGGAAATCTTTATTTCCTAAGAAAAGGAAATAAAAAGGTCTTTGAAAGAAAGATGTGGTTTTTCAATTTTTTTTTTTAAAGCTACTTTATTATAATGTTTCTTTATTCATTTCCTTTGTCCTATAGAATTTAGGTAACTAACGTTAGACTGGGCTGTGACCTGTTCCAAAGACAACCTACAGAAACAGCAATTGGACATTTTACTGCTGCTTCTGTTCTGTTTGGGGGAATGTGAGTAAACACCTGGAGAACAAGATACATCTGGCAAGCTCTAAATTCAAGCTCAGCCTGCCAAGGAGAGAGCTCAGAGTGCCAAGGCCTGGCTTGGGTCTGAAGCTGAGGAGGACACTTTCCATCCAAATCTTGACCTTTCAGCTGAAGGTTTGTACTGGATGAGCCCATTCACTGCTCCCCCTGATAAGGGCCACTACTGCCCTGCAATATAAATAAAACAGGTACAGAAAAACAAATAACAGTTAAAGAAATGTGATAGCAAAATCCATGCCCGTGTTTGGGAGGAGTGGCCAGGAAACTCAGACAGTCAAAGCATGAAGCCTCTGAGTCACTGAGAACTTGTCCAAGTTGAACAAACCACCCTGAGACACTTGCTCTGCTCTGATTACCCATACATTCCCACTGAGTACATCCCACCTGGTAACATACAGAACACAGCACTTCCACCAAGAGCATTTGGTAAATAAATGACTTGGAAAATATTATTAAGCTCAAAACCAACATTTTACCATGTTTGATTTGCCACCAGATGCTGTGGGATCTGAAGATACAGAGAGAATAAAAAAATGTCAAACAATGGCAATGAGAGCCTGAAATACAAGAAAAGGGGTTTTTTGTTAAATTATAGTCAGAAATCAATGCAGAGCTCTTATTCTACCCTGGACTATGCCATGTACAACAAATATTTCCTTTTCATGGAAGGTAAGAGTCCCTGACAGTCCATACACCTTCTGGACGGTATTGTGTCTCATTCAAAAAGCAAATAATACATGAAATTGATACTATTTTCTGTAGTGTGTTACCCTACATGCTGGGACATGCAGATCACTGGCTAGGAGGCAGTTTCTCATGTTGAAGGCAGGTAATAAGCCTTCAAAGAGTTTTTTACTGAGAAGATGGATGTCAGTAAGAGCAGCTGGTGCTAATGCCAGGAAACTTTCATCTTTTCCCCCCCTTTCCCTTTCTTTGAGGAGGAGGGAGTATGAGCAAGCAGCAACATTCCTCTTAAATGCCCTCTTTCAGTCTTAGGGGCTCCTTCCTTATGACTGATAAACATTTTCAGCCTCCCTTTGAGAATCACAAGCCTGTGTTATTCTTGGAAAATTCAGTTAAAAATGTTACTAACCTGCCAAAGACTGTGGCTAGGAATGAGCAATGGCCATTGGAAGGATCCAGATCAATCAGAGCTGATTGAGTCTTCCCAGATAATCCTGCTTGGGATCTTTTCACCCCAAACTGAGTTCACAGTGGGGCCAACAACCCTGTCGTAATTCAACACAAACAACACTCATACACTGGGATGTCCAAGGCAAAAAAAAAAAAAGGCAGTTTATTTACAGACTTCAAGATTTATAGAATTCCAGCAGTGACCATGGATTGGAGGAAGAAAATCTTCCTCTTCAACCACACTGGGCAACCCAACAGGCCATCAACAGTCTCCTCCTGATGAGAAGAACATAAACCATGAGTATATAGTTACAATAACAAGAAAGTTGTTTATGTAAAATTGTGTTTGACACCATTGCAAAAGGTAAACACAGAAGGCTGAAATAGAACTTTAGAAAAACTTCTTAAAGAGACAGAGGAGAACAGCAAAAACACAGACAACACAACCCCATCACAGTGCAGAGAGAACCCCTGGAAAGGCCATGGTCCCACTGATGTGCTCCAGCCTGGGGAGGGAGATTCCACTGTCCAACACCTCTCCCATTCCTCACAGGCACTCTGCCTTCTCCAGCAGGGAAGTGTTAGTGTTGGACAACTCAGCCTTATTATCACTGAATTCTTTCACCGTTCTTAGCCTAAATCCAGGCCCAAATTCAGCTATAGCTCTAAGCACCAACAGCAAATTGAGCAAAATCCACCAAATAGCTTCAAACTGAAACATGTACTAAGGTGTTGTTTTATTTTAAGCTTCTATTCTGCTTTGCAGGATCATACCAGAGCACCAAAAGCTCTGCCCAGGAGCATGTGCTTCCCAGCCAGCTCAGCTGGCTGCAGAGACCAACACCAGCTACTGTGCCAGTTTATTCCCTTCTGTTTCCTCTCTTTTTATTATATTTGAGCTGAAAGTTACTCCAAATCAAACTACTGACAAGGAGATGAGGCACAGTGGGTGTGTGCTAAGCAAATCTATGAAAACCAAAACCCTCACTGGAGTCCTTGCTGGTTTCCAGGCCATGGGGTACTGCACAAGCACCCAGGTCCCCACCAGAGATGACACAAAGAAATAACATTTCTTCAAGTACCCAAGTTTTAAAGTTATCCAGTGACTTGGGAAGGGGACATTTTTTTTTCTCCCCCTTTTGCTTTCAAGCAAGTGCAGACGAGGTTATATGACTACTTGGAATCAATGCAGGTTCTTAATGATGCATGAAATGAAATATTGCTGTCCAGTGCACAGTGAATATTCAGAGTTCTGCTCTATGATAGATACATCCTGTGCTGCTCTGACAGGGCAGAAACACCCCCCACAGCAGCTGCAGCTCTGCCCTGCACCCCAGCCTGGATTTTGTGTCAGATGAGTTGCCATCTTCTGCTGCTGTTCTCTCTTCTCCAGGCTCATACATCTGGCAGCCAGTTAAGTTCCTTTAGCCAAGGGGTAAAATAGCATTTTCCATGTTGTGATTCCTGCCTATGGAAACAACAACAAAAAAAAGTCATGGACCTTACAGAATTTCTAAACCAGATATTATCTGGAACCTCTGAAATTCTGGCCTGATTATTTGTGGATGGTAGTCCAGCTTTTTGCTCTTTTAATAATAGTGATAACATGGCCTGTTGAAGCTGGACCGAGATGAATTAAAGCTCTGCTCAGTCAGGGCAAACACATCTGTAGCTCAAACACTGAGCGTCTGAAAGCTTTTCACATCAGAAGGGAGAACAGCATGGAAAAGATTGAGTATTTACAACTCTTGTGGAGATGAATTTGGTATAAGTGAGAAAGGAATTAAACAAATAAGTGATAGGTGTGGATTTCCCTTCAGCAGAGCCCCATCTCCAGTGTAATTTCCTCCTTCTTGAAAGAGTGGACACAAGCAGCCAGGGGAGATAAGCTTTTCAGGACCTAGTACCAAAACCAACCCCCTCATCTGATGCAGGTTCTGCCTTGTTTTACATTTGTTACCTGTGCATGGCTCTGAAACTCTGCAGTCAAATCCTAAAATGAAGGCAGGGAGTTCAGAGGGAATCCACACAAATTTCAGAAAGAGGAGTAATTGCCCTTTTGCCTGGGGTGTAACAAGGCAGACTGGGGCAAAATCTGCCTGCACATCTTTGCCCTGATTTTGTGGGAGTCAGCTGCTCAGGGCAGGATTGAGTCAGAGCTGGGAGGAGCAGGTGTGGGGCAGGCAGTGGGGCAGGCATGGGGCAGGCAGGGGCACTGGCAGCTGCTGCCTTCAGCTCTTTCCTAAAGCAGCAGGACTGCTCCCTCTGATAAACCCTTTGAACAGTCGATGGTACAGCACCTAACGCAACAGGGGAACCTATTCCTGGTGCCTTTCATGTTTAATGGTACACGCAGATTTCCATATTCCTCCTGCTTCTGTTGATAAATAATCTGGATGTTCCTTCTCGTTGCTTTTATCCAGACACAAAGGACAGTGCAAGCTGCCTGCTGTGCCTCATCTTTTCTCCTGATCGGCTCTATTTAAAACGAAAATCCAGCCAGCAAAAGGACACCAAGGGCTGCTTGTTCAGTATTCCCTCTGTGCTTAGATGATTACACCAGGGAAGAAGAAAAAGAGGGACAGCAAAACCAAACAGTAGGAAGCCAGGATCCAGCAGTAGGAGAGAAGAAACTTTTTATCCCCCAACTATTGCAGAAAGTCACAAGAGGATCTGTTGGTGAATTGCAATTTGTTCTCTCCTGACCCTTGTCCAGGGAGGGCTGTAGTTTTACTACCTCGTTTTCAAGTACTTCAGCCACTCTATGCTAATTTTCCTCTCCACTCCCACCAAATCTTGCTCCTACACACCTGACTTCAGCTTTATCTTCATCTCTTAAAGCAGCTTGAATCACCATTCCAGACCCACCAGATTTATGGTTAAAATTAAAGCTTTGGCAAGCTTCTGTCACTGTGTTGCCCATTACCGTGGTACAATGTAATGTAATTAATGTTTTTATGTTTAAGGAAGAGGAGGCACATATGTTCCTCAGCTGCTGATGAACAGATTTATAGGTAACACATCTGAGTCAGTGCCCACGTTTAGACGTGAGCCTGACAGACCACTAATCATTTTCTAAAGGCTCTGCACCGCTGCCCTGCTTCCCCAGATTTGCAAGCAGGACTGTGCTGGGATGCCATAGTGAGATGATAGATTTCAGGTGACACAAGGGGAGGAAGCAAAACATCAGTAAATGTTTCAGCATATCTATCTCTTCATAAGCAGATGTTCTTGCTTAACACGTACCATTAAGCTGGAGCTCACCGTGTGCCTTCTTAAAGAGAAACCCAGCCTGCTCAGGGCAGGCAGCTCCCAAAGGCACCCCAGCCAGCCTCTCCTCAAGCCCTGTTTCCAGAGAAATCCTCTGCATGGAAGAGGGGAAGCTGTCCCATCCACAGCCACCCAAGAGGACTGAGCTTGTAACTTAGACCCTCCCCATGCCTTGTTGTGGAAGAATTAAGAATGGGACATCACTCCATGATCAATATGATCAAAGTGAGCCATTTATTGCAAAGTAACAGTACCTTTTATACAGTTTTCAGCTTCTGTCACGTGTTACATGCTGCTTTGCAATTGGATATACCCTAAAAGCACGTGTTAGCCTTTTAGCCAGGATTGGTTGATGGTTTTGCACATACAGCAGGTTTATGCAGTCCTTCTTTTGGTTTCTATCCAATTCTCACACTCTAAAGCTTGTTAGCATCCTTTGTTCTTCTTCAGACGTGACTTCTGTCATCCCTGGTTCCTTCTTGTACATGGCTTTGCTGCCCTTAAATGGTTACAGGCCTTATTTATTCAGAGAAGCTGGATTGCTCACATGTCCCCATTTCTGGAGGAGCCCATCCTCCACACCTTGTTGCCATTGCCATTTTGGCTGCACTCAGTGGGGGGGGACAAGTGCTGGAACAGGGATGGGTGGCCCCAGTGACGCCAGGCAGGAGGGCAGGGCACACAGGTGTGGAGAACCAACCCTCAGGCTGCCTCAGCAGGGTGTTCCAGGTGAGCACCAGAGCACCAGAGCCCAATGCCTTTGTGAGGGGTGGGGGCTGTTTAACCACCCTCAGTTTTCACAGCATTTCTCAGACCTGCCCTGCCATAACCAAGGTGAGGCTCAGGGGCCAGCCACTGTCACACCCCCCTCCTCCACAGGGCATAAAATGGAAAAGTTCATGGCTCAAGATGAAGAAGGGAGGTCCCTTCCCAGCAGCATCACAGGCAAGAAAGCCTTCGCTTGGGGGAAGATTAACCTGACTTACTGCCAAGTAAAAACAGAGCAGGATTGTGAGAAACGAAGAAAAACTCATACACACACCCCCCATAGCCCCCTTCCTCACTGAGCTCAGGTTCACTCCCTAATCCAGGACCCCTGGACCTCCTGTCCCCTGCCCAGCCTGGCTCTGCTGCCCCTCCTGCTGTGCCCCAGCCAGGGCTCCTCAGGCACTGCAGGGCACCTGCCCTGGCCAGGCCCAGGGTGGGATGGACACAGGGAACTGTGGAGCTTCCAGCTCATTTTCAACAGTCAAGTTTTCCTTTAGATTCTGGGGCTTTTATGAACTCAAATAACAGCAGTTAGTAGCATGGGACTTGTTTCCTTTCCAGCTCTGTTCCTAGGGGACAGGGTATGGATAAAAGGGGAAGACCCAAGGCCCCAGCCCACTGTCCTGGACATCAGAGAAAGGAATTCCTCTTCTTTGGAAAAGTGCAAGGGTAAGCTCTCCTTTAGGGATTTAATTAGCCTGAAAAAATGTGAGTTTTCTCCTATATTATAGTTGGGGGCTGCTTATGCATTTTGGTGAGTCATGCTCTACTTCCAAGCACAGGCTCTCTCTCAGAGCCCACTGTATTCAATCTACTGACTACTGACTTAATGGCATTAGGAAAAAATAACGCAGTTTAAGAAAATCTTTGCACAGAGCAGATTCTTTTTAACCTATACTAAAGCCCATTCTGGGCACTCTCATTCAGAATTAAAGTGCTTTTAATTCAAGTTAGTGTTTGAGTTAAATCTAAATTAAATTTGAATTTAAATCATTAAATCTGCGCAGGGATTTAATGCAGTTTACATAATCAATTTTAGGTTCATACCCTTCATTAATTTGGATGACTATCATCCAGTCTTTGCTTACTTAAAAATAGTTCTAATGCATTTATTAGTATTATACTCCTCAAACTGGGTTATTCTTGAAGAAACAGGGAGTTTGAGCTTTCTTTGAAGTTTCACAAAATGAGAGTATCTTGCTGAAGAAAGTCATTTTGTTCTCACGCATATTAAGGGCAGGGAGGGCTTTTAATTCCTCTTAAAGAGCTTCTGTGGTGTCACAGCCAGTAAAGCAGGCACAAGGAGCAGGGCTCTTCCCTCATTAGCAGCAGCAGGGGAGCCCAGGCGTGTGCTGCACCCACGGGGGACATCCCAGCCCAAGGACCAAACACAGCAGTGTGCCCCAGGGTGGGCAAACAGCACATCTGTCACCCCTGCAGCAGCCCCCAGAGCAGAATGAGGGTGTATGTGGGCACTGGGGATCCCAAAACACATCTGCCACTCCCTGCAGCAGCCCCCAGACCAGCAAGAGGGTGTATGTGGGCACTGGGGATCCCAAAACACATCTGCCACCTCCTGCAGCAGACCCAGACCAGCATGAGGGTGTATATGGAACATGGGGATCCCAAAACACATCTACCACCCCCTGAAGCAGCCCCCAGACCAGTATGAGGGTGTATGTGGGCACTGGGGATCCCAAAACACATCTGCCACATCCTGCAGCAGCCCCCAGAGCAGCATGAGGGTGTATGTGGGCACTGGGGATTGCCTCTGCCAAGGTTTGTGGTGCGTTTGTGTTGTGATTTCATCCCAGCCAGCAGCAAAGAAGCACCCTGCCCCTCCCTGTCTGCCCCAGCAGCAGGACTGGGCAGAGAAAGGGAGCAGTAAAAATGAAAAAGGGGGGTTGAGACAAAGAAGGTCAATCAAAAGCTACTTGTGCAAGCAAAGTGAAACAAGGAATTTGTTCCCCGTTTCACACAGGCAGGGAGATGTGCAGCCATCCCAGGAAAGCAGGGCTCTGTCACAGGTTTGGGAGGACAAACTGCATCCCTCTGAATGTCCCCCCTTCCCCTTCTTCTTCCCCACCTTTGTACACTGAGCATGATGCCACGTAGTCTGGAATTATCCCTGGCCATCCTGTGTGCCTCCCAAGCTCTTGTGCACCCTCAGCCTCCCCACTGGGCTGGGGTGAGAAGCAGACAAGACCTCGATGCTGTGTAAGCACTGCTCAGCAGTAACAAAAACATCTCTGCAGTGTCAATTCTGATTTCAGGGCAGGTCCAAAACACAGCCCACCACCACCAGCTACTGTGAAGAAAGCTGACTCCACCCCAGGCAAAGTGTTCCAGCACACTTTGGAAGATGCAGCCATAGTGAGGAGTCCCTGCTTTTCCCCTTCTCCATGAAGTGCCAGCCATTTGTGATTAGACTCCCACCTGTCACCAGATTTCAGAGGAATGCAGAGTGGGCTCATTTTACAGTATCAGAACCAGCTACTCACAGAAATAGCTTTGGCTCTCCCAAGGTCTAGTAATCATTTCAGGAGACAAGCAGAGAGGAGGATATCTCAGCTGACACTGGAGAGCACAAATGTTGGCACAAATATGAATCTGAATTTTCTGACAGCAGTTGATTGTGTTGCTTTGGAAGGTTTAACAGACGTGCCACTCAGCCGACAGGGCCCTGTTTAATGCTTCACTTTAAGTATTTGTATGATCTTTGGGGCTGTCAGCTCTGGGAATTGCAGTGCTTTGAGAGCTGTTGCAGCAATCTCCCTGTGTGTTACACCTGTTAGAGCACAATGCCTGCTTCCTTCTCTGGGCTGCTGCTCATCTGCAACCCAGTGGCATCTACATGCTGCTAAATCTTTTCCACACCTTCCCTGCTCTATGGCAGCTGATTTTCACTGAGGCCAAGTGCCCATGACACCAACCAGGTGTGTGCAAATGCAGCAGGTGTGTCACAGAGGATGTGCCTGTCCACAGCCTCCAGGACTTCAGCTCAGATTGCCCATGCCTCAGAATAGATTTCTATCACTAGAAATCTATTAACCTGGTCTGTGCAGCTTCTTATTTTCAGTTGATTGGGGAAATCTAGTTTCAAACAGTCCAGTCAACATTGAAATATTTCAATACAGTGAGCTTTGCCCTTCCATAATTATTTTTTTTCATGAATTCTCAGATAGTCCCCTCAAATTAGAATTTGGGGCAGCTAGAACATTTGGATGAAGGCTGGACTGCTCCTAGGGGAACTGAACTGCTCTGTTATACTTGCAAGCTGCATTTGTATATTGCTTGCTTCTGGGGATCGGAAATTTCATGGGAATGCACTGAAAATTATTAAAAATTAAACTTTGTATCCGCTCTATGTGTTCAGCATTAATGTTGTCTTTCATTGTCTTCTAATAGCGATAATTAGGTGTTGCATTACTCTTGGGTATGTCTTGTAGCACCCCTGGGAGGGCTTTTATGCACAAGATAAATACTAAATACTAAATACTGTATACATGAAGCTAAACTTTGTTGAGATAAAGCCTCTGTTGGTTTCATTTTTATAATGCTCTCTTTCAACTTCTTCTTGCAGACCCACAAGGCTCTGTTAGAATTTTCCTTTATCAGCTGTTTCTTATTCCTTCTACATCCAAGGTGCTGTTTATCTCAGGCCTTTCATTCTGCACCAGTGTCATCCTCACCATGGAAGGAGAAGCAAACTCTCCTCACAGTAAATACAGCAGCATTTCAAGTGCCAAACACTGAGAGCTGCGGAAAGTGATTTGGGGACAGGCTGGGCCATCTCTGTTTGGACAAGCACCTTCTTCCACTGCAGTCCTCGTGGTCAGTAGTGCTCCTCACTGGGGCCAAAAAATAGAAATTTGGCTGTATGTAATAATAATAATTACAATGATGTTGATGATGATGGAATAAAAATAAGAAATAGAAGAAGAAGAAATAGAAGAAGGAGAGAGAAGAGAAGGAGAAGGTGGTAGGCCAATAGTGATGGGTATCTGCAAATTTTCAGCATATCTGGACACCTAGATATTTGTTTTAGCCCAACTTCTAGCTTGCAGTTTAAAATTCCTGGCTGTTACATGGCAACCTGAACTCCTCACATGTACCTACACAGGCACAGTGTCATAAAATTCTCCACACTGAGTGACTATTCAGTTCTTCTGCCAGGAGTGGTGGACACAGGGAAGCCAAGCAGATATTTAATGTTTAGTGAAGCTGGGAGAAATGCTCCAAGAACACTGCTGTCATGCATGCCTATTTTAGATTTTTTTGCTATAATTCCTGGATGTTTTAAAATGGGTTATGCATTCCCACTTTTAGGGTTTACAATACTCTAGACAAAGCTAGGTGCAGCAGTCAGGCACAATAGAAAGGCACCCTGGAGCTCCAGGAAAGCATCCATCTGATCTGAAGGTCTTGCCTACAGGGACACAGGGATACAAATCCCAACCTTCAACAATAGAAAAATGGAGAGAGAAAGTGATGGTAAAGATAAAGCTGCAGCTATAATTGTCTGAGGTGACTTGTAAAAGTGGGCCTTGAGCATTCAAAACCCCCGTGATAAAGCACATGGGTTGCTGGGTGCTATTTATTTTGCATTATTACTGCAGCTATTGTTACAACATGGAAGTCTCGAGCTGAGTGACCACCTGCTGTTCCTGTTGATGCTCAATTTGCAAACAGTCAAGTACCATTTGGTTTGTGCCAGCTTGCTGCATTACTTCAGCCATAAAAGAGATTGTGTAACCTAACAGCAGCTTTTTAACTAAAAATAGGTGTTCTGCTTATATCCAGTAGAAAACTGGTATTTAATGATTACAATACAATCAGATTCTTTCAGCTGCTTCAAGCCGTAAGAACAGCTTTTTCAGCTGCAACAAATGGGGCAAACCTCCTTAAAGAAAAATTTAGTAACAGCAGCAAACTGAGAGACAAGACAATTGGCCAAATTTACTGCTGCCATAGCACTGCAAAAGGCTGCCTGTGTGACCTTGGGCAAGCCTTCACATGTGGCTTTAGAAAGGTTAAGGATGTAAAACTCCTCCTGAAGTTACTAGCAGGCCCTGGGTCTAAGCACCTATGAAAAGCAGAGCCTTTAATCCTCACCATTTATCATTCTGATACCACAAAAGGCTAAAAGGGATCTTTTGCTTTGCCCTCAGAGCCAGACCAGGGCCCTGCTTACAGGGTCCAGTCTGAATTCTGAGGGTTTTATTTTTCTTATTATGACAAATTGCCTGTCCAGAAAGAGGTCAGGAAGCACAGTTACCTGAGAAAGGCAGTCTGATCTTCTGTTTACAGGGAGAAGCTGCCAGTCAGAGCTCTTGGGAGCTGCTATTATATCACATTATGGCTTTGGGCAAGAGGGTTCACCTCTGTCTTACATCCAACCCACCGGCAAAGCTTCCAGCCCCGGGGTGTGGCAACACTTCATTGTTATTTATAAAACGCTCAGGGATCGCTGGAGGTTTAACCACACCAAAATTAAACCCACAATCATCTGCAGGGAAGGTGCAGAAGAAGGGATCTGTGTCAGAGCAGGCAGAAAAGCTGCTCAGTCAGGTTCCTGTGGCCACTGCTGGGGCACAGAACGTGTTAAACTGCGGCAGCAGAGACCTTCCATATTCATTAACAGCCTGGTTGTGTGATGAAAGGAAAGGCAAACCCTGCCACCATTTTGCTGATGTTCAGGATTTCATACACATAATAAATTACACGTGAGCGTTGTTGCCAGCATCCATCCCAGAATTCAGCCCCTGGGGGACACAATCACGCTGCTCCCCTGCAGCTGGGAATATCAATGCACCGAAGCAAGGAGCTAAATCTTGGTGTATCTCATCGGGGCAGGTTATCAGGAACACAAAAGGGGAGGGAAGGAACATGGCCCTGGCTCCCCACCTGGCTGGGGGAGAAGGTTCCTGACCTCATCATCCGGTGTAATAAACGCCGAGCAGGTGGGGAGCTGCGGCACAGCCCTGAGCAATGGGCAGCCCCACGGAGCGAGGAACAGCACAGCACATGCAACTTTCATAAAGATTTCTGTGTGGGCAGGTTTGGGTTTTGATGAGAAGGAAGGAGGAGGCTGTGAGCCCGGTCAGGAAATCGGGGCTGGCAGCACCAAGCCTTTTCTCACAGCACCCTCGTGTGCTCTCAGCAGAAAATGCTCTGTGTCACCGGGGGACTGCTGTGTCTTCGGCAGCGCTGTAACTTGTTGAAAAAAACTAATTTAAATTAAATAGGACAGCCAGTACATATTAATTAAGTATCAATTGATTCTTAAAAGAGTACTTATTGAGGGTTCTCAAGTTGGGAAGGGATAAATCTGGTTGTCATGTAATTAATTCAGAATGACACAGGCAACAAATGCATATTACATATTTTTTTCTCTGAATATTAACTTGTAAAGAATGTTTACATATTCAATTAACATTTAACAAGATAACCTTATACCACATTAATTAGCTATCTGCTAATTAAAAATGTACCAAAATTAATATAGACATTAGAGTCAAGTCAACTGTATAACTGCTTATGCATAAGGGGAAATCAACATGAAATATCTAGAAAGGTTCTTTGAGAAAAAACATGTGAGAATCTAGACCTATTATGTCCCTGCCAATAACTCTGGAAACCAGCATCTGGCCAAAGTGAACAAGGAGTGGTGGAGTTTATTTTGCCTTATGTACATAATTAATGAAGTCCTTTCTGGCCACACCTCATCCCAGTGCTTTCGGGTCCAGGTTTTGAAGGTTTGTGAAATTAGATTGGATGCTTCTCTTTGGTTTTGGAGGATCAAAAACTGGGGATTTTGAGAGATATGCAGAAGAGAGATAAGCAATAGTAAAGCAGAAGCTAAACAATGGCTTGACCCCTTCAGAAGAGCACTGCTGCACACATCTGCCCAGCCCTGTGTTTGCAGTAACTATCCCCCACGCAGGCTGCAATAAACCAAATGCTCAGTGAACAATGGAAGGAAAATGAGGGGTTGTCACCCTGTTTTAAAGGACAGAAACAGTTCTTACCCATTAAAATAAGACATTGGGTAACACTGGTGTTTGTGCCTGCTGCAATGATTTCAGCATCTGACCATGTGTTTTCACACCTGTGAAGAATTATAGGAGGTCATTCTCTGAGGCACTCTGCCTTGCCTTTACCAGTAATTGCAGCTAACTGGAAAATCGAGCCTGTTTCGATTCTAAAATGGGCTGTGGTATTCTGAAACATTGTAAATTGGCCTATTTTTAAATTAATTAACTCTGACAAGCAAAGTAGAACTACAAAAATAAAAAATCACCTCTCTTGCACATAACAGACCTCCTGCTTTCAAAGGCCCACATAGCAGCAGTGCAGCTTCCAGCCAGCACACAGATGGGAATAGCTGCCTGTGTGGATATTTCAGTGTGCCAGAAACCTTTGAAAAATGTCTTAAACTCATCAGTTTAACAGTCAGCTGCATGGGGTTTATTTCTGGGTGTGTATCTGCACACATGCATGTGTACTAACACACACATGATCTTTTGCCATGGTCACCCTTTCCAAACTGATTAAAGTGCTTTGAGATACAACTGGTCTCCTTTAATGCAATTGTTGAGCCATTTACATTCAAACACTCCCATATTCGGTTTTCATCTGAGTTTAATCATAATATGGATATAATTTAATCCCTTTTGTAATAATTTTAAGACCTGTGTAGTTCAAAACCTGATAAATTATAATGGAAGGGAAGAAGAGAAAATGAGAAGCAAAGGGAGAATTAGGATTTCACAAGGAAAGAATAAGAACAATTAAACACAGGCGTAGCAGTGAAAGGGAGTGGGGAAAGATGCCACAGAAAGTGAAAGCAAGCAGGATGAGAACAGGACAGGAGGTGGAAGATGTGTGCAAAAATAATGGGAAAAGCTGAAAATAGAAAGTGATTCTGCAGAGTTTGAGCGATCAGCAGAAAGGCAAGGAGGACATGGGAGGGAAAGACAGATGTCATGTTCTTGTAATGGAACTGACTGTGCTAATACCCCTGTGAAGCCTCTCAGCACGCCCCTTGTAAATGAGATGTTTTCAGAAGCCTGAGATGATTCAGACAGAGCTGACAGCCTCTGTGGTCAGAAAAAAAAAAATCTTGAGCACAGTCTGTGGCCCCTCTCTGCTGCCTGCTGCTCCCCAAATCTTACAGGAAAGCACAGTTCTCCTCAAAAGCCTCAAAAGCCCTTCCCAGCTATGGGACCTGGGAAGAAATCTGAGGATCCCAGGCACACGTGCACTGCTGAAGAAGCCTCTCAGCCACTCCACTGCCATATTTTCAGCTGTGTTAATAAGCCAGTGACCAGCTCAGTTCCAGCTCAGTGAAATCCAAGCAGCTGGGTTAAACAGCAGTGTCAGGCTGGAGAAATTGAACCAGATGTTGGAAAGTTACAGAGCAGTGCTGAGCCCAGAGAGTGAACAAAGGCTGCTAGTCAGTAGCTCTGAAAAGGAAGAGATTAATGCTGGCACTTGGAAGGACTTGACTAACAGAAGCATCATTCTCCAGGGAATAGCAGGGACCAGCAGGCTTAGCTGGGGTTAGAGCAGCACCAACATTTCTGCAGGGCCAAGCATCATCTTCTTGTTTTCTAACAGCAGAGCAAAATTACCTGAAAGAACATGAAGAGCTAAACCACAAACTGAGATTGGAAACAGACCCCAGATGAAACCATGGCAGTGTAGCAAGGATGAGGAGGAAGCAAAAGCTCAGCAAATCCATACAACAACAGACAAAAGTGCTTTCATAAATGGTGAAGGCATGGTTTGGGAAATCCCATCCTGGAGGCAATTAGTGGAAAGGACATCCTTGTTAAGGTTCCTCTGTGGTTTATGTGACTATCTGAGATGAATATGACAGTGGGCAGGCTAGACCTCTAGCCAGAAGAAAACAATTTTTCACTTCTCTAACTGAGGAAGAGGAAAATATACAAAGTAGGCCTTGGCCTTTGCCTTGAGGAGCTGCTAAATACTGATTATACATTTGTAAGTATTGCCTATATGATATCAATTATATTGATATTATTATATTGTATCAATACAGTTTGTGACTATTACCTAGGACTGCTATGTAGGATGATCTGGATTCTAGAGCTCAAAACTCCAAGAGCAGATAAATAGCTTAATCTGAGGTCTCTTCTGGCCTTAGAAGGTTTTACCATCTTCTTGTAAGACCAGTTTTGTCCTTCACCAAACTCACTGCAAAATTCAGCTTTCAGCTGGGTGGCAGCCTTCTCATGGACCTTTCAAAGTATGCAATGGTTCAGTGGTCAGAAATGTAGGAATTAATCGAGTAGATTTTGCCTTTCTAAAACACTGCTTCAAAAACCATGGAACTCAGTATGTTCTCCTTCGTGGGCTTAAGCACCTATTTGGAAAACAGCAAGGAGGCAACAGGCATTGGCAGTGCTGAATTCTGTTCCTAAGTCCAGGAGAGAAATATTGGTTTACACGTGAAAGGAACTGCCAAGTAAGTGGGCATAGATACTGCAGTGGGGAAGCATGTCAGCTTTTGGAGGGCTGCTAAAGGTTTTGTTACAACAGAGCCTGGTCTGACAATTGAGATCATCTCAAAAAACTTCAGTGTTCTTTACAGCCTCTGAATTTGATTATTTCTGTTTTCCTTGGGGTGTTCTTGTTCTGTGTATTTCGGTGTGAAACATGATCCTGGAATTTTTGGGTGTGTTATTATTCCAGTAATTTCAGGCAGTGAACTGAGGTAACAAGATCATTTACTAGTCTTTTTTTTGTCTTAACACATGCTGCTTATTTGAGTTTCTTGGTCTCTCTGGATGCCACTTCCCCCCTCTGAAGAAAAGAAATAATGATAGCTACTTACAGATGAGTCATCAAGAATAGTTATGCTCATGTTTGTAAAATTCTTTACAGACACTGAGTGTCTTGGGTTATAAAACCCTCTCCTATTATTAAATGTTCTGCTATCCTTTTTTCCAGAAATATATATGAACATTTTAAAACAAAGAGGGCGAGCTGCTACTCATTTTTAAAGCATAATGTATGTACATAATCTGCTCGATTCCTCACTTCTCAGCTGATCTAGCCACTTTCTTATACTCCTACCAATCCCAAAAATGGCACAATGAGGGATTTTCAATTGTATCTTTACTCGGGGGGAAATTGTAAATGAGAATGTCCCTGGAAACACGGAGGCAAGAAGCAGAGTGGAAAGACAGACAAATAATAACATTTTTCAGTCCTAACACACCAGCAAGTGTTACCTATCAGGTGTTTTTAAACATGGAATAGCTGGGAGGAGCAGGCTGCTGGGGATTTTGAAAGTGTCATTACTGCTTTTATGCAAAACTGTGTAAATGGAAACAATTGAAGATTTCAGATTAAATTATGCGTGTTCCAGTGCTTTCCCCCAGAACTTGTGGTAGGTGTGTGGTCTCTTACACCTCAGCACAGGGCAGGAGGGCTCCTGTTTGGAAGCACGATAGCTGTGGTCCCAGAGGAGACAACAGTCATCTGCTGTTTATTGTTACAGGCTGCATTGCCACGGGGATTTAAGGGCATTTAGCACAACACTTGCACTCCATAACTGAGTGAAGATGCCCTTTTGCAAACACATCTTCCCCTCTCAGCTCTGCCTGGAGCACTGAAACTTTCAGGCATTTCCTGACCCGCGAGCGCTGACACCTGTTCCAGGGGAGCAGGTAATTCCAGAGACCTGTCATTTCCTTCTCCAGCTGCCATCTCACCTCCCAGGCTCCTGAGGGCCCTGTCACCTTCATCATGGCTTGCTCTCTGATGGAAACCACAGGTGAAGAACCAGACAGGTTCCAGACTTGCCCACAGCAGAATTCTTTCACTTTATTCCCTGGGAGAAGGATGGGGGGGAAAGTGGGGAGACAAGGGCAAAACTGCAGATGTGCTACAATAGACAGCTACACCAAAAGCAAGTGAGCATGAATAATTCTCCTGTTGGATTTTCTTCCTCATTAATTCCTTTCTCCATGTGCAGTTCAGGTATACTCACACTCCAGGCAAGAATCGTGGTGTCATAAGGGTTGGGCTGAATTAAATGCTTGACTTTGCAAGGCTGAGAAATGGATTTTCATTCAAGGACCTCCAAAACTACATATGCCAGTTCTATTCAGGCCAACAACAGCAAAACTCTGATTTACTTTTTGGAGCCTGAATTCCCATTTATTCATCAGATTTTCAGGTGCTCACCTTACATTAACAAGCTTTTCTTCCATTTAGGTATCTCCATGGAAACAAAAACAAAGTCCAGAAGCCAGTGTTGGGGCAGTGCTGGCCCATATACATACATTAAATATTTGGCAAATATGGCTGTGCTGATGATGTTAAACCTTTTTGTGGAATCTAGGCATCAATAATAATTCATTACATCTAAATTAGGACTTAATCTAATGTACAGATTTTGGAACAGCTACATGCCTCTGAGAAGATAAAATTAGATTTTGTAGAGACAAGGGTCAGTGAGATAAAGAATTCCCTCAAATTTTGCAGAGTGGAGCTTGGACTGGCTAGAAGTTACATTAATCATTTTTCAGGTTCACGGTTTTGGCATCAGAACTCAAATGTTTTACTTTGATCAGACCCAGCATTCAATGAAGGACTCTGCAGACACAGCAAACTTCACCCAATTGCTATTCAAAATAATGTTCAGCCCAGGCCTGCTCAGGATTCAGACCTCAGCCCCACGCAATGATTTGTGCTGGGAGTTGACTGCTGTTTTCAGGGTCTAACCTTACAGCAGGAAAAGCTAAGGCAGAGAATAATACCCTTCTCTGAATGTCACTCTAAACCATTTTTTCCTGCTGTTACATTAAATAAATAAATAAATGAAATGGCCCATTCTGGCGAATAGTTTGCTTAATTTAACAAAAACTGTAAGAAAATGTTCCCACCCCAGGATTATGTGAATTTGCTGAAACTACACCGTGCTTGTAAGCAATTTGTTAAAGGCTCCTGTTACCTTCAGTGGTCTTTGGATCTGATGCTAAGTGAGGCAGCATAAACAGATCAGTATTTGGAGGAAGGTTTAACTGTGCACCATCAATTTCATAGCACCTTTAAACCAATATTTACAATAGCTAGCATCAAGTGATTCACTACTTAAAAGGCTCCCAAACACGCTATTGACAAACCTGCAATTTGCCTTCCATTTCCAAACTCTGGATGGGTATTTTTGGCACCCCTCCTCACCCCCGTTTTCTTTTTTAAATATATAGACACTTAACTTTTTCAGCACAGAATATATATTGACGGAGCCATCAAGACAGCAAACACATTAAACATAAAACAAGAAGAAAAAGCTCTAAATAACACACAGCTGGACCTACAAGTATGCATGCTGAAGAGCTTTAGGTAACTGGGTCTGCAAAGAGACCCTCAAGCTTCCATTTGGGCTTTTATAGCAAACAAAACAAAAATAAATCTCACAATTATACGGACAACAACAATTTATGGTGTCAGGTAAAGACCAGACTTGGCTTCTCTGGCTCCAGCCATGCTGGAGGTTGTTAGTCACACAAAATCTCGAAGCTGTTCAGAGCTGCCTTGCTAAAAACTTCACCAGCAAAGCCTCTGCAAAGATTCTTGTCCCGTAAAATCAGGAATTGCTGGTTTAAATGCTAATTCTCAGCTCAGCCAATGGAGAAGGCAAAGCACAGCTCTTCCCTTGCCCAGGATGGACCTGCAGTCAGTCAGGCTCAGGAGCCAGAGGGCATCAGGACTTTATTATGCAGCATCTGTGGCTCCCCAAGGCCCCACTTTCTCTGCCAAGGCTTTTGCCTGAGAGGAGAATCTGGCCCATGGTTTTTGTCAGATTTCTTTCATCTGTTATTTGTGGGGATGAAAACAGCTGCAGGCCAAGAGCACTCGGGGCAGTGCAGCAGCAGGGATCACCCCGATGCTGCCGTGAGGGGAGAGCAGGACATCTGCCAGGACACCTCCCTGGGCAGCACAGGAGGGGCACACCACAGCAGAACAAAAACTGCAGGCAAAGGTAAAGCCATTTTCTCATAGTGCCTGGAGAAGGACAGACATTTTCCATCCTCTGCCTTCAGTTCTGGACTTTGATTGGCCTCTGTGCCTGTTCAGTCCTTGGCTCAGCTCGGCAATCTTGAGGCAAATGTTTTGATTGCCCAGCCGTGTGTGTCTTCTCCTTTATAGACCATCCCTGTCTCAGCAGGATGCAGTGTTACAGCCCAGCCATTTGCTTCAGGAAAGGGTTTCCTTCCCTCTGGCAGTATGATCTCCTCTCATGTTTGTGGATCTGGGCTTATGAAATAAACATGGGTTTTGTAACCTCAGAAACAAAACTCCTTGTTCTTGTGCTGCATGAGGAATTCTGGCCTGGTTTTAGGCCTCTCAAAGGATTAAGATTGTGGCTGGAGGTTGCAGGATATTTTCTTTTTGTAATTTTCTTCATTTCTGTGGCACAGGATCTACAGGTTGAGCATGCAGAGGCTCAGCTTCTTCATACAGCGAGAGGTGCAGGTATTTCTGTGTAAGTGCAGGCATTCCCAGGATGAGAATTGCCAGGGCTCAACATTACAAAGTTGGCATCTGAGTCCTACTACCTCTAGTGGGGCCCTAGGGAAGGAGAGCAGAATGCTTTTCTCAGATTTTATCTCTTCTGCAGACTGGAGATGCGGGAAAGCATCTGTGAAATAACTGTAATCATCACAAATCAGGGCAGCAATATCAGGAACTGTGCAGTGGCATGGGAGTCATCATGCACCACACAAACCTGGCAGGAACACAGCCAGTCCAAACTGGGACGTGTCCCTCATCTGCACGGCTGGAACTGGGGTTAGATGAGTAAACCTGGCTTGAGAATGCACACACAGCTCCTCAGTGTCACCTGCAGATGAAGTGTGGCTTCCTCCTGCTGACCCCAGGCCCATGGGCTGCCAGCCACGAGATGAATCACCCTGCCAGCAGAGTCCAGGCAGGCTGCAGCAGGAGGATCTGGTCAGTGCAGCAGGAGATCTGGTCAGTGCAGCAGGAGATCTGGTCAGTGCAGCAGTCACTGGTGGGTTGGAAGCACAGTATGAACACCCATGGACGGGGAACTATTGCTTTCAGAGTGTTGAGCGGCACAGAAGGTCTTTACTTGATAAATAATTTTCAGGCAATGTGGGAATTGCTGAAAACTTGGGGAAGAAGCCGTGAAGAACTGGAAATATGTCTGTACTTTCAGTGGCAGGTACTGGAAGGGGTGCTCAGTGCTACACAGTTATGTGACCTGACATAGCTGATGACAAAGCTTTCTGGGAGTGTTGTGTTCCTACAAAAACACCTTTCAACCTTCTGGTTCTACAGCTATGCCAAACTTTCAAGCTCTTTATTTCTAAAATCACAACATAACACTCCAAAATCTCCCCTTTTCCTGAAAGGAGCAAACACTCCAAATCTAAGAAGAACATGATGTTTCTCTTGCAGTTCTATCCGAGCACCTCGTGCCTTTGGTCTCAGCCCCCACAGTGACACCATGAGCAGGTGTCATTGCTGCAGGACTTGGGCATCAAGAGGTTCAGTGCTCTGTCACATTTCCCACGGAGAGCTGGCAATTCCTACAGGATCTGTGATCCCTGGCTAGTGACCATTCTTTTTTTATACCTTTAAGGTAAAAAGGTGAATGGGTTTTTTTCCTACACAGGCAAAGGAAAAAGGGAAAGAGCAACATGTATGGATGGCTGGGGGGAAAAAAAACTCCCCCTTGGCTTCATCCCTTGGTGTGTAGCACATTTTTTTTCCCTTGACTGACAAGGCAAACAGACTCTCCCAGTGCTGCTGCCTGCTCCCAGGAGCGAGGCTCTTGTGTGGAACAACAGTGACGTGCAGTGGCTGCTCGGGCAAAGCACAGCAGCGCGGGGCTGTGATCCATCTCTGGGGCTGCTTCTCCGCGGAAAATTACATTCACACACAGCAGCTCCCACTAAGCCGGGCTCCCCACGCCGTGATAACAGCTCACAAATGAGTTTGGTGAAGTGCCAAGTTGTGATTATGTGTGTTGCAAACCCCATTTCAAGCACTAATTTATACTGTATGCTTCTCTCTCATGTAACAGTGCTATTTAGAGGGCAATCACGTTTTAACCTAATTTCCAAATTAGTAGAAAATATTTGTATTGACTCGCAGTGTATGTATGGGTTGCAGCTGACAGTGCAGGCTGAAGCCTCCACATAAAACGAAAGAAATTCTGATTGAAATTATTCAATCTTTAAATCACCTGGGGGGTTAGTAAAGTCAGTTATTCAGCTTGAGGCAGTTGAGTAGGAACACTGCCATTAGAGGTGGTGAAGCACAGAAACGAATTCCATTAGTCCTGTGTCAAAAAGATAGTAGCTGAGTAAGATTTTGGGGTTTCACTTGTCATTTTGGAGAGACATGCTGCTTTCTAAGAGTCTTTAGTGTTTTAATGCTTGTCATGTCACCTAGATTCCAAAGGAATCTGCAGTTACAAGGGGATTTACAATATGAGAGGTCTGCTTTCTGTGGGATTATTTTCTGGACTCCTTGGGGCACTGCTCCCCCAGGCAAAACCACGACGACAGGGTTAATCACAGGCTGAGCTGGTCTTTGAAAAGAGCAAGGCTTTCCTGCATCCAATGCAATTCTCTTTCCAAATGGGTGAGTAAACGGTTCATCAGGCTTTTGGAGATAAAATGGCAGAGGCAGCTTTAGAAGTTGGTGTGGGAGTTACTACTCCAATAAAGAATCTAGAATTGCTCAGGGAAGGATTGATGAGCTCTGCATGGTGTGTAGGAAGAGGCCCTTGAAGTTAGAGAGGGCAGTTTGAATTATAAGACAAATAGCCCAGTTGTTATGGTGACGGAGTGTCCCCGTGCGCTGCTATCATTGCCAAGGAGGAGTGCAAGGACTTTCTGGTGAACAGGAAAGCAGCAAAGTGAGCCCCAGGATTTCTGAAGGACACGTCCGTGTCCAGGAGAGGCTTGGAAGCAGGAGAGTGGTTTTCCTACTGGATACCTGTATGAGGAGTGGACTTTTTCCTCATTTATATTGCTGATGTTCCTGCCTACCCACACAGAGACCCCTGAGGGGGAATAACGAATCCTGTTTTCAGGGAAGCCAGCCTGGCAGAGCTCCCTGCACAGACTTACAGTCCTATGTCTCTGCACACTAAAGTGGCAAGCAAGTGGTCACTAAAGTAGGACCCTGTAGCCCTGATTCGTGCCTGTGATGTTTGGGTTTCTCTGAAACTCTTTCCCAGACACTGTTCTGTCAACAAGAGACACGTTTTCCTAACTGTAACCTCTGTTTACATTCCTTTCCCTAGGAGGGACTTCTTGATGTCCCTCTGGCCTGACCAATGTGATTGAAGAAGTTTGTCTTTTGTCCACCCCTTGGGTGGTTCTTTGTAAAATAGTATAAAGGGAAGAAATTCCCGGGTAATAAATTGGAGTCATTGTCAGCCTTGTGAAAGTTCAGAGTCCGTGTCCTTGTGATCTTGAACAGCGTCAGGACCCTAAAGACACTGCACTGTCCCCTTTCTATTAGTCAGCCCATCCAGCAAAGGTGTGGATCAGCTGGGTTAGTAACAGCACCTTCCACCTACAGGTTCATCCATGGCAAGGCACAGCAATCAGGCAGAAGAGTTCTCCCAGGATGTGATCACCAGTAGTGGAGTTCCCCCTGCAGCTGTTGGCAGCTGTTATTGCAGTGCTGCCTCAGGACAGCCAGGTAGAGCTGCACCAAACCCTCCCTGCCAGAGGTGCTGGGTACCTCCAGGTGACTCCAGTGAGTCTGGGGCTCACATGTGGGCAGAAGGAAAGACCTGCCACCTGTTCAGCAAAAGGAAACTGCCAGCAGTAAGTGCTGCCACTTGGGTGTTTGCATACATTCCAGTAGGCACTCAAACAATGAATAGTTGAGTTTGAATCAAAAAGACAAGATTGGGGATGTCATGATTTCCATTAGCTGGGAAAGCACCCGTTTCTTTCTTCTTTTGTTTTTATTAGATGTTGCATTATTCTTGAGTTCTGAAAAATAAATATTTACACTTTTTCACTGCACACCTTATTGAATTGGTGCCTTATCTCTCTGATCACTGAAGGAAACAGCAACTCTCAGTGACTTATGTAGAACTTCTCCATTTGGTCAGAAGTGTCTTGGTACTAATAAAAGTCTTGTCATCCATGAATTCTGCCACAGATAAGAAGGAGATGTAGCTGCCAAGTCTGCTGGCTACAGCTGTTGCCATGCCTGAAGGTACCGTTCATGAAAACAGAAAGACAGATAACTCAAAAGACTTGTTATTGCAAGCCCTAAAAAGTTTGTTCCATCTATGGATATTGCTTGACAGTTACAAAATTCTTTTTTATGGTGGGTGTTTTTGTTTGGCTTTTTGGTGAGGTTTTTTTTTGCATAATTAAATGTTTCACTGTGTAATACCAGTCAAGTGGGAACTGTGGCAATAAATGGTTTATGATGCCAAAGGATTTTCACAGCACTGATGCAGTCAGTTCCAAAAGGCTGTGAAAATAGAGACTCCTCCACAGTGCAATTTAGTTCAGCCTCTCTGTATGCTACAGGCATTACATAGAACATTAGCTCATAAATATTTGAGAAGGCCAGGTTGGATGGAGAAATGTGTTAGCCCCATCAGCAGCCAGATGTGTTGTCCAGAAGCAGAAGCCATTAGCAAATGCTCTTCAGCTATTGGCACAGAGATTCCTTTCTACACCTAGGGAGCATTACACTCTGAGGGTCCCAGCCTTCCATGGCAAGTGTTTGCTTTGTCCTTGGCAAAAATGGAAATGGTAAAATTATGAGCCAGAAGCTCTTCAGAGAGCTGCCTCCCATCCCTTCAAGCCCAACCAAGGTGTCTTTCAGCTGCCTTTGAAACAAGGCAAACAAGCAGATTACCACCAGCACTAAAGTGCTGCTTTTTAATACTTCACTGCTCATCAGCTCTGGTCTGCTCCAAATGAAATATTAAACCAAATAGTTTAAACCATCGTGTGAACAGGGCCAGGCTGGGGAGATGCTGTGCTGATTGAATGCATTTTAACATCCAAGAGTGATGGGAGGTAACTTGGGATATATTCAGTTGTGACAGCTTGGCTGATAAGCAGTAACTCATTAACTGATGAAAACTTGCCTTCCAAAAGTCCCATATCCCTTTCTTTCTGGCAGTTTGACAAGTACTAACTCTAGTGCCTGGTCCTCAATGTTCATGGGACCTGAAAGGTTCCTGTAAGATCACAAGGGTTTCCTTCACCAGGAGGCTGAGAAACTTGGTCACACAGAAGAGATTTCAATCTGTCAATGCCACTTGAGTTACAGTGGGGTATGGCACTGCTTCCCTCTTCCTTTCCCTCTAATACCTGCAGATTCTAAACCAACTGCAGTTCATCTGCCTGGGGACCACAGTCCAGGGATGAAGGAATTATCCCCAAAGACTCCACATCCAACATGTAAATCTATCGAGTGAATGCTGCACCACAGCTAAGAATGGGTTTTTTCAGGAGATGCTCTACCCTAGCCATTGGGCTTGGGAGGATTACAGCTGTATCTGAAGAGTCTGTGCAGAGATATAGTCTATATGTTCATAGGCTCTGGAGTGGATAATGCTGCCACAGTTACTAGGAAAGGAAGACTGAATCTCATAAATGTGAGGTTAGATTTGGTCTCTCCTGCTTGGACAGTTGTTGCATAGTTTCAAAATTCAGTAATGTTGGGGTGTTGCTCAGCTCATACTGTGAGCACAACTTCTTGACTTTCTTCAAAAAATAAATTATGGAAAAAGGGTAAAAATTAAGAGCCACAATAACATTTAGCATGTTGTTTCCTCTAGAACTTCTCTTAGATTGTCTGGACCAATCCTGAAGTCAGCTTCAACTGTTCAATTCTTGGACGGTCTGTCTATAATCATAATTATATATTATAATATATGTATTATTATATTATTGCATAATATATAATTATATTGCATTATTATATATTATACTATAACAATATAATATTATTGCAATATAATAATATTGTTCTAGTTATTATAATTATTCCTAATAATTATTATAATACTTTATATTGTATAAATAATAATAAATTTATTATGGACATAAGCCATTATATAAAGCTAGGAGATTTTTGTTTTTGTTTTGGGGTTTTTTTTAATTTTATTTTATTACTGTTTGCATCCTCAGATATTCAATTTGATTAGCACCATCTAATAATTTCAACATTTATGCCACAAATGTATTAAAAAACTGTGCTGGTTGATCTAAATCAAAATATAACCATATTGGAACAGCTATATCTCCTAAGAACAGCAGCCTAAAAACCTTTAAGAACATTTTTTGTTTATTTTGTTTTAAAAAGATGATGGTTAACAGCATTTTCTGACAGCTGACATTTTAACTCCAGATGGCCAGCAGCTCAGAGGTGTTGCTGACTGTTGTTGCAGTTCCTAGATGAGAATCTCTCATCCTGTGTTTAAAATGCAGGAGGCAAGGTTGTAGTGAGCATGACCGTCTCCCCTGCTCTTCAAACCATACAAAAATTAGCACAGAGTCACGGAACAGTTTAGATTGGAGAAGACTTTTAAGACCATGAAGCCCCACTGCCTTTCATAAACCCACGGTGGCTGGGCCTGCCTGGCTGTCCTGCAGGTACAGAAATGAAGGGGTTCCTCTGAAATAGAGCCAAGCTCTCAGTGCAGCCATGAGATGTCAGCACAGACCACTGTTTGTGTGCAAACCCTGTCCAAGAGAAAAGGTCTCCCAGCTGAGAGCACTCACACTGATCAGTGCCAGTACAAACGCCAGAGTGGGGTGTGACCCTGCAGGACAAACTGCAGGCACCCAAAATTGGGTGTTACAGGGACATGGCTGCTGAAAACACCGGTAAAAAGGGAGGGGGAAGTTTGAGGGCCTCGTTAGGGTTAGAGCTGGTGTGTAAAGCAGAGAAAGCTCCTGCAGTCAAACAGCACTGTAATGCTTTAGTAACAGGAAAAAGACGTGATTTTTGCAACTTAACTAGAATTTAGTAATTTAGTGATTAAAGACCTGTAATCTAAACCAGGGACAGCTAAAATTCTGGGCAGAACGTGGCCTTTGAAGTAGTTTCACCTGGCCTTTAAAGAACACCTGACCAAATTCCTGTGAGCCCAACATTGCTGTGCTAACAGCTGTGCCCACTTAGAAGCACCAGGGAATGTCTCTTGAGCATGGCTATATCAACTCTCAGGATGGTTTGACTCTCCAACACAAAGCCAGAGCATTTATTCTAACCTTTTTCATCCTGAGGTTGGGCAATTAAGTCTGTTAATGTGGAAATGACAGTTAGGAGACCAGGGGACATGGATTTTTTATTGATATATCTTGGCTAACTAGGCACTGCTTCACTGCAAGGAATTTACAAAAGGAGCCAGAGAAAAGGACATCTTTATTTATGAAGGAGGCTCAGATTTCTTCAGGCTTTGTTTTTCCACTTTAAATAGTTGACACCATTGAATTTCATTTGCAAAGCAATGCAAACAAGCGATAAAATTGTTTGGTCTCCAACCTGGATTGCTTCTCCATTTGGGAGGAGGAAACCATGAACCACCTGTGTCTGCAGGAAGTCAGCTAAGTTGTATTCTTGGTATTACATGGCAAGGTTTTGGTGGCAGGGGGCTGCAGGGCTGGTTTCTGTGAGAAGCTGCCAGAAGCTCCCCAATGTCCAGCAGAGCCCAGGCCAGCAGCTCCAGGCCGGACCGGCCCCTGGCCAAGGCCGAGCCCAGCAGGGCCAGGGCAGCGCCTCAGGGATGGCAGATTTAGGATTGGGGATGAACAGCCATGTAAGGACAAACTGCAGCCTGAGAGAGGAGTGAGAGCTGTGAGAGGAGCAGCCCTGCAGAGCCCAGGGCAGAGGAGGGCAGGAGGTGCCCCAGGGCCCGAGCTGAGGCTCCCTTGCTGTGGCCTTGCAGCCCAGGGAGGTGCTGGGGGTGCAGAGATCCACCTGGGGCTGTGGAGGAGCCCACACTGGAGCAGGGGCAGGCCCAGAGGAGGCTGTGAGCTCCTGGGAAGCCCGTGCTGGAGCAGGCTCCTGGCAGAACCCTGGAGCAGGGTGACTGGCAGGGTTTGTGACCCAGCAGGGAAGCCAGGCTGAAGCAATCACTGAAGGACTGCAGCCCCTGGAAGGGCCCCAGCTGGAGCAGTTTGTGAAGAACTCAGCCCCTAGGAAGAGCTCACGTTGGAGAAGCTGATGGAAGGCTGTGTCCCTTGGGAGGGACCCCAGGCTGGAGCAGGGGGAGAGTGTGAGGAGTCCCCTCCCTGAGGAGGAAGATGCTGCACAAGCAGTGTGTGATGACCAGACTGAAGCCCCGTTCTTTGTCCCACTGTGCCATTCAGGGCACAGGAGGTAGAGAAGTGCGTAAAGTTCAGCCTGGAAAGAAGGGAGGGCTGGGGAGAAGGTGTTTTTAAGATTTGAGTTTATTTCTCATTCTCCTACCCTGGTTGCTAATAAATTAAACTAATTTCCTCAAGTTGAGTCACGGGCAAAACAGACTCAACTTGAGGAAATTAATTCAATTTATTATTTACCTGTGACCTTTCCCTGCCCTTATCTTGACCCAAACTTAGGAGATTTTCCATGCCCTGTCCAGTTGAGAAGGGTGTGATAGAGTGACTTTGACAGGCCCCTGGCATTCCCACAGGAACCACTGGCTGTGGATCAGTGATAACAAATACCTGGAGCTCCTTTATCTGCCGCTGTATCCAAACCTGTGCTGTCCCCTTGGCCATCAGAGTGGGGACACAGACACTGCTCTGCAGGAGCCAGCTCAGGGACAGCACAGACACACACTGAATCCTTGTGGTTTCATGTCTGCATTGCATTCACCAGCATGGCCTCGAAATATCTTGTGTATCTCCACATTTTTCACGCTCAAGGATTTTTCTGACCTCCCCTATCCTTCTCTGCCACCCCCCAAGGACATCCTTAAAGGAATGCTTGGGGTTGGGCAGGAGCTGTATGGCCCCTCAGACAGTGCTGCTCTGCTCTGTACGTCTGTTTTTCTTCACTTTCAATGTGGCAAATTACCCATGAGTTTGCAATTCACCAGCAAGTAATGGGAGCAGTCTCTGTCCTCATCTCAGTAAAGTATTTTGGGGATAACACAGCAAAGAACATGGTATTAAATAAACATTAATTTCAGTAGGAGGAAGAAGTTGATAAGGTCATTTGTTTCAAATTACATAAAGTCCTTTCTAGAATGTTTCCTCTTCCCAGGATAATTTTTCAAAATGTTCAATGCTAATTTGACTATTCCAAACCATCTTTTGTTCTTTGTAATCAGAAGGAATTTCAGAGAAGTTCAGGGGTTATGAAAACATTCAGGAGCAGAAGATACTCTTTATTACCATTGTGCCAGATATTGCAGGAAGCTACAATGAGAAATTTAGGAAAGCCATGGAAATGAGAATTACTCTAATTCAATAACAGATTCATTGGCTTTCTAATTAGATTTGATCACTTGAGTATTTTATATTGTAGCTGTGTAAATATCTTTTAAATACCTACCACACCTGACACAGGAACTTCAAAAGCATCATAAAAAACAGTAGAATAAATCTGCAGAAAAAGTTAAAGAAAAAATAAATATCTTAGTTCTTTCATGTCTTGTTAAATAATTCCTGCTCTGAGATGTCATTTTATTTAATTTTATAACATTCAAAACCACTTTAAAATGACATCTGTAATAAATATTCAAAAAATAACTCAGATGATATTTTACTGTTACACCTTACAGTAATGTCTGAGTAACATCATACAAATTGCATTATAAATAGTTTCACCAGCACCAAAACAGAGAATTACATTTTACATAATTCACTTAAGCACATAGAATTTTGACTACAAAGGATTTTTTTCTTACACTTCTTATAGAGATGATTTGGTACACTTTAACTTGTAAAATTACTCAATTACATGGTCCCAACATAAGGCAACATGGAAAATACCTGTGGGAGCAACTAAGAATTACAAAATTACACTGGCTAGTCACAGAATTTCTGCTGCTCAGTGCATTCAGGATTTTGAGCCTTATTTAATTCTGATAACAAGCAAGATCTGACAAGTAAGGTCTTAGCCCAGGATTCAGAAACTCTGGTTTCATGTCACCTTGGACAAGTTTCCTGGCTCAGTTCTCCATCCACAACATGGCATTAAAATGCCCCCTTCTATCTCCAAAGACTGCCAGCTCTCAGGAGCTCCCTGCCACTATTTTTTTGATAAAAGAATTGATACTTTAGGACTAAGATTAGAGCTGAACTCAGTAAGAGTGAATGTGAAATCTTTAACACAGGACACACTGATAAAATTGTTCTGGTGTTTAACAGAGGTAGGTGAATGATGCCCTTTGTGCTGCTGGAGAATCTACAAGGGATTTGCCCAATGACAGAGAGTGCCTGGCACAGCTCCTGAGTCCCAGTCCTGCACTGCAGTGTGCTGAGGGCCTCCAGAAATATGTGATCTAACAGGAATGTAGTGAAGCTGTTATCACATTCCAGTCTCTATTCAGCACAGCAGTCAGGGGGAAATTTCTTCAGTAACTTCAGTGGGCACTGAAGTAAATGTTCCCTTAGATGCTACTACCCAGAGGAAAAACTAGAATGCTTGGCACCCAGAATGAAATTCATGTGTCCTGCACGTTCAGTTCACTCAGCAGTTTCAGCACAAGATAAACACTCTAGTGCAAAGCATGTGCACAAAATTCATGAAAAAAAAGCATTGATTATCAAAACTGCAAAGTAAAAAGTGGAAAATACATCAGATACACCTTCTGCCTTGCAGAGTTTAAAAAGCCATTAGTAATAAGCTAAAGGAGAGAAATATGTAGCCTGATCATTGAGAGGCTGGGGCTGCCTCCAGCTGTTAGTTAAAACATCTGGAAAACAGCTGTATCTTTCTCTTGCACTGCACCCACCACTGCACTGCACTCGAGAACTTCAGCATCACAGCCAATAATGTCTGCTGGATTGCAGGATCCTGGAATGGTTTGGGTGGGAAAGGATGTGAAATATCATCTAGTTCCAACCACCAGGCCCCTGTCCAAAGTCCCTCTCCAGATCTCCTGGAGCCCCTTTAGGTGGGCCTCTCTTCTCCAAGCTGAACAGCCCCAGCTCTCTCAGTCCATCTCCAGAGCAGAAGTGCTGAGTCCTCTGAGAATCTTCATGGCCTCCTCTGGACTCACTCCAACAGGTCCACGTCCTTCTTAGAACTCTCAGGAGAAACCAAAATCTGGCCTGCAAGGTACTCTGAGGCACTTTGCTGAGACAGCAGAAAAGAGAAAAGAAAGCAAGAGATCTGCCTTGTTCTAAGCAATGAATGGAGATGTCTGATGAGCTGCCAGCTGAAATTATTCTGGAAATACAAACACTGCAATGCACTTTCTTCTAAGGACACAAGGGATTCCTAATTGACAACACCTGGAATGTTTTACTGATTTACCAGAATCTTTGTGGTTTATAGCCACCTGTGAGGAAAAAGGCTTACAACAGCTGACAAGATGCTCAGCCTTGCCACTCTTATTACCTCTAGTGACCAGATGGACCAAGTAATCCAAATTCTCGGGCTCTGCAGGGCTCTGTTGTTGCAAAGGCACCTGTTGCTCACAAAGCCTGTTCACGCTGCCGTTTCAGACCCACCACTCTTGCTGCCAGGAGGAACACGGCCCCAGTGAGCACTTCTGCCACAAAGGAGATCCAGACTAGTGCCAGAGACCAGCCAAACCTGATATCGATTTCCACCAGGAGATCCTTGCTCCTCAGGAGGCAAACAGCTTCTTGGAAGGCAGCAGCTGAATATGCAATATAGACACTGATCCCTGTAAGGGTAACAAGAGCTGAAAAGAGAAACATGTTCAGCTACTTAGCAGCCACTGAAGAAATTAAAAACAATCAATTGGATACGTCTCAGGGCCTCTTTGGCACTGCTTCCTATTCTAGCCTGGCCAGATTTACAGATTATTTTTGAAATCTACCTGAGGTTCACTTCCTGGGGAATGAGGGAGAGAGGGAAGTAAAGGCAGGGTTATTTGTGTCCATTGAGGATAACATGTTCCCACTGTTAAAGACTGAACCACAACAGCTGGCAGCAAGCCTCCCACAATAAAAATCAAGTCCTATATTTTACAGATATCAAATGCATGTGCATCTCTGTTTTCAGTACTGTATTATAATGTATCCTGATTCCTCACCACTGAGCACCATGTACAGTTGTCTCCCTGTATGCAAGAAAGCCCACAGAGACCCAGATTCCTGTATTTCAGGTCACTGAACTGAGGCTGTTTTCTGAGTATTGTCAGTTTTGAGTGTTTAATGTAAATTTGTTGGTCTTCACTATCACCTCCCACCAAGGGTTGTGCTGTCATAGCTATCCATCACTTCCAGATACCTGAGTCAAAGACATCTTTGAGACAGACTAAAAATAAATTAATAAGGATAATAAGGATAAACATCTGGCTGCATGTAGGAGCCAGATGTTTTCAGAATGAATGGACTGTTCAAAAGATGGCAAATGTAGGGAATGGCTTTACTTGATGAGCAGCACAAAAGATCCAGTAACAAGGCCCTGGATAAAAGGACTGCAGCCCAGGGAAAGTAAATACTGAAACACTTTCAGGACAAGATAGTGTCTTATCTGATACTGAGGGAGAAAATTTTAGTATAGCTTTCTGTTAAATTACAGTAAGTCTTGATGAGTCTGCCTTTTTGCCAGAAATTTATGTTTGATTAGGGGCAAACCAAGACAAAAGACTATTGGGTTATCCACCAGTCCAAATTCATACCCATATTCCTGATTTTAACCATACTATGATGCTGGTACCTTATTCTAGTCCCCTGCAAGGAGGGGGAAAAAAATCACATCATACCAAATGACTCATTTGCTGACATTTTCAACAAGGTGCATTGAATTCTGCGATTCCACTTTCTAAAAAATGGGGAAACATATAGGATGTCCTGACAAGTGGAACATATCAGTTCTGAGGGCTTAAAAACCCCCACATATCTGGAATGGCATCTCCAGATATCTCTTTCTGCTGAGACAGAAATATCTAACTAATACCCAACTCTGTGCATTTGAGTGTCCTACAAAACTGTGCTGTGCATCCAGCCAGAGCAGGATGAGGCAGCTGGTCTCAACCAAAGGCCACCCCACAGTCTGTTCATGTTCTCCTGGCAAACTGCTCCAGCTGCATGCCCAGAACCTCCTCTCCTGACACTGTCTCTGTGTTTCCTTCCCCTCTTTGCAGCCCCAAACAGCTGAGAAAGGCCCCTGGGATAATCATGATTGGCACTTCACTGCTTTTCATTTTTCACTGGCTATTTGGAGCAGTTTTCCACCAGCCTTTTCAGTGAATACAGCTTTCTGCTCTTCTGAGGAATTAGAACTTGCTCTTCTTTTTAGGAGGCAATCATAATGGGGGATGGTTGGTCTGTGTTATAGCATTTCAGACTGAAAAGCTCAGTCAAGCCTTTGAGACAGCAGCATTTGCTTCCAGCAATCTCTTAGCATTTTCTTCTTAAAAATAGGATTGTATGAGCAGCTGATGAGAGCCAATTCTGAGGATCCCCTTTTCTGTCGGGAAAAATTTCTGGTTTAAGTTACATTGTAAAACAGCACTGAAAATCTGTTTGGAACAGAAAATGCAGATTTAAAAAAAGTTTTCCTGCTTTGACAGAATGTTTTTAGGGTTTTTTTTTTAATTCATAAATTACTTTGTAAAACATGGTGGGTTCAGATACAGCAACAAAAAAAAAAAGAAAAATAAGTGTAAAAGCATTTTGCTAGCTTCACAGTGAAATGTTACACTCCAACTAAAATAACTTCTGGGGGTTTCCTTTTGTGACCCACACTTTGGGGACACCACTCTAAATCAAAACTTGCAGTGAGGCTAACCCACTAATAAGACCCTTTTCAGGAACTCAATGTAAATGCCTTTTTAAAAACATCTTAATAGTTGCAAAATTTGTACAACCTTACGATGTAGCAATTCCATGGTCACTTTTCCATCACCCCATTACCCTGTCTGTAAAGAATTTGTGCATTAAGTTATTAAATCTTTTGCATTAATGGGCACAGAAAACACAGATTGTTCAAAGGGTGACTCACTGCCCAAGGAGGGATATTTGCCTTTCCTAAGTAGCTCTATTCCAGAATCAGGACCCCAGCAGACACCAGGTGAGTGAACACCAGCATTATTCTGAAAGCAAATTCCTGCTTGCCTTTTATTCCCTGGCAAACAAAGTGATGTTTCCCAGCTACAACCTCTGATTATCTAAAACTGTTAGGCCAGGAGTTTGGTTGAGTACCTCCAAAAAGGAAGAGCAGTCCCGTCATTAGGAGCAGTAGGTAGGCCCTGGCAAGGATGCTGATGAATCCAGTCATTCCTCCAAAAATCATCAGTATCAGGCTGAGGGGCATCAGGATAACAAATGTTCCATGCATGTCTGAGGAAAAATGAAGAATGTTAACATTGTAATATTTTATTTTGTTGTCAGTGGATGTACCAATAGTTAAGTGCAGAGCCTCTGATCAGGATCAAAGCCTCATTCTGTGCTGCACAAACAAGGAATTGGACAACTCCTTGGGTTTTCAGAGTCAATCAGCAGGACAAACACAAGGTACGGAGGAAAAGGTAACAAGCAGAACAAACCCTCACAGGCTCACAGCCTGTGTTTCAAACAGAGACCACAGATATAAAGGATATGTCTGCACAGATATATCTGAGTAATTAAACTGCTCTCAGCTCTTGAGCCAGCTGGGTATCAGGTGATGCACTGCAGAGCAGGTAGGCACTGGCAGCCTTAACGAAAGCTAGCCCTGCTCTGTGAATCACACTGCTCTGTTTGGGAGATGAGATCCAGCCATGCTTTGATTAAAGGTTTCTCTCCTGTCACGTGTCCTCTGCTGCACTGATGTAGCAAATTGTTGACCTTTTCCTTTGTTGCAGCTGACCATCAGCTAGAGGTAAAATTTCCCGTCCAGCTCTGATTCTGTCTGTCACTGCTTTCTACAGCAGCTTCACTAAGTGCATTAACCTATCCTGCTGGCTTCCTCCCATGCTAAATGTTTTACATTAGTCTTTCTTGATCCCTATAACATTTTAATAGCTGTATAAACAGAGGGTTGCTATGTATTTTTTCATATCACCCTGTTTTTTCCATCATAAACCATTATTGGGTGGGTCACTGTTCCCTCTGATGCAATCTATCCACAACATTCAACCCAACCTTTTTTTACAATAATAACCAAAACAATGTAATTCCAGTATCAGTTTGTTTCATACCAGAGTAAAGTGCAGAGTAACTGAGAAAAGAAAATGTAAAATCCATATTCTGAAGAGGTCTAGGCTTCATTGTCTCATTGAATTTCACAGAGGAACAATACACCATTAGCTTAAGAAAAGGAATCACTTAAGAGTTCACAGTTGGTGTGTGATCAAATGATCAATTTTTTTTGAAGTCACTGTAACTGCCCACAGAATTGGAGGTCCTGCATCTGCCACTGGCTAAGGATCCAGCTCATCCTCCACAGCAGCATTATAAAGATCAGACACAATTGTGTACATGTCTCTGCTCAGTTCCAGAAGCCTGGAAGGTTAGGAAGGGTCTGCATGGCATCAAGGCAGACACTGTTGATGTCTGTACTTGAGTAGAATGTAGTTTCCAGACATAATTATTTGTTTTGTGTAGCACAGAACATCCTAACGAAAAAATAAAATAAAATAATTATGGCAAATGACAAAGTTTTGGAAGGTGACCTTTTTTTTCCCCCTACTTATTTACATTGATATTATATTTTCATATTCAATCCCACGTATTGCTCACATCAGGACCAGCTGATGCTCAGAAATCATTAATTCAACATTCTGCATTGAAGAGAGCACTTTCCCTCTTTGATTCTAAAGCTGAGGACACTCCCTGGGCCTTCCCTCAGCAAAACTGGCCACGGCTGCTGTTCCTGGCTAAGAAACACAGACCTAAAGGCTAATTCTCAGTGCTAACAGCCAGATCAATCTTCAGCTCACTGGGAACAAACCTGCATGTCAAAACTGCCTGCACATCTTAGCTGAATTCCAAGATGAGAAATAGCCATGGAACTCAGCTCAGGAGTTTTATGTGGTTAGTTAGAAGTGGTTGTTGGGGACATGATGAAAATGTGACAGAATAGAGACGGGGTACCCAATCCAGCTCTCATATTCTAGATAGGCAGCGTGGTCTTCAGCCCCATTTGGGCTTGCTAAGGGTGATTTGGTCTCATTTTGATTATTCCCCACCATTCTGACATCCATGTGTCCTCTTAGATTTGGTCTTGTGTATGAAAGGTGAAAAAGCCTTGGGAGAATAAAATCTTGGGAGTCTGCAATGAACACCTGAAAGGTATGAATGTAAGAATGGTGCAGCTCTGTCCTCAGGCCTGGCCTTTCTGTGAGAGAACAAACATAAACAAGCTCCTGGCTGGCTCTCTGTCCTTGTGATTTTTCAGGTGTCCCTCACCAGTCCAAGTCACTGCTAACAAACTCCACCTCAGGACAGCAGCACTAACTTGCCATTTCCTTGACTTTTCTTGTCATGGTGTGATTTCAGCTACTGCAGCCTGAGCCAGGACACCTCTGGGTGAGCAGAACACAACTCTGAATGGAACCCTGGGAAGGAAAGGGAAAGGAAAACCATACCAGAGCATCCTTGGGAGTGTCCTAGATTACATTAATGATCTGTGACAATTGCAATATCAGAATAACTTTGATTTTTATACCCTCTTCAGTGAAAATATAGGGTTTAGGGGTAGCTCAGCTGAAACCCACAAACCACACTGTGACAGAGCCTCACTTTTCCTACACACAGCTGGGATCACACTTCTCATTAATCACCTCCAGCTTTTTTAAAATCAAATATTTAGTGAATTCTATTTGGTTAAATAGTACTTTTATAATCTCCAGTGTTCTAGTTCAATATCTAATACTCATTTGTACTATGAGATCTGCAACTGCTTGGAAAACTTATTCTAAAATGCTGCCATGGAAACTGAATCTGAATTCATGCCATCTGGCATATGATATTATGCTATTATATTCCTTGATTAGAGGAACAGAATTAGTTTATAGAAGAACATGACTTAAAATATCTTTACTGTGTTTCTGTCTTCAATAATCATCTGTGAAAGAAGTTAAAACATTAATTTTGCAGTCATTTTAGTGGGTTCTTCTAGTTTCTGTTGAAATATGCATTTATGTATTATGTATTAAACATATAGCTATCTTCATATTGATGAAATTAATCCAGTATTGGGGAAAAACCCCACCCTAAGCATTTTGCACAAGAAGAGGCATGTGCACTTTCTTGTAAAACAGAATTCAGTCTCCCACATCTATTTCTCACCACCTGAGTTCCCTGTTAGTCCAACATGAAAGATCCAATGGCTTAATCTCAGAAATCCTGAAATAAACTGATAAACTTTTACAAAACACTCCCTTTTTCTGAAGCAAAAAAGAATCAAATTGCTTAATCGTTGTTACTGAAGCTGTACATTAGCTAGCCAAAACTCTTTTACTAGAGGTCTGGCCAAGTATCTGTAATAGTGACATCTGCAGTGTGTGTCCAGATCTGAAATTTGGCAGGCATTTCTAAATTACCACCCAACACAGTTGTTGAGGAGTTGTTTGTGAGAGAAATCGCTGGAATGAAATAGAAACACTGAGCAGTGTCAGAAGTAACCAAGTGCAAGCCCAGCAGTTTTGTTAATCATCTCCTGTTAACATCCTGGAGCTTAATTGCTTCAAACTAACTTTGGATTTGTTTGCACAGCTTATAATAGCAAACAGTGCCTAGAAATCTGTAATATCACCTCATCAGAAATACTCCAAATGGCAGTGGCTCAGAAGAGCTTAATTAAGGGCCTGTTTATCTTACCCAGCAGTAACCAAAGAGCCAGTTAGAAAGAGACAGCCTCCAGCTGAAACAGACTCCTGGCAGTTGTTAAAACCAATGGGGCTGCTCCAGAAGGACTTGGCAAAGCCAGGAAGGAACAGTGCACAGAGAAAGTCTGACCTGCTTCTAGGAAAAAAAGCAAGGAAACAACTTAGAAAACCAAGGAACAACTGAAAAGAACTTGTCTGTGGCTAAATGTGAGTCTTCTGGGCTTGGGACACAGGGACAGGAAGGCCTGGATTCCCTCCTGTTCATCAGAGAAAAGGGGATGGAGGAGGATTTCTCACAGAGTTAGGGGTCTTCAGGATAAATAGCCAGGCTCTGGTCTGTGTGTAGCATGTTTTGGCTTTGTGTTTCTCTCAAAAAATCTCTGAGCTAAACACGAAGATCAACTGCAGAGAGAAGAAATAAAATTATGCTAGACCTGGAGCAAGTGGCACTGACAAAAAACTCCAGTAGCAGGAATGGGTAGAATGATGAATGTGAGCCATGCACTGTGGCTCACGTGCTGTTGCTGTGGTACCAATGAATCTGAAAATGAGAACATCCATCAGAACTTGTCACTTAGGCCTCAGCTGCAGTGGTGCTGCAGTTATCTCAGATTTCTGTATGTATTTACTGTGATATCTACAGTAAGTACTGAAGCAGATGTTCACTGGCACCTCTTGGACAGAACAGTGCACTGTTGCTCAGAAACAGGTGCACACCTACCAGACCAATTAAACCAGAATTTCTATGTGCATCATCTGGGTCTTACTTCACTTGGTCTCTGAAATGGCTCTTGCTCCAGCCCCTGCTGTTTCCTTCTGGTAGCTTAAAACCAAAAGAAAATTTGCAAAGAACTGTAAATCCCTCAGGAAAAAATGTTACGGTGGCCAAAGAATAGAGCATTCTTTATAACATTATAAACTGCATCTCAGTAAAAATGGAGCAGGACCATGAGGAGCAGGGTGAAGTGTGAAAGCAGCTGGTGCATGACTGTTGCAGGGTCCACATGCTGTAAGGTAATCCAGACAAGTTTATCTGTACTATTAAACTCATTTTGTTGAGGAAGAAACCAAGGCAGCTGTTACATTAAAATAACTGAGGTATCAGAGCTGCCTCTGCTGCAAGGATTGTTTCCCTGCAGGAGGCACAAACTTGTCTGCAGCCTCATGGTTCCAGTTACACTCAAGTCTAAAAAAGAAAAAAAATAAAAATACTCTGGGGAAAATACTTGAAGCAGTTGTGCATGGCACAACTTGATTTTAGAACAGGAAAAACAATATGAGTGGAAAGCACATCCATTAAGTACTAATTTCTGGATGGGTCAGGAAGAGAGGAGAGCACTAAAAATGGACCTGTAAAAGGAAACCAAACACTGACCACGTTGTACAAGCCTCTGATAAAAAAATCAAGATTGACAGAGGCTTAATCTTACCTTGTAGGTACCTCATGCAGATGGTTTTTGTGTCACACAGACAGTAAGAAAGAACAGCAGTTCCTCTCACATTATTTTTCATAACTGCAGCCCCAGCTCTGCAGCAGTCCAAATGCAAAACTGAGATTCAAGAGAAATTATCTGGTTTTGATTAGAAACATCTATTATATTTTTCATTTTGCAAGGATTACACTAGTGCTGCCTTCAGCTAAATCTGTACTGGTATTTACTCATTATTAACAACAAAGGCTTTGGTAAATGGAAAATATTTATATGACAAAAATGTCTAAGAGCAACTTTTCACCAGTGTAACATGGTGAGGTTTCTTGTTTGGGTTTTTCTTTTAAGAAATTATTTTAAAAAGCTCAAACTCTTGGAGAAAAGGTTTCAGCTAATTAAGCACTGCCATTCCTTCTATTCAGTAGCTTCCCTCTCTCCGTGTGTGATCCTCAACATCTAGATCTGATTTTGGACATTACATTTCTGCTACTGGAAAATGGCAAAGCTGCTCAGAATTCAATGCAGCTGCCTTTGAAGTCAGTGACATCCTTATTTTGTCATTTAGAGAGATAGGTTCAGCTCACCATGAAAAATGTTGCTCTTGCAGCTTGTCTGCCATAGTTGGCACAGGAGAACACATGGCAAGACAAAATATCAGAGGTGTCTTTGCTGACAAATTTAAATTCTAAGGGGAATTTTCAGAGGGCTATCTTTAATCCTAGTAGTCACCAAGAGACTCTAATAACTGTCTAAATTACAGAAAGTGATACATTCATTTTACTCCTGTTTGAGCCAGAGGAAAATGTCCATCTCCAGTGAAAAACAATTTTATTAATGCAGAACTTTCAGAAAAGCCAGTGGTAGGCAGTCGAGTGGTATTTTTCTTTAGACAGTGGCTGATGTTTTAAACAAATAAAACAGGCCAGACTGTCATCTGTAATAGGGAAATATTTTATCCATCATGGGTTTGAGGGGGAGAGAGGGTATCCACTGCATGTTCAGCTGGGGGGAGTGGTAAGAGAAGAAATGGAAGGGTAATGTAGAGGAGAGAGTGTGCTTGTGCCTAGTCCATGAGAGGAGTAGCTCAAGAGTGATCCTGTGATATGAAAATACACCACAGTCCCAGGCTTAACAAGGCTTAGTTGATTGCCTGGGTGATATTGCTGCTAGCACAGGATTTTAACTCGTGCACCCAATTATTTTAATTTGCCAGGAGCTCGATTTGGAGTACACAATAAGCCTAAAAGGAATCTGCTGGGATGAATAGGAGAGATATTGGAAATGTGGGGGAAGGGACCGTGAGGGCTTTTAATTCTCTAATGAAGGGTTTGTCTTCTGGCAGTGGCCAGCACTTTTGTTCCCACTTAGGCCCAGCTCTTTGCATTTACATCCAGACTTTCTCCAATCTCTTTGGCACTTGTGTCTAGTTAAGACATGCCAGAAAGTGCCTTCAAACTCTGAAAAACGAGGGATGTGACCAATGTGTTACTTAAGTGCCTACTTTAGAGACAGTCCTTTTAAGAATAATCAGAAAGAAACATGTTTGATGCTGCCAGAGCTCATGAAATTCAGTGCCAATCACACAGTGAGAAATACGTGTGTACAGCTAGATGGAATGAGATTAATCCCATGTGTCTGTGCCTCACAGACACCTTCACAGGCACACACAGAGAAAAATGTCATTTTCTTTAGGTAACCAATTACAGCTGTGCAATTAGCTTGTTTGCCATATATAGCAGCAGATGAAGAAATTGCTGTAACTACACTGCAATCCATGAGCACAGAATTCCCCTCTAAAATTCTTGTTAAAATGTGTTGTAGATGAAGATGGTTTGCCATGACCTGCCTAAATATGATGCAGTGGCCACAGTCAGAACCATTTAGGAGAGAAGAGTAAGGATGACATAGAAGGTACCATCTCAGGACCTGATGATTCTAGATGTCACTTAGAAATATCTGTGTTTCCTAGAAGGAAGAAGTACTGACATGCTGCTTTCTACGTTCAGCTGCTACTGCTGAGGATCTGTAGCCTCACCACACTGAAACTGCATTGAAGCTGAGCAAAAAAAAAAAATCAAAAAGTTAACTCAGTAGGGCATTCCAATCAAACCTAGCAGGTTCTTTCAATTGAAGTACCTTTGATTTCTTCTCTCATCATTTTTAGGCAGACTATGCCTGTTTATAATAAAATATGCAAGGGTCTTTGCAGATCTGAAGGATTTTTCCAGGAACATAAAAATAGTACTTGATGTGAAAGCAAGAGAAAAAAAATCTCCAAGGCCCTGAAGAGTCTGTAAACATAATTATTAATCCAATTTTTATTCAAATCCACTATTTTCTCACACTTCATGACTCACAAAGAGCCATCCTTTGTTTCCAAGCCAACATCATTTTTATAACCAAAAGAGCACTGCTTTTTGGTTTGGTTTTGTTTTGTTTTGTTATTTAACTGAAGGGCTGCAATCTCTCACCTGAGAAAAATAAGAGATGTACCTTTTGCAAATATGCAGACAACTTTTGAAAAGCAAATGGTTTTATCCTGAAATGTTGAGCTATCACCAACATACCAGTGGAGGTGCTGACACCTAAAAGAGGATCAGGCAGGTTCAGTTAATGCTGACCCCTCACAGGCTGAGTGATCCAGCAGACAATCACATCCTCTGATTTCAGTGCCATCGAGCAGCTACAGCCCTCTCTTTTGAGCAGGGAGGATTAAAGAAATGCCACTTGCTGTTTGAAAGCACAGAGAGGCACCCTGGGCTGTAAGGGCTGAACCTGCTGCTGTGTTTATATGGCTGCTGCTGCGGCTCAGTGGGATCTGACTCCTCCTGTACCTTCCCTGTGGCACAGCCCCAGCAGCACCAGCACCTCCCAGGCTACCTTTGTGTGCTACACCTGCAGCTCCATCACGAGATGCTGCTCCAAGAAACTAAAGACACTTTAAGCCTCTCTGGAGCCCAGGGAATGGCTGGTTTTGAGGGAAAGAGTTCCATTTTCAGAAACAGGACAAATGCATGTGTTCTGCAGAATCAGGGAGAAGAGGTGAGTAAATAAAAAACAAAAATTTAAAAGCAAGCCCACACACGAGGGTGTGTGAGGAAAGGATTGTGCTGAATATATGATGCAAAGACAGTAAATTATCTTCTAGGAGATGCCTGTAAGTATTTGGAAATGTTGCATTTGGACTTTCTGAAAACATTCTGGCACTGACAAATGAATCTAAAGAAAAAGAAGTAAATATATTAGAAGCTTAATGTTTTTGAACACAATGTTCTTCAAAGATTTTGAACACTGCTTTTGGTCATTGATTTATTTTCTTAAATTCTCACATACTTAAGTCTTTTATCAGTGCCAGGAACCCCACTGAAACGCTAGAAAAGTAGCTGTGTTAAAGATTAGTTTAAATGTGTTCTTAAGCATTTTCAGTAATCAGACTCCTTTGAGGTGATTGTGAACACTTTTGCCTTTTATTTTTAACAATGGTGTACCTTCCTGAGCCATTCCAGTCAGAGAAGTCTTGCTCCTGCGGAAGAAATTAGCTGATCTTGTCATCAAATAGATGGTTATTTCCACAGTAAACACACTCAAAGACCACAGGCAGTGACAGATATTGTACAGAAGCAAAGTCGAAACACTTTCTCAGTGAATTCCCCCTCTGAATCAGAAATGAGGCCAGGGAGGGAGGGAAGGGTGGACGGAAATATAAAATAACAGAAACGCTACTCACACAAAAGCTGTCTGTGTGAGTCGGTGATGTTTGCATTCTCGTGCCAGAAGGGGTTTATCAAAGGGTAACATTCACTCCTCACTGTTAGAAAAAGGGGAAAAACAATGAGGAAAAAAATACACAAAATTAGATCTGTTCGCTATACATATATTTGATTTTTTGCATGTACACATAATTCATACAATATTAGCTGCTTCTAAAACAGCCATTCCTAGGTAGGGAAGGAAATGAGAGGATTTTCAGCATGCAGCATCAGCTGCTCCCATGGGGCCTGACCGCTGGAGTCAACAGGGAAATATCTGCTCGTTGCAGTGGGGCTCAGTGCACAGCAAAGAGAGAATTCCTGTAACCTGCCTCTTCTCCCTGCCTCTTCTCCTCTGCTCCTCTTCTCCCTCCTCTCCTGCCTATGGCAAACATTACTCACTCTTGGCTTTTAAGAGTGGAATCAAAGCCAAAAGTTAAATGCCTAGCATATCAATAAACTATGTGGGGGAAATCCTATCTATAGATGTATAGAATTATAATAATACTATATTATGATACATAATAATACTTACATTTAAATTAATTGTATTGTTTATGTAAATGAACTGTATAGTGTTTCTGTTGCTATTCGTTATATTATTATTTATCATTTCAATGGCTTTAACCCAGAACTTTTGCCCCTTAATTTCCTGAACCAAATGAAAAGACATCTCCTTCCTTCTAAACGGTTAACGTTTATTAGATTATCTCGAATTAAAAGTTAATGTAAAATCAGGTTACAGTAGCAGAAAATTCGCTCGCCCCATGTCTCCTTCGGCAAGTGACACGGGAGGCATTGAGAAGGCACTGCCCACGGGTCCGGGGCACGGCCGGGGAGCGCCCGTCCCTTCAACCACGCAGAGCCGGAGCTCGGCGGGCACTGCCCCCCGAACCGGACCCGGCAGCCGGAACCCCGCAGCCGGACGGACCCGCATCCCCACAGCCGGACGGAGCCCCGCATCCCCATCCCGCATCCCCAGAGCCGGACGGACACCGCATCCCCATCCCGTATCCCCGCATCCCCACAGCCGGACGGACCCGCATCCCCATCCCCGCATCCCCACAGCTGGACGGAGCCCCGCATCCCCGCACCCAGAGCCCGCAGCCCCGCAGCCGCAGCCCCGCAGCCGGAGCCCCCAGCCGGAGCCCGCAGCCGGAGCCCGCAGCCGGAGCGCTCCGCTGCCCCGGGCCCGCCGCCCGCGCACTCACCGCGGCAGGTCCGCCAGAGCCCCGAGTGCGAGCTGAGCGCGTCCGTGCCGTTCCGGGACGCCTCCAGCTTGGAGGCATCGATGATGTACCAGAAGTCGGTCGCGATGGCCACCACGAGGAAGATGAAGCTCGAAAGTCCCACCAGGGCCACGAAGAGGGAGAGCGCGCCCAAGTTAACCCTCATGGTGCCGCCGCCGCCGCCGCCGCTCCTCTCCCGGCCCCGCGGCCGCGCAGGTAGCGCGCCCCGAGCCCCGCCCCGGCTGCTCCGCACCCCGCGGGCGGACCGGGGACCCCGCGGCCGGCCCGGCCCCACAGAGACCCCGCTGCCCCCCGGCCCCCAGCCCCGAGCCCGGCCGAGCTCCCGCAGGCGTGTGCGGAGCGGGCGCGGAGCCCCGAGCGATCGGGCGTGCCGGCGCTGCCTCACGGAAAGGGACAGCCCGTCAGAAAGGCGGCCGTGGGCATCACCAGCGCTCCGGCAGCTCCGGGATGGGCTCACCTCGGAGGGGAGAAAGCTCCCGCATTCCAGACACCACTGTCTTTGAGGGGAGGAGGAACGAAAGCCGAGGTTTGGGGAGCAGAGACAGGGTTGGAGCTCCTGCAGCCTTTCTGGTATATTTACAAGAGATTCCCTCTTGTTCTGTGCCTTCCAGATGCCGACCCCAAAAGGTCAGTTCTAACCTCATTTGAAAGCGTGTGAGAGAAGGCAGTAGCGTGGCGTTTACCACCCGGTGCAGTGATGTCTGTACCCTGCTGGGGATCATTTTGCTGTCAGAGTGTCACGATGGAGGGAAAGACACAAGCTCCCTCTTCCACAAACTATAGCTACAAAGGTGTTCGTGTGTGAGCCCTAAAGCCACACTTCACCCAGCCTCCTGCTCATCTTCAGCCCGCTGAAACCTGTTGAGTAACAAAGTGAATTTCAGTAATAGAACCTTGTTTTCAAACCTGCAGAGAATTTACTCTGATGTTTTACTGCGTCTCTTCACTGGCATAAAGATACTGTGCAGGTAGGGTCAATGGGGCATCTTGTTTTCTTCCTTGTAATTCACTTCAGGCCTTCCAGGGAATTGCTAAGTAACTCTGAGTAATTAAAAAAGTCATTCTCATTTATTTTCTGGCACGGACACTGGGCAGAATGTGTGACATCATTACCCATCCATGGCAACAAGCTATTGTGAACCAGTAGGGTTTCAGCAGTAGGATCAGTTGAAAGGAACATTTTCCTTGAGAGAGAGTGTTTAAATAAACACAGTAATCATCAAAACTACAGACCACATTTTGCTCTGCAAAACTACTGAAAGATGTATATGGCTGGGAATATAAAAGTCTTTATATTCAGGAATACACTGTTAAGCAGCTCTAGCATTATTCTGAGCTCTTGCCATCTATTTCTCACATCTCCAAGTTGTATTTGTAATCTGTGAAAATGCCACTGTGGTTCCACAAACCAGGCAGCTGCTACCTCCTTGTAATTGCACTGTTTGGGTGAGACAAAGTTCATGAAGCAAAGTGAATGTTTTGTTAGACCAATGCAGTGAGACAAAATGAACAAGCCTTGGGGCACCAGTCTTAACTGGGATCCCGAGCTTGTCTCTTTTTTTTTCCAACTACATTTGCAGAGTTACTTGAAAGTTTCAATTAGTCCCACAAATACCACGTGTTAGACAGAGGTTTTATCAGTTTTCTTATCAATCTGAACCAGAGGCACTCACAGGCCTGAATCATCAGTCCCTGCAATGATCTGCCACTGTCATCTCCCCCTTAAATCCAAGGGAAAGTAAAGGGTGTAAAACTGCAGGAACATTTACGCCAGGTGGGCACAAGCTGTTAATCAGGTGTTGTGCAAGATGCTTACCAGTGATATATCATTATTATTCAGGATGGCTTTAGTAACAGTATTACTCCTAATTGTCTTGGAGGGCTTAAAAAGCAATGTTTACTAAAAGGCACATCCTTTTTATACAGTGTTTAGGCACAATTGGACTGATTGGTCATCACAGACCAGCTCCTCTTAGTAAATATCTTTGCAAGCAAACAAGTCAGTAAAAACAGCAAGATCAGAAATTGTTTAGAATGTCTTCTCACAACCCTGTAGGAAAGTAAGCATTCCTACAGACCCTGCTGCTGCCTGATGCCTTAATATTTTCTCTTTGACCACTGTCAGCTCCTACAGTGATACTCTGTCTTGGAGAGTTTTTGTTCTAACCTTGGGCCCACGAAGTTTGTACATGTGCTTGTTTTTAGAAACATTATTAAATAATCTATTTTAGCCATCAAGATGTGCAGAGGTCCTTGCAGACTCTGTCTAGACTAACTTTACAGTAAACCTAAGTTAGAGCCTGCTAACCCCAGATCCTTTTTTGGCCAGACTCTGATGACAAACATTTATATCAAGAGTAAATCAACTCTACATAAAGGTTTCATTTCCACATCACCCTAATTTTTTTAGGCATTCATTCCCATGTTAGTTTCCAAACTAACTACTGACTTTTTCATTATAAAGGAATGTTTAGTTTGTTAGAAACCAAATTAGTTTCTCTAGAGACTCAATTTCCTGAGGTCTTAGAATGTTAAACTAGGATCTTCAGCATGAAATATTCAATATTTTAATCTAGGCTTAGCTTTATGGAGAAGGAATACTTTGCTTTGCATAGGTGTTGGTTGCATCTGCCAACGTCAATCTGCTGCTCAGAATAACAAAGATAATTCAGAATATGCTCTGAATTAGTCCCCAGAGTGTGATGCAGCAAAATTATCAGTCTCTTCCAGCCTGAGCATGGCAAAGCTTGTGTAAGTAACTTTTGCCCTCTCTGTTCTGCTTGCTGGGTGCTGGAGGATTCAGAGGGCATTGTGCTCTGGGAATCACCAGCTTTGCTTCCCAGGACTTCTCCCAGGTAAAATGCATCTCTAGGGCAGTTCCTTCTCAACTGCTCTGAACCTGTGCTGTGCAGGTACAGCAGAATCCCACTGAATTCCTCCATTTTCTTTATTTCATTTCCTCTGCCCTGTATTTGTGAAGAGGTAACTGCCTTACTAGAAGTAGATTATTTATGAAGTGAAGAAGGGAGGGATTCCCACAGTGTTTACCCACCTGACTGTAGGAAGGCCAGTCAGTGAAACTGTGCACCAGTGACTGTAATTAATCACTGCCATGGCAACGAGCACAATCAACACTCCTAATTTCTTTCACAATCCTTTTCCAGGAAATATCACATATTTTTCTCCTGATTTTGTTTGTTTGATTGTTTGTTTGTTTGTTTGTTTGGGGTTTGTTGTTGTTGTTCTTCTTCTTGTGGACTGAAAAATTAAATTCAAACACATTTTTACCATTCAGCCTTCCAGTAAAGCTAATGGGATTCTGGAGTTTATTGTTCTTTTAAACTTACCACAATTACTTCCCCTGTGGCTCAAAAGAGAAAAGCTGTTAGGCAATATACACGATTACAATTTTCAGATTCGCTGCCCTTGGAAATCACTATCTATTGCCTGGTTGATCTGAGGTTTGGCTATTGCTTCTCAGATTTAATCTTTTCATCATGCACTAGCACACATCCAGCTTTGAAGAGTCACAGCTTGCAATGAATTTAAAAAATGACTGGCCAGTCACAATCTATCATGGGTGAGAAACTACAAGACATACAGTGTCCTGGCTCTTACTCAGTATTACCTGATCTGCAAAAAACCACCATGGAGTGTCCACAGATGGCATTGAATCCAAAGGGGGATTACAGGAGGGACATACCTGAAGCAACCAGCACAGCCAACTTCTTGGGACTTGATCAACGGATGGAACTGCCCCAATTCATCATTTCAAACAAGCAATTAAACCTTGGTAAAGTTGTCTGGCATGTGAGATAAAGTTGCCTGGCATGTGAGGTAAATTTAAACAAATTCTTAGGTCATGTGGCTATGAGGAAGACAGGAAATGTGACTGAGATGCATCCTTAAAAAAGAGGTACATCTCAGGAATTTGTTGGCAGAGCCTTCTTGTGTGTACTACAGAAACTGCAGCTCCCTAAACAATTTCCATTATCACCCACATTATAACATCTGTAGCCACAGACCTTCTACAGCCACAAGATATTCCTGCTTTGCCCAAATATTATGCATATCTATCAGCATTTCTTAGAAGAGCAATTGCAGCAGCTCCATTTCTCACATAATGTGCCTTTGTGTTTAAAAGTCCCCATGTAATGCAGCTTTTAGCTGCCCTGTAATTATACTAATACCTGTGTACCAGTAAGTGCCTCTTGCTGCACACTGGTGAGATTTTGTGACAAACATAATCTGCTTTGCCTGCTTAGCACTCCATAGCAGTGAGGAAGATGCCAGCAGAGAGAGACACTGCAGTAATAATTTATGTGGCAATGTATCACCACGGGAAGTAAAATAATGTTCTGCTCTTTCACAAGAGGCAGATAAAAGGAGAACAAATCTCCAAAGCATTTTTATCAGATATTCATCCAATAGAATTCCCCACAGAAACTGCAATGAGATATCTCAATGGCTTCTGTGTTTTCCATTTCATTGCCACTCAAAACTCTTGACTGTAAAAATAGGGAAAGATTATTTCATTCTTTTAATAATTATTTTAATAATTCTTAGCCTTTGTTGAGGGAGGCAGATGATAAGGAGTCATCTAGAAATAGATACAGACCATAAATTATATTCCAAAGGTTTTTTTAAGCATTAATACTTCCTACTACTGAAGAAAAATACGAGGATCATCTATAGCAATTGACATTAGCATCATATGACAAGTAATTAATATGTAAATGCCCACTTTTGAACAAGATCCTCCTGCTAAAAAAACAACTTCAGCAGCCCCAGCAGACTTGCCAAGGAGGTGAACTAGAACACAGACGGGAGTTTGGAGCACACCTCTGTCAGTGATTTTGCACAGAGGGTTGGGCAGCGTGTCCAGCTGCTGAGGTGTCCTGTGCCACACACCGTCTGCACCCTCCAGCCTGACCACACAGCCCCAGGGCCACACCAGCTCGCACTGCAGATGAGCTCAGATGGGAAACGACTGCCTAAGACACCATGGTCCAAAATGTAGCTACTAAAATCTGGTGGTCTAATTCTGTTGGACAAATTTCTGTTGTTAAAGCCTCCCAAAGACTCTGGTTATGTTTCCACTCAATGCTTAACTCACTCTCATTTATTTAATGTAATTAAAAACTCTTCAGAATTGAGCAACTAAGCCCCCAACCCCCCAAAACAAGTGGACAGCTGTTGCTTCAGCGAATCTTACAGAGGTACTAGAATTGTGGTATTATCTGGACTGAGGAAGAAACGCCTATTTGCCTCCGCAGAGGTCTTCCCGCTTTGTTTTCAAGTCGTTTGTAGATTTTGCAAGAAACTACAGATGAACCAGGACAGGGCAAAGGATGCTAAAAGCAATTAATGAAACGCGTGTTGAAACTCCGAGCGAGTCCTGCGGATGCTTCAGCGCAACCCTGAGCTGTGCTGTTGCCGCTGCCCCTCCCCGCCTCCCCTGGCAGGCTTTTACCGGGGGTTTAGTGCCGGGCAATTCCCAAACACCGGCGCTCCCCCGGCACGGCGCTCACCCCGCAGCACCCGCGGGGGCCGCCGGGCAGCGGCGTCAGCGGAAGGGGCCGGAAGGAGCCGCCAGCTCCGCGGCGACAGCGGGAGGCGGCCGGAGCGGCCCGGAGAGGCGGGATCGGAGCGGGGAACGGGGAGAGAGAGGTGGGATCGGAGCGGGGAACGGGGAGAGAGAGATGGGATCTGAGCGGGGAACGGGGAGAGGCGGGATCGGAGCGGGGAACGGGGAGAGAGAGGTGGGATCGGAGCGGGGAACGGGGAGAGAGAGGTGGGATCGGAGCGGGGAACGGGGAGAGAGAGATGGGATCGGGGCGGGGAACGGGGAGAGAGACGCGGGATCTGAGCGGGGAACGGGGAGAGAGACGCGGGATCGGAGCGGGGAACGGGGAGAGAGACGCGGGATCTGAGCGGGGAACGGGGAGAGAGACGCGGGATCTGAGCGGGGAACGGGGAGAGAGAGGTGGGATCCGAGCGGGGGAAAACGGGACACCAGGAACCTTGCCTGCGGGACGCGGGACCTGAGCGAGGGAAAAGCGGCACGGGCGGGTCCCACGGTGGGGACGCGGATCCTATCGGGGGTCGCGGTCTTGCCGGAGGAACGTGGGGCAGGCGGGTCCCACCGTGGGGACACGGGGCAGGCGGGTCCCACCGTGGGGACACTGGACAGGCGGGTTCCACCGTGGGGACACGGGGCAGGCGGGTCCCACCGTGGGGACACTGGACAGGCGGGTCCCACCGTGGGACACTGGACAGGCAGGTCCCACCGTGGGACACGGGGCAGGCGGGTCCCACCGTGGGGACACGGGACAGGCGGGTCCCACCGCGCTCCCGCGGCCGCCCCGTGCCCGCGGAGCCTCGGCCCTGAGGCTGAGCTCCGGTGGGTTCCGAGCAGTACCGGGAGCTCCCCGCGCACCCCGCAGCCGGCTCCGCCCCGGGGCTCTGCCTGGCAGCGCTGCGCGGCTCCCGCGCCGAGCCCCGCGGGGAAAGGGCAGCCTTGGAGCTGTCAGAAGTTAACAACTGCGCAGCTACAGATAACAGAGACTGCTTCTAAAGCCTGCGGTGTTTTGAGTGTGGATATGTATGACGGTCCAGCAGGGAGCTGCTAAGTTGGTCACGGGTCTGGAGCATCTCTCTTAGGAGGAGAGGCTGAAGTTGAGAAGAGATGACTGAGGGGGGCCTCCTTAATGTGTATAAATATCAAAGGGAGAGCTCAGAGCACGGACCAGGCTCTGCTCCCTGGCGCCCAGCAATGGGCAGGAACCGATGCCCAGGAAGCTCCACCTGAACATGAGGAAAAACTTCCCTGTGCAGGGACCAAGCCCCAAGATTGTCCACAGAGGGTGTGGAGTCTCCCTCACTGGAAATATTCCAGAACCATCTGGAGATGATCCTGTGCTCCAGAGTGACCCTGCCTGAACAGAGGTGGGAACAGATGAGCCACTGTGGTCCCTTCCAGCCTGAGCCATTCAGTGATCTTGTTCAAGCACAACTGGAAAATAGCAAATTTAGAATAATCATTCAAGATGTTAATGCCAGCACAGGAAATGGCCTCATTCCCTTTGAAGACTTTGATTTAGCATTGTACTTCTTGCAGTTGTAGTAATGTTTGGTTTTTTATAGGGGAGGTTGGTTGTAACACAAGCAAATTAGTAGCCCTTCCTAAAACACACAGTGGCTGCCACTGAACTACTAACAGTTATATATTTGAGGATGCTGTAAAAGACAGCATTGGAGCATTGCTACTTTATTGAGCAGTGTCATCTGATTTTTATCTTCTGAAATACTGCTGGAGCAACGTCCAGACAGTGTCAGGCCACCACTAAAAGCTGCCTGTGTTTGGTTTTAGGTTGAATACCCTGATGAGTAACTTGTTTTCTCGGAGCGTGGTTGAGCTTGCAGGATCACACCTCCTCAGAAACGATGTCCTGAGGCTCCCTTGGTGAGCAAAACTGTTCCTGGATAGCTGTAAATGGAAGAGAATGGAATAGCTCTGTGGCAGCACTGCATGAGGGACTGTGAGCACTGCAGATGTTCCCCTCACCAGCACCCCATGGTGGATTTAGCAGAGAAGGAGATGGATAACCCCACGTTTAGAAGTGACACGGTGCTCTCTGATGTTCACTTGCACTGCCCAAGCAAAAGACACCTCATGGTGCGACTGAATGCAGTTGGACAGCCAGGTAATGGATACTGGCTCTGATAGAGCTGTATTTTAGCTGTGCTCATATCTTTGTAAGGCTGAATCCTCCTCTGAGTGGTTGATATTAATAGTTAGATATTTTATTCCAGTTATAAGCAGAATCACCTCCTACTCAGGCTGTAGAAAGAGGGCTAGCTGTGTTCTCCTCATGAAATTAACTTCAGAAGTGAAAACTTGTAGACAGCCTGTCTTAGAAATTAAACTTTAAATTTCTGAAAAAAAGTAACCGAATTTACTCACTTGCAGGTTTAATTTATTTTTTCATTGAGCTATAAGGTCAATAGAGCACTTTGGGAATCATTATTAAAAATAAGGTTGTGATGTTTCTTATACACAAACAAAAGGTGAGAACCCAAGTGTTTTAAATAGTACAACTTAAGTTTAAAATATAAACTATCAGTAATTAATTTATCAAGTTTAATTAAATGTTTATGTGATGATTTACCATCTATTCCAGGGGAGCATAACAGCTTTCTTTGGGCTTTATGGTGTTTTTATTTTGATTTATTTTTGTTGGTGGGGTTGGTTTTTTGGGTTTTTTTTTTGGGTATTTGCTTAAAAAAAAAGTCAACATGAAAACTCAAAGTAGCAATGGTTTTAACAGACACAGAATTTGAAGAATCAAGGCTGTAGAGGAAATAAGTTGGCAAATGCCCCTGGCTGATTGCCAGCTTGTAGGTTGCTATAAAGTTCTCAAGGGAACTGACCTTGAAATGCTCTTTTGCTGGCAAAATGCTCTGTACAAAAGTCCTGCTGTGACAGAAGTGTTAATTGTTTTTTCAAACCCAGTTGTGACATATAAAGAGTAACTTCTGCAGCTGTTCTGGTGTATGACAGTGTGAAAGATTACCAAAGTAGGCCTGACAAAGAAATGAATAATAAGTTTGACCCTGTTCAAGTCAAACCCCAGGTAATTAATGCTGTGGTGGGTCTTCACGCTGTTTGACATGTGTTTGCTGTGATTGTGCTTGGTGCAAAGAACCTTTCAACAGAAGGAAGTGATGGTGTGTTCCACCTACTCTGAATGAGCTCTGTCTGGGAAATTCCTCTGCTTGACAAGAGTTGGATTGTAGTATGACAGCCTTTAATGCCATAACAATCTACCAGTGCCACTCTGCTGTGTTTTGGGGAAGTTTATGGGGATTTAGTCTCTTCCCCTTTGAGTCAGTTTGACTTTCCACCTGTTGAATGATGTAGAAATGCAGAGGATCAGAATGGACTTGGAGAACAAAGCATTTCATTCACTGGCATCCTCTAGTCCAGCCAGTTTCATCTGGCCATCATGCAAACAGTGGAGACTTTAAAAATGTCTCATTCTAGGACAGGCATTGAAGATTTTTATTAGATCTAGCTAAAAATGGTCTCACTAGAGAGGAACCTCAGTCAGATTTCAGTAGACCACCTTGGAACATCTTGCCTACCAACTCCATAAATTGTGAAATTGTTGAAAGCAGTGGTGGCAAGCACTTCATCTGTTCCCTTTTGTTGGGAATGAACGTAGATGGAGGGACTACAGAATGTTTGTCTGGTATTCAGGCAGTACAGATTCCTGTAATTGCCAGGAATTGCCAGGTCCATGTTTCAATAACTTAAAATTTTAATAAACGCTGAGTGATTGTTGTAAAAGATTTTTAATTAATTGGTCATTGAGAATAGCTTCAGTCATTTAATCTCTTTGAATAATCAGTTTGAACACTTAAAGAAAAATTACAGAAGTGTTAGCTTTACCTCTTGTGCACTTATTTCTGCTCTTATATACTGAGCCAATTTCAAGGCTTGAAGTTGCTTGAATTCCTAAAGACTTTCAAAGCAGTAAACGAAAATACAACTTGCATTTTACTAGAACATGCTTCTTTCTTACAAAATAGGAATCTTAACCAAAAGAAACAAATTCTAACTTATATTAGTACTGCTTTCAACTTTGTTTGAACTTCTGTGAACAGAACTTTTGGAGGATGTAAGAAAGCATCCCCTCTGCCAATAGTTAAAATAAATATTACTAAATCAGATGAATCTGTGGCTGTGCAGATGCTGGGTCACCCAGTGGACTGTGAAAGTGCTTCACTAATTTCTGCTGACAGAACTTAATAATAGAAGTATTTCTTCATAGCAAATAAAACTGTATTTCAAGTTGCCTGTATCATCTTTTACTCTGCAGATTTTTAATATGTAATGCATACCAAAATCTCATGCATGTGGAAGTTGTGCACAGATTCTGCCTCATTTGGTGTTTAACCTTTGTTCCCCACACTGTGTTCTTACAGTATTCCTCTCGTATTTCAAACTCCTTTGGAGCACAGAAGATTTGGCATCTGGGAAACACGTGAGAGAAATTACCACAGGAAGAGAACACCAGTGCAGAAGTGGAGAGGAGCTGTGTGACAAGGACAGGAGTAACGTAAAAAAAGAAGGAGAATTAAATAGTGAAGGAGTAGAAGCTCTGCTAGATGATGATGGAGACTTGGAAGTGGTCAGAAGACCTCAAAGTGCCTCTGCAGAGGATCTTTTGAGAGATATAGTGTGCCCTGTAATTCTGATGAAAGGGAAAGAAGATGCTTTTGAAGATGAAGAGCGGGAGTGCGCTTGCAGTGATGTTGTTAAAATAGGTAAATAATAAGTTTTCCGTCAGGGAGAAATGTGGTGAATATGTTTCTGTAAAGCAAAAGAATAATAGGTTTTCTTTAGAAATGGAACAGCAGTTTGTTAAGTGAAAGAAAATAATGAACGCAATACTGTGATATTGCAAATCAAAATTCACCTTTCTTCTCTGGAAGTGATTTAGGCAGTTGTATACCCTGGGAAACTCAGTGCTCCTTAGTTAGAGTGGGTGTTTGGCATTATCTAGCATTATTCTATAGAATGAAGTGTTTAGTTCTGTATTTGAAAGGGAAGCATAGCCTTAGTTTCAAACTTGCTGTGAACAATTTTGAGGTAATTGTTTTCTCTCTACTCTCATTTCCACAGAACACACCATGGCAACCCCCTTAGAAGACGTTGGGAAACAAGTATGTGTCCTGCCTTGTAGTGTCTTGATTTCCACAGAATGTGCTTCAGAACTGACTCAGTTTCAAGTGCTTCCCTTGTCCCCAGGTCTGGCGTGCTGCCTTCCTTCTGGCTGATTACATTCTCTTTAAAAGGGACACGTTCAGGTGTTGCTCTGTGCTGGAGCTTGGAGGTGGCACTGGAATTACCAGCATTATCATGGGGACAGTTGCCAAGAGAGTTTATTGCACGGGTAAGGTAATTCTTCTCAGTTAAATATTTCCATGGAACTTCCCAAAGCAGTGCTTTCATCCTGGTATTTTCAGACTCATCTGTTCAGTTATAGTTAATAATTTTTATTAATATGTATCAATTTGTGTTATTTATTGAAAAATAACAGGAACTTTCTCAAGGGGCTAAGAAAGCTCAAGTTTAAAAGCAAGATATGTTGCAGTGAACTCAAGATAGTGTGTCCAGATGAAAATAGGTAGTGTAGGGATCCAGCTTCTTTCTTCAGGGGTTGCTCAGAGCTTAGGACTGAAAGACAAAAGGAAGAAGGATATTAGGGAACCACTCATCAGTGGACAAAGTTGCTCTGAATTTTCCTTAATCTCATGGGCTTGAGAGAAACTTCGAGTATTAGTCTGAGAGGCATACATGGCCCATACAAAAACATTCTTGTTTTTAATATCATTATCACTTCTTTTTCAGATGTTGGTGAAGATCTTCTGGCCATGTGTGAGCAAAATGTTGCTTTAAACAAACACCTGATGGAGTCAGGAGGTAGGTGCTGTATGGTCAGGTTTGGACTCTTTACTTTAGCCCAGGTGCTGTCTGAAAGGCCATTTGTGACTGATGTGATCTTTCTTCACCCCCAGGAAGGGAAGTTAAAGTGAAAGAACTGGATTGGCTGAAAGATGAATTCTGCACTGGTAAGTGCTTATAATGGGTCCTTTTAGATTGGGCTTGGTGTTTGGTGTTACATACTCAAAAGCCTCTCTTGGGCCTCAAGGACAATTCTGGTTAATGATAATGTTTGGTACTGCCAGTTGAAAAGGTTTTGTGTTTATTAGACTTTCAAATAAAGAGTCTTTTAATGAAGAATAATTTTTTAAAAGCATGATAAAATAAGAAGATTAATCAAAGCTTTTATAAGAATATCTGGGGTTTTGTTTAAAGGTGTGCTTGCTTTGATGTATTTAAAGCTGTGATCTTGCTACGGGATTGTGAATTCTGAAGTGAAAGGAAACTTTTGCTTGCCAGTCAGTCTTGGGAGGGTTGGACATAACACAGAGAAAGCAGAGGACTGGGGGAACTTCAGAAAATGAACAGGGAAGGCTTTGATTTCCCTTGAGTGGTGTGCTCTGTTTATGGAGTAGCAGCTGCCCACAGGAGCTAAGATGTTCCTTTTCTCCAGTCACTTGAGACATTTAATCATGTGCACCAAAGCCATCTTCTTTCTTACAGATCCTGAAGCTCCTTATAGCTGGTCTGAAGAAGAGATTGCTGACTTGCTTGATCACTGTTCTGTGATAATGGCAGCTGATGGTAGGGAAATATAAACAGTAAGCTTTTAAATCAAACACTCGAGCATTGTGAATAATTATTTAAACATACCTAGTTTGCTTTTAAAACTCTAATAGGTCAGATCCTTACCTAATTTGCCAAAGCTCTGCCTTAAGTTTTCCTGGCTGTATTTTTCTTTTTTAAAGGCTTATATTTACATTCTGAATTAGCAATTTTGAGAACAGATGTTGCAAGCTAGTAGCTCTTCTTTTTCTTTGGTGTGTTAGTTCTTTGTGACTAAATAAATTGCTCAACACAATCACAAGTAACTAAGGAATCAGAAGAGTTGTGTTGTCCTATCCTTGTCCTGTACTACAGAACTTCTGTGCAAATAATGGTAAATGGGTCATTAGACTAAGATTTTCTATAATGTGAATAACAGTTCCAGATGCTGCACTTTCCCATGGAGTCTCTGCCTTTGGATATCACTTTTCTGCTTTTTTTCTTGCTTATGTGAAGGACTTTAAAATTACAGACTAGTTTATCAGTATAGGAAAACCATTGTTTTGATCTATAGATACAGGAGAATTTGGTTTGGTTATTATATTGAAAGGAGTTGCAAGATTGCTTTCAAAGATTTGGTTATAATGGTAAATTAATTATGGCCTGATGTGGGTTTATGTAAGAGAAGAGGCTCTCTACTCCCTAATATCCTGGGTTTTTAGCTTTGTAGTAAGATTATTTCCAGGTTGAGAGAATTCTTGTCAAAGCTTGTAAATTGTCTGACAAATGATTCCCATTCTGATGAGAGAAAGCTTAAAGAAAGCCTGGCACAAATAGCAGCAGTGAATACTCTGACTGGGTCAGTTGTTGCCATTAAAAATGTACTTTGCACTTAGATAAAAGAGTGATTTGTTTGATTTGACTAATCAAACTAAGGCCTGTTGTTTCATAATGGACACTTAAGTAAATTCTCTCCTTAATTACACATATGCTTTTAATCTTGTTTTTTATAGTGTTCTATGATGATGACCTGACAGATGCCTTGTTCAGAACTCTGTATAGAATCACACACAACTTGAGAAATTCTTGCACAGTTTACTTAGCACTGGAAAAGAGGTATTACCAAGAACTTAATATAAAAAGCACTAAACATTTTATGTGTTTTAATTAAAGCTTGGCTTCTGATTTTCATTGTATCAGATGATCACAGGCTGTAGTATATTCTCAGGACAAGCTTTTTTTTTCTACATGCTTAATTTTTATCAGTTCAGAACTTGAGTTTAACAAGAGTTTGCCTTTTGTTGTCCTACCTTTGCCTCACCTGAGATAACCACTGTGCAAATAAGGATAAATAGATGGCTATATTGGTGTATCCTATAATGCCTGACAACATTTGCTATATATTTTTGAGGTCACAGGGTGGACTGAAGTGGTTTAGAATGAGAGTATTTATTTCCTAGCTTGAGCAACTCTAGAACAGTTTCTCTTGTTTGCTTTAAAGGAATCAATGAATGCTGTTAAGTAGTTGTGCCTTGGAGTCCGTTCAAAAGCTGATACACAAAGAGGCTTTGCTTAAATCTCTAGAGATATGTAAGCAATAACTCTTCCTGTGGTTTGTTTGTCCAGGAAGCCAAGCCAATGATTCTTTTGTGGCAAAGTGCCCTAAAATCAATAGAAAGATTCATCCAAGAGTTACTGTGTATTGATGCTGACATAACATCTTTTCTGCTTTCCAGGAATGGGGGGTGTACATTTTTTTGGCTGCTGAAGGGAGTTAATTATGCTGACAAGACCCATTTTTTCACTAGCTGAGGGAAGTTACCCACCCACTTAAGATGCCAGTGTAGGAGAGATGTTCTAAATGAAGTACTCTTTTGCCAGGCTGAACTTCACTTTAAGACATATGGATGTTACATGTGAAGCCTACAGCCACTTTCGAAATACTCTGAATGATTTGGAGAACCTTCAAGATGGAAAAATGAAATACACAGTGGAGCCCATGAAGCTTGATTTCTGCCAGTTCCTTGTTTATGAGCGAATTGAGCAGTTGGTAAGTGGCATTCATGAGAGTAAATGTAATGTGTCAGGCTAATCATCTTTAATTAGTTATCAGCTGTTTATGTAACATGAAGTAAGAACAAGAGAATAAACATTATCTTTTATTTCTATTTAGCTTTTTTTAATTTAAAATGGCACTTGTTTGTGCTTACATAACCTGTACTAGATTGGCATGGCCTGGTTTTGGCTGGGACAGAGTTGATTTTCTATCAGCAGCAGTAGAGTGGCTGAGATTGCACTCAGTTCCTCAAAGGATAAGAGCCTTCTGCTTTGTAAAATGCCTTTTTTATGATTGAACTGGAAAATGAGACCAATATCTGTTCTCATTTATTTTCTTGTAGGAGAGCTTTCATTTCACCACTTTAGTAATTCCTTTCCCAGTTCAGAGTTCAGGAAATAATATTCTAATATCTGTGAAGAAGTCAATTAGCTGTAAACTTCTGTTATTGAGAAACATGCCAGATATAGTATTTCTGGTTATCTAATTACCTCTGTGTTTTTTCTGCTCCAACAGGAATTGTGGAAGATCATGGCTGAACACCTAACGTGACAGGCCCACAAGAAAAGAGATCTTTGCCTACAAAGAAGGGCTATTTTGATGTTCTGTGAAGATAAGGATTTTCATCCCAGGAAAAGCATCTTCCTGGTGGAATTGTGTTCTCAGAAAGTATTGCAATGCAGTTTTGCTTTACTGTTTTGGTTTTGGCACTTCGTTTTTCAGACTTGTGCACTTGGACATGATTTCTTTGATATTTCCAAGTACCTGCTGGATGCCAGACAGTGGCAGTGACACGGTGACTTGCTCTTTGGGATTGATGACTTCACTTTTAGAGTCTGGCAAACAAGTATTTAACCTTTTCCATGTGGCTGATTTTCAGATGTCGTGCATTTCCCTTTTTAGTTTACACAACATGGACACCGTTCTCAGTCTTATCCCAGTTCCACACATTGTTTGTATTTATGGACACTTGTGAAACAATGCTCTGGACAAGACTTGTTTGTCATGAATGAAATTTTCTTTAAGAAATTTATTTATGAAACTTGGCCCTTAATTCTCAGTTTGCCCTATATAAATCACTCTAGTCTAGGGCCACTGTCTGAATTGGAAGGAGACAAGATCCATTTTGTTTGAGGCTCTAAAAATACTCCACAGAGGTTTTGGAGTATAGGAGTTCAACCCTGTATTGTTCCTTAAAACAGGAAATTTAAGCTATTCTGTCCTAGGCAGGTTGAGGGTGAGAAGGTACCACATAAAGGGAGATGTCACAGCTCTTGAAATATTTGGAATTCTACCCTCAGCATATACATGTGAGGGGGTAGGGAAGTGGCCAAGAATGTCTTGCCCACACAAAAGGGTACTGTCTCCAATATCTTACTTCTGCATTTAAATAAAACACATTTATTAAATCTCTCCTGTGTTTTTAATGAAACCAAAAATCTGCTTATACTTTTACAAATGTTATGTGCACTGTTGTGTTTATATCACTTTGCCATAGCTACACTGCCATGGAAATCCTTGTGCCCACTGCATTCCTCAGCACCAGGAGTGTCAGTGATGGAGCTGTTCCTCCCTTGTGGGAGTGTGCCAGACTCATTAGAAGCATCTGATGGACTTCTTGAAAGCCTGTGTCACATTTGGTGTAGGTCAGTTATTTCATAACCTGCTTATGGGTGTGAAGACCTATTTTTTGTGTTCTTTAATGGGATGAAATGTTATTAGATGATGGTGGCCATTCCCTGTGAATATAGTCAAAGTAAAAATTACATTAGCACGCATCTGCCTAGTTTAATACAAAACTTCTCTCTCAGAACCCTCATTTGAACTTGAAAGATAAAAAACTGTATTTTAATCCAAAGATTCCCAAACTGGTGTTTGTTGTTTTGTTATGATAACTTTGGTAGATTCAACTATTTTTGAATGTAGCTGCTTATTTCAGTAATGATTTTTTGAAGGCTGTACAAGAATCAATTTGAACTGATGTGAAATAGTGGAGCAGTTAGGGAATCCTGTGTTTTTTCTCACACAGGATTTCTCAAAGTCTTTGGAATTATCAACAGAAGCTCACCTGCAAGTCCTTCATTTCTGTGAAGGAAGAGAAACTAGGCACTTAATTTAAAACCTACAAATATTCCTACTCGGCTGTGGAGATTAAGTTTTCATTTGGAAAAGTGACTTTCTCTTTTGCTAAATAAAGTCATCAGGTAGTTTGGGAGCATTTTTGGATCTGGTTGGCAAATCCAGTGGTCATCCAGATGGATCATTTTCTGGAGAGAGGAACATAGAGGAGGTGAAGGGGAACTGCAGAACCCTTGCAGTGCACTTAGTTCTGATAAAAGGGAGGAGTGTCCAAATCTTCTTGGGAAGTATGGTAATGGATAGATATGATCTTCCAGGAGAAATCTGGTTTAAAACAAATTGATTTTCACGTTTGCCACTGCCATATGGTGAAAAAACAAATGCCTTTTCTCAGTCCCCACCCCTCTCCTGCTTTTATGTCTTAAGAAAAGCAAAGGTGACACAATTACAGACATTAGTCAGGAGAAGAACTTAAACTTCTATGTTACACCCAAATAAGCATTGCAAACTAATTGCATTTATTTCTTTTAAATCTTTGTTGATGTGAATCTTCGGGAGTTGCTTTGTTGTGAACATCTATGTGTCATTTTACTGTAGGAAAAAGTTGAAGACGCTCCCTTGGTGGGATAGATTCTGTGTATTTGTCATTGCTGGGTGTTCTCAAGTGTGGGTGGCCATTTGTAGGCCATCCTTGTAGCTCCATCTGCTGTACAACACTTTGAGTCAAAACATTTTACAGTTTGTTCAACAGCCTGCTCCTTTCTAGTTTGACAGTATTGTATTTTGGAGTAACAGTTTAGGTGGCATGCGTGGTTCTGCACTTCTCACCTAGACTTGCAGATGAAGTTACAGTGGAAATGATCCTGAAAAAAAGGTGGTGTTTAATTGCCTACTTTTTGACAGTAGCTTTGCCTCCAGCAGTTTGGGGTTTTCAGGAAACATTCTAGGAAAAGTGGATGTGCTTTGTGTTTGTGTTGTGTGTTTGTGTTTGTGTTTGTGTTTGTGTGTGGTGGGGACTTCTCATTCCTTAGAAGATGAGGACTTAAACTGGATCTCAAAGTTTTATAGAAGATAACTATCACAATATTGTCTGGTCATTAACTCCACCGTTTGTGGACTTCTACATCCACCACTAGTTCCAGTCCTTTTCCGTTTTCACCAGAGGATTAAGGGCAATTGCATTTCTGGGTTTTGTTTTGTTTGCTTTGTTTTTTTCATTCTGGTAGACAGTATCTTAAAACTTGGAGAAATAATTTTGTGCATCTGAGATTTCTACTGCCGAGCATATTTTGTGTTCCAGTTGCATATTTTCCCCTTCCATAGTGTTGGTTGTAGGAGTTTTGCAATCTGAATTTGGATGTTTTTGATTCCCAGGAAACCTAATTGCGAGTGTACTTCTGGTTTGGATCAATGAGACCTAATCCAGCTGACTCCTGTGATCCACTCAGGGCCATCAGGGGATCTGTTGCTGGGAGTATAAAGAAAGAGCAGACCAGCTGTTTTGATGGCAGTGGGTATCTGGGTCCACCTTGGAGTTATGTGTAACTGTGCTCCCAGTGTGGCAGTGCAGGGTGTATTAGCAAAGCTGATCATCCTCAGTCCTGTGCCTGAAACCACATTGCCTGGAGTCAGACTGCCACAAGTGTGACAGCCAAATGCTGCTGCTGATTTTAAAGACAGTTACTGGTGCTGAGTGTTGGGTACAGGAAACTGAAGACTGCTTCTGAAAAGTGGGTGCTGAATTCCTGCCTGTTTGTTACAGCATGGCAAGGATAGCTGCCTGTCTCATAAGCTTGCAGAGACTTTTCAACCTGCAAGTAAATTGAGAATTATTCACTTAATGCTTAGCAACTTGTCTTTAAAATGCAGTTCACCTCCTGAGTGTGATGATGGTATTTGTAACCTGAACACTTTGGAAGTTCAAGTGAAGTAGGATTTGAAAATTCTTGCTGCCAGACTGCCATGCTATATGATATAGGTCCAGAAGTTTGTGTTCTTTTACAGACTCATCTTGACCCTGACTTTTTGTGTGTCCTTTGCATCTGTGCTGGAAGCTGGTGCATTAAGAGAATAAAGCTTCCTCTTGAGAAATAACTGCCTCTCTATGCTGCTAGCAGTGCAGTCAGCTGTGTCAGTACAGCACATTGCCTGAGAGAAAGTTTCCCCCAGCAGATGGCACATGGAATTTCTTTAACAATACCAACACCTAAAGGCACTAACAAAATATCAACATAAATATATGTGTGCATGTGTTTATTTACACATTGCCCAGGCCAGCCCCACTGGTGTGAGCAAGAACAGATGCAAATGCACATCCCTAGCTTTTGAGCAAGTGTATTCTCTAAGTTTCTTGAGCAAATACTCAAAGGGGATACTCGTCAGATAGTGAGTAAGATAGTAAGATGTTAATAGTTATTAGATGTAACATAATTCCTGCCTCAAAGTTAAGTAAATATACATATAATAAATTAGGAAAGAAAGTTGACAGAGAGTTGGACAGAAGACAGCATGAAAAAGGTAAAGTTTAATGCTCTGTTCTTTTTTTTGTGGGATGTCAGTAGCAGGTTTACATTTTAGGATAATCAGAATGGGCACCAAGAAATTATCTGCTCTCTATTCCTTTCAAAGCAGAATCATATTCATCTGAGAATCTTGATAAGTGCTTGTTATCAAAGGCTCTCATCATGGAGATCCTGTACTTCTCCCAGTAATTTGTACTAGTGCTTCCTTATCCTTTATGATACAAATGGCTTACTGCCATCTGAATGGCTAAACTGCCGCCTCTCTTGCTATTTTGGACCATTAAATCTTTCTTACTGGAATAAACTGACAGACATAAGAGTTCTGGGCAGGGTAAGTGGAAATGAGGAGGTGTAGATGGCCTAGCATTGAGTGCTGTGTGCAGGGACAGAAGGATCCTGTAACACCATCTGCAAATTGATGGCGTTGCAGCGGAAAAGAACAGCTCGGGCCTCTCAGAGCGTTCCTGCCTTGCTTGTGTCCTTTCCAGCTCTCCTGTCTAGTGGCCTTCAGCTGCTCTGCCACAATAACTGCTCCAGGAAACTCCCTGGAGCCTTCCATGGAGGCACTTGAGGGCTGAGCAGGGTCTGGCAGCTCCCCTCTCTTGTGACCGAGTGTGCATCCGTAATGAATCCCAGTCCTGGGAATTCACCCCACAGGGAGGGTGCCTGTGTGCTGCTCACGGGAGAGGGAACAAGGTGTGCATTTCAGAAGCTCTTGCTGGCCTTTTGTAGCCACGTCTTAGGTTTTGAAGAAAACCAAGACTGTGAATGAGACATGGAATTCTGTAAGATGAAAGTCCAGGTAGGGTTCAACATGCTTGCCATAGGTTCTGTTGCAGACAAGATACATAATAATATTTATTACTGGGTTGGACCTTCAAGGGCAGCATTGTTCTCAAATAGCACAGTGCTGTAGCAGAAGCAAGCAGCAGCTGAGCAGAAGGGCTCCTTATGGGACTTGAGCTGCTTCCGTCCACTACTGTCCACAACAAAAACCTGTTTTGTCTAGGCCAGGCTTAAATGCTGGTGAAGCTTTGGGTTTTAAATTTGGAGTTTGACATCGCACTAGGTTTAATTTGAATTTCTAATCAGAAGACCAAGAGACTTCCTCAGTTGCTGCCTTTGCTAAATTAAGTATGTCCCAAGTGGCAGCAGGGAAAGGACAGTGGATCTTTGTGGAGCTGTAACAGAGCAGGCACGGATTCCCATCACGGTTAGGAAAGAGGCTCCGCTCCGCTGCCCTCGTCGCGGATGCGCGGTGGCCCACGGAGCAGAGGGACGCGGGGCAGGCGGAGAGGAGGGCGGGCAGCCCCTCGCCGAGCGGCCACCAGCGCTCCGAGCCCGCCGGCCCCTGAGGGTCCCCGCCGCCCCTGAGGGTGCCCGCCGGCCCTCAGGGGTCCCCGCCCCGCCCCTCCCGGCGGGGGCGAGCCGCGGCCGCGCTCTCCCATTGGCTGCGGCGGGCGCGGGGCCGCAGGCGGCGGCGCTGATTGGCTGCGCGGCAGGGCGGGGCCGGGCGGCGGCGGGGCCGGCGGGAGCGCGGCCGGCCCAGCCCAGCCCAGCCCGGCGCAGCCCGGCGCGGCCGCCGCAGGACGCGCAGCCCCGCAGGACGCGCAGCCCGCATCTCCCGGTGAGCGCCCCGACCGCGCGGGGCCGCGGACCGGCCTTCGCCGCCCGTCGCTCCCGCCCGGCAGCGGGACTCCCCGCGGGCCCCCGTCTCCCACCGCCTCCATCCCCGCAGGCGGCGATGCCCGCGTTGCCGGACCAGCCCCGCGTCCCCCGCCGCTCGCTGGTGCCCTTCCGCCGGGTCCCCGGGCCGGAGCACCCTGCGGGGAGCGGGGCGGCGCTGGGCCGCGACCGCGGGGCTTCCGCCGGCGGGCGGGGGTCGCGGGGGCCGGCGCCGTCCTGCCCGCTCAGGGGGCCCTGTCCTGCCCTGCCGGACCCGGGCGTGGGGCTGGAGCCGGCGGGGCCCGTGCACCCTGGGGCCCGCAGGAGGGTTGGTTGTTCCCCGCGCGTTGGCCGCAGCGGGAGGCGGGTTTGGGATGCTCTGTGCCCCGGCAGCGGCACCGCCGACAGGCGGCTGGGCCCCGGCACGGACCTGCGGCGAGGAAAAGGGGGGAAAGGGAACGCGAGGGCACAAAACCCGGAGAAAACAGCTGCGTGCCGTGGGGAGAATGGCACTGGCTTTGCGTGGAGGGCGCCCCTGGTTGAGGTGTCGCAGGCAGCTGAGTAATGGTGTTGGTGGAGGCCTGGTGCTGCATGCACTTCAGCTGAGGTTCAGCTGGGCTGCTGAGTTTCCTGTTCTCCAGCTGGTGCTGGCGATGCAAACCCAAGCCAATACCTCATGCTTTGGTTTGATACATCCTTAGCATCACTTCCCTTACAGGGCTTAAAGTAGCGTGGGGCTCCTCAGCCAGAGCTTTGCCTCTGCCTAGCCTCTTGGCTTTTGCCTGTGTGATTGTCCATCTCCGTTTATGAAATAAACGGAGGAGGACACGATATCCAAAGAAACTGAACTACTGTGGGAGATTTCCAAGTAATTTTGTAATCAGTAATGAATGTTCAGACTTACAAATACTGGATTTTGCCCCACAGTTCAAAGGCACAGTTGATGGGTATGGGCTCTTTAAAGGGTATTTGCTCTTACAGTTTGAAGCAAGGAATTTGGTAAAGGTTGAAAGCCAACTGGTATGAAAGGAGGGTAATAGTAGGGTTACCTTCTGGAAACTACAGTAAGGAAATTACCTATTGAGTCCTGTTATAATCTGGTTACTGTGTTATAAATTGAATTGGCGATTTTGCAGTGCTTGTTACATTGGTTTCTTGTCTTTTCTGTAGTGTAAGTATTGGGCAAATTCTGTCTGAGGGGCAGTTTGTCTTCTCTGCCTGGAGTTACAAGTGGAGACTTGGAGGTCAGTGATTCAAATGCTGGGTCACAGCTCACCATACTGAAGCACAGCATATGCAAAGAAGGATAATACCTGGATTTTGTAGTGTTTCTCATCCTCAGTGTTTAAAGCACTCCTCAAACATCACTGGTCTGACTGTACAGACAGGGAAGCTGACAGATACAGGGAAGGAAAGCTGTTATTGCAAGTTACATGCTGGGTAGCCTTGTGGACTGGGAATCAGTGTTGAGGTCTTCTGTGTCTGCAGTCTGTGTGTGGCTCCTCCTGGACAATCCTGAGTGCAGAGGACAGTGATTCAGAGATCTGCAGACAAATGGAGACCTGAGTCAATCCGTGTGTGGTGTTATTAGACGAGCTGACCTCTTGTAAAATACGTGTGGAAAAAATGCAATAAAACTGTTTTATTAGTCTTTCATTAGGCCTTTAGTCTTCTGAGGGATGACAGCCTCGGAGGTATACTGTACAGTGAGGTGTCTTGTGCATCCAGACACAAAGTAAACTCAAATAAGTGGATAAAATTGGATATTTATGCCCAGAGGCAGTAAGCAAGCACAGCATGCAAATAAACACCAAGCAAATCAGTAGGTGTCCTGCTGGCAGCTGTGCTGTCATTGGGCAAGGAGAACATTCTGATCTGGATTTTTTCAGAAGCAGGGAGGAATTCAGATTCTTGCCTGCCATGTGTATGTTCATTCAAACCAGCTCTTGCTGCCCCTGCCAGCAGCTTGGGGGGGTCTCCAGGTGGTTCCCCCTGCCCTGTCTGCGAGGTGTGGTGCTCAACAACCAAGTTTGAGAGCAATTTATCCAATGCCTTGTGTCCCCACAGGCACACTGGGGGCAGCAGCCCAGCTGTAGCTGCCTGTGTGTGCAGGTGCAGCTGCACAGGCACCACTCCTGCCCTGGGAGTGCAGAGTCTTCCTCTGGGTTTGTGCTCTGAGTGTTGGGCCTGAATTAAAACAGCTCAGGTGTTGTCATGGTGTACCTCTGCTGCTGCTTAGCCCCATAAATTCAGGGATTATTAGAGTTCCTAGCTGCTCTATAGCCAGTTGGATCTGTTCCTTGGCTTCTGAGCTTTGTTTCATGAATTCTAGAATTGAGAGTCCATTCCAAAAACACTGTTAATTTTTTTTTTGTCTGTTTCAATTATAAATAAAATTCCCTTCCTTTCTTACCCAGATAAAAACAGCCTGTGTAAGTGTCTCAGAAAAGAAGGCTGTTGAGTGGCAGGATAGCACTCGCTGTTGTATCCTTGTTGTAAAGATACAACCCAGTTGTATCTTTAAATCTTGCTGGATTGGCTGTACACCAGAAACTTTATATCAAACGGGGACTCTTTGAACTCAGGTGAATCTCCTTTGCTCTTGGCTTTGCCTTTGTCAAAAGGAGCAGGGAGGAGAAAGGAATAGATCTTGAGTAATTCTCAGATTTCATGTAAGACCTTTCTCACCATTATTGTTTTCAAATACGTTTTTAATCCTCCTTGTATGTTGCATCTTGTCCGTCTGTGTGCACAGCTTTTGTTCAAGCAGGCTTTTCCAGTAGAGCCTGTTCTTTTTTTGCAGTTCTTTTTAAGCTCTTAAGAGTTTTTCAGGCATAGTGATAAGTCTGAATCAAATAGTGAGGTGTCTGAGCCCATTTGAAAGAATAAGTAACATAAAATAGCTGGGTTCCATCAGAAAGAAAGCAGCTGGTGCTGATGTGTAAGGAGCTGTGAAAGTACAGGTAAGTAATGCAAAAATGACACATCAGGAGCAGTGAAGCTTAAAGACCAAGAATCCACCACACAGATAATTATCACAGTGGGCTCATCGCCTGTGGAGGGATGGATATGCTTTTAAAGTTATGTAACAGATTTATCTTTCCAGAGGCTGAAAACACCCTATTCTTTTTACAGATGGATCTGCTTTCAGGTTTCTTTTCTTTATGTACAGAAGAGGTTGCCTTAGGGGTCAGAGCTGCTAACAACTAAAAGTAGATAATTCTTCCAGCCGTTGTTCTGTGGCTTGAAAACCACCTCTGTCCCCTCTTGGTTTTCTGAATGTTGTGATCAGTTTTATCTCATCATGGTCCTGTTGCCTGAAATGACAGCTATGGTCCAGGAAAACAGAGAAAGTGGTATTTTCTTAGCCATATGGTGTTTGTGCAAAAATAACAGTATTCTGGGGGTTTTCCAAAGCATGCAAAGTGTCTAAACCAGAGAATATTGTTGTAAACTATTTCTGTGGGTTTCAGGCTCTCTTCAGATCTGTGGGAGTAAGGTTCTGTACTGTATCCTTATATTAGATTGTTTGTCTTTCCTTTCACAAAATATTTTACTCTTCATTTTCCATATTTAGCCAGTACTAGAAATTCAGCAGAAGAATGAGGCAGGAACCTTGTTTATGTGTTGCAGCTCTTGGCTGTGTGGAAGAAGCAGCTTGTTTCTCTTGCTGTCCAGTAGAGATACATCTACTTGCAGCAGGGAGAATACTTTCAAAGGGTATGATTTTCTTTTTGAAAATAAATCCCACTTTTTGCAGCATGAAGTTTAGGTTCTCCTTTCCTAGCTTTTGCATGTGGAGTATTTTGAATTTCGTGTGTGACAGCTTCTACGGCCGTAAGTTCTGTTGTGGAAATGGATGCATGTCCTAGCAAGGCTGGACAATCATGGAATTATTTTATGGCACCAGCAAAGAGCTGATCTCATTAAGTGCCTTTGTGAAGGGTTGGGGTTTGGCACCTGCAGTGTCCAGGACACAGGTCTGCCCTGGTGATGAACTCAGCTTTTACAAAATGAAAAAGCCGTGCTGTCCTGTTTGGTGTGAGAAAGCACTGAAGTCACTCAGCTAAAAGTACTGCCTCTAGTAACTGAATGCTGTCAGCTTGAAGAAATGTGAACTTAGATTTTCACACGTAATTCCCCTTTGTAATGGCTTCTACCATTATTTCAGTGAACCTCTCTGTTTTTATGCAGGAGATAAAGTATTTGTGTAGTGAGTGCTTGTATTTTATCAAACTCCTCCTTGGGGCTCTGGCTGAAAGGCAGTGTACTGTAGGACTTCTGTGGCAAGGTGCAAGGCACTTGGAAGGCAATAAAACTTCAATAAAACTTCAGACTTGGTGACTTTCCCACTTAGATTTTGTGATTTTCCTGAAATGCAACTTGGCATTGGCAGGGAGTGTTTACCTTCTTGTGACTCTTGGGAAACTTGGCAGTTTAAACACTAACATCTAGTTCTGCTGGTGTTTCTAGGGGATGTTCTGCAGCTTGCTAAAGAATTCATGTAAGAAGTCAGTATGTCTCAAATACACTCCAGGTGACAGAATGAAGTGCCAAAATTACCTCTTTAGCTGTGTAGCTGTAATTCTGAGAGTAGAAAAAAAACTTCTAAGCCTGTCTCCAGCTTTCCCTTATCTCAAACACTTCAAAATATTCCTTATTCCAGCAGGAATTTTCCTTGCTGTCTCCAAACAAAGTTCAGTTTTAATTTTACAAATGAAAATACATTGCTTTGCAGCTGTTGTGCCCATATATAATTCTGTTTTCCTTAGGAATTTTTTAGCAATGGCCTCAAAATGCCTGAAGTTTGAAACCTGGTGAGTTCAATTACCTTGAAAATTGGCTGTATAACAGCAAAGAAATTGGGCAATCCTTACCTGGCACCTGCTGGAATACACTAATCCACTTTAACCCTGGTCTGCTTGGGTTGTGACAACGTGCCTTTTCCAAGGAGTGGGCAGTTGGTGGAACCCAGAAGAGGATGACTGTTCTGGGAGTGCATCCCTGGGATGTCTTCCCAAGCAGAAAGCTGTTCCTTTGCCTCAGGAGGGGGCTGCTGTTGTGGGAGAAACCTGGGTGTGCTTCCTTTGGTTTACAGAGCATTTGTATTCAGTGCTGACTGCCTTAGGGTGCCCTTTGCTGGGTCAGTGCAGAGGTTTGGGTTTGGGTTCCCATGTCAGAGTCTGCTCTCTGTTCCCCACAGACTGTGTCACTCTCCCAGCTGTATGGGCCATGTTTGGGAGCATGGATGATCCTGGAACCAGGATCACAGCTTCTCTCATGCATTTCCTTTCATCTCCTCTGCTATCTGCATGTCACAAGCACCAGCTTTCCTCTCTTGGAGCCTTTCAGCCTGCCTGCAGTGTCAGTGTGATGTGCTCTCCACTTCCACTGCTCTTCCCACACAGCTTTCCAGCCCTTGTGTTTATAGTGTCTCAAATCTGTTATAAGAGCTCTTAGTCCTACCTGTCAGCTCTAAAAACAGATGCTTCTGCCTGGAAGACCATTATAGCTCTGCAGGAGGCAGGCAGAACATTCACTGTCCTGCTGGGTGAAGGTGCTGCTCGTGTGGAAAGGGGAGCTGGCAGGGGGACGGGGTGAGCTGAGGGAAGCAGCAGTGGGAGAGGTGCTGCCCTGCCTGTGGTGTCAGTGGACAGCTCAGCCTGGAGTACACAGCCTACCTGTGGGTGGAATGTTTACAGGAAACATGGAAAAGTGTTACCCAACAGTGTGGATTGCCAACACGAGGTTTTCTTTCTAGTTGTTTGTTGGGATATTGGGTTTTATTCAGGGCTGCTTTTTTTTTTTCCCCCCCTCCCCTTGTAACCTTGGTTTCATCACTGGTTTCTCACAGAACAGAACAGTGGGTGTTGGGAAAACACATCAATTAGTGATGATGTTTTTGTGGTGTCCTATTTTTGATGTTTGGCTCAATTTTAAAGCATCCAGGCTCCATCAGTAAGCGTTGCACTGGGCAGAGCACAGGGCAGCTAGTTCCTCGTGGAAATTTCTTACCCAGTGCTGGCTGATTTCATGCTGGCTTTGTTGCCTGTACTCTCAATATAAAACCACCCCTTCCTCTTTCCTCCTAGCAAATGAACAACCCTACAGATTTATTTTTCACAAGGGATACCACCTCTTGCCCTTGCAGGCCTTTTCCTTTCTGAATGAGGTATGCAGGAATACAGGCTTCAGAAGCCACTGAGGAAAACAGGAAAAGAAAATTAGTTTGCAGGGAAAGGAAAGAATAACATCCCTCATTTGTATTTGTAACTCATCAAGCTCAATTTTGATTAAAGACTCTGAACATCACCACAGCATGCCAATTTTGGCTTCCTTTTTTAGTGAAAGATGAAGCGTGCGGAAGTTCTTGGCAGCATCTCTTGACAACAAACACAACTGAAATCAACTCATATGTTTTAGTTTGTCTGGCAATACTACAGAAATGTGCAAAAGTAACATAAATATCATGAAAATTAAGTATTTTAAATAAACTTGGTGTAACCTAATAGCAGTAATAATTTCTGTTTGTATTATGTTTTCTCCCAATTTGTCTGTCAGGTTCCTTCTCAAATAATGGGAACCAGCCATCTTGTTCTTCTCTGTTAACTCTCTTCCACATCTGTCATGAATACACATTTTTTGCAAGGTTCTTGCTTCATGTGGATGTTGTGATGTTCACAAAAAAAATTAGGACACTGGGAGCATGGAGGGAGTAAGTTTGTATTGAAGCATCTTTAACAGCTCTCACTGTATATATCTGATTATATAAATGATTGCCTCAGTGGGAATTAGAGAACGTGACAGGTAAAAAAGCTTCTAGAAACCAAACCAAGCTACTCTGGACAGATTTCAGGCATAAGATGCTTTATGGCAACAGGCCAGAGGGTAATCCTGCCACAGGGTGCTGTGGCCAGGCTGCAAGCCATGACTTCTCCACCCTTAACAGCTTCATCACTTCAGGCAAAGCTGAGCACACGCACACTGATGGGCCCCTGTGGCAGGTGTGAGGGATGGGATTTACATGTATGGACTGAGCTGCAGGTGTGAGGGATGGGATTCACCTATATGGATTGAGCTGCAGGTGTGAGAGATGGGATTTATCTGTATGGATTGAGCTGCAGGTGTGAGAGATGGGATTTACCTGTATGGAGACTGAGCTGCAGGTGTGAGGGATGGGATTTACCTGTATGGACTGAGCTGCAGGTGTGAGGGATTGGATTTACCCTACATGGAGACTGAGCTGCAGGTGTGAGGGATGGGATTTACCTGTATGGACTGAGCTGCCATTCACTGTCATGTTCTCCTCTCTCAGCTCCAGTATAAAGCAAGCCTTGTTTTTTGCTCCACAGCTCTTGCTGCAATGCAGCTTCCTGGAGAGAGAAATAGGATTACACAATCAGAGTGTGCTGGTGGAGGTAGGAAAGCAGAGGATGAGCTGGGCTCGGATGAACTCCACTTTCCTTATTTGCAGGGTGGTTTTACCAGGTAATGGATCTACAGGGGAGCAAATCTTTCTTTGTTCTGTGGTTTGGGCACTGGGTGTTGGAAGGGGCTGCTGGAATGATGCTTCTGCCCTGGCTGTTGTGAAAAGCAGCTGAAGCACAACATAGAAAGAGCTGGTTAGTGTTACAAAGGAGGGAGTAGAGGCAAGTGGAGACAATGACAAGCAGTGCTGCGGGCTGCATTTGTGTTACAGGGCCTTTGACTGGGAAGGACTTAACTGATTGCAGCACCAATCTGTGCATTGCAGCAACTGTCACTGACAAATCTTGTGCTTTTCTTCTTTCAATAATGAAATTCAAATGCCATTTCCTTTTAGCAGTAACAGGAGACTGCTTGCCTAATTTCTCATCAGTAATTTATTATTACCCTTGGCCCAAAAGGTGATTGGAAAACACCTCTTGTTTCTGATGCAGGCTGTAGGATTCCTGCTGTTCATTTATTCATAAAATTGGACCATTACCTGATCGTGTATCAGTTTAGAGTTTGTTGTTTTGCTTCTCTGTAGATTTCGGTGTCATGGGACTTGGTTCAGTCAGAGTGGTAGGACTGACTGTGGCCATGAGTTCCATGGGTAGGTGATGTTTCAGCAGGGAGTCAACCGTGGTGGCTCCTCAGGGTGGACTTCTTGTTCCTCACACTGCTTGGTTGTTTCATTTCACTGGTTTGCTCTGAGCTGAACTTTTGACTCCACTGGACACCAAGAAGAGTTTGGTGATTTTTCCTCCCCAGATTAGGAATCACTCTGGTGTGGATGGGAGACTGAGTGATGGGAGCAGGTGGCAGTTAAGCTAGCTCTAAGTGGGGTTCTTCAGAAAAGAAGCTCAAAATGTGCTGCTACCCTGCAAACCCAAGGTTGGTTGCATCATTTTGGGATGCAACACTTGCATAAAGTATCTTTTTTTTCCCTGGAAAATATGCAGAGCAAATGAGTTTCCAGAGTGATCTGATAAATGACAGGAAATGGCTCACAGCTTCACTTTTGTTGTTCCAAATGGAAAAGAAAGGAGAAAGGAACTGTTTGTTATATCTGGTCAAAATCCACATGCAGCCTTGCATAACTGATCCTCTGCTCTGGCTGGTGAGCAAGGTTAGCAGGCTTGCAGCCACATTCCTCTCATCTCTTGTGAAACTCCAGCCTCTGAATATCTTTTATGTATTGTCACTAGTTAACAGCAAAGAGGGAAAAGGGGCAGCTTAAGATGATAGTGACACTAACAAAGCACGTGATGTATCTTCTGTGAAGAATTACTTGATTACTGATAAATCCTGCAATTGGCATCCATTGGTGAAACGCTGATTTTATGAAGGAGAAGGGAAATTTGCTGTTGTTCATTTCCTGAGCTTCTGTGGCAGTGCCCTCTTGACAGAGGTTAAGACCCAGTAAGGGCACTCTGAAGGGAACCACTCGCTGTCCCATTGTGCTAATGCTGCTTACTTTTATGAGCTACTCTTAGGAAGATAAACATCTCCCACAAAGATTTTTGTTAAATAAATAAACAAGCTGTTTAACCTAACTACTGTCTCATTATTCCATACTGATTGTACTCATCCTGGGGTAGTTACCCTGTGTTTGTTTTCCCACTGCTTAAGCAGCCTCTCTTGCAGTTGTACAAAGCATCAGTGTCTTGATTCCAGGTCCCTCTTCTCTTACCCCAGCAAGTAAGCTGGACTTGTATGAGAACTTCTATAAAGATTTGTCCAAATCTTTATGGAAGTTTTCCCAAAACTGGTCAACACTTTTTAACTACCTAAATGTGGTGCATAAAATCTCCACTTGAATGTGCCAGACTGAAAAGCAGGGCTGTTTCTTGTGGCTCAGTGTTACTGTGAGAGTTGAGGGTGCAGTAGAGATGTACCTCGATGAGCCTTCACCAGTGAGTTCAGCCATTAGCACACTTAGTAAGGTCCAGTTTATCTCCTCAAATTTGTATCCAGGTATTTAGTGCCTGTCTGATAATGCAGCAGATTCATTAGTTTGGTTAAACAGGCTGGTTGGTTATTTACTCCTTGGTTATAAGGAGTAAATAAGCACAGTTCATGCAACAGCCTTGTGGATTTTTCCCTAGTGGGTAACTTTCAGGTTTTGATCACTAGAGAATCTTCCAGTTCCCAGTTTTTCTACCTTGCCTTTAATTCAGTAACGTTCTTTAGCTCATTCCCAACTCTAGTTTTGTGAATGGGCCCAGTGAAGTAAAAGGGACCACTCAAGAAACACATATTTTGCTGAATCAGATTGGTACTAGTTTCTTTCTCCATCTGGAGCCCAAAAATAATGTTCTAAATATGCTAGGGAGTTTAGTAACAGTCTTTTTAACACTGTGTGCATATCTGTGTTTCCTGAACTGTTCTGAAAACTCCCCAACCACTGTTAAAGGAAAACTCCTTTTTAGCTATTGCCTGAATAAACAGGAAATAATAGGACTTTAGAATAGTAGAATTTCATAGTAATTGTGCTTAATTCCTATATCCCTTTCCTTTGGAATGTGAAGTTCTCATGTTTAATGGGAATTAAAGCAGTTGACATCTGAAGAACAGAGGGGGTGATCCCCCTGTCCCTGGGTCAGTGTGAGTTACAGCAGGTACTGATTAGTGAGCAGTGCAGGTGCAGCTCAGGTGTGCCCTGCACATGTGCAACCTCTGGCTCTTTCAAGCTCAACATCTGCCCACCAAATGAAACCCCTGCAGTTAGTGGTATTGATTGTGCTGAATTCCACTCTGTTCATGAGCCTTTTAACTTCTTTCATAAAAGAAAATCTGCCTCTGTTCACAGATTGTAAAGTTATTGGATGTGCTAGGGTAGGAAGCAGCCTTCTGGCCAGCCACAGGCTGGAAAGCTGCAGTGTGCTGGCTTTCCCACAAAGCTAAGCAATCCCAGTTGTCCTTTTTATTTTGTATTGCCCTTCATGGTAATCCTCTTTGGCCAAATAAGATCCTTATCCTACTGTCTGCAAATCGTCTGCTCCGATTTTTGTAATTAACTTGGGGTCAACATTTATATAGTCTTACTTTGTTTCCTTCCAACTGCATTGAAATACTTCTTAATATATTTTAAGGTGAACCTAGTGATTACTGCTCACAGTACCTAGAAGTTGATACGACACTCCAGCTTGTGCTATATTCCTTCTCCAAATACAAGTCCTTAAAAGAGGCATTGATTTCCCTCTTCATGCAGGTTTGGGGTCCTGAGACCCTGCTGTTGGGTCTTGTGGCACCTCTGTTTTTTGAAGGAGGACTAAGACTTGGTGCTGAGTATCCTGCATGCTTTGCTCTCTGCTTTATGATTCTGATGTGTTCTGTTCCCATTTCTTGCAGATGTGTGTGACATTTAGGATTTTGACGTCTTGTATCTACCCTGGAGCTGCTGTTTCTGAATACTGAATTCTTCTCAAGTACTGTAGCTGTGTTTTATTAAATGTTTTGTTTTTCTTAACAAAGTGTAGCAGATGCATTCTAGGGTGTGAGGCAGGGGTTAAGGAGGGCTGTAGAGTTGCTGCTGGAATTTGCCATCATTTGCAGTGAAATGCACTGGTAACACAGTAAACCTTCTAATATTTTCCATAAAAGCAAAGTATCTTTGATACTAACCATGTGCTTTTACTTGGTGTTGTGGACCAGCCTTGGCAGCTGCTCACAGTACTCACTCAGAACCTGATCCCCATTTTGCCTTGTATCATCATCATGTATTTCAGAAGGGTGTTTGTAGCACTGATACAGAGAAGTATACTAACAGTTGGTTCTACTGAAGCTGGAGATTACTTTTTAACAGTGGAGGATTGTGTAATGAGTGAGTCTTCCCTTGACAACTGCAAATCAGAGCAGAGGTGAACTTAGTGCAGGTGGTTGGCCACATCCTTTCCAATGACAGACTGTTCAAATAGATTTCATTACCACTCTTCTCTTGATTAAATCCACGTCCGTGGGGTTTTTGTTACAGCTCCCACTTTTGTGAACTGCACATTTTTAATACATCTTAGATAAATTTTTAGTACTTATAGTTGCTTCAAATCACTGACAATGGGACTTGTAAGTTTTTTGCCCTGCAACAGGACTTAAATAGTCATTGTCATCCTCTTTGTGCATCCAGCCTGCCAGACAGGGTAACTGTGGGTATGGAGGGATGAAAGCAGCCATAGAGAACAGCAAGGATTTAGGTTCTACCCAGGAAGTGGCAGTTTGGTGTTAAGTCATTTGATGCAAGGGTTAAAGCAAAAGAAATCCACTACAAATAAAAGTCTACAAGGGAATTGTTGTCTCTCTGCAGGATGGGTTTCCAAGCAGTTGGACACGACATGACTCAGCACGATGGGGCACAGTGCTGACAGTCTCTAGCTGATGTTGCCATATAACTTGTTAGCACTTTGCAGCACAAAGTACTTTTCATCCAGCATCTTTTTGTTTAATGAGTTTAGCCTCACATCATCCAAGGCAACGCTCAGCAGAGGCACAAGAGCCTCAGTCTTCCTTAGGAGCTGTAATCCTGATTATTGCTGCACTGAATAAGTGTAGTAATAAATCACTGACACAAGGAATTGCTCTTGGTTTCAGTGTTTTAAACATGGTGTATCTAAGCACCTATAGCTTTTCTCAGTCCTTCCCCCTCTGCTTTGTGATGTGTACCTGCATTAACCATCTGTCTGAACAGGATTGTGGCACTTTCTGTGGTAGATGATCTGGCTAACAGGTTCAGTTTAGAGCCACCAGTTTGTTCTAATGACTGGTAACCAGTATAGGCCAGTTTAAATGTGTTGTTTACGGTCTGTGTATGTAATTAATAACAGATTTTAAATTATGAAGAATGTGAAGGATGAGATACGATTCTTATTTTGGATCAAATCAACTGCTTGTTATGGGATCTGTCTTACAAATAACTGCAGTCTGGGCTCCTTGCTTGGCAGCTGCTCACAGTACTCACATGAGATCCTATGCTACATTCTCCAGCAAAGGAGAGAGGGACTAGAACAGGATTAACCACGTTGGATTCTCTTCCTTGTTGGTGTCAGTGGCATTTTGATTGGCAGTTTGACTGGATGCTGATCAATTGTCCATTTTGTTTAGAAAAGCTGTGGAAAACAACGTGGTGACTTTAAAACTTGTACTCCTGCAAAGGGTGTAAGTGGGTTATGTGGATGCTGGTGTGGCATCTGTTGGTGTGTAACTGACCTGGGCCAGGTAGTGTTACAACAGACACTGCAGAGTGTGTCTGCTCTGCTCTGCCTGAACGACTTTGTCCCTCACTGCTCCTGTGTTAGCACCGTGGCCATCACACCACCCACCCCAACCAAACCAGTGCTGCTGCTGTGGCTGCTCTGAGTGAGGGGGGGAGGAAGTGAGATGCTGCAGGAGCAGCACACACTGGAGTCCCTCAGTTACCAAGGACATTATCTGATTCCTGTAAGCATTGCATCTTCCATCTTTGTCCCTTGCTGCTGCTATCTGTCCTTGCCTCTGCCTGCCTCGGGCCCTTCCTTGTGCCCCACTCTGCTCGTGCTGAAGCAGCAGCACAAGTCTGGGGCTCACTCCGGCTGCTCCCTCCCCCCTTGCAGCATCTGGGTCCGAACCCAGTGCTGAGGAAGCATCCTGCCCAAGCGTTGCATCCCACAGCTGGAGCCGGCAGAGCCCAAAGCGGGACCCCCAGCTCTCACCTGGTGCCTGGCTCCCTGCTGCACTGCAGCCCTGCCTGCTGGGGGGCACGGGCTCCCCCTCCTCTGCTCCACCGTTCGAATGCCCTGATTACTGAAGTGGGTAAGTCACCACCTCGCTTGTAATAATTACAGATTTCCGCTGTGATTTTTCACTCGTCGGTTGCCACAGCAACCGTGCAGTGGCTCGGCCGAAATGCTGTCACAGGGATTTAAATCTGAAGCGGCTCAGCCTCTCCGCGTTCTGGCGCATCTTCCCTCTTGCCCCCCGGCACCATGGCAACCTGGCGATTGTAGCCCAGCCTCGGCCACGGCACCCCGCGCTGCTTTTCCCTGCATCCCTGTGCCTGAAGGGGGGCTGTCGGTGTTATGTGGGTATCCACATCGCCCCCGTTCCCGTCAGGAGCAGCGTGCAGCAGGAGGTGCCGCTGGGATGCGAGCTGCCTGCCGTGCTGCCTGCGCACCACCTGAAGGGAATGAGCCAAGCAAGGTTATTTTGTGACAGTCGTGTGCCTGGGTGTCACCCTCAGGGTATTTGCAAACCAGAGTAAAAATAAGGGGTTTAGGGACAAAACCTGTTCTTCAACTTCCACAATTGTTGGAAACTAAGGAGCCATTTCAAACCCTAACGCAGTCTGACTCTGCGTCTCAGAATTTGTTTTCAGAGAGCTGCCGAGGAGGCTTTTGGATGAACTCGGATACCCACATTCCAGAGCCAGATACTCTCAGGTTTGAGGCGAGTCGGGTGTTCCTCTCTGCTGGCTTTGGCTGAGCACAGGCTGTAGCTGCCAGGAGCCGGTTCCATTAACCTTCATTAACTGGGGCATCCCCCCCAGCTGAGCTGCGAGGCTGCAGCCCAGGACTTCCTCTGGGTGATGCCTGTCCCCGCTGCGCGGCTGCTGGAAGGAGCTGGCAGCGATGGCATTCCTCACCAGCGCAACCAGCAGCAGCCTGCGCTGAAGGGAAGCGGGCAGTGAAGCAGGGAGCAGCACTTCCAACCCAGGAGCTGGCTGTGGGGAGCTTGGGAGCAGCACTTCCAACGGGAGAGCTGGAGTTTGCACTCGAGTCCTGTAAGTGCCTTTGCCGTGTGCCTGCGGGCGGTGGGGTGGGCACGGGGTCCGGCCGCGCTCTGTGCCCGGAGGGGAAGGTGGGGATTTGTGTTTGAGCAGCTGTGTGTGGTGTTACATGCCATGGATATGCAGGGGTAGCTGCTCCTGGTTTGCTTTCTGGAGCCCTTGTACAAGAAATCTCCTGCATGGCTCTGCTTTTCCATGTCCTCAGCTGGAATGGGAGGTCACCTTGAGAAACCAGAGCTCTCGCCCCGGCTTAAGATGTTTCCCTTGGTTTGGTGCAGGCTTTCTCCAAATGAGCTATTTTATGCCTTCTGACACAGGAAAATAAATTGTGCTCTTATTTGATGCTATTTATCTGTTTTCCTGATCTCTGAGGAGGCAGCAGTAAGATGCTAGGAATAAAATCTTACAAGGACTATAACTGAATTTCCTTAGAAATACCACTTGAGGGTATTTTGCAATACTTCATTTTTTTCAAAACTACAAAATGCTTGTGGAGCAACTAATCTGAAAAGCACGGCTGTGCCATAGTTAGTTTAATCCATTGTGAGCTGGGCTGTTTTGGTCTGGGAAATGTGTGGAAATGAACAGGCATGGTTTGAATATGTTGCTGCCATCTGCATTTAAAATAATGGATTTAAAAGATGCTTGAAGAGATGCTTGAGGAGATGTTTTTATATGTACCTCACTGGTAAAGTTCACTGAAATATCAATGTGCAGGTTTTTTTCAGGGGGAGCAACTAGGAAATTCCTAAAAAAATTTAGAATTTCTTAGCTAATGTTTAGTTGTGCTTTTTTTTAATCAGCATTTATGTACCATTATGTCATTTATGTAGGTATTGTTGGCTTTGCATCTAGAACTTGCCCGATTTCTAGCAGATGCTTTTTCAATTCCACTTTTTTCTTTTCCTGAGACAATGTACTTCTTTCACAGGGAAGGTATAGGCACATCTCATCCCACCTTAGCTGTGCCAATAGTTCTTGGATCAAAAATGAGCTGCTCAGAAGTTTAGTGGGTCACCTGGATCCTAGTGTGCCATAATCACAACATGCCTACCCGTTCATATTCATTGGTTTAGGGACCAGGAGTCTTTCCTTGGCCCAATATTTTTTGGAGAGAGGGTAAACAGAGACAAGGGCAGAAAGATTTTATTTTAAGAAAAAGGAAAATTGTATATTCATATCCAGCCACCAAACCTGCTTAGAGGGCACCTGGGGTGGAGAACCTGGACACATGAGTGTAGTGAGACCTTAGACTGTAAATGAGTTTTAAAACTTGATGGAAGTTTTAAGATGAGCCTGCTCTGGCTTCACTGCTGGTTCAGCCCTGACCTGAGTGCAGGTGCCGTGAAGCAGGTAGGGATTGTTGTGTCCTGATGGATACTGGACAGTGCTTCCAAGCTGTAGGTGTGAGGTTTTCATCTTGTGCAGTGCAGCTTGGTTTGTGCTTTTGCTGCAGTGCTCCCAGCAGACAGACTTGAATGCCAGCTGCATGTGGAGGCAGAGAAGGGAGCTGTGCAAAAAAAAAGCAGTTTATTATGCTTTTGTGTGCACTATTTACTGTTATGTCAAGACTTGAAGGACAGAACTGGTCTCTCCATTTCTGTTCTTCTGAAGACTCATGGGACTGTCCAGTGCTGTTGGTGTTGATAAATAAACAGGCAATCCTGAATAACCCACACTTGAGCTTTACTTGTAACTATGACAACTGTGTCCTTGACAACTTAAGTACAAGCATGGAGTTTTCAATTACATCCTGTTCTACACAAAGCCATTAAGATTATTAGAGGCATAAACAGCCTGTCAGCCTGTGAAGTGGTTTTTGGCAAAATCCATGTAGGTGTAGATACATGTTTCCATGTGCAGCTCTGTTCCTGGTGGGAATTGCCTTGGTGAGCTCTGCAGGCACAGGCTCACCAGGCCCTGGGGAGAGCCACACTTTGCTCTTTCTCACCTGCTGCCCATGAAATTGGGCCACAGAAGTGCTGAGCTTCAAAGTGCTCCAGGCTCTTTGTTGGCTGTGTCCTGCAGACCCAGCAGAGCTCTTTCAGAGTGTCCATGTCCATGACCCTGCTGTGTGAGGTCTGTGTTGTGGGGGTTTGTAACCACCTTCACTTTGGGAGTAGGAGGCTGTGGCCTTTGGTTGGCCAAGGTGGGGGGATGAGCAGCTTCCTTTTCTTTGCTGTGCCCTCTCATGAGGATGTTGCCAGGTACCGTTCTCCTCGAAGCTGAGGGTTCCAGCTCTGTTTTGTGCTGAGTTTGTATAGACACTTAACGAAAAAAATCTAATGCCAGCCCTTTATTAACAGTAGATGTAAATTTTCTTGCAACTTCCTCTTAACAGGACTTTTCTATTCTATTTAATTTGAGATAACTTTAGCCTAGCTCTGACTAATTTCTGTATTCTTGGTGTTAGTGTTACAGACTTCTCCTGCAAATGCTGTTGTAAGCTAATTCAAATTTATTTCAGAACTATACTCTGGGGATAAAACCCCAGCTGATGTAAAAGGACCTGTTGAATTTCATTGTGTGTACCCAGGCTTTCATAAATGCATAGTCTGTACTGAACTCTTAACTCTTCTCCTGGGACCAAGTGAACTGCAGTTAAATACATCAACATGCTCCAAGGCCTCTTTATTTGCACTGTTGTTTACTACATTTAAGAGGCTAAAGCAGCAAGTCAGGATGCTCTGTCACTAACTGGTGAACTCAATCAGATGTTTCCTGCTTTGATCTGCTGGATGTTGACCCCCCAAACGAGGGTGGGGCTGTGCATTTTCAAACAGTGCTGTGTTCCTTGGATCTTTATATGCAGATACCATGATGACATTACATTACCTGATTCTTCCTCAGATGCAGACTAAGGAAGGACATGATTATGTTTAATGGATGACAGCCTTAATTGTCTTTTATCTTGCCCATTGTGGGGCTGTTCCAGACTCTGGGATCTCCTTGAGCTGTTCATAGAAGTCAAATATCCGAGCTAAATCACCTATGTCATTAAAGATGCTTGTTCATGAGCACTACAAACCAGGAGATTTGCACCCCTTTAACAAGTCCAGGATGGACCTGGGTCCTGCCTGACTTTTCAACACTGTCCTTTTTAGTCTCAGGAACCATAGCTGCCTTGATTCTCCAATTTACAGTTCCTTCTGCTGTTAGAAGGCAGATGCAGAAGGAGCAGTGTCAAAGCACGCTGAGCTGTGAAACATCAAGCCTGGGAGGGACTCCCTCCTTTCAGCCTGTCTGTGCCAGCTCACCTGGGGGGTGCCAGGGCAGGCTGGCTCTGGGGAGGGAGGGTTGGGATTCGGGCACAGTGCTGGTGCTGCTGTGAGAGAGGGACAGGGCTCTGCAGCCTCTGCACCCAGCAGCAGCCCCTGTGCAGCTCACGGTGTGTGAGCCTAGTGCTGGGTTCACATGCAGGTGGATCCAAGCAAACAGGACTAAGAATTAGAGATGCTTGAAATTTCACCAGTAGCATTTAGCATGACTATACCCTTGCTGTGCAGCCTAGAAAAGTCAAGCAAAGGAAAGCAGTAAAAAAAGGAATTAATTTGCCTTTAGGTCCCTCCCTGCTCCCCAGCTCCCCAAATCCACTTTTTGGAAGCCTTGTGAAGTAATTGCCCAATGCAGCTTGTGCTGCTGTTTCTGAACCACTTTATTGTTCCTGGTTAAATGGGTTTGGAGCAGCTGAGGGACAGATGAATGTGCCCCCATGAATTTCAAACAAGTTTCTGTGTCTTTGGCTGAGTTGCAAGAAAGAGATGCAAATTTGCAGAGCTGACTTCTCCTCCCATCCTGCTGGGTCTCAGTTTTACCTTTACCTTTGCACCTCCCCAGAGGATGTTTTCCAGGGCAGGTTCTGTGAGCTGCAGTCTGGCACACGATGTCATGCTGCATTAGCTTCTCTGCTAGGGAGTGAGATTGCTGCACGAACTCCTAGTTGGTCTATTTTCACTCGTGTCTGGATCAAGCCCCCTCTTTCTAAAACTTCTTCCAGTGTTTCCCCCCCAAGAAACACAATTTTGTTCTCTCCTAGAAACAATACTTCTTTCTGTGTTCCCAGTAGGCTGCTGCTGCTAAATTACTTCTGTTGTCCCTAGTAACTAGTATTACCTGTCAGAAATAATCTCTTGGTACAGAAATTTAGCAGCTGCTGTTTAAAAAAAAATACATCCAGTTTCACAGCATGCATTTAAAAAATCCACATATCCTTACATTTCATGTGTGATAAACTGGACTGAGCTTCCTCTTTGAAAATTAAAATAATTTTTCTTACAAGAGGAATGTGACTGTGACTTATACACATGCAGTGTCAAACACAGCTTATGTAATGCGAAATTACAGAGAAAATTATGCAAATACATTTGGAAAATGAAGGTACTGAGATTCACTTCAGAATAGCAGTTCTGTGGAGTCATCTGCACCGATGGCCTGCTGCAGCTCAGACAGTTGCCCATAAAGGAAAAATGTTTGGGGAAGATTTATGACTTTTTCTGGAAGGGTGTTACATCTTCGTGGTCTGATGGTCCTTCTCATCCCCTTTCCTGTCAGATATGTGAAATTTGTGGCTGTGTTTTGCCTGGATTTGGGGAATTTGTGTGTCCGCAGTGGCTCCGGAGCAGCAGCGGTGACGGAGCGTGGCATGGCTGCGGCTCTGACACGTGCAGGAGAGCTGATTTCTGCTGGATTGCAAACTCTGCTGCTGCTTGCACTGCTGGACCAGGCTGGGCCCCTGGGAATCGATCAGGAGATGGGTTATGGAGGCAAAATTCAATTGGTTATTGTGATAACCAAATAATGCGTGCTTAGGCTAAGATACCAATCACATCAGCTGATCTCCTGTGAGAGCCTGTGTGCATAATGGAGATGGAAAGACGCTGGGTTTAGTTATACTCACATGTGATATTACGTGATTTATTCTGACTCTGGACTGGAGAATGGTAAAACTTTTTATATAAGAACTGTCAAGGAAAATTAGGGCTAAGCTACTTTATTTTTAGGCTTCATGCAGTAATTTTTTTTCTATGAGTAGTTCAGAAAGCCAGTATCATTTCCAATTATATTTTTCAGCCTCTAATGAATATTGTAGTTTAGCTATTAAAGGACTCGAGATAAGCAGTAAATATAATTAGAAATAAATAACATTCTGGAAGCAGAATAGGTATGGTTCACCTAGGGAAGGGAGAAGAAGAGAAACCTGGACACTAGTGGGTAGAGCCGTGGAGTGTGACTGGGAGGTGTGTTTGATTGGTATGTGAAGAGGCATCTCATCCTTGTGGAGAAGAAAAGTTGGGCAGCTGGCAGCAAAACCCCCATGAGGGATGACTGAAGGGCATGAGAACAAGGAGTGAACCTCGGTGGGTTGTTAAGTATGTTTGTACTGCTCCATTTGTGAGTTCCAGCAAAGCTGTGACCCCCTTTTAACAGCTTCCTAAAGTAATAGTAATACTTTGCAGAGCAAACTTATGGAGAGAATTGGAGATTGGAGAAGCATTTTCCTACTGACTTAGACTAGCATTTGTTTTTTGTTAGAGGGTGGTCATGAGATAAGAAATCCATGGTGTTGGATATTTCTTCACACATCGATTATGCAGAAGTTAACACAAGTAAAGAAAGAAGCTGAGAGAGAAAACATAATGAATTAATTAGACTTATCTCGTCTTATAAGTGAAGTTACTCTTTTCTGAAAACAAAGTTAACTAGTTCCCTCTGCACTTGTGACCCAAAGCCTTCGGAAGCTAATCTTGCTTTTCCAGCGTGTGCACAAATGTTGTGCAAGTGTTTGCTCATCTTGGCACATTGCAAATTACCTTGAATTTTAACTTGAATTAAGTGAAACCAGGTGCTATGTCAACTGTCTGGGGAGGCACAGGGAACTGGTTTTGTTCCTGAGTCTTAGTAAGTCTATGAATTTATAAATCCCTATGGGCAAGAAGTTTTTTGTTTTCTTTTATGTATTTTGAAAAAGCTTAAGTGTGAAGGAGGACAGATAGTATTTTGCATAAAGACAATACAGTAACTAAATTTCTGATGTTTTAGTTCTGGGTAAGAGATGCTTGCTATCATGGTGGCAATAGTTCAGCTACTTCCCTGCATCTGGTCATGAACATCTGCTGACATGTTTTATTGATGGCATAGGGCTGATGGAAGCTGTAAAGTGTGATCTCTTTCTGCTGGAAGATCAGCTCTACTCTGAGTGTCTTTGCTAAATAAAAAAAAAAAAAAAATTCCAGGTTTATGGATAATAGTGACATTTTGTCACTTGGACTGCAAGCCTCGGTCCACTGCTGCTCCATGGTCTGCATCCAGCAAGGTGCAAATGCCAGGCAAAGGGCTCCAGTGTCCTGCACCTAGAACACAGGGGGCCATGCTGATAAGTGTGAAGTTTGAATTTAACCTGTGTCCTGGATAATAATTCAATGACATGTTTCATCTATTCCTGACTTCCAGCCAGGCTTTCTGCACAAGTGATCCAGAGTGAAAAGGGAGTCACGTTATCTTTCATGCTACTTGACTTTCCAAGGTCATTTATGTGTGACCAGCTGAGGTTGGGAGGGAGCTGAGGGGTGTCTGGTCCAGCCCTCTGCTCAAGCAGGGACACCTAAAGCAATCTGCTCTGCACCATTTGTGTTATGGACATCTCCAGGCGTGGTGATTCCATGCCTCTCTGGGCAACCTGCCTGGGGTTTTCCTGTGTTTAAGTGGAGCTCAGAGTATTTTAGTTTGTGCTCGTTGCCTCTTATCCCATCACTGGACACTTCTGAGAAGCCCCTGCCTCCTTCTTTACTCCCTCCCATCAGGTATTTATTACCCATTGATGGGATGCAACCTGAGCCTTCTCCAGGCTGGACAATCTCAGCTCTCACATTCTCTTTTCACAGAGTTGTGATTAATGGGTAAAAACTGGTTTTTCAAGGGATTGATTTTCTTTTATTTCCTAACTCTTGTCCTGCTGTCTTTTGTATTAAATTAGATTTTTCTCCTAAACTTAGGTCAAATCAAAACCAACAGCTTTTGCTTGAGAGACGGATTGGGAACAATTTTTTTAAAAGTTCAATATTGTCTACAGAGAAAGTAGAGAGGAAGAGCAAGGGAAAATAGGTACTGACCTTTACCCCTGGCCCTGCTGAAGCTGGGACATACAGCTTTAGCCTGGAAGTCATTTGCTTTAGCAAGAGCAAGCCAAGAATCAGATGTGGGACTCAATCCTGAATCTGCTCTGGACATCAGCATTAATCTGTCAAACCGTGCTCTCGGTGTCTTTGGTGGAAATTAATCAAAGGGGGAGTTGAAATGAACAGCACAGGAATAGTGGCTGCATCTATAGGGACATGAATAAGTGTTTGTTTTTCTTTTTTCTTTTTTTTTTCTTTTTCCAGAACATCAACCAGAAAGAAATCTCTCAAGATTGAGTCTTTTTCAGTAAAGACCAGATAAAATGGCGTCAATGTTGCTTAGTCGACAGCTGACCTGTTGCCTGCAGCAAAACTCCAGACTGCTGGTGTTTGGTAAGTGTTTCCTTGCATGTTCTTGCTTAGTATTTGGTAAGTGTTTCTTTGCATTTTCCTTCTTCGTGTTTGGTGTTAATTTTATGCTGGTGGACAGAATTCAGTTTGAACATTGGTGGGGTTTGTCCAGTGGTGTTGAGTCTTTCAAAACCTGAGGAATGTGATGTTCTGCATCTTAGATAACAATGCAATTGTAGTCCGAAGTGGATCACAGTTGTAGTCCAAAGTATATCCGATTTTTTTCATTCTTCAAACAAGAATGTATCCAGTTAATAATTTGCCCTGTACACATGCTAACTGAAGTAAAGCTCTTCAGTCCTTGGAACTCTGTTTTTACTCTTTGGCACCACATGGTGCAGAAATGAGACAACCATCCATCAAAATGAGCTGGGTTTTCTCTTTGTGCTCTGTAGCACAGCCTTACCTGTCTTCCCTTGTGAAGAGGTTTTTGTGTAACTGGCATGAAGAGGTGACCCTCACTAGGGTTCTGTGTTTCTGCCTCGAGTGAGCTCTAGTGTGAAATAAAACCTGCCACATGGCATCAAACTACTTCTCCTAAGTGAATGGCAAATTTTGGCTTGGCCCTGGCTTGCTATTTAGCTTGTGTATGTGTATATCAAACCTGCAGTCTCTGTGAAATAGATATAAAAACTAAATTCCTGTTGGCTGTGTTGGACAGAGTGGTGTGGAGTCTTAAGATCATCCATTCCATGTACTGTTACACTGGGTACAGTGTGGCTGAATGGCTTTTTTTGTGACTGAGTAACTCTGAGTGTTTCTCCTGTCCCTCCACCCTCCTTCTGCAATGCCACTGTGCTCCTTCCGCCACTGCCAGGATAAACCAAGCACACCTTTCCATTTGCTCAGAAACTTCAACATCATCGATTTCCTTCTAAGTAATACACTTCAGGAAGCAACTGACCTTTGACTAAAGAACACCAAGTCTGGTCTTATAACTATTAGAAAATATCAGGTCAGTGTTTCAGTGCAGGATGCGCTTCTATTTATGGGAGTGACGCACAGCTCATCCACCCTGGGCAGGAGCAGGATTGATCGTGGGCAATGGAAAGTGCTTGCAGCAAGCAGGCCTCGTTAGCTGCCAGCCCTTTGAGCTCATCTGTCACCTCAGCCCCACACAGTGCTCCCTGTCCCTCCCAGTGTCTTGCACAATTCCATGCTGCTTCCCAAGCACTGCAGGTGGGCAGTGGAGGGCAGCTGCACAAACTCCTCTTCCTTTCTCACTGCCACTGCGGGAGTGTAGATCCTCACAGAAAGGAAAGCAGCTCTGGACTCCGTTAATCCATCCTTGCATCCAGGAAACTTCCAAGCCTGCTAAAATAATGAAGCAAATAATGAAGGGCCTTGGCTGCAGTTTGTGTAAGAAACCATGGCCTTTGGATGTGAATGCTTTGTGTGAGTGAGCAGAGATCAGGAAAGATGGAACCAGGGGAGAACCCCTCAGCTCAGTGTCCTGTGACACTGCTGCCTCACAGAGCAGGCACCAGGCTCTGGTGGCTGTAGCCAAAGCTGGAGCTCCAGGCCTTTTTCCTGAGCCCCAGCTCAGGTTGCAGTGCTGCTGGGCTCTGTGGCTTTTAGGGCAGTGCTGAGGGTGACGTCCAGGAGCTCCCTGCTCCAGAGTGCTTGCCTCCAAGGTATTTTTGAGCACTCAAGTTCAGAGCTTTACAGGCTAAAAAAGAGACTTGTACATTACTCCCACAGAAATCCTGCAGCGCCATTTGGGCTGATGTTTTTTATTTTTTTGTGGGTAATGAAATGACAGGGTTGGCAAGGGGGGATGGAGGTGGAGAGGAGGGATTAGATTGCTTCTTGGTAGGTCTTTGTGTCTGTAGGCTGTCGTGTTTCAGCTGTGTGTGTGCATTAAGCAAATCATCCTCTTCATCTTGAATCTATGATAAGTTTATTTACGCAAAGAGATTTTTTTCATCCTTGACTATTTCTCTAGTTGGAAAATCTTTATCATTTAACCATTGCATGCTGTTCTCCTTACTCACACGATGCTAAACCCTGGCAAGCAAACTAGAAACAGAAAATGGAAATCATTTCAGTTGATCAAAATGCAAAAGCTAAGCAAAACACATAAAAGTAATACGCAACTTAAATCTTACCCAAAAATGTGAAGCCTTTCTGTAAGTATCACACCCTTCTTGAAAATAAGCCCTTAATCAGGTATGCTTTTGTTTCCTTCTCTGTATGATCTGCTTGATAGTTTGCCCTCAAAGATAAAGTTCACTAGAATTTGAAGGGTGGCAGAATGCCAGTAGAGTAAGTAACTAACCTAATCTTCCTTTTACAAAGCCTCCTGCATTGTGCTGTCCCTGGGTATCAGCCAGGCAGGGCCAGGAGAGGCAGCTGATGTGGAGAAATGAGGGTGTATCTTGGTGTTACATCTCACCTGAATTGAGTTCTGTTGTTCCTGTCAGCCTGGTGTGCTGCAAGTTGATCACAACTGGTAGTGTGCATGGAAATGTGTATTCCCTTTGTGCCAGCTCTGGTTTTATCAGCTGGGCACTGCAGCAGGAAAGTTCTGGCTCCATGCTTTGGAGGCATTTGGTTGTTGGCTGGTAGGGCTGTACCATAGCTATGAGGACAGGCTGGCACTCCAGAGATGTAGTTCAGTTTCCTGCTGATTACCCAAAGGGGTTGAATTTGCCTTTGAATCCTGCACTGAAAGCATGGCAGAAGGTCAGGCTGCTGCCTGAAGGTAGCATCAATTTGCATTAGTGCACACCCATGCCCTTCTAGGATGCTGATCTGTTCTGCAGCTTCTGCAGCCTCCCCAGGCAATTTGCTTATTGCTGAACTGACCTTACCTTTAAAACTTTTTTCTAATATTTAGCCTAAGTTTCAAAACAAGAAAAAAAAAATCAAGTCCTTACTATTTGTCCTGCCCTCAAAGGACCTGGAGGCTGGAATGTTTTATTTTTTCTTTGCAGCAGCCTTTTACATGTTTGATAACTCTTGTCTCCCCCAAGACCTCATACTTTTCTCACTGCCAAATACTGAGTCTCTCCTTGTAGGTCCAGTTTTTCTCCTCCAGAGTCTGCGCCCTTCCATTGCAGTGCACAAAGTAGACTAGCACTTTTTGAGGCTGTACCTCACCTAACTCAGCCTGTTTGCTGTCTCTCTGGAGAGGATAATAATGTTTAGCTCCCAGGTGCACTGCAGTAAAGTCTGAGAGATGTTCATACTAGTTATTGACTTGTCCCCATCACAGTTATCACAAAGAGGCTGGAAAGCCATGAGAATGATTTATTCTCAGTCACACTTTTGTCTCCAGTATTGATCCTTGCTAAGACTTTTTACTTTTTCTTTATTTGGTTTGTACATTAAGAGCCTCCCTAAGGAAATCAGAGAGAACAGCCTGGATTTGTGTGACGGATGTGGCAGAGGCAGAGAACAATCCCCTTCTTGGGATTGTAGAGGTCAGCTTGAGGTCAGCTTCAACTGAAGCCCTGGAAACTGGAGTGCAACCTCTCCTGCTGGACTGAGAAACCTTTACTTTTCTGTCTGATCAAACACTTTCACAAAAAGCTGAGCTATATAAAAACAACCATATAAAACCTGTTGTTGTAAGCAGGCTCTGGTACAAGGCAGAGTCCAAGCTGGGACTGCTGTTCTCAGTTCCTTGAGTGAATGTGATGTTCCTGTCCAGTTTTCTTGTTCCTTCTGTGCCACAAAGGGTGGCTGTAGCAATGCTGGCTGTTTTCTCACCTGGATGTTCCCTGTGGTTGGTTGTTCACCTCCAGAGGTGTCCTGATGAGCTCTGCAGCTGTTGAACTGTTGAAACAGGGAGGATGTTGTGACTGGTTCAGATCACAAGAACTACAAGACCAGTGGTTGGATGCTCCTGTAACTCTCCTGAGGAGCTGATTTGAGGTTGTGCTGGGATGGTGAAGGGGAGCTTCTCTTGTTCCATTCTTACAGGAGTTTCCACTTTTTTATGGCCTGTGTGGTATTAGATTTTTTCTTCATCTTTGGAGAATCCAAAGTGTGTATGTGGGAGTGCTGAAACACAGACAATCTCATGTGGAAGAGCTGCTGATCTTGCAGGATGAGCACTCTGTAAATAGCAATCTCAGTTTTCACTATGTTATGCAATAGTGATGTTCATTTCCCAAACATCTCTAGCTAGCCTGGCCTTTTGCCATTCCCTTTCAAGATCTGTTAGTAACAGATTCTACTTGTAACACATAAAAGAGGACTCGGAGGAAATCACAGTCCTCCTACTTTTGGCTGTCAGGGCCCCCATGCTCTAAAAATTCTGTCTGGAAGGTGGTTTGATCGACACTGTGGAAGGGAAGTTAAAGGCAAGCCAGAGAGGATGCCTGTCTGCACTTGCACAGGGCAGCAGTGAGGTGGCACATGGCACGTGCCTCCCTGGGGGCTGCAGAGCTTGCCCTCTGCACCCCTTCACAGCACCACACTTGTGTTTGAGAGCTTTCATTCCTCTTCTTTTCCTTTCCCTTGGGATTGTTCCTCCTGTTCATTACAGCAATGTCCTTTCAGTGCCTCTGCTGGGGTTTTTCCCAGGTGATATCCAGCTGTACACTCAGGAGCTGTGCTAATGTGAGTGTTGTTTTTGGTCAAGCACATGAGAGGTTCAAGCTCTTTCTAGCCCTGCCTTGATTGTAGCTCTGTTATCAGAGATCAGCACTCAGCACAGACCTGCCAACAGTGGAGCTCTTTGTGATTACCAGCATCACCAAATTAGCAGGGTGCACTTATATTAATTATGTTGCCATAGCAATGTGGTACTTTGTTAAAATTGCTGACTGGGACTCCTGGTGAGCAACGGGGGCAGCGCGGGGAAGCAAAGTTGGGAAATGAGCTTTTCTGCCTGCTAGCAAGTGATGACATCCTGTTGGGCGAAAAGGAAGGATGTGATAATTTTCTGATGTTGTTCAAGTGTTCAGAAAGATGATGTGTGATGAGAGCTTTGAGAAGTCTGCAAGAAAAGTAGAATTTAACTTATTATGTCCAGCTTCTTTAAATGGGATGGGTAGAAAATTCTGTGCAAGTTGTTCAGCCTATGTGCTCTGTGAAATGATGTTCATTAAGAGTACCTATGCTTGTGTTTTGACTTTTGCCATGATAAAAAGAGACAGCTTTATTTACCAGGGAAAGAAGGGTGCTGTTCTTGGTCATGTTAGCCCAATGTAATTTAAGAGCTTTGGTAAAGCTTTTTTAGAGAAGGACACTTGATCGGAGCCCATTAACTCTAGCACTTTTAAACTGAGAGCTGAGGCTTTGTCATTTGCTCCTTTTCTTAAGATAATATAACACAAAATCCCCTTTTTCTAAGGCAGTTTGTTCAGATGTCAACAGAAAATCAAAGGAATACCTTTAATTACAAAGTTAATGCTGTTAGTTAACTGAAGGACCAGCCACCAGGGATTCTCAATTCTTGAAAATATGTTGCTTGGTCATAGTGAGAATCTCAGTTTTTACCTGTCCCATCTCTGCTGTCTTTTTGGGAGGCAAAACCCCAGACCTGGTCTGCAAATGTCTAGAACTGCTAAATATTAAGTTGGAGTAGCCTGAATTACATTGTGTCTTGTATCTTCAGGGTTTCTGTTGCAGGGTAAGTTGATATTAAAAAGTCAAACAGGAAAAATTGAGGCTGAGTTGCAAAGCCCATTGATTGAGTACCTTCAAGGCAGAAATGCCAGCTGAGCAGAGCCTGCTGCAGTTTCCCGGGGGATGAAGCACTACAGTGAGTGACCTGATTTATTTGCATTTTCTTGCACCATTAGGAGACTGTGGTACTGATGCTGAGGGGAAGCAAGGGAGACAGAGCATGGCCTGAAATCCTCCTCCAGGCTAAACAAAGCAGGTATTGATGCAGCCATCCATCACCATGTCCAAGTGGCTGGAAAAGCCTTTGCAGGAGAGCAGCTACGTCCCGGAGTTGTGCTGTGAGCAGGGCCACAGGCACTGGAAGCAGGAGGCAGCACCCGTGTCCTGCTATTCTTCAGGGCCTGGAGAACAAAGCATTGCAGGGGGTGTGCAGAGAGGGGTGCCAGAAGGCCAGGAGTGCCCAGGCAGGGGTGCCCAGGCTGCCTTTGGCAGGGCTCTGACGTCCTCTGTGCCTTTGGAGAGTGGCCTGAGCTCCTGTTTGGCCTGCAGAGCAAGGGCAGTGGTGAGGCTGGGAGGAAACAGGCTGTGTGAAGGGGAGCAGTGCTGGGGCCATAGCTGTGCTCAGGAAACTGCTGCTGCCTGCAGCTGAGCTGGAGTTCTCAGCTGCTGCAAACTGCTGGACCTCTTTGCCTTTGTCACCACAAGGCTTTGGACAGGTCCCTGAGCACCAAGGGAGTGCTGGGCTGCAAAAGTCTTAGGCTGTGTGGCAGTAAGAGAGTTTGTGTTGTTCAGGTGCCCTTAGCCAGGAGAGCTCCTTGTGTGTGAGTGCTGTGGTTGGCACAGGCTGGGTGTGCCCACAGTGTCCCCTGGGTGTGCCCACAGTGTCCCCTGGGTGCCACTAGAACCCCCTGTGTGTGCCAATTGAGTCACATAGAGACAGAGCTCAGGAGCCACCACTTTCACTGTCAGTACCATTTCTGATCAGAGTCCAAATTTACTTGAGTAAGAGTAGGGGAAGAAAAAAGTTAAGATGAGGGAAGCAGAGAAACTTTTCTGTGTTCTTAAAATTTGGGTGGTTTTGTTTATTTTTAACCAGCCCTGTGAACAAGTATGCCTATCTGATGAGTAGTGGAGTAGGGTATTTGGAACAAATCCACTGACCTTGCTAGGAATTGTGTGAGTTTATGCCAATCATTTGTTATGCTCCCACAGGGAGAAGAGCTTTACTAAAAGATAAAGTTTGAGGATTTACTCCACTTTGATGTAGCTTTTACTATCAAAGACTTTGCTAGTATGTTAGAGTGTTGATTTTAGAGGGTTTTGTTCTAGCCTTTATTATTCATCCTGTACCTAAAGAAAAAAAAAAACCCTAAACACCACTTTTCAAAATCCTTTGATCTGGTGACACAGGGCATTTTTGTTTTGTTTATGGCAAGCTGTTCCTTCAGGTGCCAGCCACAGTATTTGCCTGATCAGGAGGTGGAACAATGCTTTGGCAAGTGTAAGATCAATAAATGGGTACAGTGCCATTATACTGGAGGTAATAAAATGAGGCATTCTCTGGCTCCTGAAAACAAATATGCAAAATTAAATTTGTATCAGCAAATCAGCCTAGAATTCACTTGCCTGTAGAGCCTGATGGCTTGTAATGTGCTTTAGGAGAAAACAAGCAAGAGCAGGGAAGCCTATTCTCCTGTGTTGCTAAGTTTTTAACTGGCCGTTTTTAACTGGTTCACAGACTTATTGAAAATGATTGTGGTTTGGATAAGCTGCTCCTGAAACCTTTGCTTTAAAAAAAATCTCACAAATTGACCAACATGACTAATTTGATAAAAATTGTCTTTAAGCCAACTCTTCTCCTAGGAAGAGCTGTATGTTTTGGGTTTCACTTGACCAGTTTTGCTGTGTCTGAAAACCTGTGTGTTGACAGACATGAGGTGTGCTGGTGTGAAGTCATGCAGCCCTGCACAGCAAGATGCTCTTCATTTTTGATAACTCAAATGTGCCCATAGATTCCTGGTTCAATGTTCCTGTGCAAAAGAGACTGTGGCATAAACTGCAGCAAAAAGATGATGATGATAAAAAATGTACAAAGCAGACTGACCCACCTGGGTCTTTGTTACACAGCCTAGCTGGAGAGAACAACCTCCTCTTGACTTGTGCTGTTAAACAAATTAGGGCAAGATTAAAATATTCTCTAACTTAAATCCCTGTTAAACAGCTCTGTAAATATGAATTTATTTCTAGGGGAGGTCATGCTGTTTGCAGTATCCACAACAAAACTTGCTTAGAGAAATAATTGAACTTGTGTTTAAGTTAGAATCTGTTACAGTATTTCACAGATCACCCTTCAGGGAAGTGGAAGAGGGGGAATGCCAGGTGTTAGCCAGAACTGCTGCTCTGAGTTTTCAAGCCTGGCAGTCAGGACCTTGCAGGAATGGCTTGGATGTTTGCAGAAGAGGAAATCTTTAATCATGGTCCAAACAAGTGTATTTTTGTGAGAACTCAGTTGAAAAGTCTAAGGGAGGAGGTGTTCTCCAGATGAGAGCATCCTGGGAGATGAGCAGAGGGGATGTGGTGGCATAGGGTCTCTGGCAGCAGGGCAGCAGGCAGGGTGGGGAGGAGGAGGGTGAGAACTGTGCATGCAGGTTATACCTCACCTGTTTAAATCTGTAGCTGTGTCAAACAATTCCAGGTCTGATGCTGGGTTTCCATTGTTTCCTGTTAGTGCTGACTCCCAAAATGTCCTGTATGTTCTGTGCCTCTGGGTGCTTTCCCTTTGTCATAAGAAATAGCACCCAGAACCCGGGGGGAGGGAGAGAAGGGGACATAGGAGAAGCAGAAATGTTTGCAGCTGGTTTGGTGGGATCTCCACTGGGGAAGGAGTGGGTGCACAAAAGGTTAAGTTTGGTCTCTTCTCCTTTTAGACTTGAGATTGTGTCCACTAAACCTGCCTATGAATTGTAAAGATTTGGAATTTTTTGATACGCAGTAGCTTTTTCCCCCTCAGTGGAGCAGTTGCTGTGCACTCTCCAATTTACATGAATGCTAAAGAGAATGACACAAAAACGGTGTTGCTGTAACAAAACCTATTAATAGCCTTGCAGAGAGGCACTGACGCATCTGAATTAAAGCCGGGGAGAATAATCATCTTTGCAGGCTAAGTTTTCCCAGGGTGAGCAGTGACTTCGAGTGCTCAGAGATGCTTTCAAAGGGCGGTGATTTTCCAGATAGTTCCTTGAAATCAGGCTTGCTTGAGACATCCCAGCTTGGGCTGACACAAGCTGAGGCAAATGTCTCGAGTCACTGTTGGAAATTTCGGCTGAATGGCTGTGCTCGAGCACTGCTGAGCAGTTTCACAGGATACCTTCTGTTTTCCTTGATAAATATTTGGTTTGTTTAACAACTGTTACTTCCAAACACAAGACATTTTCAGTACATTGCTGGAACAGAGCTCTTGCAGTGAGAGGTGGGTATGGATGGAAGTGCAGAGGGGCTGGTGCTGCCAGGGTTTCTGGTGGCAGTGCTGCACCCCAGGGTTTTCCATGTGTTTGACTGCTGGCCTGTCTGCCCAGGCATCTCCCTCCCTGCACCTCTGCCAAGGTGGGTGCAGTTTATTGGTTTAGCACCTGGCAGCATGGCCCTGGCACTGCAGGATGTGGTGAGTGGTACCTTCAGACCCTGCTGCTCCGAGTGCCCAGGGCAAGAGCTGGTGCTGCCTGACTTCCCATGCTGAGCCTGGATCTGAGCTGCAGCTGGTGACAAGGGGAGCTAAGGACCTTCATTTTGGGCCATCCAAATTGTTCCAGCTTAAAAAAGCCTATCACAGATGTTAAAAAAGTCACCTCTCTTCTTTCAAGTCCAAATGTGATACCCCCAAGTTAAGAGTATCAAGATCAGTTTGTTGTTGATACCATGCTGGATAGAGGCTTGCAGATGCTCCATGACAAAAACATAATTGCCAAGAATGTTGGTTTAGTTCAACCACAGCATGCAGAGCAAGCTCAGAGTCTTTTGCTGGTTGCCTTGGTAGGGCTTTGGTGTCTGTACTTCCTGGTTTTGCAAATGTACAATCCCCATGTTATCCCATATTAAACCCCCTTAATGGAATAGACATATTGGAAATACATATTTGGAATATATGATTACCAGAACTGTCTCTGTCATAGGAAGTTTGCCTAAACCCTGTGTTTTAAAACAGTTATTTCAGAAAGGGGAGCAGAGCTTGTTATTGGTGAAGCACAGGAGATTTTTGCCTTTTTGTTTTCATTAATGTGTCAAGTTTACTATGATTCCCTACACGTGTGGATAAAAGCAGTAAGATCAGAAGGGAATTTGGCACTGATTGGGACTCAGATTTCAGAGCTGCACTGCAGAATGCTGGTTTCATGTGAGACAAGGCCTTTTACCTTTCTGAGACAAATCTTCCCCAAAGAGTGTTCTTTGAGCTATTGAAAAACATCATACTGGATTTTTCCTGTGGGCTCCATCAGGCTTTTTGGTTATTACTGGTGGTTAACTAAACCATCTCTGTGTAGGAGTGGGGAATTTATGGCAAAGGCTTGCACAGGGCATAATGGACAGACTCAGCAAAAGAGATGGAAAGAGATGTGCTCTCAACCCTCCTGTGCTTCACAGGAGCATTTGCCTTTGTTTCTCTAGGGTTGCCTTGTCATTTCCCTTGGATTATTTTTGCTTTTGGTTTTCTTTTAAGCCACCTCACTGGTATTGGCTTTATTTTAAGACTGGTCAAAGATGAGATACACAGTTCATTTCAGACACTTCAATGTAATTGGTCTCATCTGTCAAGTGTTCTCAGTCAGGCAAGGTATGGATGTATCTTCTGAGATGAGAGCACAGAAAATACAGTCTGTACTCAGGTTTTCATTATTTCTTACAGGACACAAGTATATCAGTCAAGCTGCAGCTAAAATTGATGTGGATTTTGATTATGATGGACCTCTGATGAAGACAGAAGTTCCTGGACCACGATCTAGAGTAAGTTCCCAAAGTATAATAACTTGGTGGTTTGCATCTTTAACTGTGTCTAACTTGCTAGAAAACAGATTTCATTCCAAACCTTAAATCTGATATGAATAAACATGATTCCATAAGTCTATGCCCACTTTTATCAGGAGACTGAGAATGAAAAGCTCATGAATGAAATGCCCCTCTCTGAGAGGCAGATCTGAATCTCAACTGCCAAGTTCCCATATGGAGTAAATCAGAGCAAAAGAGCATCATTTTAATAAAACATGTCATCAAGTGTGGTCACCTGTGCTCTTGCTGGAATAGGAACTTTTTATGATGTGAAATAATGCTTTGGATCTGAAATGAAGCCAGAGTTTTAATTTTCTGGATGTTGTTTTGCTCTGGCAGAGCCAGCATTTGTGCATATGGTGGGTTTTAGTTTTTGTGAGGTTTTTTGTTGTGGTTTTTTTGGTGGTTGTTGTTGTTGTTTTGTTTTGTTTGTTTGTTTGTTTTTTTAATAAAAAGGAGCAATCCTTCTAGAACCAATGTACCAGTATCCCTTCTGTGTGACTGTCTTCTCTTGCTTTCTGCTTACTCTCTTGTTCTCTCAGTTCAGTTGGTCAATACAGAAGAGGCAGCTTTCCCTTTTTAGAGATTTACAGTTAAACTGTGTTTGCAGCCCCTCTGCATGCTACAAGTCATAATTTTGACTGTAATATTTGCAGATGTACCATGTAAGTTCCTGTGGAATGTAGAGGTGCCTGGTAAGCACACAGGACTACAAAGTTTGCATATGATTTATGGGATCATAAAAAAGAAACATACATTCTCCATCAGTATTTGCTAATTACACACCTGAGACTCTGACATTTGCTTTTCTGCAGGAATTAATGAAGAAGCTGAATGGCATTCAGGTAATTTGTCAAGTTTTCTGTGTTTTGGGGGGTGCTAATACTTTGATTTCAGAACTTGTTTTAAAATCCTGGTTTGTATGTTTGTGCCACCAAGAAAAGTGAAACACTGACTCTGGATTTCCACACTGAAAACATAGTATGTGTGGTTTATATATACATTTGAATAAAATCTTTTGTAGTATATTTTCTGTACTGCAGGATCATTTTGCTAGCATCAGGGGGTTTTCTTTCAACATAGGTGTTTAAACTACATGCTTTTAAAGAAAAACCTTGGAGTTGTTACAGGTTGGCCAGTGAAAACAAGGTTTATAAGGGCTTGAGTTTAAAAGTATGTCAGCCTTAGTACGTAGTGCCTTCCTAAGGGGAGCAGTTTCTCCAAGTCTGTGCTTCATTTCTGCAGAAAAAGTAAAGATTTGCCCTTTTAACAGTCGTTATAAAAATAGCTGTACAGTTATTCCCATGCAGTGAATATAATGTGTCTTTTTATCCCAGCATTAGATATTTTTATCAGATTTTGCTGTATAACCATTAGTTGCACCTTCCTACATACTGCCACTTTTTAAAGCACTAATTGTTTTTTTTTCCTTGAAGAATGCAGAAGCTGTGCACTTCTTTTGCAATTATGAGGAGAGCCGAGGGAACTACCTCGTAGATGTAGATGGCAATCGTATGTTGGATCTCTACTCTCAGATCTCTTCCATCCCAATAGGTAGGAGACAGTTGTACCAAAATGTTTTGGTTTGTCCTCAATCTGTCATTTTCTTATCTCAGGCACTACCAGGAGAGATGGTTGATTGATTGATTTAAAAAAAGAGAGGTGACATAATGAGCACCTTGTTGTGATCAGGGATAGCTCACTGCTGGGTATTGTGTAGTGGTGGGTTTGGATACCTGAAGAAACTAGAAATTCAATACCTAAAGCTCACTTAAACTGCATAGTGGTGCCAGGAAGAAGCTCTAGTATCTGTTTGAATCTGCAAGTATCTGTTTGAATGTGCAAGTTCCACAGTTCAGTTTGTCTTTGTTGCCTTGGATTTGTGCACTTGGTGATTCTGTAACAGTATGTTGCTGTTTTAAACATTAACAACCATAATGTAAACATTTTAACGTGAAAAAAAAAATTCTATGCTTTAGTTAACATTTCTATCTCAAAATAAGTGGGGAAAATAAAAAAAAGGGGAGTGTGCCCTGTGTACTGCAGCAGGATGAAAGAAGCCCAGCACTGAGCTGTGGTGCTGACTGAAAGCAAAGGTGGCAGCTCATTTGTCTGAGGGAGCACACACAGGGCCTGGCAGGAGAGGCAGCTGATTGCTTTGTGAAGCCTTTCAAGCAGAGGCAAGGCAGAAATGTGAGCCCCAACTGCAAGGCTTACAGGTTTCAGGAGTTCAGTTCAGCCCAGTTTGTTTGCTCCTCATCCATGGTTCCTCTCAGCTGCTCAGAAATACACTTCTGCAGAAGCAAAAAGAGCAGCAGTGCTGGGGTAATTTCAAAGGTAGATCTCGTGCTATGTATAGAAACTGTGATGACTCAAAATCATCCCTACAGGCCTCCTTTCCTGGGAAATAGAATTTGATGATGTTCAGGTTGTTACCAAACTTTTGGCACCTAAGACCTTGTGACTGTCTTTTGCTGTCCTGTAGCACTCCATCAGTGTAATCATTCCAGAGCCCTGCAATGTCTGTAGCTTGTTTCCCCCAGCACAAGTTCTCACTACTTTGTATCTCCCAGGCTGCACTGAGGTAACTTGGCCACTGCTGAAGTGGAAAATAGGGATGAGACACAGGAGCACAATGCTTGCATGCCAATGAGCTTGGATTTTAGATTTCTAGGAAAGGAAATGCATTTAGTGTTCAGGGCTTCCCATTCTTCACACAAGAAATTGATTTGGAGAAACAGATCTTGGTCATGCAGTCAAATGCACGCTCCAAAGTGTGAAAGTCAGTGCATACTCCAAAAGAGTGAAATTGTACAGACAGTGCACTGAGGCTTTCTGACCTTCTGGTGCTGGCTGGTGCAAGCATACCTCCTTTAATATAGTTTTGTGTATAAAATACTGAAGTATTATGGAGGAAATATCTTCTTAACGGGCAGGGGCTCTGCAGTTTCTTTCTCTGGTTGATTGAAACTGCTGACATAGGACAGACTGCAGTGCTGTGACTGACCCTCCTAAGCCATGTAGTTCCTCCTTCACACGAAGCAATGCCTTCCTCAGGACAAGCTGGGGTTTCATCCTAGGGAACATGTTCCTCAGTCCCAAAGGGACTACAGTACAGTGCTGCTTGCACCTTCTCAGGTAATGGCTCTGGGATGTGCAGCAACAAAGAGAAAATGGAAATTTAATACTTACAGGCTGACCTAAGTCTAACACACACCATTAATTTATATGTTTCAGTTGTGCTGAGTGACGTGATTATCTGAAGCTGCCCAGGTTACTAATAATGTCCCTCTTGGTGACAGAGGTAGGGCCTGGACTGGGAGAGCAAAACAAGATCACAAGATGCTTGTTAGTCATCTGTGCTTATCTCTCTGCAAGTAAATCCAATAAAACCTTGAATGAATCTGTCAGGGCTCCCCAAGATTTAATAATGATCTGTTACACTAGAATATATTTATCAGCAAGGGTTGAGAGGTAATAAGTGTCTGTGGGGAGAGATAAGAAATAAAGTATAAAAAACCTCTAGGCAAAGATGCTCTGGGCCATCTCTTGCTGAAAAACAAAAATTAAAATAGTTTTTTACCACACTTTTATGGGCAGTTGTAGCACAGCACAGTCCTTTCATGCTGCATCCATTCTGTCTAATAGAGTTAGAAACCCCATGGAGACAAATGCAAGAGGGATGTTATTGACCTGTTTGCCAGCAAACATCCTGGAATGGCAAATGAAACAATGTGTTTGTCAGTGCTGGGTAGGTCAGTTCTGTTTGGGGAGATGCAGAGAGGTGTAGTTTGGTATTATTGACAGCAGCCTGCTGCTCAGTTCAAGTGATTCTTTGGGCTTTCTCCATCTCATTATTTTAGCAGGCTCTCGTTGTTTTTCTTTTTGCAGACAGGCACATTCATGAGCCTGGAGGACATGTACGTTCCTGTCACACTGCTCCAGACACACAGCAAGAGTGATGGAGCAGGTGCCCCTCCTTAGAGCCAGCTCAGTCACCCCTGAGAGCAGATTTGTAACTCTGCAAACCCTTGTGCTGGTCATGGCACTGAAACCAGTTAGTGCCTGTTTGCCTTGCCAGCCTGGAGCTGTTTGACTTGTCTACCTCAGTTAGATAATGGTTATTCAAGCATTTAGCTCTTCCTGGTGTTAGCTCCTGACTGTGAACCCACATGCCAGCTCAGCTTCTGTCACACTGCCTGGCTCCTTCACAGCAGCTGGGCTTTGAGGAGCCTCCCTTCCTTCACTGGGGCCCCTCTGAGGAGGCACAAGGATGAGGGAGTGTTAGGAGGAAGACCAGAACCACTTGGCCTGAAGTGAAGAGAATGGGAGAGAGATTCTGTGTGTGTGCAAAAGGGTAAATCAGGGCTAAGAGAGGTTTGTGGTATAATAGGAGAAGATGTAAAGATTTTCATATACAGTAACACTAGCAACAGCATTACAAGTCCTTACAAGCAACACCAGAGTTGATCCTTGAGCTTCCTAAACAATGGTAGCTGTTTATAACAAACTTTTGTGCACTTTGGAGATTTCTAAAACCCTTGAATTACACTCCAAGGGGCTCTCAGTGGCAGCCACAGGTGCAGTTCTCAAGCACACAGCTCTCAATGTGTCATTCCCTCTAGCTGAACAACAGCTCTTCCCATGACAGCAGATGCCATGCAGATTCAGTTGGTGTGTGTCCCAAATAGCCACTGTTATTATCTTCATAATAATTTTAACAGATTTATCAGCATGACATGCTGATAAAACAATATTCTCTTGTTTTCAGCTAAAATATTCAAAACTGAATTTATAATGGATTTGTTAACACAGTCTAATGCTCCATTGCTCAAACAGGATAATCAGGGCTGTTGTCTTTCCACTGGAATGGGGATTCAGAAGCACATTAAGCCTTTGTAACAAAATTATCGTGGTCTGTCTTCTTGAGCAGTAGGGAAGATGAGGCTTCCAACTGTTTCTACAAGGAAATGTAAAAGATGATGTTAATCTCTGGCACTGGCATTTCATACATTAGAGATCAGGCTTAAAATGAAATTTCTGGCCTCCTTCAAAGATTTTTTTTTTTTTTTCAACAGCAGATAAATTGGTTTTGCCTGTAAGCAAGCAAGTTATCCTGGGTATAAATTAAGCACCTTCATTGTGTTAAAACTGAAGCTATCTTAGTTTCTTGGTAAGAAGGATAAATGGTTGCATCTTTTTCCAAGCAAAACTTTGTCAAAGTAAGGAAATGGGAGTGCCACAGCTCCCAGCTGCAGTGCTGTGCTCTGCCCTGCACCCAGCCAGGCTGAGGGACAAAGAGCCCAGAGCTTTGTCCTGCTTCAAAAGAAGTCCCATTATTAGTAGTTAAAAATACACAAGTTACAGATAAACAGTCAAGCATTAAGTTATGGTTATTCTCTAGATTATGCTTTGCATTACTTCATTGAAACCAGATAAAAACTGTTTTCTTTGTTCTTTTTAATTAGGTTACAGCCATCCCTCTCTGATAAAGCTTTTACAGCAGCCACAGAACCTGGTAAGTGAATTAGAACATGAAGTACATGAAGGAGTTCTCTCTCTCCTTGTTGTGGGCTTTCTCTTTTTTTCTTAGACTGATAGTGAATGCTAATGATTCCATTTGATGTGTGATAGGATCTGCTTGCTTTAATTCTCACTAGATGAAAAGAGCTTTGTAGTGTTTAAGAAGACACCAAAACCTCTGGGAAGTTTTACAAAAAGTAAACATTTGGGTGGTGCAAGCACTTGATGTATTTGCAGCCATATTTAAATCATAGTTCAAACATACTGTCTCAAATTAACCATTTTAATTATGTTTTCTGAAGATTTTTGAGCCTGAAAGCAAACCCAAAACCTTGAGAGAGAATACAGTATCTTGGACATGGTACCCTACATCTGGAATGCTGTGGGAAGCTTAGGGGGTTTTTGAAGTTGGGGATAGTGACTGATTCCCATCTCCTAAGTGCACTCCAGCAGGGCAAAGAAATGCAGACATTTGAGTTCCCTGAGCTGATTTCCTTTATGGAGTGCTCATGTCTTCAGGTGAGAAATTCTGCCTTTCCCAGGACTAAAATACTTCAAGAAAAAAAAAATAAAATAAAATGCCAGGACTAGAAATGCTGGAGTTATCAAAGGTAGATCTGGATATTTTGGAAGGTCTAATATTTATGAATATTTATATTAACTCATAAAGATGATTTCTGAGAATAATATCTTCACTATAATGCAGCAGCAGGCAAAGTCAGATTTAAAAAAACAAACAGAAAAAAACAAACAAATTCCCAAAACCAATTAAAAAATCAAAAAGCCCTGTTGCTGGTGGCAGTTGTTGATTTGCCCACTGGGTGACACTCCTGGCATCCTGCAGTGAAGGAACTCCTCCAAAGTTCCACATGAGTGGCACAACTTCAGTTAGTGTTAGCAAAGGGCCTGGTGTTCTCCTGTTTTATTTAGTTTTTTATTTAGTTTTTATTTGGTTTGTCTGTAATGCTCCACACACCCTCTCTATAGCCAGCTATAAACACAGAATGTGCATCTGTTTATTTGAGCCCCTGGCAGCTTGATGTCAGTGTTCTATTTTTCTCAGTTCTATAAATGAAAAGTACACTTTTCTGTTTAATGGCAAGTGTTGTCAATTGGCTGTGACAACCCATAATCAAATTCACAACAAATTTGTGGTCTTCTCTTTTTAACTCGAAATGAAAATTTACTTCTGAACTGAGATAAAAAGTCAAGTAATATTTCTCATAGCCACGAAACAAAAATTTTGTGTTAACCTGTCATTAACATCCTTGCTTAAGTTTTCTTTTAAGCTTGAGTCTGTTGAAACAGTGTTTTGGAAGTAAAACACTTAATTTAGAAAGTCCTAGCTCACCCAGTGTTCTGTCTTGTGTGATACTTGGTTTTCCCTGAGAATTCTGATGAAATGTCCTTACAGGTGTAGTGTGACCCCTTAGACCTCTTGCTGTGCCTCACACATCTTGGAATGGATATTTGTGTTGAGGAGGAGGACTGAAGGATGCTGATAAATGTGCAAGCTTGAGCTGCACTGAAAATATGAGTGTTTTGGGGGAGGCTGTGTGTCCCCTCTGGAAACGCATTGAGATTTAACTTATCAAAGCTCAGCCTTTAATTTCAGCCATTACTTGCTCAACAAGAAAGACAACAAACAAAAGAAGAGGGCAAATAAAGCTGCTTGATAGTTGGCAAATTTATTGAGCTTGTCCTTCTCTGAGAAAATTTAATTTAAAATAAAGAGTAGCACGGTATGAATCAAATAAGATTACCCACAAAGACTAAGAGCAGCAATGAATCAATTTTAATCCCTGACACAATTTAAATTAATTGCATAAATGTGACATTCATCTCCATTAGTGGACTGGGGAGGCTGAGGGGCTTTTTCCAGAGCTGCTCCTTAGAAACCCCTGTGTGGGCTGCAGGCTGCTGTTCCCTGACACCAAAATTACCTTTCCCAAAGGTGTGAATCCTGGTGTGACCAGTTCACAGCAGCACTGAAGCTGGAAGGAACCTCAGGTGCAACCTCCTCCTCCAAGATGGGTGGCTGTGAGATGAGACCAGGGTGCCCAGGGCTTTATCTGGGACCTTGAAGACCCCCAAAAGAGCAGCCTGTTTCACTGCTTCACTGTTGTCTTCCTGCAAAACCTTTTCCCTGTACTCAAATCAGTGCTAATCATGCTTTGATTCATGCCCATGGCTTCTCATCTTCCATTGAAGAGCCTGGAGCCTGGCTCCACTTTCCCAGTGTTCCAAAATGGTCTGTCCTGAAGCTCAGCAAGGATGAAAAGGCTGCTGTCCTAACTTAATTTAGCTACTCAAACTGAAAGCAAGTCATAAAGATTTTAAAGCATATTTCCTGTGTATAAGGAAAATGGAGATTGAGCAGCTCAAATGGCAATATTGAAGAGGAAATGTCAGTGTGAGTTAGCATGCACCTTTCCTAAGGTGTCCTGCAAGAATAAAGTAGCAAGGATTAGACAGAAAAACAAATGCTAAGGCAGGAATAGTAATCCCTATCTTAAAACTACTTGTGCCATGATACAGATTTCTGCCTGCTATTTATAATCTGCTTTGATATCAACACAGTTTCCATGTGATAGTAAGACCTAACAACTCCTCTTCCTTTGTCTTTTCAGAGCACTTTTATCAACAGACCTGCCCTGGGGATTTTACCTCCAGAGAACTTTACAGAAAAACTGAAGGAGTCTTTGCTATCAGTAAGTCTCATAAACCTGTGGACTGATCACTATTCTTATCCTCACTGTTGTTATCACTTTGCACTATACCCGTGTTCAATATTTCGAGAGTAATTTTCTGTCTTTGCTGACAGGTGGCTCCTAAGGGTTTGTCACAGGTTGTAACCATGTCTTGTGGATCCTGCTCTAATGAAAATGCCTTTAAAGCAATATTCATGTGGTACAGAGTAAGTAAAACATTAAGGTATTTTTGTAGGTTTAGATGTAGAAATGAGTACTTACTCATAATCAGAATTGTTACTGCAAAACAAAGTGAGGCTTGGAGGTTGTCTTGCTCATGATGTTCTTTATATTCAGTCTAGTATAAAATCTTTGTCTAAGCTTTTGCTTATATTGACACAACTTTAGAAGTTATAAAGGAAAGGAAATAAGGAAAATGCAGATTGTAGTCAGCATGTGAAAGCTATAGTCAGGGCCTTCCTTGACTCCAGTCTTGAATACCAGCTTTACTGCTTTGTGCTTCAACCATAAATGCGTTGGTTACAACTGCAGGAACACTCATGTTGGGTTGTTTGGGTTTTGTGCAGAACAAGGAGAGAGGCCATAATAGTGTCACAAAAGAAGAACTGGAATCTTGCATGATTAACCAGGTAACATTTGTTCTTTACCACACCTACAGAGGTACCTCTGGTTTGGGCTTGGAAGGAAAGATTGGGAGGAAACATTTTGTTTGCTGCATGTGAAGTGGAATCTGGGCTTTGTACATTTAGGAAATGGTGAAATACAGACTGGTCCCAGCAAATACCAGGGGGTCATCAGGAATGCAGCACAGGGGAGCCCCAGCCTCTCTTCACTGAGCTCCCTGCAGCCCCAATGCCACTCCCAGGCACAGCCACCCCATAATCATGTGCTCCTGATCTATGTAAAAAGGGGTGACTGTGCTGAAGGCTCAGCCTTGTCTGAGCTCACCTGAGCTCACCTGTGCAGTGATGTCAGGCCACAGCATAAAAACCCCCAAGGTTCATCGGTGTTACTGCCAGGGTTTGGGAACTGGGGTGGGTTTAGGGGATGAGCAATGTACTTGTTGGAGGGGAGGCTGTAACAGTTTGTGGTGCCTGATGGGAGAGGAGCTCAGGGGGCAGTGAGGGGGATGTGAGCCCCTTGCTGACCCTGCTGTGTGCTCTGCTTGCAGCCCCCTGGCTGCCCTGACTACGCCATGCTCTCCTTCATGGGCGGCTTCCACGGCAGGACCCTGGGTAAGCTGTCCCTTGTCCCCCCTCACCTCTCAATTTAGACACATTGTACCAGTGTAGGTTCATTAAGGTTTGCCTTGGAAGCCCCACTAGCACTGGAGTGTTTGAGTGAGTAGGAATTGATTTTATGGTTTTGGAAAAATTCTTTTCAGACAGGCTCTTATTTTCATTCTGAATCCGCAGTTTCCTGTCTGTACCCATGAAAATCTAACTCCTGGAGTAAAATCACCACAAACGTGCTGTCATTTATTTTTACTGGTTTATATCAGCTCAGTCCCTGTTCTAAGCAGGTTACCTGAGTGTGAGTTTTGTGAGCAGTTGTCTTTGGAGGGATGAAACCCACCTTGTCTGAGCAACTTGTTCAGACTGACAGAGGTTCTCCTGCTCTTCTGGAACAGTGCATGTGGAAACTGGTGCTTAAAATCTAGAGCAATCTATTTAAGCTTGACTAAATCCAATTACCCACTATTTCAGAAGACAGTAAAAACACAGAGCAGTTAAGAGAATTCTACAGTCAGGCCGTTTTTCACCTCTTGGTAGCTTTTTTCTTCTATTGTTCCTAGATAGGTATTATTTTAATTTTTCCCTCTCTGGACTTAGGTTGCTTAGCTACAACTCACTCTAAAGCAATTCACAAACTGGACATTCCCTCACTGGACTGGCCTATTGCTCCATTTCCAAGGCTAAAGTATCCCCTGGAAGACTTTGTGAAAGAGAATCAACAGGAAGAAGCCCGTTGTTTAGAGGAGGTAAAAAATTCCCTGGCAGCTTTCAGTTGTTTTTGATTTGAAATAATGAATAGTGTTGGTAGGATTAGTGCTTTTCACTAAAAGAATGTTTTCAGGGATTGGAACAGCCTGTGATTGGACCAGCATTCACTGTTGTTTACAGTCAGACCTTTCTCCCTGCCAGCTTACTGGGAATACAGGGCTGAGTGATACCAAAGTGCAATTTCACCCTCAGAACTTTGTTGTATCACAGTGAACTCGTCTGCCTGCTCCTGCCAAAGGGCCATGGGCTGAGAGAGCAGTGTGGATAACCCTCTCTGCAGAGAGAACCTCTAACCTTGCAGCCTCTCCAGCTTTTCCAAGGCAGCTTCTGGCACAAAGCTCTGATTGTGCAGGGGTGGAGCTGCGAGTCCACTTAGCCAAACCTGCCTCACTCCAGAGAACACAGAAGGCACAGCAAATGGCCTCCCTGGGCCTGCTCCAGGCTAGCTTTGGTGGGAGAAATGCAGTGCTGGAAACCATTATTTTAAAAACAAACAAACAAACCAAAAAGCCAAACATTTTCTTAGCAAGTCTGTGCTTGGCTTAGTGGCTCCCTTTGGAAACCATTGCTTTGCACAGCCTGCTGGGGCTGTGGCCCTGAGGCCTGTGAGGGGGATTTCAAGCACAAACACACCACTAATTGCAGCAACTGGCACTAGGAGGTTAATGAGAATTATCTGTCAGCCCCTTACAACAACAGGATTTCTGCACTATTTCATCTGATTAATTTTAATATATCTGAAGGGGGTGGCTGGAAATAGTGAATTTTCCAGATTATATTTTCTAATACATTAGCAGAGTTTTGGTTTCTGACACAAAATCTATCCCCTTCCATATCACTTAGGTGGAATGACAGCAGTGGCACAGTAAGCTGCAGTGGTGCTGAACCTGGCTAGAGCTCTCACAACACTGTAGATAAATGTGCAGCTAGTTACAGTGTGATTAGGACATGATTTAAACCCATTCAGGAACAAGAAGGCAGTGTGAAATGCTGGAGGAACCACTTGTTAATCCTTTGTGCCTCCTGGTACCTTCATAGCAAGGAATGTCCACACAAAGTTGAATTTCTAATGAGATTTAATCTAGCTGGGAGGAAATGTACAATGTTCTGCAAGGAGGGTGTACCATAAGTGTTTGATTTACAGGTGGAAGACCTGATTGTAAAGTACAGGAAAAAGAAGAAGATTGTGGCTGGAATCATTGTGGAACCCATCCAGTCAGAGGGTGGGGACAATCATGCTTCTGATGATTTCTTCAGGAAGCTGCGAGATATTGCCAGAAAGGTAGTAAAACATTTCTCTGGGCATTCAGTGGTAGCTAAACATGCACCCACTCATTGTGGGTGTCTCCAGAGGCTTTGCCCTGCCCCAGGCTCTTGGAGGGTTTCACAATCCTCCTTAGCAGCAGTCAGGATAATTATTGCACACAAGCAATCCCTGCTCTCTTCCATTGGATTCACACCTAAAGGTTTCCTCAGTCCAATAAATCACCTTCTAATTTCAAAATGAGAGAGAAATTACTCTGATTCATTAGCTGTGAATTTTGCAGGTGTGTTCTTTAAATGATCATGCTAGTTGGTTGAGGAGGTAACATTTCTGAAGAAGCAGGTCGTGAAAAGTATAAATTTTTAATGACATGTTTTTAATTGCAAAAAAAAAAAAAAAAGGCTGAAACACAACTTGAGTCCAGCCATGGTGCTGATGTTCCAATAAAACAATGAAAAGGACAGATGTCTTGGTACTTGGAATGCAAAGTTACCTATTTAGAAGCTATGGCCCTCAGTAATACTTACTCCGTGCTTTTTTCCACCCTCAAAACATGTGTGCTTAAGAGATGCTGCCAAAAGTACTTACCCATTGTTTTTAAATACAGTATTATGATATAGCTTGCTGTCCCTGTCACAAAGTTTGGACAAAATAGTCCTCCACATAAAAACCCCACATTGCCAGCTCACATGAATAGCTCTTTCAGCAGAGTTGTCTGAAAAGGCAGCTTTTCATGCCCCCTAAACTGACCAGCTCATGCTGCTGGTACTGCCTCTGTGCCACATAATGCCCACCTCCCATTGGGGGCAGAAACTTCATATTTCAAACAAAGCCCCTAGAAATGACACTCTGCTTCCCTCGGGGGCTTTGAAAATGGCCCCTCTGCTCCTCCCAGATGTTTTCAGGCTTCCTCTAGAAATGCTCAAGACTATATAAAAACATGCATTTGATGAGTGTGGGTAGAAAACAAGTTTCTGGTGCCTTCCTGAAAAAACAGCTGCAGTTTTAGCTGTGAAATCTGACACGAGTGGCCTTGGTGGAGGGGTTGGGGAGGGGAGCTTGGGGCAGTGAAGGGAGAGGAGGGAGGGGTGTTGCCTGTGCTTGGCTTGGTGTTGATGTGTTCACTAAGGGAGGTGTTTCAGGTTTGGGAAGGAGGGCTCACATTCCCTGCTCCTCACTCTCTCTGCAGCATGGCTGTGCTTTCCTGGTGGACGAGGTGCAGACAGGAGGTGGCTGCACAGGGAAATTCTGGGCACACGAGCACTGGGGCCTGGATGACCCAGCTGATGTGGTAACTTTCAGTAAGAAGATGATGACAGGAGGATTTTTCCACAAAGAGGAGTTCAGGCCAAACGCTGTAAGATTTTTGATGGAACTTGAACTCTGTGCTGATTGGTGACCCCCTGAGGAGTGACTGGATCCATGGAAGGGACAAGGTTTCCTCCAGCAGTGCAGGTTCAGCTGGATGGGGCTGCTGTTTTACAGAAACTTGCTGTGTGCTCACACAACAGTTATCATCACCTCTTCACTTTTATTCCAGTTGTTGTCAGTCACCAAGGTCATAAAGCTGGTGGGTGGAGAGGAGAACTGGGTTAAGCCTAATGGAATAAACCTTCAGTACAAAATCCAACCACAAACTGACACCTTCTCCTGTAGGGCAACTTGGGATTTCAGAGCTTGTATATCAGCATTACAGATTCTGTCAGCAAGATTTCTTCCTTGCACTAATGACATTTTAGATGTAATAAATGAAAAAAAAAAACAAAGTCAAACTAAGGAGAACATAAAGCTGATGTAAAAGCCTGTATAGATGATGCTGATTCCCTGTCATCTGTAGCTGTTTCACTGAGATGTCAGAGTAGCAAGGCAGAGTGCAGTAAATGAGAAGCATGAAATAATCACCCTGTGTTTCAGCTCAGCAGTGGGATTTTGCTTTACAGCATAAAAAAGGTGGGTTAGTGAGATTAGTGCATGCCTTTTCATACACCATGTTTGCACTACCAGTGTGAGGTCTTGTTTTTCTTAATTTATAGTGATTTGCCTGTTAACATGTTCCACAACTCTTTTTCTGCCTTTCCCAAGCCCTACCGGATTTTTAACACCTGGCTTGGAGATCCATCCAAGAACCTTATGCTTGCTGAAGTCATTAAGGTTATTAAAACAGAAGACCTTCTAAACAATGCAGCCCACGCTGGGAAAGCACTACTGACTGGGCTGCTGGATTTGCAGGTAAACATCTGGAAGGATTGTAGATAAGAAGGAGAAATTTGCTGCTGAAGTAGGGTCTGAAGTAGGATCATCCAGTTTAAACACTTGGACTGAGGAACTCCAGCTGGGGTCTAGACCATTGTAATAACTTCAACACAGGCCTGTGTCCCTGTCCCTGTTCCAACTGTGTCCCATTTGGAATTGAAGTAAACTTTCTTTTGCTGACTTAAAAATGCTGGGTTTGTATAGCTTAATGCAATATAAAGGGTGATCCCCAAAATATCTGAAGATATGTATACTGCAGCTAATTAAATTATTTTGCTAGAAGGTTTTGTTACCTTAAGCATCTGGTATTTCCTTGTCCTAAAGTTCTTTTTAAAGGAAGGTGCTTTCATATTTTGTTCCAATTCTGCTGGGCTGTTGAAATAAGAAAATTTTATCTTTCCCTCCCTTGTTTGAGGGATATTCCCTACAGCTTCTATTGTGGAGCTCTACAGACAGGCATTTAAGGATAGGCTTGCAGGTGCTCACCTCCCAAAGGCATTTTACATAGAATAATCCAAACACAGTCTCTGCTCTCTCCACACCTTTAAGACATAGCAGGCAGGAGAACAGATACTACTGTAATCTTATATTTTGGAGGGCCAGAATACAACTAGCCCTATCCAAAGGATTGCTCTTCCAAAAGATGAGGATTGTGGTTGAGAGTAAGTGATGCAGATGCTACTGGCAAGTGTCCCACTGCAGGGTAAGAATGAGCTGCTTTCTAGCCCCAGTGCAGATGGTTTATACTCAGGTTTTCCTGGAGTCCACTACAGATGTAAATAAGGTGTGTTATGCTCATTCCAAAGAATATTTTACTTGATCCAGCTCATGGGTCAGATTGATTCTCCCTCCCTGCTTTGTGCTGGGCTCTGCAGGCTGAGCAGGACACGAGGCCATGTGAGCCAGGCTCCACTTCAGCAGAGCGAGGAGGCAGCAGGGTTCCCAGCTGGCAGAGCCAGCCTTGCCACCAGGTGTCCTCTGTTGCAGCACCTGCCATGTGCTTGTCTCTCCTGTCTCTGCAGGCTCGTTACCCCCATCTCATCAGCAGAGTGAGAGGAAGAGGAACATTCTGTTCGTTTGACACTCCAAATGATGCAACTAGAAACAAGTTAATTACAATAGCCAGAAACAAAGGTAAGAAACTTTGTGTGCAGATGAGCTGCACGTGACAAACAGTGGCATTCACATGTAGGTAATGCTTCACATTTTCTTTTTCATATTGTGTATGAGTATTGCAGTATCAGAGGACATAGTAGTGAAATGACAAAGCTGGATTTAGACTTTTCTGGAGATACTTGTCAGAGACCACAGAGCAGTCTGTTGCATGGTGTGTACATTTACCAGTCTCTGCAGGTCTGAGGTTACTGGAAGAGATCTGTGTAGGGCATGAGTTTTTGTGACAGCAGGTTCAGAGTCCTCTGCAGTGAGTGTAGGTGTCCATGGACATGGCTCACTTCTAGAAACAGGGAAGTTAGAAGAAACTTAATGTCACTCAAGAAAAGACAGGGAGAAGAACGATGAGTTTTATAGATAGATAATTCCTATACCTAGGAGTACCTAATGATGAAATACGAGTGCCTAAAATGAGCACAGACCTACAGTGACATCCCTCTTTTCCCTCAGAACAGTTAACAGCTGCAGACTGGCCCAGGTATCAGGAGGGGAACCTTGGGATCCACACCTAACATCCCCTTTGAATTTAACTGTGTGGGCCCTGTGTTTGCTGCTGTCTGGTTTTGCTGTTACTCCTATCTCTTGAAAGAAAGCAGGCAGGGTGCATCTAAGCTGTGTGAAACAAAATTTTAGAGTGTAAAAGACACTCTTTTTTGTTCTTGGAAACTAAGCCAGCAGGGAGAGAAGGCAGGTGGTTTGTTTCATGGTAAACCAAGGCTCTGCTCTGAGGCAGGGTAAGCTCAGCTTAGTAATATGGGTTCTCATTGCTCAAACATTTCTAGGAGTTGATCTTGGGCTAAGAAGTACTGGCACTTAAAGCACTGGAGGGAGAGGTTTACAGGCACTGAGACATTTTAACTTCTTGTCATTAAAAACTAATTAGTTTAAAAACCAATGCAAAGAAACCTCCTGTGTCTTGTTGTGGCACCAAGATACTTGACCAGAAGAGAATTGCAGCTCTGAAATCTCAGATGCTGTTTGAGCTCTGTGCTGGATGAATTCTTTCTGTTGCTTGTCAAGATTAGTCTCAATACTCCAAGTGTTTTATAGAACAGCTCCAGGCACCCACAGTGTTGTTCTAAGCTGCTGTGAAGCTTGAGGCCATTCACACCACAATGTGCTCTATCATGGTGTGGCCAGCAGGATTTGGGGAGCTTCTGCTGGCCCCCCACAGTGGGGGTATCCTCATTCAGAGACGTGAATTTTTCTGGATATTTGGCAAAGATAGAAATGACCAGAGGACCAATTCTGTTCTCATTCCAGGTGTTGTTCTGGGAGGCTGTGGAGACAGATCCATCCGTTTCCGTCCAACCCTGATCTTCAAGGATCACCACGCGCACCTCTTCCTGAACATCTTCAGTGACATCCTAGCAAACTTCAAGTAAAAAGCAGCTCCCTCGCACTGAACAGCTGATTATGAAATTAGTTTGCATTAATTCATGTCTTCTCTACTTACAAGATAAGTGTAAAGTCATAAACTGAGGTTTGTGTTCTGTCTGTAATCCTGCCCAAGGCAAGTTGCTCCATGCACACGCGCCCCAGGCAGAGCATTGGCACTGGTCACCAGCAGGTACATGCAGCTGTCCCTCACTGTGCATTCCCTAGAAAATGTGGCCTGGTGCATTCCCTAGAACCTCCCTCTTCTGGCCTGGGCCATGTTAACTGCAGAGTCCTCCCTACAGACATGTCCCTGACTCTCCACTGTCTGAGCAGGACCTGGTACAGTCTGTTTCCACAGGTGACCCTGGTAGATTGGCGTCCAGAAGCAGCAACAAGTGTGGCCAAACACTCAGAGCCACACCCCTGCCACACAGCGTGCCCTTCTCTAATGGCAGCTGGGATAAAATCAGTGTTTCAAGGAAAGCTCTGCTTTCCACCACTGCCAAGCACAGTATTTTACAGAGTAACTTCCAGCTTTATTCCCTCGAGTACAGGCATCTGCCACACCAACTGCATCAGGGCACTGTCAGCTCTGCCCAGCCTGCACTCACTGCTTCACGGGGCACTGGTGCCCTCAGCCACACCTGCAGCGCTGCAAGTGGCACTGAAGCCCTCGTCCTTTTGTCCTCATCGTGGATGGGTTTTAAAACTTTTGACTTCTCTTACAAGCAGACTTGTACAGAGAAAACTCTACCCTGAAGTAGGTAATTTGACAAAGCTTAGAGAACCATGCAAAGCACATTCTTCCACTTCTGCCAGCAGTCTAGAATGATTCCAGATTATTTAAACCACTTGCCCAGAACACACAATAGCCATTAATTTATCTATTGTAACTTCTACATAAATACTTGAGGTATTTTGTAAAACTAAAGCAGAAATGCCATTATCTGGTATCAGAGCCACTACAGCGAAGGCCTAGTCCTGACTGCACATTTATAATGCAAAGTAATTCTATTTTTGTTCTAATAGTATATTCTAAGTCATCGATACTTCAGAGTCTTCTAGAAAGCCACAGGATCAAAAAATGTGTCAACAGTTCATTAATTTGTTTCTCTTCAGAGAATTGTTTTGGATGTCTCTACTGTTTGCTGAAGGCTGACTTGAACTAGATCTGGTGCCTTTCTTTTTCTTGGTGAGCATCTGGATTTTGTTTACTAAGTTTAACTTTTTGTTGTGCACCAAAAACCAGGGACCACAATGGACTTTTACAGTTGCCCTTTCAGGACCTGACCACAATTTTTAAGTACATAATAAGAGACAGAGAAGTTAAAAGATTTACATGGTTTAATACAGCTACCAAAATGTGAAAAGGTTCCTTACCTGCTTTGAGAAGTGTTAATCATGGTTTTCCCATTTTAAAGTACTGGTATTGGGAAACTCCAGCACAGTCACTTCTGCCAGCTTAAACCCAGTGGGATTTCTGTAAACTTCTGCAGAAAGCAGAACTCTGGGGCCAGCTGGGCAGAACCCGAGCAGGTTTTTGAACAGAGGTTGTAGAAATCTGTAGGGGGAAGGACCGGTAAAAATTGGTGTTCAACAAAACTTCATTGTCATCGCTGTCCTCGTACGCGTATTATCAGCAAAAGGAAAGTCCAACCAAGAACTGCATTTGACAGCATTTTGGGAATTAGTTTGTTTAACATATCAGTGCAGTAGTTTTAGTGAATGTCTCTAGCAAGTCTTGTACTTTTACAGAAGCAAAGGTCCAGTAATTTGAAGTCTTACCACATCTTCACTTTTATTATGACTACTCTAGGTGTTTTTATAATTTTTACTGACACTCAGTAACTGTATAATTGTGTACAACGTTGATGAAATCATTAGAGAATACATAGAAAGCACTGCAGCTGAAGCATATAAAGTTAATATTGTTTACAGCATACTGTGGACAGTGCCAAATAAATGTTTAAACAAATACTTAAGTACACTTCATGGTGTAACTAGTAACTGTGCACAGATTCATAACAAATGACATCAATCATGTGTAATCAATATTCTTAAATAAAATATTTATAATTGAACTTCTCCAGGGCTTTTCATTTAACACCCACTACATGCCTAAACTGAACCATTAGTGCATGTTAAATACATTCTGATGAAGGTAAACATCCAAAAAACACAGTACCTGTACAGCCCACTGTATTTTGCTGACACGGTGTTTGTGCCAAGGAACATTTAGATTTGTTTTGATAGTGGTGTGCTACAGTGTCAGCCACAATTGAAACTCACAGAACCCCATTAGGAAAAATTCAACATGAGAAATAGTAATTCAGGGTTACCCTGTGCCCTTAAATGGCAATGTTACTTAACTGCCTTTGCTGATCTGCCAAGAAACAGAGGTTTCACTTCACAAGAGGAAGAAATAAGGAAAGAACACTCTAGATTATTGGTGAGAGTCAGTTTATTCACCAGTTTCAAGTGAGGTTAGAACTAGAAGAGGGGTGTAAGGAGTTACATTGCTTCTGACAATTCAAAAAATGTGTTACATGTTACAGGTGATAGGTTTGGTTCTTTCTTGGGTTTAAATTCCTCATTTCTACGGAGGTTTTGGAAAACCAGTACCATGGACTAAGACCACAATCCTTCATGGAGACAGGTGCTGCTTTTCCTGTTCCAATGAAGAATGGCAATTTCTGTAAGAGGCTCCTGTCCCAGCCTTGAACTTAACAGCTGAGCTGCCAGCGTCTCTTGCAGCACACACCCTTGTTTTGCCCAGTTCCACTCCCATCCTGGAGGACCCTCCTGAGGTCAGGACACCTTCCCAGTTCCCTCAATTGCATTAAAACATGAGCCTGTCCCTCTCTTGACATTCAGCAGTACCCATCACATGGGCGTGCCATATCTGCTTTAATTTCCAGAGGCTTCCCAGCCAACCTGAAATTAGCTAAAAGAAACATTGAATTTGAAGTAAGGATGCTCTGGCAGCTCCTGCACTTCATTTCAAGAGCTTTTTCATGTTTCATAACAACCAAAGAGGCCAACTGAAACAGGCAGGGTCAGCCTCAGTAATTTGGCCTCCTAGAGTACATTCCAAGGACAGTTCAGACTTGGAATGCTGTGACATTACTGAATCCAACATGGAACAGACACTCCTCACACCATACACAAGCTGCAAGACCTTTAATCCAGGGGGCTGTGCTTTACCATTGTGCCTTTCTACACTGGGTACACTTTCAGCAGGCTTTGCACAGGAAAAGGACAGAGATGTGCAGTTTGGTGAACTACTGAAACCTCATGGAACAACAAGCACAATGAACATGCAACATGGAAAATCACTGGAAATGAGCTGCTGTGTCACACAAGTTCTCCAAATATTTGAGTAAATTTCTCTCTGTCTACAATCTGGCCATACTTAATTGTAAAATACAAAGTATCCCTACTGTTAGACCGTTTGAACTGGTGAAGTACCTCATCCTTGCTATCTCCAACTTCATCCAAAGTCACCACTGTCTCTATGGGACAGTAAATATCATTACGTCTTCCCCAAAATGTCAAGTGGGCCACTCTGACAGTTTGTCCAGTTTCACTTAGGTAGATTAATCCAATAATTCTTCTGAAAAAGTAGCTCATCCCATACAACATTGCCCCAGCAAAGACAGCGATGCCAGTTGTGTAGAAGAGAATATTCTGAGACACCTGGCCCTGCAGGTAGAGGTAGCAGATGGGAGGCAGCATGATCATGGAGGTGGCAGTCTGCAACAGCTTCAGTCTCGACAGCACCCTGCAGTATTTTATCCCTGGGAACCTGTAGACCAGTTTGAACTCTTCTGTCCTCCCATCCACAGCTTTCTGCTGGACCACAGCAGCAGGGGCCGAGTGGGACAGACACACAGACGGCTTTTGCAGTGTCCTGAGGTAATTATTGACACCATGAACTCGCTGGCTTTGTGACTGCAAACGCTCCCACGAACCAAAAATCCGGGACACGCAAGCATCTTCCCTTCTCCACGACCTTGTCCAGAGCTCCTTCTGTAGACACCTCCCAAAAGCTGGTGCTGTGCAGATTTTAGTCCTAGCTGTGCAGAGCCGAGCCTGTAACAAGGTAAGAACCCCACCGGTCATCACCTGAGTCCTCTGTCAAACCCAAGCGGTCAGCTCCGAGTTGGTCCCTCGGGCACCTACAGACAGTGAAGCACAAGCCCCAGCTCACTGTAACCTTAAACCAGTGTTCTGACAGGGAACTGGTGTTCGTGCTCGCATTCCTCCCTGCAGACCGAGAGGGAAAACTTTGCTAACACAAAGTTTTATATATCAGTGAGCTCAGTGACCGACCCTTACACACCCTGACTCTCGCTGCCTGAGCAGTATCGCAGTGAAATCTGCTTCTATCTCGTTAAATAACCACGTAAACAGCAGTTTTAGGGAAACAGAAAAGAAGACTAAGCACGGTAAAGGGAAGGAGGCCGAAGGAGGGAGCAGGCGCCGGGAACGGGCAGAACTGAAGGGGAAAGGCAGGAAGGGAAGTTCCGCGCTGCCCGCGCCATGCTGCAACACGCGCGGGGCCCTGTTCGTGCAAGGACCCGGCACCGAGCGGCCCGCGACGGGATGGCGACAGGGATGGAGAAAGGGAAAGGGAAGGAGACGGGAAAGGGGAGAAGGAGGGGAATGGGGAACAGCCCGGCCCGGTAACCCCGGCGCTCACCGCCGCCATGGCCCCGCCGCCTCACCGCGCCTGCGCCCCGGCCCGCGCGCGGCCCGCCGGGAGGGGCGGCCCCGCCAGCCCAGCCATGGCGCCGCCGCCCTCAGCGCTCTGCCTGTTCGACGTGGATGGCACCCTGACGGCCCCGCGGCAGGCGAGTGCGGGACGGGCTGCGAGCCGCGGGGAGCGGGGCGGGGTGGCACACCGCGTCCTGCCTTGCGAGCCCTCGGGGAGCAGGGTGGATGGCACACCGCGTCCTGCCGTGCGAGCCCACAGGGAGCGGGCACACCGTGTCCTACTGTGCGAGCCCACAGGGAGCGGGGTGGATGGCACACCGCGTCCTGCCTTGCGAGCCCACAGGGAGCGGGATAGCGGGATGGCACACCGCGTCCTGCTTTGCGAGCCCACAAGGAGCGGGCACACCGCGTCCTGCTTTGCGAGCCCACAGGGAGCGGGGCTGGTGGCACACCGCGTCCTGCCTTGCGAGCCCACAGGGAGCGGGCACACCGCGTCCTGCCTTGCCGCGGGCTCCGTGAGCACACTTAGCACGTTTAGCGCTGCTTAAAGACCCGCCTGGTGCTGCGGGTTTGTGTTGATTGTTGCGGAATGGAGGCGCTGGTCTCTGACAAATCTGACGGCTCTGTTTTGGACCCCAGAGAATCTCGGCGGAGATGGCGGCGTTCCTGCAGCGGCTGCGGCAGAAGGTGAAGGTGGGAGTGGTGGGCGGCTCGGACTTCGCCAAGATCCGCGAGCAGCTGGGCGAGGACGGTGAGGGCCGGGCTGATGCAATCCGCGCTCGGGGGCCCGCGGGGAGGCCGTGAAGGTGAAGTGGAGGTTGAACCCCGTTCACCCCTCCCTTCCCTTGCTTTTAATTGTCTTCCTGGTGGTGTTGCTTTGCGCTCAGGCTGTGGGGAGCTGCTAACCGGCATTTGGAAATCGCAGCCTGATTGCACTGTTCAGGTATCTCGATGTCAAATTAAGAGATTGTTACTGGCGGTGAAATCCTGCCTCGGTGACAGAACCTTGGGAGGGTTTTTCACGCTGCTGTGTACAGCGGAGTTGTGTGTGTGACATACACGTGTGGGCTGCTCAGCTGTCGAGCACATCCCTCGAAGACCTGATTTAGTTCTCTGTGGGGTTATGATGCAGCCAGGGACTCCTGCCTTGGTCCTTTATTCTTAACGGTCTTTACTTCATCGATGCCCCGATAACCTCCTCTAGTGCCCAGACAGCTCAGAGTTTGTTTGCCTCCCAAGTGGTCTGCACTAAACCATATCATCTTGTGTTGTGCAAGACTCACAGCTCCCAGACATCTGCTGAGGATTAGTGAACTGGAGGAAACAAACCTGAAAGGGCAGTATTTGGCTTGCTCTCTAGCCAGGCTGTGTGCCAGGTGTTTGCAGTTTGTGAGTGTTTGGTCATTTCTTTACATTTAATGCAGAGTCATATGCCTCTAAGTAAAACCACAGGTAGGTCAAACAAATGACTTTGTGTGATTTGAAGTGTGCATTAATCATAGTGAGAAATGGGACTGGCATTAATCTCGTGCTTGACACCCTGCTGCTGAAACTTTCATGCTTTAGGAGCTATTGTTTGCTGTATTTTAACCTGTTTAACATTTAAGACAATTCTGCATTAAGCATATAGGGGAAATGATCAGTTACTGTCTTTTTGCTTGTTTGCAGTGATTGAAAAATATGACTATGTGTTCCCAGAAAATGGCCTGGTAGCATACAAGGATGGGAAGTTCTTGAGCAAGCAGGTAAGTGTGAAATTTCCAGTAGTGGGAAAAAGGAATTTTCTAAACAAGAGTTTGATTTATTTGTACTGTGTAGTCCTCTGGAATCACCCTTCCAAAGACCAAAATTACTGCTGCTTTCATATGTTAGTCCTGTTAATGGATCATTCATTTGGCATGTAATGTTTAACATAAGTAATGGAGAGTAAACATTTAAAAGAGATCCTGGCTGAATTTGCTGCCTTGACCAGTGGTTCCAGTTTACTGCAGGAGCATTTCTTCATGCTTGCCTATGGCAGACATTAAGTGCAGCTTTTTGTTCAGGGCCTGTGGCACACAGTTTCCTTTTGAAGCAGGTACAAGTAGGAATCGTATTAAATGACAGTTTGGTGTTATAAAGTGAACAAAAAGACAAATGAGAGCCTTTAGTCAGTGCCATGTGAGCATCAGCTGATGTTACTGATTGAAGGCATGTTTGTGTCTCTGTGTGTGTTAACCATGCCTGATGACCCAATGTCTGTGTTTTCCATGTGACTTGCTTTTAGAATCTCAAATTCTGGACCCTTGGTTGAATGGTGTTTGTTTTGTTAGAGCATTCAGGGCCACCTGGGTGAGGACATCCTTCAAGATGTCATCAACTACTGCCTGAGTTACATTGCAAAGATTAAACTTCCAAAGAAGAGGTATGTGCACACAGACATCTCAGTGTGGCCATGTTCTCCATGGGGGAGATAAAGCTCAGCTCAGGGTGCTCAGTAGAAAAATGGGTAATTTCTGCCTAGGGAACAGCACTGTGTGTGTGAAACACAGCTCCCTCCATCCATGCATACAAAGGCAAGTTCCCAGCTGGAGCACAGGGTGTGAAATACTGATTCAGCACTTTTATGTCAGAGGGAAGGAGATTGAGATCTGAGGTAGGAGTGTTCCCTTGCCATGTTTGGAGTTCATGGAGTGTTCCCTTGCCATGTTTGGAGTTCAGCAGCACAGTGTTTTCCAGAGAAAAGTGCAGCCAGAGCAGCTCAGTGTGATGTGTGAGGTGCAGCTGCTCCAGACACTGAAATGCACCATGTGAGGCAGGGCAGCACACTGCCCACATTGCTGTGAATTTTGCAGCTTCACCCCAGAACTGACTGCCTGGCCTGTCAGGCTCTGAGGTTGATGGGATGCTCCAGTCACACTTGTTAAACTAAAATGTACTTCTAAAAGTCAGTAAGGATTATGTTGAAGTTGATTCAAAGCCCAAAGGACTTACTGGTGCCAGAGGTATCTGCATGTTTGGGGGTTTATGCATACAATGAGACAGCTGATTCCCACTGCCTTTAGAATTGAATGGAAATTTATTGTGATGTTTAGTGTTCTGAGCAATTTTCTCATCTGTTTTCTGTTTTGTGAATCAATTCCTGTGCAGAGGCACTTTCATTGAGTTCCGAAATGGGATGTTAAATGTGTCCCCCATTGGAAGAAACTGCAGCCAGGAAGAAAGACTTGAGTTCTATGAACTTGATAAAGTGAGTCACAACTCTTGAAAGATACCCAGCTCTCCTGGAGGAGGCAGTTATGGCCAGGTTATGATTTTTTAAAAAACTTTTATAATTTGTGCAGGTTCTTTTTTTTTTTTCTTTCATTTTAATCCTTTCCATGTGGTTTAACTAATTTCCTCATTCAGACCTCAGGCAGTAGACAATGTTTATTTTATTTTTGGAGTAGCAAGGATTACTTGTAGAAGGGTGGGTTTGGCTCATGTTTTTAGTCCAATATCCAGGGTACTGAACATCCTGCTTCTCTACATGGGGTTTCTAAAAAACCCTGTCCCAGGTAAAACCATTCTTGCTTTGTAACCAGCCTGGGTCCACTGAAGTCAATAAAACTATTCTCTTTTAGAGGTGTTTTTGGGATATCTTTTCATTGGTAAATCAGCACAGCATGTAACTGATGTTTGGTTTTGTTTGTTTGGTTTTTTTTTTTAACAGAAGGAGCATATAAGGGAGAAATTTGTAGCTGATCTACAAAGAGAATTTGCAGGCAAAGGCCTCACATTTTCTATAGGTAATACCTTAAAAGAATGTTATTTAAAACATCCATTAATTTAAATTTCAATTAAGTCATACTCTCTTATGGCTGTGACATCCCATCTCATTTCTGTGACAGCTCTCCCTGGGGGTGGTTGCAGGCAAGACTGAGCCTCTTTTTCCTCTCAGGCTTTTATTGGGACATTTTAATTGAAATCCATCAACAAAGAGAACTTCACTTCTTGTCATCAGTTCATTGTCCTTTAATGTCAGTTGTGTGACTGATTCTGCTCATTATGGAGCATATTAGATGCTTCAGGTTAGTCAGAGTTGTTTCTATGAATCAGTTTTGATCAGTGCTGCTCCAGTTGCCCTTGGTTCTTCAGCTATACCTGCATTGTGTGGGAGGAAGGAAAGAATCCAAAAGCAAATGCAAGCCTAAGGAAAAGAAATTATAATAAGGGGAAATTAATTTTTGATGCATTTTTTTTCTTTTTTACCCTCTCTCCTAATATATTACCACACTCCTGCCTTTTATTGTTTTTCAGAATTGCAAAGTATGGTTGGCATTAGTGCTGAAGGACTAAGGCAAAAGTGAACTGCAGTGTAGTTCTTCTCTCTCCTTTATTTTGTAAATCCCTTTTGGACACCTACTTCAGCTGGGAATCATGCTCTTAGGTATTGGTGCAAGCCAAGGGTTCAGAATTGGAACAGCTGTTGTCCTGTTAGGGTGTGCTGAAAGGGCTGATTCCTTCCCTTCCCTACTCTGAAAGCCTTAGAAAGCCTTTGCCTGTGATTTTATGGCTGTACAAATATCAGTGGCTGTGTTCATTTGTGTCCTTTCTTTCTAAAAGGAAAGAGGTTAAATGTAATTCTTTTTAAAAGGTTCATTTGGATAGCAGTGAGTATTTGGGAACATGCTCAGACTTTGTGGAGTGGATAAATAATCTCTGATTCACAGCTGTAAGAACTGATACCCTATAAAACACTTTCTGTACTTGCAGGACTTAACTCTAGGGTCTCACAACATTTCTGTGTCTTCTGCAAAGCTCCCTCTTCCTAAAATCTTTCCCAGTTTAGGCTTTTTTTCACTTTCTCTGCCTTCAGAAGTACATTCTGAAAATGAGACAAGTCTTGGTTCCTCTCTCCTAGGAGGGCAGATCAGCATTGATGTGTTCCCAGATGGCTGGGATAAAAGGTACTGCTTGGGAATTGTTGCCAAGGATGGATACAAGACTATTTATTTCTTCGGAGACAAGACCATGCCAGTGAGTACATGAGTTTGATACATTAATTGGAGAGATGCTGTAATTAAACCTCAAGGACTGTAGGTTCTAACCTTATAACCTCAGTCCTGACCAGAGCTGAAGTCAGGATACAAACAAGTGTCCATGGTTAGCTGGCTGCAGCTGGGAAGGTTTCCTTCTGTTGCCTCAAGTGAGCACAGAGCTCTTGCCTTGAGAGAAGTTGTTTTAAAATTGAACTTCTGTAGTTCTGTTAAACACCTAGGTGAGATGACTGTGAAACTCATTGTTCCTGCTGGCTCAGTGTAGATTGAGTCTCCTTGTTGGCTAGTGTTTATTAAATACGTTTATTTCCTGTCTTATTTAACACTGTGCCTTGCTCACTATTCTGTGTGTCTCCACCCTGGGGAACTGAACAGAGTCCTTTGTCCTTCACCATGGGGCAGAGCTCTGCAGGGCAATTCAGAGGCTTTTAAAAACCCTGAACACAGACCTGACAGGAGCTTGTGAGGGCACTGGCAAGCACAAGGACTTGCTCAAAATTGAAACTGTCTGAATATGACCAAGGGACAGTGTCAGGCTAAGTTTTACAAGAAAAGGCTTAGTTTTATAACAACTCACAGTTCTAAAACACTTAAGTTACACAGGACTTTTTTTTAAAGGTGAAATTTTGTAAGAAAAAGAGAAGCTTGAAATTAAAACTTTTTTCACTTGACATCAGCTGCAGAAGTATCACCTGTCCCTGTGGCACAGAGCACAGACAGTTCATTTTAAACCCTCTAAGTGGCAGTGCAGCATTTCCAGAGAGTTGAACTGCTAAGAGCTGATGCTGACCCAGTGCAAGTAGTGTGGCAAGCAGAAATTGGGGAATGAAGCTATGGATTTTGGGGACCTGTGCTCATACAGGGCAGAGCTGTTGTTCACTGAGCCTAATCCCTGCAGGCCCTTGGAAAAAATCCATTCTTCCCTGTTTCCCTTCCTGTGTCCCTTTTTGTGACTGTGCTTTATGTTCAATCAAATTAAATCCTCTTCTTCTTCCAGGGAGGGAATGACTATGAGATTTTCACAGACTCCAGAACAGAAGGCCACAGTGTCACATCCCCTCAGGATACAAGAAGAATCTGTGAAGAGCTGTTTTTTAAATAAAAGACTTTCAGAATTGACACTTCCAAGACGGTTAAAACAGCAGAATAACTTGGAACATCATCTTCATTCTGAATTGGGTTTTTGTAACTGGTCATGGATAGCAGGTGCTTCAGGTCAGTCATGACTGAAGGGAAATGTTTTAATTGAAGACCCCTTGCTGACTGGGGGAACACAGCAGAGCTCATTTAGCACCATCCTTTCAGTTTCCAGTCACATAAATTGTTTTGTTGTTGTTGTTGTTTTTTTGCTTGGTTGTGGGGTTTGGGTTGGGTTATATTTTGGGTTGGTTTTTAAAGGCACCTGTAAACTTCCTTAATTAATTAATTACAATTTAGGGAGGGAAGGGGAGGCATAATTTGCCTCTAGTTGATTCATGGTCTCAAAATTGTCCTGCAGGGCTTAATCCCTAGGGATTTTTATGTTGAGGCTGTTTTTAAAAGATGAAGTTGTTTCTTTTAAAATTCTTACCTTGTGCTGTATGGATTAACATGAATTATAAGACAGTTGTGATTTCCTTCTCTAAAACTGGAAGATGAGCAGAAGGGAAAGGTTTTATTTCTTTCTGGGGTTGGGAGGATGGCACTGAACCAGAAGTCCCTGAGTGCCACCCCTGGGAATGCTGGACCAGCTGGTGCCAAAGTTCCCTCCTTGGGATGGATGTGGTGCCAAGGCACAAGTCAGGTCATGGTACTTACACTCTTTGCAGACCAAACCTAAAAAATCATTTGTAAAAATCAATTAAAATAACTTCAGCACGTTAGCAAAAGGCATTTCTGTCACTTTCTGATCGTTTTCTGAGATTCCTGGTTAAGGCATTGAGGGTAGGTGAGATTTTTCATATGACAAAAATGACCTAAATTATGTTTTTATTAAAATTTATGTCAATGCCTGACACTCTGTGTAACTGTTAATATTACTTTTCACATCTGGCATTAGGAAAGTAATCTTGACTATGAACAGTTTGATTTAGTAAAGGAGAATAAAATCTGATTTTATCATGCAAAAATACTGCTTCCATTTGTCATTTTGGTAAATAAAATACTTAAAGCAGACCTGTTGCATGCTGCCTGTCAGTACAAAGAAATGAGTAATCTGAATCTTTCCAGTTCCAGGTTCAGTAAAAAAAAAAAGCAGAGAAAAGAATCTCTGTGTGCCACCTGAAATCCCCAAAGGAGCTTACAAAGAAAGGAGGGGGAGCTGCAATGCACCTCATGCACCAAAACTGTTTTGTCCTCCAGCACACTTCTTCCCTAGCTGATTCCTGTTTTAATGGGAGCTGACTCAGGACCAGAGCCATCCCTGGTGCAGGAGTGCTGCTCGAGGAGAGACATTGTAAGAGCTGCTGTGCTGTGTGTGCTCCATGTCCTGTACCTGATGAGTTATTTTACTGCAGGGCTGCTTGCTGTATTGGCAGAAAGTCACCAGTGCAAAATTCCCTGTGCAGGACCAAAGCCAGGTTTGTTTTCAGCCTCAAGCACAACATTTCTGGCTGCTCTGTCTTGGGAGCTTCCTCTGACATGCCCTGATTTTACTGTTTCCTAATTGTTCTGCTAACTGCAGTCAGTGGAACATTTCCTGTGAAAACATTTCCTTAAATCAAACTTTTAAATGTGATCACACAGGGGTGCAGGGGCAGGCAGCTGCATTCTCCTCTTTCAAGCTGATCCTCTTCAGCACCAGCTCCCCAGGGAGCAGACTGGAAGCACACTAAAGCACTGAAATGGTTGCATTTATTGTAAAGAAAGCAGAGGGTGATACTCCAACACACAGCCCAGTGATAAATCCACCACTGCCACGGCTTTTGGGTCATAAAAAAACAAACCAAACCCAAAGCCCACTCCACCACGGTGCAAATGAATCACATAAAAGCTCCTTCTCCCCTGCAGCTTACTGAAATTTTTATCATAATTGTCATCTTAGGTGCTCAAAGTACCTCAGGGATTTTGTAGAGCCTGCCATCCATCAGAGTCTGAGGCTGGTTGTGGTTGTCTTGCAGTGAAATCCTATGAAAATACTACAAACACCAGCACTGCCCTAAAAAATCAACCAGCTACAAGAAGTACAAACTAAAACCCAAAAAACCCCACAAAAATCCCCACTAATCTGCCTTCAAGAGCACTCAGGGGAAGCCAGGCCTGCACCGAGCTGTGCAGCAGCACCTCACTTGTGACAGCACTAGAGGGCAGGGCTGCCTCTGGCTTTGGGGATAGGGTTTTTAAACTAAAGAAAATTTATCTCTTTTTGGTGGGGTTTTTTCCCCCTTCTCACTTAAGCTTTTGGAGTTACAGTTTGTTGGGGTTTTTTTTCTTTTTTTTCTTAAAAAGAATGGAGATAAATTAGGTATTACTTGAATATTCAAAATCAAGTGAGGAAGAAATACAGCTTGATTCAAAAAGATGGGTGTTTTGGTGGGGTATGTTTTGTTTAAAATTGGAACATGAATATGTGGGATGTGTGTTGCAGGTACACTGGTAACAAAGTGATTCTGCTTTTCCAAGAAGTCAGACCAAGTGGATCAGTACACACACACACAGAACATGCCTGATGTACAGTGCTGCAGCCAGGGAGAGGAAAGCAAAGGCCCAGACTGCAGGGCACACTCAGCTGTCACTGAAAGCTCGGGACGTGGCTGTCGGGGCACTGCCTGGTCTGCCAAGGAAAAAGAAAAAACCCAAAATATTTGTTGACCCGCATTTCTTGTGCTGAACCATGAGGTTAAATACTCATGTTCCTTCCACTGAACAGATCAGATTATCCCCAGAATCTGCAGAGCCCTAGGCAACACCCAGAGCAGACAGGTGCACTTTTCTCCGCTAGACAGCTTTTCTCGCAGGGCTGAGCATTATGCTGACAGCCTCAGGTCCTTTCTTGGTTTCATTACTTATCCGAGCTGACACGACAAGTGACTGGGCCTTGTGATAAAACCTCATTCAACCCCAGCACGGCTTCACCTGATCCCTACTTTGTTCTTTCCTCATTCGCTGAGGTGACCCAGCCCTCACTCGTTCTTGAAGCGCACGGCCGCGTCCGTGCCCGCCATGGCCGCGGCCACGTGCTTCCGGCCGCACTTCCGGGAAGCGAGGGAACACTTCCGGCTCCTGCAGTGACGTTATGGGAAGGCGCCACCAGCGCCAGTCGGAGCCGGCGCGGCTCCAGGGAACGGAATAAAACCTCCCCGTTCCTCCGGGACAGCCGGGGCAGCCCGGCCCGGGGCAGCTCCTGCGCTGCATCTTCTCCGGGTATAAAACCTCCCTGTTCCTCCGGGAAAACGGCAGCAGCCCGGCCCGGGGCAGCTCCTGCGCTGCATCTTCTCCACGATCCAGAGCCATCTCCAGCAAAACCGCCCCTCCCCGCCCCAAGGAAGCGACTTGCCGGGTCCGACCACAGCGTCAAGCAGGGCCACTTAGCAGTTTCACATTTAAAAAGAAGAGACACGCTTCATCTTTTAATGATTTCATCTTTTATTGCACATCACATCACATCACATCACAGTAACACATTGTTACTGTGTCCCTGTGTCCCCTGCGCCTCTCCCAGTGTCCGGGCTGTGTCCCGTGTCCTGATGTCCCTCTATCTGTCCCAGTGTCCATGCTGTCTCATGTCCCTGTGCCTGTCCCTCTATCCACGCCGTGTGTCCCATGTCCCTATGTCCATCTGTATTCCTGTCAATGTCACACGCCCCTGTGTCCCAGTGTCCTGTCCCTCTGCCCGTGCTGTTGCTGTCAGGACCAGTGTCCCTGTGTCCTTGCGTGTGCCCTTTGCCTGTCCAGGTGCCCATGTCCTCACGCCTGTGCCCCATGTCCCTGTGTGCCCATCCCGGTGTCCGTGTCCCCGCGTCGCTGCTCAACTGCCACGGGATGGGGATGAGGGCTACGGGGGGAGGGTCTCGCCGCGCCGATACCTCGGACGAAGGTGACGGGCGCGTCGAAGACATAGTTGAAGGCGGTCTGGAAGTAGTTCACGGGGTTGGGCACCGACGTGGTGCTCTCGGAGACGGGGGTGCGGGTCGGCGGTACCTTGAACGCCTCCCAGTCGGGATCCTCCGGCATGGCGGCGGCTGCGGGGAAAGATGGCGGCGACCCCTGAGGGGGCGGGAGCGCGGGAATCTGGCGGCGGCCCCGGGGCACGCCGGGAGTTGTAGTCCGAGTGTCCCTCCTCCGTGAGGGGATCCCAGAACCCCGGGATGGGTCGGGTTGGAAGAGCCCGCAGTGTGTCGCGTCTGTCCCACCTCCCTGCCCAGCGGGGCCATCCCGCAGCACATGGCACAGGACTGTGAGCAGATGGCTTTGGGATATCCCCGGTGAGGGAGACTCCACACCCTCTATGGGACCTGTTCTCGGCCACTGCATAGGGGTGAAGTTCTGCCTCATGTCCAGGTGGAATTTGTTGGGATCAGTTCCTGCCCGTTCCTCTGGTGCAGTTGCTGGGCCCCCAAAGCAAAGTCTGGTCCCTGCTCGGAGCCCTCCCTGCACACAGGGACACACAGGGCTGAGAGCCCCTCTCAGCTGTGAAAGGTGTCCCTGCCCATGGCAGGAGTTGGGACTGGATGATTTTTAAGATCCCTTCCAATCCAAACTGTTCTGTGATTCCCAGGTGTATCGTCTCAATCTCTTTTCCAGTCAGAATCACAAAGCCTGGGCTGGCAGAGAGATTTTCAGTCTGTGCTGGGGGTACCTGGTGCCGGTGTTCATAGCTCGGGGTGTGTGGTACCCCTTTTGGAAACTGCCCTCATTCAGGAAACTGCCCTAATTCAGGGAACTGCCCTCATTCCTGCCATTCACATTAGAGCTGTTCAGGAGGGAGAAGCGTAAACTGAGCCAGCAGCAATTGACCTTTATCACACCACAACTGTCGTGTCCAACCTGCCAGGAATGAAATGAATATCGCAGCAGATGAAGCGAGTGGCTAAATTTGTGTCTTCAGACCCATACCCATCTTAAGTATTAATCTGGGGAGGCACTTCCTGACAGCCTCTCTCTGCTGCTGCCCCGGGCTGAAGACATCCCATGGTTGGTACAGCTCTGCTGGAGTCGCTTGTGTGCGAGGGTCAGCGAGCAGGGCTGGGTTGTGCTCCTGGTGGTGCTGCTGGAATGGGACCAGAATCCTCAGAGTTCCACTCAGGCTGGAAAATGAGCTTGGTGGAAAGCACAGCCGGGCGCTGGGAGTGATCTGAGCCAGGAAGGAGCTGCAGTGGGTGCAGGACTAACCCTTCGCTGCTTGTGCTTGAGGTTTATGTATTTATCCCTTCTCATCTGGCTTTCAAGGTGCCTTTAGAACCTGTGCATGTTCCTGTTACCCATTCCTTTGAGCATCCTTTCCCCTTGATTTCCCAGTCTTTGGCTGTGCTTGTTTTGTGCCATTTGCCTCGATGACACAAAGCCCAGGATTTCCAAACAGGCCTTTTTGGTGCTACAGGATAAAAAATAAATTGTTATAATTGAGAGCACAGAAGGATAGACCTAATAAAGAATGTATTTCTCCTTCAAAGTCCTTCAGAAGAAGCTGAAGGAGGGAGATCTTGTTAAGCTTTTTATTTAAGTGGCATCATTTGTCCAGAAATTTAGTAAATTCACACTGACAGAGAATAGATTTGGAATTGGTATTAGAAAGAAATCCTTTCCCTGGGAGGGTGGGCAGGCCCTGGCACAGGGTGCCCAGAGAAGCTGTGGCTGCCCCTGGATCCCTGGCATGGTCCAAGGCCGGGTTGGACAGGGCTTGGAGCCACCTGGGATAGTGGAATGTGTCCCTGCCCATGGCAGAGGTGGGACTGGATGGGCTTTAAGGTCCCTTCCACCACAAACCATCCCAATATTCTATGCCAGTTTTCCATGTACATGACAGAAGCTTGAACAAAATCCTGCCCTGCTACAACTCAGAGAAGAGCCCAGAAATCTCTGTGGCATTCCCATCTGAAACGGGGCGGGGGGATTTCTGTTGTGTTTCTGTTGTGTTTCTGTTGTGTTTCTGTTGTGTTTCTGTTGTGTTTCTGTTGTGTTTCTGTTGTGTTTCTGTTGTGTTTTCTGGGGAGCTGGCAGTGAAGCCCCCCTCGGTCGTTCCCTCCGCAGTCCCACCGTAAGTTCTCCGCTCCCAGGCACGGCCACCTGGGCTTCCTGCCCCACAAGCGCAGCCGCCGGCACCGAGGGAAGGTGAAGGCCTGGCCCAAGGATGACCCCAGCAAACCCGTCCACCTGACAGCTTTCCTGGGCTACAAAGCTGGCATGACCCACACCGTGCGGGAGGTGCATCGCCCCGGGCTCAGTAAGGAACTGAGGGGCCACATCCACCAGGGGAAGGAGGGAATAGGCTCCCTGGCAAAGGCTGCTTATGGAAAGGGGTGGTGGAGCCCACAGCTCTAGGTTGAATCCTGGCTATCCAGATCTTGGATGGTCAAAGGCCACCTCAGCACGGGCTGAGTGTGGAGGTTCCTGGAACTCTCCACACTGGGATGGTGAGTGGTGGTTTGGGAGGTGGGAATGCTGGGGCTGGAACGTGACCTTGCCCCCAGCACTCTCTGTGACAGTGGGAATCCGCCAGGGAATGACCTGATGATCCCAGAGGATGCCGGGCACCACTTCCCTTTGCTGCCTTGCAGAGATCTCCAAGCGGGAGGAGGTGGAGGCCGTGACCATCATCGAGACCCCCCCGATGGTGGTGGTGGGGGTGGTGGGCTACATCGAGACACCCAAGGGCTTGAGGAACTTCAAGACTGTTTTTGCCGAGCACATGAGCGACGAGTGCCGGCGGCGCTTCTACAAGAACTGGTACGTGCTCCCAGAAGGGGTCACTGAACACTGAAACTGCCCAGGGAAGTTTGGAGTCACCACCCTGGAGGTGTCCAAGGGACAACTGGATGTGGCACTCAGTGCTCTGGGCTGGGTTACCAGGTTGGACTCGATGACCTTGGTGGGCTTTTCCAACCCCACCGATTCTGGGATTCCCAGAGTGGGGGTTTCCTGGGGGGCTGCCTGCCAGGGAGGGATCTCTGGCAGGAATTCCACAGGCTCTCTGGGATGCCCAAACAGCTCAGCTCCTGCGGAGTTAAACTGCTGCCTATTTAGTCATGCACAGAGACACTGCAAACAGCCCGATGCTGGGGAGCAGCGTTTGCATATGTAAATTTATTCTAATAGCCGAACCAAGTTAGCTCTCTCCACAATATCGTATGGCAGGTTCCTTTTCCCTCCTGGAGCTTGGGCTCATCACCTCCCCAGTTAACTGGAATCCTTGAGCTGGAGTGGAACTAGATTTGCCAGGGGGAAAACTGATGCAGAATGTGGCCCTTGGCCCCCATAAATACCAACACCCCTCCGCAGAGAGGGGAGTGGAAACACGAATTTCCTCGCTGTAGGAATTGTGTCTCCTGTAACAGTGCCATGGAGACCCACCCACCACACGTCTCTGATCCCCGTTTTCTCCTGTCAGCCCTTTTCACGGCTCATTCGCTTCCCTCTTCCCACCCACAGCCCCTGACAGTCAGGTGAGGCTCAGGTATCTACAGCTCTGTGATTTCCTGGCTGCAGGAATCCCCTGTATCAGTGCCATGGAGACCCTCCCACCACAAGCCTCTGATCCCTGCTTTCTCCTGCCTCTGATTTTGCGCCTGTGTTTTGATGGTGCTGAGTCAGTCAGTGAGAGACAACTGCATTCCCCATGCAGAAAGGTTTGAATTACCCTTGAACAAGCCCTTTTCACGGCTCATTATCCATTTCCCTCTTCCCACCTCAAGGTCCTGACATCCAGGTGAGGCTCAGGTATCCACAGGTTCGTTGTGCCTCCGAGGAGGTGGCTGGCAAGGTGACCTGTCCCCTCTCTGCACTGTCACCAGCCCTTTATCAGCTCTGATGGATGTTAAACCACTTCTGCCCCTAGGCACAAGAGCAAGAAGAAGGCGTTCACCAAGTACTGCAAGAAATGGCAGGATGAGGCAGGGAAAAGGCAGCTGGAGAAGGATTTTGCAGCCATGAAGAAGTACTGCAAGGTCATCCGTGTCATTATGCACACACAGGTCAGAGCCTCCCCTCGGCATGGGCAGCAGGCTCAGGGGTTTTCTCAGCTCTGAAGGGCCTGGGAATGGGATCAGGGGGTGTTTTGGTGGGGTCACAGGGGCTGAGAGAGCAGAGGGTGTGAGACGGGCGATGGGAGGTGCTGGCTGACCTTTCCAGCTGCCTCCTGACCTCCCACTCCCCTCCCAGAGCTTTCTGCTCCAGGGTTGCCATGAGGACTGTGGTTTGGGAACACTGGGGAGCCCCCACATCCCTGTGGGAGCCCACACACCCGGTGGAGGAGAGCAGGAGGAGGGCAGAGCCTGGGCAGGTCCTGAGTCCTGTGTCAGCAAGGGACCTTGGGCCTCATGATCACCTCAAATTAGCAACTGGTGTCAAATGTTTTGGGCAAAAATAACCCCACGGGCAGACACATTTTGCCAGATGCTGATTGCTGGATACACAGGGGCCCATTTTCATGCTGATCCCTGGAGTTAAGGGCTGCTTTGGAGTCTGGGGGAGAGCTAAGTTGGCTCAAGGCCAGATGAGGTGTCTGGGCTCGAGGACAAGGAGTTGGCTCCATAAAATCCCAGATATAAAGAGCTGCTGACCCACGGCTGCTGGGAAAGGGGATGACTGTGGCAGAGAGGTGAGGCAGTGGCTCTGCTCACCCGTGTGCCCCTCACTAATTGTGGGTGACCCAGCCCTGCTGCACCCTCCTCCTGTCTGTGGGGCGAGGGGCCACATGTCACCCTAAAGCACTGTGTGCTGCAGATGAGGCTGCTCCCACTGAGGCAGAAGAAGGCCCACATCATGGAGATCCAGCTGAATGGGGGCACAGTGGCTGAGAAGGTCGACTGGGTCCGGGAGAGGCTGGAGAAGCAGATCTCTGTGCACAGTGTCTTCAGCCAGAACGAGATGATCGATGTCATCGGCGTCACCAAGGGGCACGGCATGAAAGGTGCAGGGGTTTGGGGCTGTCCTTCTCACGTGGCTCTGCCCATCAGGTGGTTTTAGGGTAGGAGAGTGTTAACCATGCTGAGAACCCCCAACTTCGTGTAGAGGGAGTAGCAAAGAGCCTCAGGATCTTAAGCACGACAGCCAGATCTGTTGTGGCAGGGCTTGGTTTCCTTAATCTCAGGGATTCCAGCAAGGGAAGAACTCAACAGGGTCATCTTTGATGTAGATACAAAGGAGCTGACAAGGTAACCTCTGGTGGAAAGATTTTCCCTGAGATTAGGGCCAGTGAAAGCTGTGTTAGCTGTTGTGCCCAGAGGCCTCCCAGGAGGCTCAGAGGCACTGTCAGAACATAAAGCAACCAGCTCTAATGGGAGGTGTCCCTGCCCATGGCAGCAGTTGGAACTGGATGATCTTTACGGTCCCTTCCAATCCAAACCATTCTGTGATGGTGTGAATGTCTCACAAAGCCCCCATGTGCCGGGGTGTGGGCATGGAACACCTCCCAGGCTGATCAGAGCCCTGGGAAGTGAGAACAGCTCCTGATCTCCTCCCAGCACAGCCTCCTCTGAGAACTGCAGGAGATCAATGAGACTGTCCCTCAGGAGAGCGATGGGGCTGTCCCTCAGGAGAGCAATGGGATTGTCCCTCAGGAGAGCAGTGGGATTGTCCCTCAGGAGAGCAATGGGACTGTCCCTCAGGAGAGCGATGGGACTGTCCCTCAGGAGAGCAGTGGGATTGTCCCTCAGGAGATCAATGAGACTGTCCCTCAGGAGAGCGATGGGGCTGTCCCTCAGGAGAGCAATGGGACTGTCCCTCAGGAGAGCAATGGGGCTGTCCCTCAGGAGAGCAATGGGACTGTCCCTCAGGAGATCAATGAGACTGTCCCTCAGGAGAGCGATGGGGCTGTCCCTCAGGAGAGCAGTGGGACTATCCCTCAGGAGAGCAGTGGGATTGTCCCCCAGGAGAGCGATGGGACTGTCCCTCAGGAGAGCAGTGGGATTGTCCCCCAGGAGAGCGATGGGACTGTCCCTCAGGAGAGCGATGGGACTGTCCCTCAGGAGAGCAGTGGGATTGTCCCCCAGGAGAGCGATGGGACTGTCCCTCAGGAGAGCGATGGGACTGTCCCTCAGGAGAGCAATGGGATTGTCCCTCAGGAGAGCAGTGGGACTGTCCCCCAGGAGAGCGATGGGACTGTCCCTCAGGAGAGCAATGGGATTGTCCCTCAGGAGAGCAATGGGACTGTCCCTCAGGAGAGCAGTGGGACTGTCCCTCAGGAGAGCAGTGGGATTGTCCCTCAGGAGAGCGATGGGACTGTCCCTCAGGAGAGCGATGGGACTGTCCCTCAGGAGAGCGATGGGACTGTCCCTCAGGAGAGCAGTGGGATTGTCCCTCAGGAGAGCGATGGGATTGTCCCTCAGGAGAGCAGTGGGATTGTCCCCCAGGAGAGCGATGGGACTGTCCCTCAGGAGAGCGATGGGACTGTCCCTCAGGAGAGCAGTGGGATTGTCCCCCAGGAGAGCGATGGGACTGTCCCCCAGGAGAGCGATGGGACTGTCCCTCAGGAGAGCGGTGGGATTGTCCCCCAGGAGAGCGGTGGGACTGTCCCTCAGGAGAGCAGTGGGATTGTCCCCCAGGAGAGCGGTGGGACTGTCCCTCAGGAGAGCGATGGGGCTGTCCCTCAGGAGAGCAATGGCACTGTCCCTCAGGAGAGCAGTGGGATTGTCCCTCAGGAGAGCAGTGGGATTGTCCCTCAGGAGGGCAATGGGACTGTCCCTCAGGAGAGCAATGGACCATCCTTCCCCAGCCCAGCCCCTCCCTGCTGACCCTGCCTGCTGTTCCCACACTCCCAGGGGTGACCAGCCGCTGGCACACCAAGAAGCTGCCCAGGAAGACACACAAGGGCCTGCGGAAGGTGGCCTGCATCGGGGCCTGGCACCCGGCCCGCGTGGGCTACTCCATCGCCCGGGCTGGCCAGAAGGGCTACCACCACCGCACCGAGATCAACAAGAAGGTATGGCCCAGGGGGCTCCCTCAGGCTCCCATCCTGTCACCATCCTCCTTCCCACAGTGCCCTCAGCTCCCCGCATCCTCCTGCATGTTTCACTGGACATCTCCACGTCTTTCCTGGTGCTTTGCTGCTGCTCGAGGGCACGCTGTGGTGAAAACCACGTGATTCTGTGGGGGATTCTGTCACCCTGTGAAGCTCCCCAGCAAGGGGCAGGAGAGTCTCCATCTCCACTGCCTGTCTTTTCCCAGATTTACCGCATTGGCCACGGGATCCACGTGGAGGATGGCAAAGTGGTGAGGAACAACGCCTCGACGCACTACGATATCACTGAGAAGACCATCACACCTCTGGTGAGGGCTGAGGGCTGACAGGGCTGTGACCCTCCCAGCTGGCTCTCCTGCCCACCAACCCCTCCGCTCTCCCCACAGGGTGGCTTCCCTCACTATGGGGAGGTCAACAACGATTTCCTCATGCTGAAGGGCTGCGTGGTGGGCACCAGGAAGCGCGTGCTCACCCTCCGCAAGGTGAGAGCACCGGGCTGGGAGGGGCTGCAGCTCCCCAGGAACACGTTCCCCACATGGAGGATCCTCCAAATACTGGGCAGGGATACTGGGCAGGTCCTTGGTGCTGTGCCACATGTGAGGCAGGTGGATGGAGCTGGAGAGCTTCAGAGCCCTGAGGGCTCTGGTTCATTTCAGACATGAAACCTTGGATTGCCACAGAAAGGTGATTGGGCATTGGAATGGGCTGCCCAGGGGCGTGGGGGTAAAGTTACTGATGTTTAAGGACAGACTGGATGTGGCACTCAGTGCCATGGTCTGGGTGACAAGGTGGTGTCAGGTCATAGGTTGGACTTGGTGATCTCAGAGGTCTTTTCCAGCCTAACTGATTCTGTGAAATGCTGAGTGAAGAGCAGATCTGCAAGCTGAGCACCAGGGTGTTGCTCTGAGAGCACAGATTTTTGAGGAGATATTTGTTTAGAGGATATTCCAACCCTACATCCGTGAGGGCAGCTCTCCCGAGTTTCTGTGACAATTCTCCTGATGCTGTGACTGTTCTTTCCCAGTCCCTCCTGGTGCACACCAGCCGCCGGGCCCATGAAGCCATCGAGCTCAAATTCATTGACACCACTTCCAAATTTGGCCATGGCCGCTTCCAGACAGCTCAGGAAAAGAGAGCTTTCATGGTGAGTTCCTTGGGCTGCCCCCAGCTCATTGTGGGGCCACAGCAACTGACTCCAACCAAGCATCTTCCAGGTGTCCATGGGCAGGGAGGTGGAACTGGATGAGTTTTATGTCCCTTCCGACCCAAAGCATTCCAGGATTCTACGATTCCATGAGTCTGTGATTTGTTTCTCGATACAACAACAGCCAAAGGAATGTTTGAGACTCTCTTGCCCAAAGGCAGCCATGAATTCAGTTCACACAGCAGAAATGATGCTAAGGAAGAACGGGATGAGTTGTGTGAGTGATCCAAGACAACTCAACCCACAAATAAAAGACCATATGGGCAACCAGTTCCCATTCACCACGGGAGGTTTTAAACATGCAGTTAACTTGGCAGGCACTGTCTTGGCCATATGGTCCCTTTCACTTGGAATTGTGCACTGCTTTGATTTGTTTGGGATGATTTATAGCTTTAATGTTCTTAGAGGAAAAAAAGTTTGGGTCAAATTCAGATGCAAATTTGTGGTGCTTTTGTCAGAAGCTTTCAAGAAGGCCAAGCAGTGTATTTTTCTTAAATCCAGAAAATATGTAATTACATAATCCAAACACAGCAGTTTCCTGAATAGTTTTGCAGCCTTCACCAGGCTGGTGTGTCTGAGTCTGAAGTGGAGGAAGCACTGAGTAAACCAGGAGAAGGAGAAGGGAAAGAAACAACTGCCTGAGTCCCACGCAGATGTAAACTGGGTCTGGATCTGGCCTGTCAGCCAGAAATGCCATGTGAAGCTGCCTAAGCCTCCTTAGTGCTGGCAGGGGGATTGGTTAGGCACTGCCTTTGCAGAGCTCTTTAGAGGTTAAGCTGATTTCATTCAGCTCAGTGTCAGGAGCCTGTTGTGTCACTGCCAGCCTGAGCTGCTGTGACGAGGAGCTCGGTGACAGGAGGAGGTTTGACCCCGGTGCAGCTCTTTTCTTTGCCATTTTGCCCCATGGATTCTGTGTCTGGAAGTTGAGGGACCTAAGTAATTCCTGCCACCTGCTCCCACAGGATTGATTTGCTGTGGGATAACCCCATTTTTCAGCTGCTGGTCACCAGAGCCCAGACACAGCCATGCAGGCCATGTCTGCATGTCCCTAAATCCAAACTCTCCTCTTTGCTCTCTTCCAGGGCCCCCAGAAGAAACATTTGGTGAAGGAGAAGCCAGGTGTGCAGGAAGAGCTCTAAGGATGGAGATCCAAGGCTGCCTGCCTGGGCACTTGCAATAAAGGGGCTCCAAGCCACGCCTGCTCCCTCTCTCCTTCTGGAGGGGTGTCTTGCCTGTTTTCAGGCTCCTCAGCAGGTGGGGATGGGAAAAGTGACATTTGGGATGGGCCCACATGGACAGGGACTAACTGGGACAGCCAAGTGCCAGTGCTCTGTCCACTGCATCCTCCCTTTCCTTTGCCCAGTGATTTTTTCTCCACTCACCCAAACCACCAGGAAGCCTCCCCCTCCTCTCATGCAGCAGAGAGCAGAGCAGGTACCAGCACTCCTGCACCAGTTTCCACTGGGAATGCACGGCCTCCCCATGAGCTGCCTGTGCCCAGGCTCCCTGACTGTGCCCTCAGTCCCACACACCTCCAGCACTGCCTCTTGCCAAGCTGAAGGTGCAGCCTGGGGGCTTCTCCCTGCTCAAAGCCCCCTGATCCTGGCTGGAATCCTCAGCAGAGGTGGGATCTGTGTACAACAAGAGGGCTGCTAGGCAGGGCTGGGCAGCAATGGATTTATTCACTTGGGATCCTTTCCCACCCGTGCTTTCCTTGCAGCCCAGCTGCCTGTGGGCAGGGGGGGATGCCCCCAAGCTGGGAATTTTGGATCAGCAATGATCCCAACTCCTTTGGTGCCGTGGTCCAGGTGTCCTGCACCCTCTTTGGGAACCAGCCAGTGGGAAGCCCAGCCCTCCACTGTCCAGAGCTGCCTGCTTGACCAGGAGTCCTGGCAACGTGACCATGGAATTCCCGGCTCTCCAGCAGCCTGGTTGTGCCCTGAACGTGTGCTTGCAGGATTTGAGGAGGCTCATCTGCAGAAGCAGAGGATGAGGATGAATCCAGGCACAGCCCTGGGTGCAGTCAGTGGCCAGGCCCCGGCTGTCCCCATGTCCCAGCGAGGTCCCTGAGCTCTGGGCAGTGTCCCTGCCCCTGGGGTTGTGCTTCAGAGCCTCCTGTCCCCCTTGGCTGGCGGGTCCCGGGGCAGCCCCGTGCTGGGTGGCCAAGGATCCAGGCCAGAGCGCATGATGGGAATGATGAGATCGTCCATGTTCGGCATCACCAAAATTTTCTGCAAAGAGGGATCCAGAATAACAGATCAGTGGGTTTGAACACCACGGGGACACTGTCTGGAGGTGGCTTGGCAGGAGCCATGCCCAGGTCAGAGACCAGGGCTGGGAACTGCAGGTCCTGGGCTCCCACCCCCACAGCAGCAGCCCCAGGAGGGTCCCAGCTCTGGATATCAGGGTGGGGACAAGCAGGAACAGGTTTTCTTTGTCCTGGCCACCTCTGTGGCTGCAAGGGTAGTCACAGCAGAGGGAAGGGACCAGCATTTTGAAGCCATCCAAATGGGTGGCTATTTGGGGGGCCCTAAATAGCTGTGGGGACATTTCTGCTCTTTGAGCAGAGGTGAGAGGCTGAACACAAACCCTTGGGAAGGCAAATCTCCCAAACATCCCCAGACCAGAACAGACAGGTGGATTGAGCCCTTCTGGAGGATGTCTGCCTGGGACTGCCTGACACCCCAAACCCTCCCTACTTGGGGCAGGGCTGCAGATGATGGGAGGAAATCACTTTTCCTCAGACCTTGAGCTCATTATTTGGGTTCTGTGTCTTTACTGTTCTAAGCTGACCAGAACAGACCAGGTGTTGCCTTTCTGCAGCAACAACTGGCCCGAACTGAGGTTGACTCTCCCCAGTGGCAGCAAGGCCCAAGCCTCAGCAGGGTTTGCTGAGCCCCTGAACAGCAGCCCAGGCACCTGAAATTCGTGCTTCAGCTTCTTCTCAATCCACTCAGTGACGTGCAGGAATGTCACCTCCCGCTCACCCAGCTTGGGGCGCACCTTCAGCTCCAGCTGCGGGGGCACTCGGAAGCTGTACCTGTGAGGGGAAGGGAAGGAGGCAGAAAGCATCACCTGCTGAAGATGTGCAGGATTTGAGGAGGCACAGCCCAGGCAGCCCCACTGCTGGGTTTTAGGGAGGAGGTGACAGCTCAGGGTCCCCAGATCTGTGTTGCCTCTGGGTGCAGACTCAGAGGAATGAGCCTGAGGTCTGGGAGCCCCTTTGGGGAACAGCCTTGGGTTGCTGGTGCCCAAGATGAGCCCAAAGCCCTGGAGCTGACTCCTTGCAGGGAGCAAGGGGAGGTGGAAGCAGGATGTGCCCGTGGGGGGAAGGAGAGCTGGTACCAGACACGGTCGGTGGGTGGCGGGGGGATGTTCACAGCCAGGGTTCCTGCCAGCTCCTGCACCTCCACCGTCAGCAGCAGCGGCGTGTTGGAAACCTCCTCCATCTTCTTCTTGATGAACTCGTTCTCCGTGGCCTTCTGGAAGTATTTGGACTTGGCGATCTTATCCACGAAGCGCAGGATCTTCCGGCTCGTGCTGTTGCCACTGACATGGCTAAAGCAAGAGCGGCCCCAGCTCAGCCCTGCTGGGTTTTGGGGTCCCCCAGAGCACCCTACGGGGACAGAGTCCCCTCTGAAAGCTGCCACGATGTGCTGTGTGTCCTGCTGGAGACACCGTCCCCATGCCCCTGTGCTGATGTGGCACCATGCATCCCCAGCCCCCCTGTGCCCCCCATGGCACAGACACTCCCTTACTCCTCAGTGCCAGGCGGGGGGAGCCCCTCCCCGTGCCCCCCATGGCACAGACACCCCCTTACCCCTCGGTGCTGGGTAGGGGGAGCCCCTCCCCGTGCCCCCCATGGCACAGACACCCCTTACCCCTCAGTGCTGGGTAGGGGGAGCCCCTCCCTGTGTCCCCCATGGCACAGACACCCCCTTACCCCTCGGTGCCAGGCGGGGGGAGCCCCTCCCCGTGCCCCCCATGGCACAGACACTCCCTTACCCCTCAGTGCCAGGCGGGGGGAGCCCCTCTCCGTGCCCCCCATGGCACAGACACCCCTTACCCCTCGGTGCCGGGCGGGGGGAGCCGCTCCCCCGGGGCTCCCAGGGGCTCTGCAGCGGTGACATCTTCCTCGTCGGAGGAGCCGGCGCTGGACGACTCGGCGTCGCTGTCTGCCAGCAGGATCAGCCGTGGCCTGGCCCTGCGAGCCCCAGGAGATCACGGGGTGCTCTGGGGACAGCGGCCTCGCCTCACTGGGGCAGGAGGAGCAGGATGAGCCCATCCACGGACAGACCCCTTACCCCTCTCTGCCTGCCTCTGCAGGGCCGCTATCATCTGCAGAGCTCTCCTTCCCCAGCTTGCTGAGGTTCATCTTCGTCTCCAGCGTCATCTGCAAGGAGCCGCTGTAGGTGACCTCCATGTCCACCCAGAGCCCTGCCAGGGAGAGGGACAGGGCGAGATCAGGTCAGCACCACAGAGGACAGAGCTGCTTGTGCACTGCCAAACCCTCCCAGCTTTGGGGAGCGGGCTGGCAGCTCCCTAAAGCCGTCCTGGAGCCAGCCCTGGGGTCCCTGTGCCTCTGTGAGGCTCTTACCTCGCTCATTGATGGTGGGGTTGGAGGCACTGAGCACCGAGGGGATGGATGTGCCCATGTCCAGCTCTGTCAGTGTCAGCTCGTTCATGAAATACGGGAGCTGATGGAGGGAAACCCCCACGGGGGGCAGTCACCCCTCACCGTGGGGCCTCGGGAACAGGGCTCCCCCGAGCAATCTGGTGCTCCTGCCTCTCACCTTGATCTTGCTCAGCTTCTTCTGGATCTTGTTGGACACCTGCTCCGCCCAGTACTGCTCGCGGAGGAAGTCCCAGAAGATGCGTCCCACCAGCGCGTTCATCCAGGCCACGCTGGCCGTGTCCTCGCTGAGCTGTGGGGGGACAGCAGCCGCCAGCCCCTGCAGCGAGGTGGCCCCGTGAGCAGTGGGAGCTGCTGTGCTCTGCTCCCCTGCCCCGGGGCTGGGCTGCTCACACAAACCACAGCCTGGAAGCGGCTCCGCGCGGGGTCCGTCAGCCTCTGCCTGGCGCTGGGGTGCCGCTCCCCGTGCCGGGTTTGTCCCACTCACCTTGGTGGGCGTGGGGCTGCCCAGAGCTCCGTGGGAGGGGCTGGGCTCCGGGCTGGCTGCCCCCTGTGCTGGCACGAATCGGGCCATGTAGGTGCTGTAATCCAGGTAAATCTCCTCAGCGCTTCCCGACGCATCCTTGGCTGCATCCGTGGATGGGCTGTCCTCGGCACTGCCCCCGCTGCTGCTGCCGCTGCTCTGCGGAGCCCAGCCCGTGCCTGGGGGTGTGGAATCACAGAGTCAGCTTGGGAAACGCCTCTGATGTCATCAATCCAACCATTCCCCAGCACTGCCCAGGCCAGCACTAACCCCTGTCCCCAAGTGCCACATCCACGTGGCTTTAACTCCCCCCAGGGATGGGCACTCCACCCCTGCCCTGGGCAGCTGTGCCAGGCCTGCAGTGCCCTTTCTGTGAAAGAATTGATCCTGATATCCAATCTATTCAGTCAGGATGCCATCAGGGGTGACATGATGCCCGTCCATGATGCCAATGACATGCCACCCACCCTGTGCTGACGAGGTGAACCCTCCTGGCTACACTCTGGGCTCCTCCCTGTCCCTCCATGCTCATTGCTGCCCACCAAGGAATTGCGTTCCTGGATCAGCCCTGGCCCAGAGCAGAGGCCGTGGTGGCTGCCCCTCACCTGCGCTGCTGTCACCGAGGCTGCCGGCTGTCCCACGGGAGGCTTGCACGAGGTGCTGGTACCACTCCTCCTTCTCCCGCCCCGTCCGCCCAAAGAGGTACAGGCACCTGTCCCTGCCGTCCCCGGGGATGTCCTGCCCGGACACCGGCACCTTCCTGCTCCCCTCCTCCCCCTGCAGCTCCGTGTCGTGCTCCTCCTCCCTGCTCCTGCCCTCTCCCTCGGCCGGCTCGGGGAGCAGCACGCAGATGGGATATTTCTTGTTCCACGTCCGCTTTCGGGCCAGGCTGGGGGGGCACAGGAAGACCTGCAGCACCGAGAGCGGGGTGAGGCCGGGCCGGCCGTGGGGGGGTCCCCGTGGGAGGGTCCCGGGCGCCTCCAGGCTCACCTTGGCGTCGGTCAGGTCGTAGCAGCGGTGGCTGACGAAGACGGCGTCCAGGATCTCCTCCTCGAAGGTGGCTCGGCGCGGGATGTTGCTCTTGGGGTAGGACAGCTTGAGGGTGGCCCCGTCCAGCACGGCGAGCACCGAGTGAGTGAGCGACGGGTGGAAAAGCTCGGGGTCGTACACGTGCAGCTGGTTCATCCAGCCCTGGAAAAGCGGGGAGAGGGAGCCGGCTGCTCCCCGCTCACCACCAGCGCCTCCAACCCTGGCATCCCCTGCGGGGCCTCATCCCGGACCGCCCCTGCCCTACCTGGAGATGGGGGGCTTCCCGCGGCTCCCCCGGGAGCAGCCTGGGGCGCAGGCGGCCCCACGGCCCCCGAGCGGCCGGCGGAGCCTTGGGCACGAGGAGGAGCACGGCGAGGAAGCCCAGCAGCAGCCCGCAGAGCAGCCCCACGCAGAGCCCCGCGGCGTAGGGCGGCAGCGGCAGCACCAGGTACCCGTAGGCGAGGAGGGCGACGGAGGCGAGCGCCCTGCCCGGCACCGAGCCCCCGGGCCGCGGCGGCGGCGGCTCCTCGGGCGGCGGGAGCGGCGGTTCTGCCTCCCTCTGTGCCACCTCCACCACCTGGATCACGTCCCCGTAGGAGCAGATCTCGTAGCGGCAGTTCAGGGTGGGCTCCCAGGGCGTCCAGTCCCGCACCCGGCGGCTCCCGGCGCCGCGGCTGCCCCCGGGGCTGCCCCCCGGCTCCTTGGCCCGGCCCGTGGGGCTGCTGTCCTCGGCCATGAGGCGGCTGAGGCGGCTCAGGGGCTCCTGCACGGCCTCCGACAGCCGCCTCCGGGTGTCCTCCAGCCTGGCGTCGCGCAGCCGGAGCAGCGCGGCTCGGCTCTCCGACGGGGACACGCTGGGCGACGGCGGAGCCGTGCGCGACTTGGCCGGGCTCAGCCGGGGCTGGGGGGCCCGCGGGAGGTCGGCCAGGAGCATCGCCCCGGGCTGGGGCGAGGGGGGACGCCTCGTGTCCCCGTCCGCCGTGGGAAGGAGCCCGCAGCCATCCCGGCCGCCGCCGTCCTCCCTGGTGCCGCCGGCGTGGGGCGTCTGTCCCTCGATGTCCCCACGCCGAGGTGAGCCCGGGGATGGCGCCAGGGCTGGAGAGGCGTCTGCTGCCACCGCAGCCTGGTCTGCCATCGCTCGCATCGCCGACGGCACTGCCGAGGGACAGGGGAGCAGCCGTCAGAGCCGGGAGAGCTCCGTGTCACCTCAGGGCACGGAACAGCCCTGCTCTGCTCCTGCATCGCCCGGGGGCATCTCCCGGGACCCTCACTCCGGGCTGGGCGCCTTCCAGGCGGTGAGCTCAAAGGCTGCGTGTGGGAAACCGCCTGTGGATAAACCTCAGCCAGGCAATCAGCGCCGGGGCTGCGAGAGCCCGGGGCTGCAGCCAAACCAGGGGCATTTCCCGCACCAGCACATCCCGCTGGCCCCGCTGCGAGCGCGGGGGCTGCGAGCAGGGATGCCCGGGCAGCGGGCAGGACTCCCTGACTCCTCTAAAAGTTCCTGGTTTGGCCGCTGCTTCCAGCACCGCACGAATCCAAAACGGAGCCAGCCCGAGCTGCGGCCCCAGTGCGGCGCGGGGATGCTCCGTCAGCACAGTCAGCAATCCCTGGCTTTGCTGCGGGTGAGGGGGACAAAAGTTTTGCTCACACAAAGTTTCCATTGTCCTCAGGGGGTCCCTGGCCCCTACGAAGTGCTGTCCTGTCCCCAGCAGCCACCGCCGCCCCTCATTGCTGCGCTCCTGCCAAAGCCGTGGCCTGACCCCTCTGAGCCGTGCCCCCGTCCGCGATTTTGGGAGGGAGAAGGGATCTGCAGGACGGGCTCTGCAGGGCCACCGCGGTGCTGACTCAGCTCCCAGCGGCTCCGTGGAGCGCTCGGCCCCTCCCTGCCCTGTTCCCCTCACAGCAGCCCTGCAGCAGCAGCAGCAGCAGCAGGAATGCATCCCGGGGACCCTGGGGCTGCCTCACGCTCGCACCGCGCCGCCCTGGATCTTCAAAGCTCCTCGGTGCCAGGAATTAATTACAGCCTGTGCCGCAGCTGCCTCCAGCCCCCTTTATATAATCTCAGCTCTTGCTTTGCTTCTCCTCTACAGGAGCCACTTGTTAACCCCACATCATCCAGGGGTGCTTGTCGCGGTGGTCCCAGCCCTGGCAGAGAGCCTGGCTGGTGCTGTCCAGCCCGTGGGCAGGGCTGTGGCACTGCTGGCACCACCAGCACCTGGCAGGGCACCAAAACAGCCAAACGAGGAGTGACAGAGGGAAACGAGCAGTGGAGCTGGGCCTGAGAGGGGATCTCTCTCTAGGGAAAGTGTCCCTGTCCACGGCAGGGGTGGCCTTTAAGGTCCCTTCCAACCAAAAGCATTCCATGGTTCTGTGATTCCAAGGGATGCCTCCCCTGATGCCACAGGGCTCTGTCCACCACCTCCCAGCCCAGCCCAGCCCTGCAGCCCGGACAGCCCCTGCCCCTCACCATGCAGGGCTCTCAGTGGCCCCACATCCCAGGCACTCCCAGTATCCCCAGCACTGCCCACCACCCCTGGCTCCTACCAGAACACCCCTGGGCTGCTCCGTGGAGGGTCCTGCCTGGTCCCTGCTCCGTGTTGTCCCTGCCAGGTCAGGGGGACAGTGTCTCCCCAGCGCTGGGCTCGCTGCTCCTGGTGCTCCGCTCCACCATGCCCAGCGCTCCGCTCCCACCGCTCCCGTACTCGTGGGTTTTAAAAGCTAAAAAAAAAAAAGGAAAAAAAAAAAAAGAAGTCTGTTTCCTGAGAGACCATTAGCATGGTGGAAGACAGAGATAATAATAGCCTGGGTTTGTATGGGAGTTCTCCTCTGGAAGGGACGGTGAGTACAGAGGGGGCTATGCTGCTGCTGCTGCTGCTGCTGCTGCTGCTGCTGCTGCTGCTGCTGCTACCTCTGGGGAGGGTGGGGGCAGCAGGACAGACCCTGCTGGGTGCCCTGGCTGGACCAGCAGCACCCCAAAAGGGAGGTGCAGCCCCGGGGGAGGCTTTGCTGCTGGCTCAGGCCTCAGAGAGTCAGCAGTGAGTGTGGAGGTGCCTCAGCACTGACCCCCTTCCCAGCCTGCAGCTCGTCCCCAGCCTGTGGCCCTGCAGGATTGGGGGATCTTTTGCTCTTGACGGGATAAATTGGACATGAAGGTCCTTGGAAGTGTTTCCATGGGGGCAGCTGGGTGGGCTCGGTGGGGCCACGGGGCAATGGGGATGCTGGTGGCTTTGGAGGTGCCAGCAAAGAGCTCTCAGGGGTGATCCCACCCCTTCCAGGACAGCCCTGAGAAGGACTGGGGCTGAGTGGGATGTCTGCTGAGGAGCAGTGCTTGGGACACCCAGCCCAGTCACATCTCTGCAGGGCAGGGACACAAGACCCCTAATGACAGTGTCCCCTCGCTGTGTGTGGACACACCAGAGCCATGACCATCAGTGAGCCTCTCCACTGGATTCCAGCTGGTGTCCTGGAGTGTCCCAGCTTGGGCTGGTGCCCTGGAGTGTCTCCCCCTAAAGCACTCCCCTCACATGGCCAGGGCAGCAGGAGGTGGCACGGCCCAGCCTGGCACAGCGGGAGCTCCCGGGTGGGCACCGCCTGCCTGGTGTTTGCTTTGGTTGTAGAATCAGGGAGTTAATTGAAATATCAACTTCATTAACTTCCCTCAGTCCTCTGTGCTTAATTAGGGTGGCAGTGGCGCTGCTGGTGGGGACGTGGCACCACAGCAGCGCTTTCCTCACCCGGCCAAGGGAGCTGGAAATCCCTCTCCAATTATCTGCACAAAACACCGTGACAGCACCCGGCTGTGGAGCTGCCCCTGGAGGGCTCTGCATTATCCCCAGATCGCAGAGCTCCAGGGTGGCTTGGAGGGAATTCTGCAAGCTCAGAATGTGACTTTGGCCGGTGGGCTGGGCAGTGTGGGATCCCAGCTCCATCCTCTGCTCCCAGTTCCACATCACATCGCTGCTTCTCTGGGGTCCTGCTGCTGGATACTGGAGTGGGTTTCGCTCTGCTGGGGCAGCAAGGAGCCAGGTGGGGTTTGGAATGTCTCCAGCAGGATGCTGAGAGCCAGCCAGCCCTGGGAGGACCCACTCCCAAAGCCTCTACAGCAGCCTGGAGGGCTGGAGCCTCGCCCTGCCTCTCTATGGACTCTGCCTCACTCCCGCGTCTCAGCCATTCCCAATCTCCGCTCGTCTTCCTGAGCTGCGTGGCCCCTGCAGCTCACAGGAGCTCTCAGCCGTGGGGAAGGATCCAGCCACTTCCAACATCCATCCCATTCACACCCGCACAGCCCCGCTGGAGGAATTGCAGGCAGCAGCACTTATCCGATGGATGGTGCTGCTGCCGAGACCTCCCGGCTGCTGCAGCTCCTTCCACCGCCTGGAAATCCACACCCCTAAGGTGTGCGGGGCCCTGGAGTCTATTTGGAGCTTTCCCTGACATCCCGCTCCTCTGATCTCGGTGGATCTTGCGGGAGGCGCTTTCAAAGCCGCGCATCCCCCTCCCTCCCTCCCTCCCTCCCGTGCGGTGACGCGCGGCGCGTCCCCGGCTCCCCGCGCCCCGCGGTGCGGAGCCCCTTCCTCCGCCTGCCCGGGCTCCTGCCACGAGCCATCAATCCCCGGGGCTGCAGCGGCAGCTCAGCCCGCCCGGGATGAAGCCTGACCTAATTCAAAGCGGCAGCATCCAGAGGGCAGCGGCACGGCCGGCCCCGCGCCAGGATCCCGCAGCCCTGGGGGAGCTCGGGGCCGCCGGACGCGTCCCTTGGCATTTGGGATTGGGGATCCATCCCAGCGCCGCTGCGGCCGCAGGGCCAGGGCAGCAGAGCCAGACCCCGGCTTGTGTCCAAAGGGCACCAAATTTTTTTTCCTCTTGCACCATTTCCACCAGAGCCTAAGCCCGGGGACTCCTCCGAGAGGTTCTGGATAAACTGCACGAGCAGGGATTTGTGGCGCTGGTTTTTGGAAGGAGAAGGAAGCTGCAGCAGCTCAGCCCCTTTGGAACCTGGCCAGGTTCACCTTCCGAGCTCTCCCCTCACCACACGCCGGGCTGGCACCTCCTCCTCCTCTCCGGGACCCCCCGCGCCCACGACGGGCCCCGGTCAGACCCCGCACCCTCGGCGGGAGGGTCCCCCCGGGTGACCCCGGCTCTGCGCTGCCAGGCCGGGCTGCTCCCTGCTCTGCCCGCACCCGCACCCATCCTCAGAGCCCCGGGAGTGCCTGAGGGACCCCCACCAACGCTGCTGGGGAAACCGGGGCTGCCCGGCCCCGCCGCCCGCCCCGGGGCCCCGCAGCGCCGGTACCTGCGGCAGGCGGGGGGGCCCGGGGAGCCGGGAAGGGTCGCTCGGTCCCGGTGATGGAGAAGGACGAGCAGTGCCGGGGGATCGGAGTGCTCCCAGTGCCGGGGGAGGATAACGGGGGGGTCAGTCCCGGTGCCGGGGAGGGCCGGACCTTGTGCCGGGGAAGAAGAGCCGGTGCCCGCGGCAGCGACGGTGCCGGCGCTGCTGGAGGCCGGTCGGTGCTGGTGCCGGGATCCGAGGACTGGTGCCGGTGCCGGGATAGCAGGGCCGGAGCGGTGCCGGTTCTGGCGGCGGTCCCGGCGGTGAAGAGCCGGTACCGGAGGCTCCGTCGCGGTGCCGCTGCCGGTTGCAGACGCCCAGAGCCGGGCTGGCTCCCGCCCCGCTCCCACCGGCGGTGCCGGAGCATCCGCAGCCCCGAGCCGGCTCCGCGCTCCGCCCCGCGCCCCCCCGCATCCCCCCGCCGGCGCTGCCCCGCGCTCCGACACCGCCCCGGGGAGGCCGCGGGCCGGGCCGGGCTTCCCAGGGGGATGGAGGGGGGTTCGGAGCGGGGTTCGGAGCGGGGTTCGGAACGGGGTTCGGAGCGGGGACCCCCCCCCCCCGGTACCGGGACCCCGCCGGTACCGCCGGGCCCGCAGCGCCCTCTGCGGGCGGCGGGGCGGGGCCGCAGGGGCGGGGCCGGGGGAGGGACCGGGGGAGGGACACGGGGGAGGGACACGGGGGTGGCCCCGGTGAGGGGAGGGACACGGGGGTGGCCCCGGTTTGGGGAGGGACACGGGGGTGGCCCCGGTGAGGGGAGGGACACGGGGGTGGCCCCGGTTGGCGGGAGGGACACGGGGGTGGCCCCGGTGAGGGGGGAGGGACACGGGGGTGGCCCCGGTTGGCGGGAGGGACACGGGGGTGGCCCCGGTGAGGGGAGGGACACGGGGGTGGCCCTGGTGAGGGGAGGGACACGGGGGTGGCCCCGGTGAGGGGAGGGACACGGGGGTGGCCCTGGTGAGGGGAGGGACACGGGGGTGGCCCCGGTGAGGGGGGAGGGACACGGGGGTGGCCCCGGTGTGGGGAGGGACACGGGGGTGGCCCCGGTGAGGGGAGGGACACGGGGGTGGCCCCGGTGAGGGGAGGGACACGGGGATGGCCCCGGTGCGTGGGCGTGGCCGGGGGCGCGGCCGGGCCGGCGGAACGGGCCGGGGCGGCGGGCGCAGCCATGTCCTTCTGCTCCTTCGTGGGGGGAGAGGTGTTCAAGGACCACTTCCAGCCGGGTGAGGGGCTCCCCGAGGGGCTCCGGGGGTGCGGCCGGGGGGATCCCCAGCGGGGCGGGCGGGGGGTGTTACCCGGCAAGGCGGAACCCCCCTGGTGAGCGGTGGAGGGGGGGTTGGGGGAAGGGGGTGTCCTTCTGCGGAGCATCCTCCAGCCGTGGGTCCGGGTGGGGGTCTCCCTTCTGCGCTCCTTGCTGGTGTCCTTCCAGCGGGGTGGGGGAATCCTCCCCGGTGGGGAGGGGGGTCCCGGTAGGGACTCGGGGTTTCGGTCCCTATAGAAGCCCTTGGGGGGGATCCCGTCCTCTGGGAACCCCTATGGGGGACGGGGGTCCTGCCCCTCCACCCCTCTGGGGGCGCCGTGGGCTCCGGCAGCCGCAGCTGGCAGCGATCCGGGCGGGCAAAGTCCCGCGGCTGTCCCGTGCTCGCTCCCCTTCGCTGCCCCGCTGCCCTGTCCCCTGCCCTGTCCCCTGCCCTGACCCCTGCCCTGTCCCCTGCCCTGACCCCTGCCCTGTCCCCTGCCCTGTCCCCTGCTCTGTTCCCCTGCCCTGTCCCCTGCCCTGTCCCCTGCCCTGTCCCCCTCTCTGTCCCCTGCCCTGTCCCCTGCCCTGTCCCCTTCTCTGTCCCCCGCGCTGTCCCCTGCCCTGACCCCTCTGTGCCGCCCTCCGCAGGTATTTACGTGTGTGCCAAGTGTGGCCATGAGCTGTTCTCCAGCCGGGCCAAGTACGAGCACTCGTCGCCGTGGCCAGCCTTCACCGAGACCCTGCGCGGGGACAGCGTGGCCAAGCGCGAGGAGCGCCCGGGCGCCTTAAAGGTGCGGTGCTGCATCCCCGAGCCCTTGGGATGGAACAAAAAACACACCCCCGGGCTTGGGATGTAACAAAAAACAAACCAAAACCAAAACCAAAACAACCCAAAAAAAAAAAACCCCAAAAAAACCCACCAAAAAAAAAAAAAACAACCCCCACCAAACAAAAAAAAAAAAACCACCCGGGCTTGGGATGTAACAAAACCAAACCAAACGCAACCAAGCAGGGAAAAAAACCCAACAACAACAACAAAAAACAAACAAACAAACAAACAAAAACAAACCCCAAACAAACAAAAAAATCCCAAAGAAAAAAGCCCAAACCAAACCTGGGTTTGGGATGTAACAAAAAAAACCACCCCCGGGCTTCAGATGTATAAAAAAAAAACCTAAAAAAAACCTAAAAAATAAATCCAGGTTTGGGATGTAACAAAAAACCCCCCTGGGCTTGTTTTCCGTGAGCCCGTGAAAAGCCAGATTGCTGCCAACCCCTCCCCTCTCTCCTGCAGGTGACCTGTGGCAAGTGTGGCAACGGGCTGGGCCACGAATTCCTCAACGATGGCCCCAAGAGGGGCCAGTCCCGCTTCTGAATATTCAGCAGCTCGCTGAAGTTCGTCCCGAAAGGTACCGGGGTGGCTTGGCAGTGTCCCAGCCCCGGGAGGTGTTGGTGCTTTGTGCAGGGCAGCCCTGCCCGTGCTGATAACGCCAGGGAGCTGCTGGTGGGATAAATCAGCTCAGGCTGCTCAGCTCCAGGCTCCCCGGCCTCCTGCTGCAGCTCCTGGTGTGAGCACAGAGCTCCCTGGGTTTCAGGGGTGGCTGAGTTTTGGGGGGTTTCTCTGGGGGTGTGAAGCGAGGGAGTGGCACTGAGGGGTCTTCTGGTCACTCCCTGGGGAAGTTGTCAAAGAGAAGGTTGTCAAGGAAAGGCCAAATTCCAGGCAGCACCACGGCCATGAGCTGCTGCCCTGCTTGTCAGGCTGTGCTGGTGGTGATGTTGTGTAGCAAAAACCCCAAATAAAAAGGGCTGGCGGTTCTGGAGGAAGAAACACGAGCCCTGATTGTTCCTTCCCCATTTTTAGGTAAAGCTGACAACGACCTGAAGGAGAAGTAAGCGAGCTGCTGCACCTGGCACTGCCCTGGGCTGATCCTGCCTTCACTCCTTGGCATGCACTGTCCTGCCAAGGGGCTGCACAGCAGGAGGAACCCCAGGGAATCTCCTGGTTCGAGTTTTCCTCTGATTTCCTGGTCACAGTTTCTCCTGATTTCCCTGTCACGGTTCCCCCTGTTTTCCCTGTTCCAATTCCCCTCAATTTCTCTGTCACAGTTCCCCCCTGATCTCCCTGTCACGGTTCTCTCCTGATTTCCCTGTCACAATTCCCCTGTTTTCCCTGGTCCAATTCCCCTCAATTTCTCTGTCACGGTTCTCTACTGGTTTCCCTGGTCCAGTTCCCCCCTGGAACTGTAACCATGTTCCAGTTACTCTGGTTTTCCTGTTCCAGTTCCCCCCTGATCTCCCTGTCACAGTTCCCCCTGTTTTCCCTGTTCCAATTCCCCTCAATTTCACTGTCACGGTTCTCTCCTGGTTTTCCTGGCCCAGTTCCCCCCTGGATTCCCTGTCACGGTTCTCTCCTGGATTCCCTGGTCCAGTTCCTCCTTGGAGCTGTTCCAGCCCCATCCCAGGAGCTGCTGTGCCTGTGCTGAGCCCTGGGCAGGGTGTGCTGCTGACAGAGTGCAGCTCCCAGGCAGGCACTGATGCAATCCAGGCTGGCTCTGCTGGCACTTGCCGGGAGCGAGGCAGGATTAGCCGAGCTCAGGCTCTGGGTTAATCCCTGGAGCTATTCTGGGCTGGGATCATGGTATGAACTGCCCTGTGTAAACCCTGCCAGGGTGCTGGGGCAGGGATGTTTTATGGTCCCCCCAGGTGTTGCCCACCCTGCACACAGCACAGACGGTTCCATGTCGGGCTCTGCCCTGGCCTTACAGCTGATCCAGCACTGTGCAATCACCCCAGGGACACTCGCCTGCCCCGCTGCTCCCAAGGGCTGCCACACTGATCCTCCTTCATTCAACCCCTGATTCGTGGCCTTCCCTCCCTGCCCCAGGAGCCAAATCCTCCTCTGGGGTGGCTCTTTAAAGAGGGGAAGGGGCTGTGGCTGAGCCCTGGGGTTCAGAGGGGCTGCCCTGCTGGTGCAGCTGCACTCGGGGACGTGGTGGGGGCTTCTCTCTCCACGGGTTTTGCCTCAGTCCCACGGATCCGAGGGCACTGGGGGAGGTTGGCTACACCAGCTCCTTCCCTGGAGCTCCCTGCTGCTCTGGTAGCTCTCCATGCTGAAAATAAAGCACTGATTCACTGTGTTGGAGTGTCAGACACGCTGGGAATGGCAGCCCAGCGCCCTGGGCTCCTCCTCTGCTCCCTGGCTGCAGGGATGGGGAGGCTGGGGGAGGGATGCGTGTGGTTTTACCTGGAATCTCCTCCCGTTTCCTCAGGTTTTGCCATGGCAAAGGGGGTTGCTGGTGCATTGGAGGCCTCTGGGCATTCCCAGAGCCAAAGCTCCACTGGGAAGGTTTCCTTTTCACTCCACTCTTTCCCAAATGAAGCTGGTTTTAGCTTGTTCCAAGTGTGTTCCTGGTACTTCCTGGGCTGTCAGGATTTTCTGGGCACTGGCAGCTGAGTTTCTCAGGAGAGCTTCCCCACACAAAGCTGTCTGCAGGACTGGAAGCCACAACCCTCGGCCTCACACGGGATCTTCACCCCACTGGAGCTGGATCCCGGATCCCTGGAGGCTGGAGGCTGGAGCTGAGCTTTGCCAGACTCCAGCTCCCTGCTCCAAGGGAGTGAAGTCCCTCTGGAACTCAGGAGCCAGTGCCAGCTCTCCCCCCATTGCCCTCACCTCGGGTCAACCTCCAGCTTTAATTATTCACCAGGGTCCAGTCTGAAGGTCCAACGTGCCTTTTGACTGATTAGTCCTTGGATTTTAGGATATCAGGGGGAGGTTCTTCCCTGGGAGGGTGGGCAGGCCCTGGCACAGGGTGCCCAGAGCGGCTGTGGCTGCCCCTGGATCCCTGGCAGTGCCCAAGGCCAGGCTGGATGGGGCTTGGAGCAACCTGGGAGGGTGGAAGGTCCCAGAGTGGCACGGGGTGGGCTTTAAGGTCCCTCCCAACCCAAACCACTCCAGGGTTCTCCCAGGTCAGGTGACATCCAGGTGAGCCCTGGAAGTGTGAAAGGAAGGGATTTTTGGAGTGGTTTCCCCTGAGCTGCTGCAGTGGGAGGAAACCTTGGGAGTGCCAGCGAGGAGGGGATGGCAGAGCTTCCCCCCTGTGGTGGGCAGCCTGTGCCAGGGGATCCAGCTGGGACTCCTCTGTTCCTGCCCTGCCCAGCAGCCAGAGGGATCCAGCCAGGATCCCTGCATTCCAGCAGCCAGGGGGATCCAGCCAGGATCCCTCCATTCCAGCAGCCTGTGCCACAGGATCCAGCCAGGATCCCTCCATTCCAGCAGCCTGTGCCACAGGATCCAGCCAGGATCCCTGCATTCCAGCAGCCTGTGCCACAGGATCCAGCTGGGATCCCTCCATTCCAGCAGCCTGTGCCACAGGATCCAGCCGGGATCCCTCCATTCCAGCAGCCTGTGCCACAGGATCCAGCTGGGATCCCTCCATTCCAGCAGTCTGGAATATGCCACAGCAGATCCAGCGGGGATTCCGCGCTGCCTTGCAGTTTGTGGATGCGGGCACGGGAGGGTGCAAGTGCCTTTCCCAACCCTTGCAGGCAGGGAAGAGGATGCTCCTGTGGGATCCCAGCCCTGCAGCAGCAAGGAAATACCCCCGGCGCCAACCCCCCGGGGACGGATTAAATAGGGGTGGGACATTTTCACGGAAATCTGGCTGGAGATGGGATTTTAGCAGGAATATGAAAGACCTGAGGGTGGAGAGCTCCGGGCAGCGCCTGGTGCTGAGGATTCAGGATGCAATCCCGTAGGATGGATCCCATCCCATCCCATGGATCCCATCCCATGGATCCCACCCCATCCCATCCCACCCCATCCCACCCCATCTCCCCGAGCACCCTCAGCCCTGGGCACCACACGCTTCCCCCCCGGACCCCCGAGGCGCTCGGAATTCTTCTCTCCCCTCCCTCCACTCCGTGCCCCGGGCATTCCCCTCTGCCATCCTTCCTCATTTAATTATCCCGCTAATGACAATTCTGCCTCAACCAGAGGATTTTGCTTGCTCGGGAGCAGCCGCCCCAGCCCGGCTTTAACGACACAAATTAAATTACGTTTCCAGGCTGACACAAACTTCCCTGATTGTTTAAGAAATCATTCATTTCCTTCCCCCGTAGCCTCCAGCTGACCTCACTTCGGAGTTTTGTCATTTTTTTTTCCCCCCCGCACGCCACGCACGGGACCTGCCCCTGACCCTCCCCGGGATGGCTCCAGAGCCCGCCAAGATTTAGATTAATTCTCTAATAAGACAACAAGCCCTATAGAAATGATGTTATCCAAGGAAAAGGAAAATGACCCGGAGGCACTCGGAAGCTCTAATTACCGCTGTTCCTCGCTGGAGCCGGTGCCTGGCTGCTCCTCCTGCAGCCCTGGAATTCTCGCTGAGGTTTCCAGCGGCTGCCCAGCATGGCAGGGACTGCTCCTTTAATATTTGTGTCGTTTTGTTTTATCCTTTGACCCACGGTTTTTCCCACTCCAAAAGCCCAAGACCCCAAAGCAGCACTTTAGGGGGTCACACATCCCTCAGGACAGGGAGCACAGCCTGGTTTGGGATGCTCTGGCTCTGTCATTCCCAGCAGACGTTGCCTTCATCCCAGGCTGTGCCAGGTCCCATCCCTTTGGTGGCCTTTGGCACCAATTTGCTTCAAAGGGATTATTTGGGTTCTTTTCGGGGCTGTGAAAACGCAGATTTTGTGTTAATTACAGGAAATAGAGGGTTGGAAATTAAAAAAAAACTCCTGCCCCATGACGATTTCCCAGTGACACGGGGTTGGCAGGAGGAGATGAGCCTCCCATCACCTCACCTGCTCCACGCCAGAGCTCACCTGTCCCCCTGCACCTGCAGCTGCAGCAATTCCAAGGCTTATTCCAGGCTATTCACCAATAATCGCTTCATCTGTTCTCCCTGTCCCAAATCCCACCTCGGGCTGGCACCGGCCGATCCCATTCCCCAAATTTGGTTAATCCGACTGAACCTCCCAGCGCCACAAGGTGGGGAAATTTGTTTTCAGTCTGCGGTGTGTGTTAATTGGGGAGATAATGACTGCAGACATCCAGAGCGAGTCTGAGCACGCAGGAAAAATGTTTAGCCCGAGGAAAATTTTAATCCTTCCCCCCCCCCCCCCCTTCCCTGGCTGTTGAGATCTGACTTTTTAAGGCAATTAGTGAGGGTTTAGTTGTTAATCAGTCATACTTAGACACTTGCTTTGGGGTCTTATCTCCTGCTCCCAAGTGAGCATCGCCTGTAATCACCAGCTTCATTTTTGATGTGGGAAATACCTGTCCCAGGCGTGTCCCTGCACCAGGGAGCACACGGGAGGTTTGGATGCCACCAGAGGAAGGGGTTTTTTGTTTTGTGGAAGAGGTTGCACAGCCCTGGAGCTGGCTGGTGGAGTCACCAGCCCTGGAAGAGCTGGAGAAGGTGTGGCTGTGGTGCTTGAGGACCTGGCTCAGTGGTGACCGTGGTGCTGCTGCTGCTGCTTGGACCTGATGAGCCTAAAGGTCTTTTCCACCTTAACAATTCCATCATTCCGTGCCTGGGGAGCCGTGTCTGCCACAGGCTCCCTCCTCATCCCAAGAGCATCCCGAGTGTTTGAGGGTTCCTTCCTGGTGGGTGTCCCAGGCTCTGGCTGGGGTGGGACTGATCCCCCCCCGTGCCATGGGACAGAGCCAGCAGGGGAATGTCCCAGCCCTGCTGCCCTGCCCTGCTCCAGCGTGACCCCAAAGCACATCAGCCCCTGGCCCTGGGCAAGGCTGCACCAGGGAAGGTGTTCCAGGCTGTGCCAGCACCGCTCCAGCCCTGCCAGCACCAGTTCAGCCCTGCCAGCACCAGTTCAGCCCTGCCAGCACTGGTTCAGCTCTGCCAGCACCAATCCAGCACCAATCCAGCCCTGCCAGCATCAATCCAGCACCAATCCAGCACCAATCCAGCCCTGCCAGCACCAATCCAGCACCAATCCAGCCCTGCCAGCACCAGTTCAGCCCTGCCAGCACCAATCCAGCACCAATCCAGCCCTGCCAGCATCAATCCAGCACCAATCCAACCCTGCCAGCACCAGTTCAGCCCTGCCAGCACCAGTTCAGCTCTGCCAGCACCAGCCCAGCCCTGCCAGCACCAACCCAGCTCTGCCAGCACCAGTTCAGCTCTGCCAGCACCAGTCCAGCTCTGCCAGCATCAATCCAGCCCTGCCAGCACCAATCCAGCCCTGCCAGCATCAATTCAGCACCAGCCCAGCCCTGCCAGCACCAATCCAGCCCTGCCAGCACCAACCCAGCCCTGCCAGCACCAATCCAGCCCTGCCAGCACCAACCCAGCCCTGCCAGCATCAATTCAGCACCAGTCCAGCCCTGCCAGCATCAATCCAGCCCTGCCAGCATCAATCCAGCCCTGCCAGCACCAATCCAGCTCTGCCAGCACCAGCCCAGCCCTGCCAGCACCAGCTCAGCCCTGCCAGCACCAGCCCAGCCCTGCCAGCACCAGCCCAGCCCTGCCAGCACCAGTTCAGCCCTGCCAGCACCAGTTCAGCTCTGCCAGCACCAATCCAGCTCTGCCAGCACCAATCCAGCCCTGCCAGCATCAATCCAGCCCTGCCAGCACCAGCCCAGCCCTGCCAGCACCAGCTCAGCCTCCCCAGCCCTGCTCCAGCCCCACTCAGCATCATCCCAGCCCTGTGAGCATCACTCACGCCCTCCCAGCAGCATCCCAGCCCTCCCAGCCCTGCTCCAGCCCTTCCCCAGCACCACCCCAGCCCTGTGAGCACCCACCCGGCCCTGCGGCCGCTCCCGGGGCCACCCCAATGTGCCCCGACCCCAAAACCCCCGCGGCGGAGGGCGAGGCTCCCTCCCCACGTGGCTGCTCTTTCAGACGATCCCCTGGCCTGTCTGCAGTAATGATTTGTTGCTTGTAAAGCCGCCGTGATTAACTACAGTTTAGCCTCCTGGTTTCATGTCTTATCATGTTTCATCTCACACAAAAGACATTTACAGTCTATTTTCAACTTCAAAGGCAGCGCTCCTTGCGTGACCATTAGGGCAGGCAAATATTTAAGCAGAACCTGTGCGGCATTAGTGTCTCTTGATGTTCCCTGCTGAGTGAGGATGGATGGCTGCCCCAAAAGGCAGCTTTTTCCTATTGTTTTATGCACCAGTGATTAATATTTCATGTTCCCACTGTTGCAGATCTGCTGGCTGGCACCGGCCTGCCCTGACAGTGCTTTCCTCATGTCTTACATGTCCAGCTTTTGTGCGCTTGGGTATGGGGAGTGTGACTCTTGGCAGGGTCCTCTGGGCTTATTGAAGCCTCCTGCCCCAATTTTTGGAATTGAGTTTGTCTCGATGGTGTTAGGGGGGGTGATGTGCTCTCCTTGCCCACCCACACCTCTGTCCTGTCCCTTCATGTCCCTTGGCTGCCCCAGATTTTGGGTGCTGTGCCCCTGCCGGGATGGGAACAGCAGGGACAGCACCAGGGGAAGGGATCCTGCAGCAGCCAGAGGGTGAGGCTGCCTCCTGCCCTACAGAGATGTGGGGTGTGGACTGGGAGAAGCTGTTCCCAGCCCCCTGTGACACTGGTGTCACCCCAGCACTGCCACCACTGCCCTGGGGCTCTGTGTCCCAGCTCCAGAGCAGGAGGCACAGCCACAATCCCCCAAAACCACACCGAATTCCCACCCAGCCTTGTCAGGGCAGGATGAAAACTGCCCAGGACCAAATTCCTCTGCTTCCAAGCCCCACTGGGCGAGCGTTTGTAGAACAGCAACTGAGAGTAAACCCAGGAACCGTGAGGGCAGGCTCTGCTTATCCTCCAGCCCGGAGTTCATCTAATTCAATTAGCACGGCCAGTAAATAGAGCTCGTTCCAATTCAGATGCAGGGGTTGTTGTGGCTCCATCCTTTAATTTCAGGAGCAGGGGAGCCGTGGGAAGGCTGCCAGGAATTTCTGCAGAGCCCACACTCGCTCCAGCACCGCGGGCTCTGCCTCGGGGTGCTCAGAGGTCACCTCCGAGTTATGTCTGGGGTGAGGTGGGAGCCTCCCCGAGCACCTGGGAGGGTGCAGGGATTTTAAACTGCGTCATTATCAGGTGGGAAACAAAGACTGGAAAGCCACCGGCAGGGAGTAAGTGCTGCAGTTTATTTAAGGAGGAAAAGCTGCGCTTGGGAGGGATGCCGGGGCCATGTGTCTGCAGGGCTGTGCTCATTCCTCCCGGATTATTTTAAAGTTGAGCATCTTTTCTGCATCACAGTCTATCTTTGTTCCCCTCTGACGTCTTGGGATTTTATGGCCGGGGCTGTTCCTGCCAGCTCTGCTGGAAACCAACGCCCCTGCCTTAAACCCAGCCTCGCAGGCAGCCCCTTCAAAGCCGGGCTCCAAATTAGTTAATCTCGGATTAATTTGAGCTGCTGGCTCCGACGGGTGAAGCACCAAGGCTCTGGCAGGGGCGTAAGCCAGGCAGGAGGTGCACCCCGTGTCTGTCTGTCTGTCTGTCCGTCTGTCCGGGTGTGAGGTGCTGACCCCCTGTGTGTCTGGATGAGCTCCGGGGACAGACAGCCGGGGGGCTGAGCTCCTCTCCCGGGAATTCGGGCTGGAGAGGGGCAGAGTTGGTGGTGCAGGAGCGCGGGGTGAGGCCAGGGAAGGGTCAGGGGCTGGAGAGGCCGGGCAGAGCCTCCCGAGCCGAGCCGAGCCGGGCGGGGATTAAACGGGAACAGGGAGAGGCTGGGATTTGCCAACACCCGCCGAGGGGCGGCGGGGATCGGGGCGAGACGGATCCTGTCCTCAATCGCAGCTGCTCACGTGTGTGAGTCGCCCAAATATGTGAGGTATTTGTTTAATTTCTCCGTTTGAGGCCAGCGCCCGTGTCCTGATGCTTATCAAACCTGGGGCTTGGACCGAAGCTCCGAGGAGGAACTGTGCTCTCCTCTTCATCTAAGGCATCATTTAAATCCTCAAAACCTGGCTCGGATTGAGCCTGTGTGTGTGTTTGTGCGGGTCACTGTTGGGGCAGGATGGTTTTCACCCAGGGCCGTGCAGCGTTTGTGCTTTTTGTGGCAGCAGGATGGTGCGGGATGGGGGGGGGGATATTTTGGATCCCGGGGAAGTGGGAGCATCCGGGGCGAGCTGTGACCACCTGAGCTCAGCCTGGGCCCGGCTGTGAGTGCCTCCCGATGCTTCCCAGGCTGTTCCCAGCATCCCAGGGAAATAACTCAGCTGGCGCCGGGGTCCTGCCCCACCCGCCCGGCTCTCCCCGGGGATCTGCGGCCTCCCGGGAGAGCTCTGCCCGCGGCGCTCCAGCCCACGAGGAAGCTTCGATGCCTGCAAACCATAAAGCAGGCTGTAAAATTAGCGGCTAATTAGCAGCGACTGCGGGGTACATCGCACCGCGGGCCCGGCTGCGCTCCCGTGCAGTCCGGAGCCGTCACCTGGTAATGGCAAAATGAGGGCAAAACAAGGGATTTGTTGCTGGAAATGATAAAAGGAAATGGCAACACCTCCCGGCAGAGCTCTGGCGAGGCGACATCTGCCTGCGGGCGCTGCTGTCGCCTCCCCAGGAGGGAAGGGAGGGTGGCGGTGCCTCCTGGCAGGGTTTGACCCGGCGGTCGGCAAAGGCGGGGCACGCACGGGATGCGGGGCTGGGACAGGCTCTGGTGTCCCCTGCCACCACATCCATTGTCCCCTGCTGCGGCACGGAGGGGCTGGCACAGGCTCTGGTGTCCCCTGCCACCACAGCCATTGTCCCCTGCTGCGGCATGGAGGGGCTGGCACAGGCTCTGGTGTCCCCTGCCACCACATCCACTGTCCCCGCTGCGGCACGGAGGGGCTGGCACAGGCTCTGGTGTCCCCTGCCACCACATCCATTGTCCCCTGCTGCGGCACGGAGGGGCTGGGACAGGCTCTGGTGTCCCCTGCCACCACATCCACTGTCCCCTGCTGCGGCACGGAGGGGCTGGCACAGCCCCCGGAACAGCCGGGGGGATGGACCCGCTAATAACCAGCCAAGCAAAACCGAGCAAACAAAAAATCCCCGCGGATCAACAAGTGATCCCCGGACTCGGGTTGTTGCCGGGGATGTGCGGGGTTGGGATTTTCCCTTCCCTCTGCTCTGGTTGCAGGCAGCCCCGAGCTGGGCAGCCGCGGAGGGGCCGAGGACTGCAAAGCATTTGCTGCAGAATCTGAAGAATTTGGAGTGAAACCCCCAAAGAAATTAAGGACAGATGGGTTCGAGGGGAAAAAAGAAACCCAAATTCCTTCTGCTGCTCGGTGCCTGCCTCCAGGGCACTGCCTCGGCCCGGCTGGGGCTGCGCTGAGGGGGTGGAGGGAGGGATGAGGGAGGGAGGGAGGGAGGGGCAGATGGGTGATGGAGGGATGGATGGATCCATGGATGGAAGGATGGATGGGTGGATGGATGGATGGAGGGATGGATGGGTGGAGGGATAGATGGATGGATGATGGATGGATCCATGGATGGATGGATGGGTGGATGGATGAGGGATGGAAGGATGGGTGGATGGATGGATCCATGGATGGATGGATGGATGGATGGATGAGGGACAGATGAAGGATGAAGGATGGATGGATGAAGGAGGGATGGATGGATGGATGGATGGATGGATGGTTGGATGATGGATGGATGGATAGATGGATGAAGGATGGAAGGATGGATGAAGGATGGAAGGATGGATGAAGGAAGGATGGATGGATGATGGATGGATGGATGGATGGATAGATGGATGGATGAGGGATGAAGGATGGATGGATGGATGGATGGATGGATGGATGGATGGATGGATGAGGGATGAGGGATGGATGGATGGATGGATGGTTGGATGATGGATGGATGGATGAGGGATGGATGGATGGATGGATGGATGGTTGGATGATGGATGGATGGGTGGGCATCTTTCAGGCCACGCAAACACTGTGAGGACACCAGAACTGCCCAGGGGATGATGCTCCTGCAGCACCCAGGGCTGTCCACGCTCTGCCCAAGGCTGACCCTGGTGGCCCTGGAGGACTCGGGGTTCCTCTGGAGATCCCTGGTTCCCATCCCACAGCAGCGCCGCTCCTCCAGCGGAGCAAAGCAAGGGACACGTGAGGAAAATAAACCTCTGAAAAGAAACCTCTCCTCCTCCAACAACAGCTCCCGGTGAGGCTCCGGGGCCGCCGGGCTGATCCCCGGGGGCTGCCCGGGGTGTGAGCCCCATCCCCACCCCCGTGTTTACGTTCCATAATCACCGGGATTAGGAGCTTTCTGGCGCTGGCAGAGTCACCCAACACCTGCGTGCTGACTTCAGCACCTCAAATATTTCTGATGCAATTCCTTTTATTCCCCTCCTAAAGCAAACGCGATGTGTTAATGGGTAGAAAGGAAGCATAATTGCTCCTTTGTGTGAAATCAGCCGGGGGAAAATCGCAGCAGTTGGGTTGCAAAACTGGAGCTGAGAACAGGTTTGGGGTGGGACCCACCTGGGCTGGGGGCGGCCGGGAGAGGAAACCTCCGGTGGAGCTGCTGGGGTGGGAAATGGGCATCTCCTCCTCTCTGCGGGTAGAGCCGAGGGCCGGGGCTCGTCCTCGGGGTGTGTTTGATGTGTCCCCATGTGCCAGGCCCAGGGAAACGACATCCAGATGAAGCCACCGGGGCCGGGGCCGAGGGTTTGCGGCTGCAGCGCTCCAGCTGCCAACAATGAGGGATCTTGATTTCATCTGTCGAGTAATTGGGCTGGAAGTCTGTGATGGTAATGACTCCACATCAAGCGCTCAGATGTGACCCATCCCCGGCCGTGGCCGTGATGAATGTCCCCCAGATGTTCCCCCCCAGATGTTGTTCCCCCCCCCCCGGGGTAGGCCAGCCCCGCACGTGTGTTGTTAATAACGCCCAAGATCTGAGGTTAAAAATGACCACGGGGCTCTCACGTGGGGCCTGAGGGCTGGGCCTGCTGGGGGGCGGTGGGACAGGGCTGGGGGGCTGGCCCCGTGTCCTGGCTCTCTGCTGGCTGGGGTGGGGCCAGGAGGGGATTTGGCAGGGACAGGAGGCTGCCAGGGTGTGATCCTAAAACCTGTCCCCAGCATTTTGGGTTTCTGGGCTCTCCTGGTTTTTATCTGTGCTCAGGAGCTGGGCCTGGTGCTGTCTGAGACCCTGGCACTGAAGAGCCCCCTGAGACCCCACCAGGCAGCCCTGGATGCTCTGAGGAGCTGTGACGGCCATGAGAGTCAAAGATGAGGTGACACGAGAGACAGGGATGCTCTGGGAGGCACACCGGGGCAGATCCCAAAGGTTTGTCCCAGCTGCAGGGGTGACAGGCACTGGGCCCTGCATTTAAGCCCTTGACTGCCTTTGGGTTGTTGTCTGCAGAGTTCTCTACAGCACTGGGATGCAGATCCTGTCTGTGGCCACAGGAGATCCCGAGGAAGTGCCTGGAGAAGGTCCTGGTTCCCTGTAAGAACACCCTGGTCCCCTGTGCCAGGCTGTCCCTGTCCCCTCAGCACTACCACGGGGACTCTGGTGCAGGAGGGGATTTGGCAGGGACAGGAGTCTGCCAGGGCTTCACCCCCAAGGAGAAGGTGATCCTGAAACCTGTCCCCAGCATTTTGGGTTTCTGGGCTCTCCTGTTTTTCATCTGTGCTCAGGAGCTGGGCCCAGTGGTGGCTGAGACCCAAGGTGGGGATAACCATCTCCGTGCTCCTGTGCTCCCTCCAGAGAGGGCTGTGGGCTCTTCCCTCCTCCAGGGGCCACAGGGCTTTTTCCATGAAGATTCCCCGGGGCCAGGGGCTGGAGCTGCCGGGATGTGTTTGGCACGAGGGGCAGGGACAGCTCCGGGGTGGATGAGCCGAGTGTGGGGATGGGACCCGCTGCTCCCGCTGCCTCCAGTGGGCAGCGACAGCAGAAATTGTGTCACTCAGATACCTGAGGGTGATTTGAGGCGTGGGATGCTGGTGCTAGCACGGGACGCTGCCCGGGGCTCCCTGAGGAGCCTCAGCTTTCCAGCGGCCTCGCTGCTGATGCTCCTGAAAGCTTCAGTCGTCAGCCCCGCTGCAGACACTGCCGGCTCCTGCCCGAGCCCCGGCGAGTGCTGACCTGCCTGCCTGGGGAGGGGACAGGGACAAGGCTCTGCATCTCTGGGGAGGGGACAGGGCTCTGCCTCTCTGGGGAGGGACAGAGCTCTGCCTGCCTGGGGAGGGGACAGGGCTCTGCCTCCCTGGGGAGGGGACAGGGCTCTGCCTGCCTGGGGAGGGACAGGGCCCGCGGGGTCACACAGCGATGCCGACAGCTCCCGGGGAAGGGGGTCCCCGCCAGCAGGAGGTTTTGGTTCCTAAATGGGGTTTTCCCCCCCGAAGCTGTGCGAGGGATGCCCGCAGGCAGATCCTGCTGCCGGAGGTGTCGGAGCAATCCCGGATTGTGGGAGCAATCCCGATTGTTGGAGCAATCCCGATTGTTGGAGCACTCCCGGGTTGTTGGAGCAATCCCGATTGTTGGAGCACTCCCGAACTGTCGGAGCAATCCCGATTGTTGGAGCACTCCCGGGTTGTGGGAGCAATCCCGATTGTTGGAGCAATCCCGATTGTCAGAGCAATCCCGATTGTCAGAGCAATCCCGGATTGTGGGAGCAATCCCGAGTGTCAGAGCAATCCCGATTGTCAGAGCAATCCCGGATTGTGGGAGCAATCCCGATTGTTGGAGCACTCCCGGGCTGTCAGAGCAATCCCGATTGTGGGAGCAATCCCGGATTGTCAGAGCACTCCCGGACTGTCGGAGCAATCCCGGATTGTGGGAGCAATCCCGATTGTGGGAGCAATCCCGATTGTCGGAGCACTCCCGGACTGTCGGAGCACGAGGAATGGCAGCCCCGGGGCTGGGGGTGCCCCACGCCCTCTCCCCCTCTGGAGCCTTTCCAGCCTTTCCCCGCCGGTCGCTCCGGCATCTGCATCCCAGATGATGAGAGAGGAGCGGGATGGGCCGGGCGGGCTCTGCAGCCGGAGCCGGCCCCGCCCCGGCCGCGCTGCTCCCGTTCTGCTCCCGGGGACGCCCCAGGGTTTGTGGAAAGTGGAGTTTTTCACCCCGAATGTGGGGCTGTGGCTGCAGCAGGACCCGCTGCCCCCCGGGCCTTGGTTTGGCCGCTGGTGCTGCATCCCCTGCTTGGGGAAGTGAGGGGTGCGGGATCCTGTGTCGCGATACGACACAAAAGAAACGATACTCGACGTGCTGAGATGTCCGAGGCAAAAAAAGGGGCAGTTTATTTACAGACCTCGACATTTATAGAATTCCAACAGTGACCATGGATTGGAGGAAGAAAATTGTCCTCTCCAACGACACTGGGCAACCCAACAGCCCATCAGCAGTCTCCTGATGAGAAGAATGTAAACATGAAAGAACAGTTACAATAACAACAGATAGTTTGTGTGAAAATCCATGAAAAACTCCATTACAAAAAGTAAATCATCAAAAAAAACTGTAAAAACTTAAAAAAACCAAACCAAACAAAACCAAACCAACAAACAAACAAACAAACAAAAAACCAAACCCCAACACAACAATCCTGGTGTGGTTTGGGTTGGGAGAGACCTTCAATCCCACCCAGTGTCACCCCTGGCCATGGGCAGGGACACCTCCCACTGTCCCTGGATGCTCCAAGCTCTGTCCAACCTGGCCTTGGGCACTGCCAGGGATGGGAGCTCCAGGCTGGCCCAGGGACCATCCCTGCCTGGTGGGGCTGAAAATTCAGGATTCTGGGCTGATTCTGCTGCTACTTCTGAAATTCAGGTTTTTTAACACATTAAACTCTGGGACCTGCCTTGCCCACAGAGGAGGTTTGGCTGGGGGTTGACCCAGCGCTGGCTTTTGTGTCCCTCTTTGACACCACACCTCTCCCTGTTTCCCAACCCCACCAACACCTGAAGGAAGGACACTGGGAGCCTCCTTGCTGCTTCCAGGGAGCCTCTGGCACGGCCCTTTCCCCCTCCATCCATCCCAGACCTTTTCCTTCAAACCTCACTCCGTGCCCCACTGGTGCTGGGCTCCACTCCAGATGTCCCACTCCTCCATCCCACACCCTTCCCTCCCTTTGGCCACTGGATATTTGGCTGAACCTGAGCCAAGGGAAAGCCACCCCCCACCTGTGCATGGAATCAGCAGCAGGCATGCCAGACCTCCACGGACTCCTAAATGTGGCCATCTGCACCTGGCAATGGGATTCTTTAATGGCAAACAAGGAAAACACCCCCTGCTCCCAAATGGGTTGAGTTTTCTTTTTTTTTTCCTCTGGAGAAAATAAAAAGAAGAGGAAACTTGTAAAAGATTTTCTTGGAAAAAGCCATTTCCCGCAGAGATTGGGCACGGCCACGGGGAGCTCGTGGCTGTGACTCAGGGGAAGGAGGATGAGTCCCAGCTGTGGGGTTGGGAACAGCTCTGTGTCATTCCCAGCTGCTCTGGGGATGGTTTAGGAGAGGATTCTCCAGCCTTGCCCTGCAAGGTGACAAACTGGGCCTGTCCCAGGGCACAGAGCCAGTCCTGCCTCTGCTCCTGGCTGTCCCACTGCAGGGCTGGGGAGAGCATCCTGGGGGCTCCTCCCCTCCTTTGCCATCCTCACATCCTTGGGCTGCACCCCTCCCTTGCCATCCTCACATCCTGGGGCTGCACCCCTCCCTTGCCATCCCCACATCCTGGGGGCTGCTGCACCTTCCAGTCTCACACCGGCTCTGTCCCGGTGCCTTTGGCACAGCCCCCAGCCCTGCACCAGGATAAAATGCCCCAGGGTGTGGTTTTAGGCTGAAAAAGTGTGACTGAACCATCCAGTGGCCCTGCTGGTAGCCTGTTGTGGAGGTATTTTAAACAAGAATTTAGAGAATCAGGAAGTCCCAGAGGGGTTTGGGTGGGAGGGGACATTAAAGCTCATTAAGTGTCACCCCCTGCCATGGGCAGGGACACCTCCCACTGCCCCAGGGTGCTCCAAGCCCCATCCAGCCTGGCCTTGGATCTCACCTGCTGTGGCCAGGAGAGGTTCCCTGAGTTCCCAACTCCTCCCTCGTATCTGAGCTGGTGCTTCGTTCCTGTGGGAAATGGATTTGTTGGGAAATTTGTATGGGAAATCTTGCCTTCTGATTGTGATGGTGTCAATTGCAACATCTGCACCTTCTCACCCTTCACACGAGGCTGAAAGTTGAATAAAAGTCTTTAAAACGCCTCTCAGGAGTGTCTGGGTCAGAGAAAGGGACAACCCTACAGCCCCCCCACCCCAAATGACATTATTGATTCGGACCTTCAAGCGAGCAGGAGGTGCTGGAACAGCAGCAGGAGGGATCCCTGCACTCCCGGCCCTATGGATGGGCTGCTCCAGCCCTCACTGGGATGCTTCCAAGCTCATTAGGGAGGGGTCTGTTTGCCGTGTAATTAACTGGAAACGAGCTCAGCAATGAACACAAACGCCCTTGCGGTTCCAGGAGTCGCTGAGCTGGTGCAGAGCAGGTGAGGAGCTGTCAGGACAGCCCTGGCTGCTCGGTGAGGCTGCAGAGGGAAGAGCAGAGGTGCAGGGATCACTGGGGGGTGTGAGAGAGGCTGCTGATGGTGATCCCTGGGCCAGGAGAGACAGAGGTGGCTCCTCAGGGGCTGAACCTGCCTCACCCCCGGGCTTTTGGGGCTGTAACATCCCCCGGGATGTTAGAACCACGCTGGGATTGCCAATCCAGCTGGACAGGCTCCCTGGGCTGCACCCATCACCCACTGCAAACACTGACCCCACGGGTGCCATCCCCTGGCTCCTTCCAAAGGGGAATTTCTCCCCTGGAAACGCCCCTGCTGCTCCACACATCCAGCCAGGACAGAGAAATCCCTCTCATTCCACAGACCTGAGTGCCCAGGCACTGGGTTGCAGCAAATTAAACACCAAAAAAAGTCACTTTTGTGCCTCCTCCCATCCCGGTGACTTTTTCACTCCCAGGATGATGAGAAATCTGTGTCACTGCTGTGTCCCCAGCCAGGAGGGCACCACTCAGGGAGTAGCTGCTCCCAGTTTGTGCAAGCTGGGGAATGAGGAGGGGACCGGGCTCAGGGACAGAGTCCCAGGGATGGGGTTTGCTCTGAGCTCTGTGGCTCTGCCTGCCCCAATAAAAATTGCACATTTCATGTATGTTATTTTTTAAATTGAAGCTTTTAAAAAAAACCCCAAACCAGTGGGTTTTGGCTGCTTTATCCCCTCATTGGGATTATTTAAATCAAAAGCAGGAATGGAGGGGGGGAAGGCTTCTTTTGTGACTCCAGCTGGGTGGGAGCCAGCCCTGCCTGCTGGAGCCAGAGGGTGCCCGGGGGTCCTGCAGGTCACTGTCCCAAAATCCCATCAGGACAACAACAAGCTGCTGCTTCACCCACATCCTTTCTGGGCTGGTGGAGGATCCCCTGGCCAAACCCCTCCCTCCCGGGATGCTGCTGCCTTCCCGAGCCGGGAGAGTGGGTTTGTCCTGTCCACGCAGGCTCCGCCTGGCTCAGCCCCCAAATCCCGGCGGAGCAGAGAGCTGAGGTGACCCAAGGTGCTGGTGGTGACAGGGACAGCAGCCTGCCCGAGCTGGGGGCTGGTTTTGTTGAGCAAAGCCCTCTCCCCCTGCCGGCACGGGGCTGTCTGCAGCTCCCCGGAATCGCTGTAGCCACGGGCAATTTTCTGCCTTCGAGTTTCGCAAAACCATATTAAGCAAAATCTCGCCCCGGCGCTGCTGGCTCTGCTCCAGGCTGGAAATTGCATTCCCCTGCTTGAAATTCCTCCCGGAGTTTCAGATGGAGAATGTACAACTTCACTTTCCATCTTGAGCTGCTGTCACACATTTTAATAACAGGGGCTGGGCTCCACCCCGGCGGTGGCGGCGTGCCAGGATTCTGGAGAGAACCCGCTGGAGCGGTTGTGGTGAGCCCTGGGATGGCTCTGCTGCTGCTGGAGCTGGGGCTCAGCCCTCCCCCCCCAGCCCAGCTCAGCCTCTTGGAGCGAGGCTGGGGTTTGAGGCTTGGTTTTTAATCTTTGGTGATGAGTTTTTAGCGTCTGCTTTGCCCCAGGTGATGGGGAGCTGGGTGTGGAGGGGATCAGCTCCGTGTGCCGTGCTCGTGATCCGGGTTAGGAGATGTGATCCATCCCTCCTCCTTGCTCCTATCCTGCTGCTGGGATCTGCTCTGGGGAGCTCTGGCAGAGCCCTGATGGTCCCAGCTGGGTCTCTCCCTCTTCATCCTGCCTTTCCCCGCTGCAGGATGGGGGAAATCCCCCTGCACCTGACATCGATGGTGGGATTTTTCCCCCAAACCCAACGGATAAACCCCAAACCTTGGGGAAAGGCCTGGATGGGGCTGCAGAGGGGTGGTGGCACTGCCAAAGCTCCTGGTGACATCCCTGTCTGTGTGACCCCATGGAGAGCTGATGGTGGGGACAGTGGAGAGCCACCCTGGCTTTAGGGCCACCGTGCCTGAGGCTGGGACATCCCCCAGGGGACAGGGTTTCCTCCCTGCCTCGCCTCTCCCCGAGCTGCCTTTTATGGGCTGCTCTTTGAACCCGGGCAGTTGTGCTGTATTTGTCCAACACTCGCTGCAATCAGGGCAACAGCCTCCCTAATTGGATTGGGATGCCCGCGGTAATTGGCTGTTTGCGAGCAGCCGGTTCCAATCAAGCTGTGCGCGCCTTTAATAAGTGTGCTCGCCTTTATCAGCCTGGCACACCGCGCCGTGGAGGTGACCTGCTAAATGATCCCCCGTGTTTCCAAAGCATTCTTCATCCCCGCTGATCCCCGGAGCCCTTTTCTTTCTTTCTTTGTAATAACAAACTCGGGGAAATCCCAGAAATCCCAGAGCAGCCGCGCCGCGGCTCCCGCCTGCCTGGGCAGAGGGGGGGGGTCTGCAGGAGGGGCTGGGGGGACACCGGGGGCCCCACCCTGCTGGTTTTGGGGTGGGGGAGAGGGTGGGGAGTGGAGCTCACGTGGTGCTGCGGTGATGCTGCTGGGTTTGGACCTCTGGTGGCACTTGTCACTTGTCCTGGATCGGGCAGGACCATCCCCTGCTCCAGAGACAGGATTTATGGGAAGAGCTGATCCCACTGCTCTGACCAGGGTTTATGGGGAGAGCTGATCCCACTGCTCTGACCAGGGTTTATGGGGAGAGCTGATCCCACTGCTCCAGGACCAGGGTTTATGGGGAGAGCTGATCCCATTGGTTTGGGACCAGGATTTATGGGGAGAGCTGATCCCACTGCTCTGACCAGGGTTTATGGGAAGAGCTGATCCCACTGCTCTGACCAGGGTTTATGGAGAGCTGATCCCTCTGCTCTGACCAGGGTTTATGGAGAGCTGATCCCACTGCTCTGGGACCAGGGTTTATGGAGAGCTGATCCCACTGCTCTGACCAGGGTTTATGGGGAGAGCTGATCCCACTGCTCTGACCAGGGTTTATGGGGAGAGCTGATCCCACTGCTCTGACCAAGCTCCCCCACGGAGCATCTCCCCCCCCATGGCCACAGTTCCCCCTCTGGAGCCCCCAGGGAGCTGCCGAGCCACCCTGGGGCTTCCCAAGGACTGCTCACTCCTGCCAGGACCCAGGGAGGGAACAACAACCCTGGCTGTGCTTCAGTGGGGACAGCTGAGGGTGGTGAGGCCCTGGCCCAGCCACCCCTGCGTGGCCACGGAGGTCTGAGGGCGTCCACTGCCAGCCAAGGACACCAAACACGGGGAGAACCTCGCAGAACTCATTGATTTCACCCCAAACCCGTCCATTTTGCTAAAAACTCACACCTGAGCTGCTCATCCTTAATTGCCTGAGCTGCCCCTCCGGTGGGGTCTGGGCTGAACCCAGGGCCCCTCCTGCAGGGCCCCCCCAGCTCTCCCAGACGCGGGGCTGGGGTGACCTTGGGCACATCCCAAGCCCTGGGCGCCTGGCCCCGGCCGCAGGCTCGTGTTTGAAGCCTTGTTCCCAAATTCTGAAGGTGCGAAAGGAAGGCTCTGACTGCCCTGCGGGGAGCTGGCGCTGCCCAGAGCCCCCGGGGCACCGGCCCTGCCCGCCCCCCACGCCGAGGATGAGGAGGGCGAGTGCCCCGCGCTCCCCCCGCCCGCCTTCCCTGCGGCTCCCCGGCTCCGTTTGGACAGAAATTGGTCGGGATGGATCCGCTCTTGCCAAAGCGTTTCCATTTTTGACAAATCGGCGTTTTCCAACAGCAACACTCCCCCTCCCAACCCAAACAGGGAGCTGGAGGCGCTCCCGCCCGGCCTGGAGCAGCTCCCGTTCCCAATCGCTGGCGGAAACCCGAGCCGAGCTGGCCGGGCACGGTCCGGGCTCCGGGTTCGGGCTCCGGGTTCGGGTGCCTTGGTGCGGCTCGGACCGCAGCTGCGTCCCCTCGGTGTCACCGCTGCCGCCCCGGGGAGCTGGGAGGGACCGCGGGTGGCTCCGTCCCTCCGGGAAGCTCCGCTGCGGGACAGGCGGGCCCCGAGCAGCCACGAGAGGGCACAGAGCCCTGGCCCTGCAGCCAGGCAGCCGTGTCACCCTGTCACCCTGTCACAGTGTCCCCCTGCAGACCTGTCACCGTGTCACCGTGCCATCCTGTCACCGTGTTACCCTGCAGCTTTGTCACCCTGGAGCTGTATCACCCTGTAATGCCATAGCCCTATCCCCGTGTCACCCTGCACTTTGTCACCCCACAGCCATGTCCCCGTGTCACCCTGCAGCCCTGTCACCCTGCCATCCTGTCACTGTGTTACCCTGCAGCTTTGTCACCCTGGAGCTGCATCACCCTGTAATGCCATAGTCCTGTCCCCGTGTCACCCTGCAGCTTTGTCACCCTGCAGCCCTGTCCCTGTGCCACCCCACAGCTTTGTCACCCCACAGCCATGTCCCCATGTCACCCCACAGCTTTGTCACCTGCAGCCCTGCCCCTGTGTCACCCTGCAGCTTTGACCCCGCAGCCCTCTCCCCGTGTCACCCTGCAGCTTCGTCACCTGCAGCCCTGCCCGTGTCACCCTGCAGCTTCGTCACCCCACAGCCATGTCCCTGTGTCACCCCACAGCTTTGTCCCCATGTCACCCCACAGCTTTGTCACCCCACAGCCCTGTCCCCGTGTCACCCTGCGGCGCTGCCATCCTACAGCCCTGTCCCTGTATCACCCCACAGCTTTGTCACCCCACATCTTTGTCACCTGCAGCCCTGTCCCTGTGCCACCCCACAGCTTTGTCACCCCACAGCTTTGTCACCCCACAGCCCTGTCCCTGTGTCACCCTGCAGCGCTGCCACCCTACAAACCCCCCCTGGTGCCAGTGTGGCCCTACAGGATCATCAGTGACCCCAATCCAGCTCTGCCCCACCCTCCCCACCCCAGGCCTGGATCCCCCTCCCCACCACCCTCCAGCTCTTGGAAAACCTGGGATTCTAACTCTAGAAAGACTTAATTACACTAAGTTAATCACATTATCTATTTACAATTTATTATATTAACAGGTTAATTAAGACAGCAGCCTGGTGCCAGTGAGACCCTTCCCAAAAACACCAGGAATGCTGAGAACAGGAGGGAATCTCTGAAAGGAGAAAAACTGATGGGGAAATGTGGTGAAGGATGGAGAGAGGTGGGAAATCATGGGGAAACACAGGGAAATGTGGGCAGCGCCTGAGGACGTGGGGAAGTGTGGTAAAAATGTGCAAAAGCCTGGGAAAATGTGTGAAAACAGGGGGAAATGTGGGGAAAAGTGAAAACACGGAGTAACACAGGGAGATGTGGGGCAATGAGGAAAAGCAGGAGGAAATGTAGGGGGGGAAAAGGAAAATACAAGGAAAATGTATGAGAACATGGGGAAGTGTGGGCAAAGGTGGAAAAATGAGTGGAAATGTGGTGGGGAAAAGGAAAATACAGGGAAAATGTGAGGACATAGGGAAATGTGGGGTAATGTGGGAAAACAAGTGGAAATGTGGGGGAAAAAATGAAAATATAGGGAAAACCTGTGAGGGCATGGGGAAATGTGGGGTAACATGGAAAAACAAGCAGAGATATGGGGAGAAAAGGAAAATACAGGGAAAACATGTGAGAACATAGAGAAATGTGGGGTAATGTGGGAAAACAAGTGGAAATGTGGGGGGGAAAAGGAAAATACAGGGAAAATGTGAGGACATAGGGAAATGTGGGGCAACGTGAAAAAAAAAAGTGGAAATGTGGGGGAAAAAATGAAAATACAGGGAAAACGTGAGGACATGGGAAGTGTGGGGTGAGATGGGAAATGTGGGGTAATGTGGAAAAACAAGTGGAAAACGTGGGGGGAAATAGGAAAATATAGGGAAAAGGTGGGAGAACGTGGGGAAATGTGGGGTAACATGGAAAAACAAGCAGAAATGCGGGGGGGAAAAAGGAAAATACAGGGGAAACGTGACGGCATAGGGAAATGTGGGGGAAAATAGGAGAATATAGGGAAAAGGTGGGAGAACGTGGGGAAATGTGGGGTAACATGGAAAAACAAGCAGAAATGTGGGGGAAAAAAGGAAAATACAGGGGAAACGTGACAAATGTGGGGGGAAATAGGAAAATATAGGGAAAACGTGTGAGAACGTAGGAAGTGTGGGGTAACATGGAAAAATGAGCAGAAATGCGGGGGGGGAAAGGAAAATACAGGGAAAATGTGAGGACATAGGGAAATGTGGGGTAACATGGAAAAACAAGCAGAAATGCGGGGGGAAAAGGAAAATACAGGGAAAAACGTGACAAATGTGGGGGAAAATAGGAAAATATAGGGAAAACGTGTGAGGACGTGAGGAAATGCTGGCAAACGTGTCCCGCCTGTCCCAGCGCTGTCCTGGGCAGGCGCTGCCCGGTCCGGGTGACAGCCACGCGTGGGGGGTGACACCGCGGCGGCGCCTCCCGCCCGTGCCGCGCCCCCTCCCCGCTCCCAATCCCCTCCCCTTCCCCTCCTCGGGGCGTCACCGCCCCACGCGCGTGTCCTCGCCCTCCCTCGCGGGTGGGCGGCGCGGCGGGGCCGGGGGGAGCCCCGGGGCCGGGCCGGGCCGGCGGCGGCGGCGGTGCGGGATTTTGAGGGATGCGCGGCCCCCGATGGGATGTAGCGGGCGGCTGCTGGGACCCGCCGGGGGCCGCCGCGCCTCGCTGCTCCTCACCATGATCCTCTTCTTCACCTACTTCTTCTCCTGCCTGCCCGGGCCCTGCGAGCCGCTGCCGCCCGCGCTGCTGCTGCCGCCGCCCGCCGCGCTGCCCGCGGGGCCCGGGGGAGCGCCGGGGGGCTCCGGGAGCTCCGGGAGCTCCGGGGGCTCGGGGGGAGGCAGCCGCCGCTTCCCCCAGGCCATCATCGTGGGCGTGAAGAAGGGCGGGACGCGGGCGCTGCTGGAGTTCCTGCGGGCGCACCCCGGGGTGCGGGCGGTGGGCGCCGAGCCCCACTTCTTCGACAGGTGCTACGAGAAGGGGCTGCGCTGGTACAGGTGAGGCGGCGGGGATAGGTGTGTGTGGGGGGGGGGTGGGGGGGGGGGGGGTGGGGGTAATTAGCGCAGAGCCGCGTTAATTGCCGCCCGGGCCGGAGTGAGGCGGTTCCGCAACAGGCGGGCGGTGCGCGGGGTCCCGGGAGAGAAAAGGGGGTGCGAGGGAAGGGGAGCGGCGGCTGCGACCCTCGCCTGGGCTGGGGAAGGGGCTCCGGCTGCTTCTGCGGGGCTGCTGCTGAGCTCGGGAGTGTGAAAAGTGGTCCCCGTGTCCCTCCCTGTCCCCGTGTCCCTCCCTGTCCCCGTGTCCCCCTGTCCCCGTGTCCCTCCCTGTCCCCGCGCCTCCCGTCCCGCATCCCGCCCGGCCGGGGATGAAGCCGGCAACAAAACTGTGCTGGTTGAACTCCCTCCCCAGGCTTTGCGATTTTATTGACCTTCAGCGCTTTATCCCCAGCCGTGCCCCCCGGTTTCCCCACCGGGTTCCTTTAGGGATTGTTTTATTCGTGTGGTTTAGGAAAAAAAAAAAAATAAATCCAAAAGAAACCCAGAAACGAGCGAGGAGCTCGGGCTTGATCCCGGCTGTGCCCGGATCAGGGAGGGGGCGAGGGGTGAGTCCGTGGGACCCTCGGTGGGTTTGTGGCCGAGGGCAGAGCTGGAGTGATCCGAGGGAGTTTGGGGTGGGTTTTTTTTTGAGGGTTCCGATGGGATTGAGCTCTTGAGGCCATCAGGCTTTCGGAAGAGCAGCTACTGTGCATGTGGAGCGCGTTAAACTCGCGTCTCCTGGCCAGCTCCGGAGCGGCCGGGCCAAGCGGAGCCGGGAGCGATAAATCCCTCGGAGCCGGGGGTGGAACCCGCCCCGGAACTCTCAAGGCGACCCGAACGTGTCGATGTGTGATGGAAGCGCCGCGGTGTTCTCGGGGAAACATCTGAAAATAATAAAAGGAGTAGCTCTCCCTGTCCTTCCTGCCTCTCCATCCCCGAGCCCCGCGGGGATCCCGGGTTTCTTACGCGCTCTCAGTGTTTTTTGGGGGGGAGGCCGCAGCTTCCCAATCCTCGCCCGAAGTAACAACCTGTGAAAAAAATCAGCGCGTTTAATGGAAAAAGTCATTTTAGCGGCAATTTTACCCGCAGAGTTTCAGCTCTCCGCGCCCACATCTGGGCTGTAAAGTTACGACTTCACACACCTTCAAACCCCAGTTAAGTAGCGGCGCTTATTTTTATGGCTGCATTAATATCGCCGTGATTTATGAGCTCATTCCTCAGCTCCGCTCGGCTCGGCGCTGCCCGAGGAACGATAATGATGATCACTAATCTTTTTTTGGGGGGGTGAGGGCTCCGGCGAGATGGCTTTGGCGGAATGGGAGTTTAATGACTGCGAGCGCGTAATTAAAGCGGGGAAGATCGAGCGCTTTCATATCGCTCGGCGAGGCGCTGGCGGGACGGAGCGCGGAGAGGAGGAGAAATGAAATAAATCTCGGTTTGGACGGCTCTGCTGCGAGTTCTCGGCGCTGGAAGGGCTCGCAGGGAGCCTGGCCTGACACCAGCTTCGAGGTGATCCCGCGTGTGGCTGCGGTGAATTCGGAGGGACGGAGCGGGGAAGGTTTTTAGGAGAATCCGGATCCTTCGGGGCGAAGCAAAAAGCAGGAGATGTTTTGCTTTAACTCTCTGCGTAAAGTGTGGTTTTAATCACACACACACACACTTTTCCCTTCGCTTCCTCTCCTCTCCGCCTCTTGTTTTGTCTTCTCGCAAGACCTCGCAGCACCGAGGGATTTTTTATCCCAGACAGAGCTAAATGTTTAAAGCTGGGATGTGCTGGAGTGGAGGGGGAGAGAAGTTGGACAGAAAATCGGCTTTTTTTTTTTTCCCCCCCTATGGATATCTCAAAAGCGGTGTAAACATTTTTAAAATATTTGAACTTGCTAGGAAACAGAAATTGCACCAACTGCTTCTCACGTCAAGATATTTGGCCCGAAGGCACCTGTGGGTTGTTGCTTGTCTTGAGTAAATGTGGGGGGGAAAAAAATCCCTTGGAAATATCACTCCAGAATTATTTTTGTTCTTTCTTGGTAGCTCCGTCCCGTAGCGATTCCCCTGCTCTGGCAGCAGCATCTCCCCGTGGGTGATGAGTAGTTTGTTATAAGTTACTGACTGAAATAATTTATTCTTACTGGATTGTTTTGTTTAATTTCAATTTGAAATGACCCAAAGCCGCCCCACTTTTTTTTTCTTTTTTTTTTTCTTTTTTTTTTTTTTTTTTTTGGAGTAGCAGTGAAAAGAGAATGTTCTGAAAAAGCATCTCCTACAGAATTCCTGGAGTTACTACAGCTTTAGCTAATTCTAAGAAGATTAAACACCTTTCCTAGGCTGCAGCATAAATGATTTAATGGCTAATCCAAGCACGGTGGGATGTTTTCTCCTCAAGCAAAACACGATTTCAGGGTTTTTTTGGCACTCAGTGCTGCTTGAAGGAAAGCTAAATGAAAAGAAGAGGCAATGCTGGCATCTGCTGCCAGTTTGGGGTGTGAGGGGTCCCCTTTGTCTGGGTCTGTTTTGGGGGAACGTAGGTGAGGACAAATGTTAAAAACTGAGCTGAGTGCGAGTAGTTTGGGGTGATGTTCAGAAATCCAGTGCAAAACTTGGAGCTTCTGTGGTGGTGTGAGGCCAGTTCCTGCCTTTGGGGAAAACAACATTTGTGGGGTGCAGGGGTTTAAGGGCTGGAACCCCCTGGGTGTGAGGGGAGCAGGTTTGGGCTCCCAGGTGACGTTTGGGACGTGTTCACACCTTGTGTGCTGGGGCTGGGGCTCTCCCTGAGCAGGGGCACTGCCCTGCTCTGCTGGGGGCATTTTTGGGGTGCAGCAGAACCTTTGCACGGGATGGTTCCCTTTTGGGGTGCCAGAGCTGCTCTGGTCCCACACAGAGGTCCTGGCTGCTCTGGCCCGGGCCTGGCACAGCCTGGGGGATTCTGTGGGGAGTGGGGCAGCGCAGGTGGGGGAACAGCAGCTTTGGGCAGTGCTGGGAGAGAGGCCTGGGCTGCATGAGAGGGAGTTCAGCTTGGAGGGAATTCCTGTGGAAAGCTCCAGCCTGACACAGCTCATCCAGAGAAGCCTCCCCGTGCCCATCTGCCAGAGCCCTGCAGCAGCACGGGCTCGGTGGGATCGGCTTTGCCTCTCTCTCCCCTTTCCTTGAGTGATCTGGGATCCCTGTCCCTCTTCCCCATCCCATCCTCCTGCTTTTCCCCAGAGCCAGAGGAGCTCTCAGGCAGGAAGGGTGCAGGGCCAAGGCTCCCTTGGGCTGAGCCCTGGGAGCTGCACACCCCGGATTTGTGGGGATTGTAAAGGATTCCCTGGCTTTGCACCCTTTGGACCAGAAGTATTAAAAAGGACCATGGGATGTCTGGTGACTGGCCAGGCTGGAGCCCTGTGGCCAGAGGGACACGAGGATCCCCACCCAGCATCCCCCGACACTCTCAGAGGCCAAATTTAACTTTTCGTCGCTGTTCTCCCGTCCCATCCAACGTGAAACTCGGCATGAGGGGGTGGGAACTCAGGAACTCTCCTTGGGGCTGCCCATCCCTCTGCGGCTCTGCTGCAGCGTCCCAGCTCCGGGAGCACCTCCGGGAAGGTGCAGGGGGAGCAGAGAGCCCCTGCTCCCTCCCTGGCCTGTGGGGTTTGCCCCCTCCCCTTCCCCAGCCCCATTCACAGGAGCTAACAAGGCTCTTGAAAGGCATCCAGGATTTCTTGAGCCAGACTTTGTTATCTCGGAACCTCGCAACCCCGACGCCTTTGAGCGACAGGGGACGGAGGCGGCTGCGGCGCTGCTCTTTTGACTTTTGCCGGGAGCGTTATTGGCAGCTGAAAAGTGGAGCTAAGTAGGTGCCTCGAGGGGTTTTTTTTGTGCGCGCCGTGATTGTACAGACAGATCAAGACACTCTATAGCCCGAGCTGCTGAATGAGATCGGCTCCTCCGGAGGCTCCAGGCTGCGTTTTGGCACCGCGCTTGTGTCCCCGTCCCGGGCCAGCTTCTCACGGGCGCCGCCGGGAAGCGCAAAGGTGGGGAGGGACAAAGGAACCCGGCCGGAGCGGGATGGCGATGCACGGACCTGCTCCGGGACTTTATCTTTATTCATTGGCACCGCTAATCTCCCCTCCTGACGGGCTCGGTTTCAGCGCTGCCGGCTCAGAGCCGCCCTTGTTTTCCCGGGGCGCTCGCAGACACTCGGCCCTGCAGCTTCTCGCCTTTATTACTTTGCAATCTTTTATCTCTTTTTTTTCCTTTTTTTTTTTTCCCACTCCCATTCACGAGTGAGACCTCTCTGTCTCAGCTTCCCGGATCCTCACCCCCTTGTTCGGGAAATGAGACCTCAAGTACAAAGAAACCTGAGAAAAAGCTGATTTTTAACTGAGAATAAGATACATGAAAGCTTTTACTCGAGGCGTAGTGTTTCGGGTTGGCTTTTATGCGCTGTTTTAGCCCCAGCCCTCCTCTTAGGACCAGGCTTAAGTGCTGGGTGCCCCTGTGGCAGCCGGATGGGTCTCCCTGATGGTGTTTTCTGCTCCCTCACACACCCCCAGCGCTGCCCGGGCTTGGGAAGCAATCCCATCATTCGTGCAAAGTTTGCCTTTCTGCAAACTGCTTTCACGTGGGATTAAAAATAGCTTTTACTGCCACGATGAGGAATTAACATTTGAAACCATTTAAAGGGCTCCCAGAGCGGGATTGCTGCGGGTGGGGAGGGCGGGGAGCTGTGCCTGTGCTGTTTTGGGGGCTGGGTGGTGGGGTGAGGAGCACAGCTCAGCCCTCCTGCCCCACATTTCCCTGCTATTCCCATTTTTCCACACGGCCGAGCTTTCTCCCCGACCCCACCAAGTGCTTCTTGCTGACCCAAGGAGAGAGCAGGTTTAGGAGCCTGAATTTGAGCCTGGCTTAGCCTCCAGGTGAAATAAAGTCGGGTTTTCCCTTTTTCCCTGGTGCTGTTGCTCAGATAGTGTCAGGCTGCAGTGATTGGAGCTGTGTTAATGCTGGCTGGGATTTGGGCGATAAAAGCTGCCACTTGCAGGGTGGAAGGAGCCCTGCTCTGTGCTCTTCCCGGCTCAGGAATGCTTTCCCTGGCTCTGCCTCTGTGAAATAAACGGGGGGATTACACCCGGGCCGGGCAGGGGGTGTGCAGGAATAACCCGAGTTCCTAAAGGATTTCGGATCTGCCAGCCTTGCTATCCCAGACTGCTTAAATACACCCAGAAATCGTGGAAAAAAAAAAAAAAAAAAAAACAAACTATGGGAATTAACACCTTTGGAAAAAGCTTCTTCATTCCTCTCCTTTCTCCCATGCTCTCCGTTTTAACATCAGGGGGTAGAAATTGAAATATTGAAACTTTTTTTTTATTATTATTTTTTGGTCCATGTAACTCCAGAGAAGTTTTGAATATATGTCAAATATTGCCAAAAAACTCACCAAGAGCCGGGAAAGCCACAAGGCTTCTGTTAGTGGGATTATTGAAAGCTTGGAGAAATAATCACTGCAGTGTAAAGGAAAGTTTGGGAGTTTCTCCTTAAAGGTATTATGTGGAATTTTTTTTCCCCCCTCGTTTATTTTTAGATAGTGACAGAAGGTGGAAAAGGCCGGTGGATTTAGAGGGTGCTTTCATGCAAGGAGAGACAATTACTTAAGAGAGTTCAAAGCTTATTTATAAAACAGTAATTACCTTCCCCTGGGATGGAGACGGGCAGCCCTGGCGGCGGGGAGGGGGTTACAGCCCTTAATTGGCAAAGATGCTTAAAAGCTTCCTCCTGACCTTTTCAGAAAGTTTCTGCTGCAACAGGCTCGGGCAGAGATTGAAAACCTGCCCAAGCAAAGGCCAGGTTTAATACCAAGACTTAGCTGGAAATGGCTTTTCAAAGGGCTGTGGAAATCCTCCTGCTTAGGGAGCCAGCGGTGTCGGAGAGGTGGATGGAGGGATGAGGGATGGATGGATGGATGAGGGAGAGATGGATGGATGGATGGATGGATGGATGAATGAGGGATGAATGAGGGATGGATGGAGGGATGAAGGATGTAGGCATCCATGGACAGATGGATAGATCCATGGATGGATGGAGGGATGGATGGAGGAGGGGTGGATGGATCCATGGATGGAGGGATGACAGATGTAGGGATCCATGGACAGATGGATGGATCCATGGATGGATGGATGGAGGGATGATGGATCCATGGATGGAGGGATGGATGAGGGTTGGATAGATGGATGGAGGGATAACAGATGTAGGGATCCATGGACAGATGGATGGATCCATGGATGGATGGATGGATGGATGGATCCATGGATGGATGGAGGGATGACGGATGGAGGGCTGGATGGATCCATGGACGGATGGATGAGGGATGGAGGGATGACAGATGAACGGATCCATGGATGGATGCAGGGATGACAGATGGAGGGATGGATGGATCCCTCGTGCAGGATGTCCCTGCACGACAAGGCTCTAGGAACAGGGTGGGACCTGAGCCTGGCAGCTCCCTCCCCACATCCCACCTCTTGTGACGGCCAAAATATTAAAGTGAAGAGCACAGGGATGTTCTCAGAGGCTTCTGTGGGACTTGGTTGGAAGCCCGGTCTGGGGGGTGGAGGCAGCCAGGGCTGGTCCATGCTGGGCACGTCAGGGGAGTGGTTTAAGATGAGTCTTTCCTTTGCTATGGGAATTCATGGAATGGTTTGTGTTGGAAGGGACCTCAAAGATCAACTCATTCCACCCCTGGGACCTTCCACTGTCCCAGGCTGCTCCAAGCCCTGTCCAACCTGGCCTTGAACACTTCCAGGGATCCAGGGGCATCCACAGCTTCTCTGGGAATCTGTGCCAGGGCCTCCCCAAACTGACTCCACGTGAAGAACAGCCCAAGCCCCCCAGTCCCACCATGACAAACTCGTGGTGGTTGCAGCCCTGAGCTTTCCCCATGGCAGGGCTGAGGTCTCGGCTCAGGTTTTCCACACTCACCTTTTGTAGTGATGGTCCTGGGTGGAAAACTCACAGCAGCTCCTTGGATTCCCCCTCCTGCTCCCTCTGCTCAGAGACAGTTCAGGGATCACAGGAATCTCCCAAATTATTCATGCATCCCTCAAGTGAGTCGCTGTGGAGCTGGAGACTCGTTTGAGATGCAAATGTGGATGTGGCAGGCAGAGCACCGGGACGGTGAGTGGGGTCCTGCAGGTCACCCCAGGGCTCGGGGGGGTCAGAGTCCAGCTCTCTGGGACTCCAGGGCTTGCAGAGAGCAGGGATGAGCCAGGGTTTGCAGGGATGAGATGGTCCAGAGCCATGGACCATAAAGAGCATCCCTGTTCCACCACCTGTGCTGCTGGTGGCAGCTCCCTGACCCGGAGCACGGGGAGTGCTGGTCCCAGACTGAAACGTGGGGGGGAAACGGCTGAATGTCAGAAAAAAAAAAATCACTATTTGGGCTGTTAAAACACCAGCACGGAATGTTTCAGGCAGCCAGGGACAACAGCAGCACTTTGGGAGTGGGATGAGCTGCTGGGCTCCTCCTGGGGGTGATTTTGCTGCGTTCCACCAAGGAAATGCCGCGGCAGGCAGGGACAGGAGGGGAACAAACTCCTCCTTCCCAGGCAGCAGCTCCGCAGCCAGGGGGTGGCAGGAGCCCCCCGAGCCCCCCGGGGCCGCTCTGCATCTTAACACACCAAATTGATCAGGAGCAGGAGAGAATTACATTAATACAGTCACTTGTCACCGAGCTCTTCTGAGGGATCTCCACTCATTAGTGAGCAGAGAACAAGGACGTGACCTTGTCAAGGTCCTTGGGCAGGGAAAGGCTGATTGACCACTTTGCTATTGATTTATCGCTTAGCCCCCGGGCTGAGCTGTGGGTGGCCCTGGGCACACCTGGCCCCGGGCACACCTGGAGGGATTTTCTGTAGCTGGAGTGAAGAACTGGCACCCCCTTCCCTGCCCCGCCCGCACCCTTCAGGCTGATTCAGCCGGGAATTGGCAGCCGCGTTATGCAAATAAAAAATAAATAAATCACAGGGCGCGGGCGGTGATTGATGGGCAGGGCCAAGGGAAGTGACAGCTCCCGTCCCCCGGGGGGACACGTCCCGGCACCGCTCGGCGGGGGCTGCCGGCGCCTCCTGCCTTCTGCAACTTCCCAGCTGCTCCAGAGCCGCTGCATCCCAAACCCCGGGGCCGGGGGAGCCGCTGCCTGCCCCCCTCTGCCCCCCAGAGCAGCCCCCGGGCCAGGGCAGGGCCCTGCAGGGGGACTCGGCTCAGCTCTGGGTCAGCTCTGGGCTCTGCACGGCAGGAAGGGCACTGAGGGGCTGGAGCGTGTCCAGGGAAGGGAATGGAGCTGGGAAGGAGCTGGAGAATTCCTGAGGGAGCTGGGGAAGGGGCTCAGCCTGGAGAAAATGGGGATCAGGAGGAATTTGTGGCTCTGCACAACTCCCTGGCAGGAGGGGACAGCCGGATGGGTCGGGCTCTGCCCCCAGGGAACAGGGACAGGAGCAGAGGGAACGGCCTCAGGCTGGGCCAGGGGAGGCTCAGGGAGAATTTCTCGGGGAGGGATTTGGAGATTTTGGGAGAATTTCTGCCCTGAAAGGATTGTCCAGCCCTGGTACAGCTGCCCAGGACAGGGGTGAAGTCCTCACCCCTGGAGGGATTTCAAAGCCGGGTGGATGTGGCACTTGGGGACGCGAATTTTTGGCCTGGATGATCTTGGAGGGCTTTTCCAACCACGGTTCCACAACTCCCTAATTCCCTGTGTGGGTGAAATCGAGCCCCCATCAGGGCAGGATCCCAAAACGCCTCTGCCATCTCCATAGCCCGACACCAGATCATTTAATTTGATTTCATTTTCCCCTCTCTGGAGGCTCCTTTAGCTGCTGCTTGTGCCCCGATATTTCCTTGTCTCCATCTCAGCCCCCATCCCGCCGCTGCCCCGAGCTCCCCGGCGACTCCAAGTGACAAATCCCCCCCTCCGCGGCCACCCTGCCGGGCAGGAAATGTCCATTAAGAGGAAGCCAAAGAAACCCTCCAACTCCCGGCAGCGCCGGGGGGCTCGATCGGTGCCATTGATCGGGCGCTTGTCACCGCCATCGCTCATCGCTGCCACCATCAACACCTGCCCTGGGGACGGGAGGGGAGGGGACACTGCTGTCCCCGCGGTCCCCGGCGTGCCGGAGCCTCTCCAGGGCTGCTTTTCCCAGCCCCTCGGAGCTGCCCAGCAGCTCCAGCCCGGAGGGACGGGGTGGTTTTTATTCTTCACCCCCAGAGCCATCGGGCCGCTTCCTCCGGCGCTTCCCAAAGTCATCTCCCGAAGCCACACAAGCCTGGGAAAAAAAAAAAAAAAAAAAAAAAAAATTCGAGGGGCGGCTGCCAAGTACTTTCAGCCGGGAATTTGGGTTTTGTTGAGGGGAAGGCATCGTTTGTGTGCATGAAAAGCCGGGTTTTGGCGGGGAGGGCCGGGCGGAACGTCCCCCCGCGGTGTCGCAGCCCCGAGCGTGACAAACCCGCATCCGCTGCGGGCCGCCGGAGCCGCTCCGGCACAAAGGAGCCGTCGGGCAGGGCTGGGCTGCTGCCAGTGGGACAAGGGATAGAGGCGTCCCCAAGGGCCGATCCTGTTCCCCGGAGCAGCGGCCGGGTGGGACATGAGGGGCTGGGGGCGTCCCCGGCCGTGGAGGGGCTGTGCAGGACAGGGATTGACCCGGCTGAGCTCAGGCAGCTCCTGCCCCGGCCACTCCTGGGGTGTTTCTGGGGGATCCTGGCTGCCTCTGGGTTGGGGGTTTGTGTGGAGCTGCTGTGAGGTTTGCAGGGAGGACGGGAGGCTCAGAGCTCAATTTGGGTGGATGGAAGCACGGTGGGTTCTGGCTCTGTGGCAGTTCCCTGCTGGTGTCACCCCTGGCAGGTGGCTCCAGGTCACTCGTGTCCCCCAGGGCTGGGGTTGGGTGTCTCTGGGTGCTGGCATCACACCCCTCACTGCCTCCCAGCCTGTGCTGAAGCTGTCCCCATCCCTGGTGATGGAACTGTCCCCATCCCTGGTGATGGAGCTGTCCCCATCCCTGGGGATGGAGCTGTCCCCATCCCAGGTGATGGAGCTGTCCCCATCCCTGGGGATGGAGCTGTCCCCATCCCCTGGTGGTGGAGCTGTCCCCATCCCTGGTGATGGAGCTGTCCCCATCCCTGGGGATGGAGCTGTCCCCATCCCAGGTGATGGAGCTGTCCCCATCCCTGGGGATGGAGCTGTCCCCATCCCCTGGTGATGGAGCTGTCCCCATCCCTGGGGATGGAGCTGTCCCCATCCCTGGGGATGGAGCTGTCCCTATCCCATGGTGAGGAAGCTGTCCCCAGCCCCTGGTGATGGAGCTGTCCCCATCCCCCAGTGATGGAGCTGTCCCCATCCCTGGTGATGGAGCTGTCCCCAGCCCCTGGTGATGGAGCTGTCCCCATCCCCCAGTGATGGAGCTGTCCCCATCCCCTGGTGATGGAGCTGTCCCCATCCCCCAGTGATGGAGCTGTCCCCAGCCCCCAGTGATGGAGCTGTCCCCACCCCTGGGGATGGAGCTGTCCCTATCCCATGGTGAGGAAGCTGTCCCCATCCCTGGGAATGGAGCTGTCCCCATCCCTGGTGATGGAGCTGTCCCCATGCCCTGGTGATGGAGCTGTCCCCATCCCAGGTGATGGAGCTGTCCCCATCCCCTGGTGATGGAGCTGTCCCCAGCCCTGGTGATGGAGCTGTCCCCATCCCACAGTGAGGAAGCTGTCCCCATCCCTGGTGATGGAGCTGTCCCCATCCCAGGTGATGGAGCTGTCCCCAGCCCCCAGTGATGGAGCTGTCCCCATCCCTGGGGATGGAGCTGTCCCCATCCCTGGGGATGGAGCTGTCCCCATCCCTGGGGATGGAGCTGTCCCCATCCCCGGGGATGGAGCTGTCCCCATCCCAGGTGATGGAGCTGTCCCCATCCCCCAGTGATGGAGCTGTCCCCACCCCTGGTGATGGAGCTGTCCCCATCCCTGGGGATGGAGCTGTCCCCAGCCCTGGTGATGGAGCTGTCCCCAGCCCTGGGGATGGAGCTGTCCCCATCCCTGGTGATGGAGCTGTCCCCACCCCATGGTGAGGAAGCTGTCCCCACCCCTGGGGATGGAGCTGTCCCCATCCCAGGTGATGGAGCTGTCCCCAGCCCTGGGGATGGAGCTGTCCCCAGCCTCGGGGACATTGCCTGTGCTGTGCTTGGAGCTCACAGATCACAGGACATCCCAAACTGGGACAGACCCATTAACTCATCCCTGGTGAGGAGCCCAGCCCAGAGGGGAGCAGAGGTGGCCTCAGAGCCCCCAGCCCTGTGTCAGGCTCGTTAGGCTGAGTGTGCCACGCTGGTTAATTACCCCCTGTGCCATCAGAGGGGCCGTGTGGGGCCGGTGTCACTCAGCCCCGTTTGATCCCCGCCTCGTTACCAGGCAGATAACGAGGGGCAGCCTTGTTCAGCTCTGACCTTGGTGTGGATATTAAAAATTCATATTTCTCTGCTTTGGGGAGGATCAGGGAGCGTGTGAGGGTGTCCTGCATGCACGGGGCTGGGCAGGGATCACACCCAGGCCTCGGCCACGTTACAGGCTCATAAAACTGGAATTACTGAGCAGGGACAGTGAAAGGCAGGTTCCTTTCAGCATTAATCACTCTGGTGGTGCAAGACCTCTCTTAAACATATTTTTTCTAGGTGAAATGCCTTTAAACAAAGGCTTGCAGGTTTGGTGAGCACCTGACTCCAGCTGTGTCCAGCTGTGCGAGCCTCACGTCAGCCTCACAAAAACAAACAAGCTGCTGGAAGTGTGGACACACACCTGCCTGTTGGGGGTTCCTGGTTTCATGACATCGATTCCCACACTCAGCTCTGTGTGTGTGACACACCCAGCTCTGACCCCAAAGCCCCACCTCTGCTGGCTGAGGCTGGAGCTGATGGACACAGGGCAGGGGTGAGCAGTGCCCTTTGGAGAGAAATCTGGCTGTGAGAGCCCCTGAGCTCAGCTGGGAAGCTCTCAGGGACAGATCTCACTCCCTGCACGCAGCTGAACGTAAATTAAAGCATGATCTGGGTGGAGGACGGGGTGGGAACTCCTCTGATTTTATGAGGAATCCCCAGAGATTCGATGATTTTGAGTCATGGAGCCTTGGCACAGGGAGAGTTCCAGCTCTTGCTTGAAACCAGCACGTCCTGAGGGCAAGAAGCCTGAGAGAACCATGGCCCATGTGAACATGCACAGCTGTGCTTGAACACAATCCCAGTTTGAACTGGAAGTGGGTGGGGGTGGCTCACGTTCTCACCTGCAGCAAAAACCTCAGCAGCAGAGCGTAGGAAACCATTTGGAGATGTAAACATCTCCCAAACCATCTCCTGGGCCATAAAAACCCCCAAGCCATCTCCCAGGCCATGAAATCCCCCCCAAACCATCTCCCACACCATAAAAGCCCCCAAACCATCTCCCAGGCCATAAAATCCCCCCCAAACCATCTCCCAAACCATCTCCCATGCCATAAAGCCCCCCAAACCATCTCCCAAACCACCTCCCAGGCCATAAACCCCCCCAAACCATCTCCCAAACCACCTCCCAGGCCATAAAACCCCCCCAAACCATGCTGGCAGCCCGGTGAAGAAGGGTGTCTGGCTGTGGTTTGAGGATCTCAGTGGATCAGAGGAGGGCAGAGGGGAGCAGCAGGAGGTGGGAGGTGCTGGGGCAATGTCCCCACAGCCAGGCAGGTTTGTCCTGTGCCAGCTGGGTGACCTCACCGTGATCAGAATGTGACAGGACCACATGTGCTGTCAGCTCCCCCAGCCAGCGTGCAGGACAGAGCAGAACAACTTGAAAAGAACGAGGAGAACTGTTGCCACTTCAAACCTCTGCTGGGAATTGATGCCAGGCCTCCAACAGCCTGATGCTCCTTTCTTCTCTCCTTAATTAATTCCTTTGCCTCCAGTGAGTTTCCATCTCTTATTTCAATCAAAGGCCCAGAGCAGCCAGGCTCACATTAGGAACAGACCCATCCCAACCTTTCTTTATTTCATCTCCCTGTATCAGTTCCTCAGCCTCCCCTGGTGCTGCAGCTGAAGCACAGATGCCCAGAGACGGCTCTGCTGGAGCAGGGAAGGGGTGCAGAGCCCCGGGGTTTGCCCCCAGCAGGTCCCCTGGGCTGCAGAGAGCAGGGGGGACACGGCTGAGCCCTGCTCAGAGACACGAATGGGCCACCACGGGGTCACCTGAGAAGTGCCTGCTTGTTGTGTTCCTCTGGGGAATGGCTTTTCCCGTGTTCTATCCCATATGTTATCCCATGTTTTATCTCCATATTCCTCTGGGGAATGGCTTTTCCCGTGTTCTGTCCCATATGTTATCCCATGTTTTATCTCCATATTCCTCTGGGGAATGGCTTTTCCCGTGTTCTATCCCATATGTTATCCCATGTTTTATCTCCGTATTCCTCTGGGGAATGGGTTTTCCCCAGAACCCCCTGAAGCCTGTGACCATGGAGTTTGACCCTTCCTTCCTATCTTGGCCCTGTTGGCCCAGGTGCAGCTCTCTCTCCTGAGCAGAGACCAGATAAAGTCCTGTTCTTCCTTGTTCTGTCTTTCTCTGCCCTGGAACCCTTTGAGAATAAAGCCTTGGGCTGATCCCAGGGGGTGAGAGCCTCTTTTGGAATCTTTTACCCTGTTTCCGTGAGATATTCCTCCAAAGCCTCCAAGGAGACTGAGCCAGCCCCAGGAGCCCAGGGGGGTGGTGGGGGAGTCTCTCACCTGGTGATTTACGGCCCCTTAGAAGGCGATGGGGAAAGCAGGGCAGATTTGTAGCATCTGCAGGGAAACCCCGGCCCTGACCCTCACACCCCAGACAGGCAGGGATTAAATATCCAAGGAGCCTGGGGGTGGCTTTGGGGGAGAGCCCTGCACATCTGGCAGTGTGTGGTGAAATGGGATTCCCTGCCTGCCCTGCCCTGGGCCGGGAGAGCCTCAGGAAGAGGAAGGAAGGGGCAGCCAAAGTGGAGGTGAAGGTGAAGACGGGCTGTGCTGGGGGCTGTGGGGAGCAGGGTGCTGCTGAGGGAGAGGAACTCATCTCCAGTGGGGACAGAGCCAGGGCTGGAATCTTCCTGCTTGGGATAAGCTCAGCCTGACCCCGAGGATCAGCTCTGAAAGAGCCTCAAGGCTGGTGGGGGTGTTCCTGTGCCCAGCACGGGAGTGGCAGCTCTCCTGCCCTCCCAGGCTGCTGGATCTCCTCCTCTCGCCCTTGGAAGTCTGCAGAGGCCCAGGGGCTGGGAGTCTTTGTTGCTGGAGCAGTGCAACATTCCCGTTTCTCCCGTTCCATCCTGGTGTTTGTTGGGTTTTGGTGGCCCTTTGGGCGTCCTGCTTGTTAGAGGGGAGAAATCCTGGCTGGAAGAGGAAGGTGGGAAGAGTGGGCTGGTGGGAAAAGGTGGTTTGAGGGCCCACACCTTGACTGGGGTAGCCTGGATGTCTTATCCCATGGGCTATCCCATGTGCTATCCCATGTGTTACCCTGTGTGTGATCCCATGTGTTATCCCATGTGTGATCCCGTGTTTTATTCCATGTTATCCCATGTGTTATCCCATGGTTTAACCCATGTGTTATCTCATGTTATCCCATGTTTTGTCCTATGTTATCCTATGTTTTATCCTATGTTATCCCATGTGTTATCCCATGTTTTCTCCCATGTTATCCCATATGTTACCCCATGTGTTATCCTATATTATCCCGTGTTCTATCCCATGTTTTATCCCATGTTATCCCATGTGTTATCCCATGTGTTACCCCACATGTTATCCCATGTTTTATCCCATGTTATCCTATGTTATTGCATGTTATCCCATGTTTTATCCCATGTTTTATCCCATGTTATCCCATGTGTTACCCCACGTTTTTCCCATGTGTTATCCCATGTTTTATCCCATGTTACCCCATGTTTTATCCCATGTTTTATCCCATGTTCTATCCCATGTGTTATCCCATGTTTTATCCCATGTTATCCCATGTGTTACCCCATGTGTTACCCCGTGTGCCAGTGCCCAGCAGAGCCTGTGTGGTGCCAGGCTGGAGACCAGTGTGGGATTTGAGAGAAAACCTCCTTTTGGAGGCTCTGCTCCTGCTGCAGGAGCTCTCCCCTCCCAGCCCTTCCCGGCAGGATTCTCCAGGATCCTCCTGCCCTCGGTGCAGCAGTGGAGCTCCAGCTTGGAACTGCACCTCACCCCGCCTTGTTTTGGGCAAACAGGGATTTTGGGGGAGAAATCTGCAGCTCTGAGGGCCAGGTTGGCCCTGTGCTGGGAGCTGAGCTGGGAATGAGCAGGGATGGAGGGTGCAGATGTTCTCAGGGAGCAGGGCAGAGCTGGCAGGAGTGGGGATAACAGCAGCACGTGTCTGACCGAGCCAGTGCAGCAATGCAGCCCAGATGGCTGCAGGGACCCAGGGTGGGGAGTGGTTTCCAAAGTCTTTTGCTCTCCCGGAGAGAGATTAGGGCACTCACAATCTCCTCCTCTCCTCGGCTCAATTTGCCTCCCGGGGTGGCTTTGGACAGAGCTCTTAATGCTGCTCGTGACCTCCAGGGATTTGGGGAATTGTTCTCCTCCGAGGTGGAAACGCCCGAGCAGCAGGCAGGGAGCAGGGGATGGTTTGTGGGGATGATTCTCCCAAATCCCAGGGTCTGAGCAGGGGATGGTTTGTGGGGATGATTCTCCCAAAGCCCAGGCAGGGAGCAGGGGATGGTTTGTGGGGATGATTCTCTGAAATCCCAGGGTCTGAGCAGGGGATGGTTTGTGGGGATGATTCTCCCAAATCCCAGGCAGGGAGCAGGGGATGGTTTGTGGGATGATTCTCTGAAATCCCAGGGTCTGAGCAGGGGATGGTTTGTGGGATGATTCCTCCAAAGCCCCTCCATCCCAGGGAAGGGAGGATTTGGGAGAGGCCCCACCCCGTGTGTGTTGCAGGCTCTGAGCAGGAGCTCAGACGGGTCCTGGGGAGGCTGGGCAGGGAATCAGGGAATTCCAGACTGGTTGGGTTGGAAGGAACCTTAAAGATCATCCAGCTCCAATCCCAATACCTGCCAGGGTGCTCCAAGCCCTGGCCTTGGACACTTCCAGCTTCTCTGGGAAATCCATCCCTGTCCTTCCCCACCCTCCCAGCCAGGAATTCCTTCCCAATATCCCACCCCAATCTCTCCTTCCCCAGTTTGAAGCCATTCCCTGGCTCCTGCCCCTCCATCCCTTGTCCCAGGTCCCTCTCCAGCTCTCCTGGAGCCCCTTCAGGCCTTGGAAGGGCTCTGAGCTCTCCCTGGAGCTTTCCTTCTCCAGGGCTGAAAAAGGAGATTTGTGGTTTAGGGGAAATTTAAAAATTGTAATTTTTAGGTGATCTTTATGTAAAAAAAACCCCAACTATAAGTTCCTGTGAGGGGAAAGGCATGGTAGAAGCAGAAACTGCACTTCCATCAAGCTGGAAATCCCAAATAATCCCAAACTAACCCAGGCTGCAGCTTTGGAAGTTGCTTTCTTTCCTTGTACGAGGAGAGGGAGAAAAAATCCCTAACCCTGCCTAGAAGCCCTGTTGCAAGGAAATGAATTGCAAATAAGAAAAACAAATTCGAGTTAATTCCTCTTTTCCAAGCAGGGCTCCATTCAGCGTTTGGGGAGTCAGGGGATTTAGGGATCTGGAGATAGCGTCAGTGTTTTTGGGTAACAAGTACAAACTGCAGCAGCTTTTTAGGCTTCAGAAGCTGTTTCTGATTAGGATCTTTTCTTTTGACAACTTTTTTTTTTTTTTTTTTTCTTTTCAGGAAAAAAGAAAAAAAGGAGGGGGGAGGAGGAAAGGGCTTTTTGTAACACAGTTGGGTTAGAGATGAGGGGAAATCTGTTTGAAATATGCAGGGACCTGAAAGCAAATCTTGAGTGAATAATAAGTTTAACTGACCTTAAAATATCCCATTGCCATGAGGGATTTGAGAGTAATACTTCAAATGGATTTTTGATGAGGCTCTGCAGGCTGTGGGGAATTGAATTTTTTTTACCCAACACATTTTCTGATCTAAATTTTCACAATAACTGGTAAAAAAACCCCCCAAAAAACAACAACTATTTGGGGATGCCTAAAGAAGGGTTGGGGTTGTGTTGTTTTACTCCAAAGCTGCTGCTGTGCAGGGAAAAACCAATTTGCTGCAAGGTCACTCTTCAGAACTGCTTTTATTCCCCGATATTTCAGTTTAATGCTGGAGCAGAATTCCTGCTGGCTGCCTGTGTGGCATCCTTGGTGTTCCACGGGGGGATCCAGGGGAGGATCACACAGGGGCACAGCGTGTGTGTCCCAGGCCTGCTGTGGTGTCACTGTCCCCAGGAGCCCTGCAGGAAACACCCATGGGGGAAGCCCCAGATGCCAGCACAGACCATCCTTGTGGTCTCCTCTCCCTCAGACAGAGGCCAGCAGCACCTCCTGGGCTGTCCTGTTGCCTGTCCATCTGTCCATCCATCCATCCATCCATCCATCCATCCATCATCCATCCATATCTCCATCTGTCATCCCTCCATCCATGGATCCATCCATGGATCCATCCCTCATCCATCCCTCGTCCATCCATCCATCCATCCATCCATCCATCCATCCATCCATCCATCCTTCATCCATCTATCCATCCATCCATCCATCCATCCATCCATCCATCCCTCATCCATCCATCCATCCATCCATCCATCCATCCATCCATCCCTCCCTCCATCCATCCTTCATCCATCTATCCATCCATCCATCCATCCATCCATCCCTCCATCCATCCTTCATCCATCTATCCATCCATCCATCCATCCATCCGTCCCTCATCCATCCATCCATGGATCCATCCATCCATCCATCCATCCATGGATCCATCCATCCATCCATCCATCCATGGATCCATCCATCCATCCATCCACCCATCCATCCATCCATCCATCCACCCATCCATCCATCCATCCATCCAAGGGGACAATTCCACCCTAAAGGACACAGGGATGTCCCGTGTCCCCAGGGGTGTGGGGCTCCCTTCCTTCCCTCCATCCTGGAGCACAAAGTGCCACTCACCGTGTCACTTGTCACTTGTCCCGAGTGACAAGGCTCAAGCTGGGCCAGGGGAGGTTTAGGTGGGGTTTTAGGAAAAAAATTCCTAAAAAATTCATTCCTGGAAGGAATTTTCCAGGTGGGTGGCTCAGCTGCCCAGGGCAGGGCTGGGGTCACCATCCCTGCAGGGAGTTAAAGCCCTGTGGATGTGGCACCTGGGGACAAGAGGCAATAGCCTTGGCAGCGCTGGGGAAGGGCAGGATTGATTTGGGAGGGCTTTTCCAACCTCAGCAATTCCATGATTCCAGCTAATGCCCTGCACCAGCCCCTCTGATCCCGAGGCTTTCCCGGATCATTTTTAGGGAGAGGTTTGCAGCCACGTCTGCACCCGAGTGCAGTTCCCAGCTTCCAGCCTCCCTTCCCTTGGCTGCCCCCAGCCTGGAATGGGAGGAGCAGAACCCAAAGCTGTGAGAACTGGGTGGAGAATCCCAGCAGGTGCCCTGTCCCCATCCCCAGGGGTGGGAGGGGTGTTGGAACCCTGGAGGCTGAGAATTCCAGGCTTTCTGCTCTGAAAGGCACTGACCCTCAGGCAGCCAACACATGTGACCTGAGGCTGAGGAACAGGCTCCCAAAATTGAGTGATGGCACTGAGATTGTGGGTGTGGAGTTTGAACAGAAACGTGTGATCTCACAGGGTGAAAAACTTAGAATTTGGGGGTTTAGTATATAGCAATATATATGGGGCAGTATGTAGCATTTAGGGCACTGTCTGAGTCCTTCTTCTTCTTGGTTTCGGGTGTTTTTTTCTAATTGGGTGAAAAAGGCCGGCATTGCAGACCTTGTGTGGTCAATTCTTGGGTCAAAAGTACAAATAATCTAGGTGGCACCTCGTTATTGGGTAATTAGCACTTAAAAGACCTTGGAAGGAGTTAAGAGACATCTCCACTTTCTACCTTGCTGGTTAGAGCTCACAGCTTGTGAGACTAACAGAATAAGTAGATGAGAGTGAATAAACGTCTCAGATAAGAATTAATAAACATCTGAGATGAGAATTCATAAATATCTGAGATGAGAATTCATAAATATCTGAGATGAGAATTAATAAATATCTGAGATAAAAATTAATAAATGTCTGAGTCCCAACACGAAAGCTGCGACTCCCGTGCGTCGATCCCGGCTCTGACAGGAAGAAAAGAAGATAAGAATCCCACAGAGGGGGACACTGGCAGATGTCCCACGGGCTGGGGGCTGTCACCAGCTGAGGGAGGGTTTGGGAAACGCTCCTGCCAGCCCCAAACATCCCACCCTGCAGGGCTCCAGCAGCAAACAAGCTCCCAGTGTCCTGCCTGCCTGTCCCGGTGGCGCCGGGGCAGGAACGCCTCCTGGCCCCCTGCCGCTCCCACAGCTCCAAACAGCCCCGGATTTCCCCTCCCTCGCATTCAAAAAGGGGGAAAAAAAGGGAAAATTGTGGTCCTGCCGGGGCCCCGGGCTTGGGAAGATCCCTCCCCCTCACATCCCAGGGACACAGAGCACACCAGGGCCCTGTTCCTGTGAGGTGGGCAATCCCACAGGGATGTGGGATCATTGCCTTGCTCCTGCCTGGGGTGGGGTTGGCTCTGGGATTCTGCAGAACCATGGAAAGGTTTGGGGTGGAAGGGACCTCAAAGCTCGTCCAGTGCCACCCCTGCCACGGGCAGGGACACTGGGACACTGTCCCAGGCTGCTCCAAACCCTGTCCAGCCTGGCCTTGGGCACTGCCAGGGATCCAGGGGAGCTGCTGCTCTCCGTGGCTGCTGCCTGGGATGTTTTTAGGTTGGGGTGTCAGCAGACACCCCAGCTGTGCTGCTGTTCCTGGATCCATGGCTGTGCTATCCAGGGCTTTTCCTCCCCAGCAGCTGCTCCCAAAACTGCTGCAGCCTCGGTGTTTCCAGTCCCTTGAATCCCTTGGGATCACTGAGGTTGGAAAAGCCCTCTGAGATCGCTGAGCCCAACCATTCCCCAGCACTGCCAGGACCACCAGCCACGTCCCCAAGTGCCACATCGGGCAGAACTTTTCAATCCCTGCAGGGATGGGGGCTCCACCCCTGCCCTGGGCAGCGTTTCCATGAAGGAATTTTCCCTTTGCAGCCTGCCAGGCTGGCTCCAGCCCTGCCTGGCTCCCTGATTCCTCAGGCTCTGCTGCCCAGAGTGGCTGCCCAGGGCTGCTGGGATCGATGCTCCCCTCAGGCCAGGCTGCCATCCATCATCCCTCTGCTCATCCATCACAGCCTGCAGTGTGAGTTAAGGGTGGAGGTGCTCTGGCAGGTGGGGGATGGGTTCAGCCTCCTGCCTGCTGGGATTGCCGGAATTTTGGTTCTCCAAACCACTCCCAGTGCTGGAGAAGTAGGGAAGTGAGTGTCCATGGTCCTGTGCTGGGCTCAGGGGGAGTGAGGAGCCCTGGGATTTCCTGATCCTGGGGTGTTTTCCTCATTGGGAACATGGATTTCCTCATCCTTGGGTGTTTTCCTCATTGGGAACGTGGATTTGCCTGATCCCGGGATGTTTTCCTCATTGGGAAAATGGATTTGCCTGATCCTGGAGTATTTTCTTCATTGGGAACATGG